>CASBWL010000026.1:0-1200000 GCA_949130495.1 Sambucus nigra
GGATGAAATATGTGCCATATTATAGAAATAATCAACAACCACATATATAGAGTCAAAGCCTCGCGAGGAACGCAGTAGGCCCACTGCGAAGTCTATGGACACATCCTCCCAAGGATGCTCGGGTATTGATAGCGAAGTTTAAAGATTGATATTAAAAGGCTGGGAGGTGTGGCAATGATAGATATAGGCGTTGTTGTCCCTCCGCATGGATGGCCAATATAATTTGATTAGTACATAGTCGCGATGATAACGAACAGAGTGTAACAGAGAAACTAAAAACAGACTTCCCATAACAAGCATTCAGATTGAACCTTGGGTGCCCGTTAGATACGTTCGATGTCTTTAGGAGGGTTCAAACCTACAGAATTGGCACGTTCCCAACGAGCCAATCTGCTCATTCCAAGGCAGGGCCCAATTGTGCTAATACACTTTCGTTCATTTGCTTTTGTGATCAGAACTGAATTTCAATTGTGCTAATTATTGAAGTGCACTCTTGTGAAATTAACATATTTTAATCATTCATGTGTACATGGCATTTATTACAGTTGGAAAGATGCCCTAATTATGATTTCTAAACTTTGTATACCGCGAATCTTATTTAGAATATGAACTCGAACATGACAGACTACGAAAACTCACTTGTCAGTAAATAGGGCTGCAAATTAAGGTGTTTTTGTGAACATCTAAAGCTCTGCTTGTTTGTTAATCTCGATCTCAAATCTCAATATTCAGCTCGTTCAAATCTCAATATTCAGCTCGATCTCAAATCTCAATATTCAACTTATTTAAGTGCATAGTGAGGCTGATGATAGGATTCCCAGCATGGTGTTTCACCCAATCATTCAACATAATATCCTTAAAATAGTCATGCTCTTTTACAACAATCCAATTATTGAAAGAGTTTAAAGATTCAATGTACTGCCATAAGGGCCTCCTTTCCAATTTGGTACATTTAGCATACACCACAAACCAGAAAACAGGTTTATGAAGACACAGATGTTTGATTTCCATTGTAGTGTATTAGTCCATCTCTAAATGAATGTCAATGGAAATACCATGAATGAACATGATCCAAATTGAGTTAACAATGCTGACCACCCCCCTTCGAATTCTAGCTTAAAAACAAACTCCAAGATTCTACTATCATACACTTTAGGCTCAAGAATAAACATTATTGATAAATTATGTAAACTTCTAAGCGTTTTAAGTCTCCTGATTGCACCTTTCTTCCCTACACCTCTAATATTCCATGAGAGAAACTTAAGCAGTTAAAACAGATCGTGATGGGTCAGATGCAGACCTTAGGATTCTATCACTTGCATAAACATGTCTTTTTTTTTCCTCTTGCTACCTCCGGCCCCATCCATACGTAACTCTTGTTTTTTGAACTGTTATAGGGGAGAGGTTTAAGCTAATTTCAATATTATCAGTTAATTCTTCTGAAGCAGCCTTAACACAAAGTTAATCCTCTTCCCCAACCTCAATTGCAAGGCATTTATAGTTTAGTTCAAAATCCCCTTTCCCCTAAAGTTGGACATAATTCCAACAAGGTAGGACTAGTGCAAATATTCATTTTGTATGAATGTGTTACTAGATGAACCTTTGAGCATTCTAAGTGCAAATATAGTAAACATGAGGGATGATTTTATCCCTCATCTTTTTAATGCATGTATTGATTTATAAATACAAAATGAATGCTACCCACTCCCTTTGCCCCATGAATATAGGCTAATCCATCCAAACCACGTATATATGGTGTTAATAATTAGTACACAAACCAAAGTCTTTTTGAAGTCTGTTTACCATTAACGAAGGGGCTCTATATAGTCACCTAAAAAAATCAGAGCAGAAAAGATACATACAATCGCTAGAGCAGCTGCTTCATTAACTGGCCCCTTCCCTTTGGTTACATGTGTCTCCTTGTACACCATCCTACGAGTTGGTTTGAATCCCATCGCTTTAGTCATCTACAAGTACAACATATTAACTGTCAAAACATAATAATACAATAATAACAATGAACTAGTCAGTACAAAATTTATACCGCATGTCTAACTTGAGCATGAGTTTTTCTACCAGATGTGTGCGGCGTTTGCAATAATGCACGGATGGCTTTGTTCTTCGCACTTTTGGCCTAATACAATGGAAATACAGTTAATCATAGAACAAATTTTGAGTAAATCCTAATATTAATCCTTTTAATAAATTAATTCATTTCATGTTGTTCTTTATACGAGAGATAAACATAGTGTGTACATGTAATTCATGACTAGACTCAACAACTAGTATATACATGTGCTCAAGCGGACTCCCAGTTATAGACGAGTGTTTTCCACTGACTTTCCTCGACTCGTTGCGGACAATTTGCCAAGCGTTCCTCATTAGTTCTATACTTAGTATAACCTTGGAGCTTTGCTGTGGCCTTCCATTCCTTCCATTTTCTTCCGACGGATTGCATCATAAATTTTCTCATCTCTTCTGTGGCATTCGTATTCTCCTACTTTACATCAACAAGTTAGATAAATAAACTGGAAAATATATACCCTATTTTCATTTTATTGACATTATACCTTGATATGAAGCCAAATCATGTTCTTATCCTCTTTGGGTACTTGTCTCTAATCAAAGTAGGCCAATGGCGCTAGTTGACCATTGCGTGCTAAAACCCCTAAATTTGAAGCAAGTCTAGACGCGGGTTCTTCAATGGGTTGGCCATGCTCATTCACCTCAATTTCTAAAATTCCACCATCTTTACCCCACCCGCTATGCATTAAAGTGGGGCCTCGAACTCGCCTCTGCTCCTCTAGCTCCTCCTCTTGGCCGGAGCTCGGATCTAAGTGTTACGTAGGTATTGACCAAAAAAATCATCAATGAATTAGTTAAATGTCAAGAATAATACTTTTCATCAATTAAAAATATAAAAAAGTCAACTAAAAACCATACGTGTAACTTCCTCTTCTTGTTGTTCATTATTGCCCGACAATGGAGGGATCAATGGTGTAATAGGTGGCCAATTCGATGGAGGTTCAGGCATGGCAGGGTTGGCTCCTACATGCTCCTGTTGCTGCTCAGGGGTTGGCATAGCTCCTCTAATGTGTTGAGTTTGAGATCTATTGATCGTCATAGTACTAAATGAAACAACATGAAAAAAAAATTAAATTATCAAAGTGATAAAATGAAATAGGAAACTTTGGATATTATAATCAGCCCCATTAAACTTTGGATATTATAAATCTTGATAATTATGGGAGAGATGTGTGCATGAGATAGTTAGAAACATACACTAACCTAGTTGAACATATACTAGCCTAGCATACACCATATTCGAACATCATAAACAGATAGTAATCTAAAACAGATTCTAACATCATACACCTGATCAAATATTGATACATTACAATAACAGTAATGAAAGGAATTATTAGAAACCAATATTGATACTTATTCAATTCTGTAAAAAAAATAAGAAAATGGAATAATAAATACAAATCCACACAAGTTATTAATGCATATTCAAATGCCTAGCTAATCAATATTTATATTCATCTTCATCCATCTGCTCCGTGGTTTCCTCATCAACTAATGCTCCATCCACACCTTGTCTAACCCAACTAACATCATCATCATCATCATGTGTCAATGTTGTATCATCCAAACATTGATCACTCCATGCCTCTGTTTCATCATTCATAGTTCTCTCTCTTGTTAACTATTGTCCAAACACATCAAAAAAGTCTCGGGGTTTTGTTTTAACAACAATATGCCAATCTTTCTCCACTAGGTCTTGTACATAAAATACTTGCTTTGCCTGAGATGATAATATGAATGGTTCATCGGCTTTTTGATGCCTAGGATACAACAAATGGTTGAAGTTTACAAGTGTGAATCCAAAGTCATCTTGCTCAATGAGACCTCTACCATTGTCAACCCAGTCACACTTGAACAACACGAACTTATAGTATTTTAAAATAATGCAGCTCAATGATATCTGTCAAAACTCCATAAAAATTGACATCTCCGGATATGGGATTTATGTCTCTTGCACTTGCGTAACTTTCAGTCGTTGCGTTTAACATGACTCCACTATTTTGCGTGGCTCTTCTCCTCTCGCGAGCCTTAGTGTGATACCTAACGCCATTAATAATATACCCGGTGAATCTTTTTGCCTTTTTCAGGGGACCCATAGATAAAATTTGAATTTCTTGTGATACATCTGTGTTATTTGCCTTGACTAACGTCCTCACCTATTTTATTACAAAAAAATGTCATTACAAGCAATAGTTATTTAATAATACATTTAAATGTAAAACATTGTTTTCAATGTAGATTTTACTTACATGATCCTTAAACCACAAATGAAATGTTTCGTTATGAATGCGGTCCACATCATGGGGTCTGAGACGAGAATCACTCCTAATTGACGCACGATGAGTACTACATTAAAAAGAATCATTACATTATTCTTTGCATGGCTAAAAAATGAAGGAATTTTATTCAAGAAGATACTTACTCTCGAAATGGAGCAATTGCATCTGTGTTGACAAGCACATATCGATGTGCTTGTACATATGTAATGTCATCGAGCAAAAATCCCTCCGCTTTTCCTAGTTTACGACCACAAAAGTGATCAAAGGAACTACCAACATCATTCCTCGTTGGGCGATTAGACTTAGTCTCAACATCATCACTTAGGTACCTTGAGAAAAATGTCAAACATTCTTCTACCCAATATCCTTGTGCAATTGAACCCTCTGGATGACTGCGGGTCTTCACATAATTCTTCAATGTGAACAAGTATCTATGGCGAGGGAAATTTCAATTAGTAAGAAAAAACTACCATGAAAAATATTTTTTTTTTAAATATATATATATATATAGGGAGAGGTTCACAAGTGAACCTAAAAGATAAACTTTTTAATGAACCTTAACAAAATAACAACTAACAACTCATTAATTTTAATTTTTATATTGTAATTGGTTCGCGCCAGCGGCAACGAACACACGTGTCGATCGATCCCCAACCCCCTCACCCGCCCCCTCCCCAACCACCACCACCACCACCATGGCATCCCTTATGACAGCAGGGCTACCAGGGGGTGGGGGTGAGGGGACGGGTGGGGTGGTTGGGGATCGATCGACACACGTGTCCGTTGCCGCTAGCGCGGACCAATTACAACATAGGAATTAAAATTAATTGATTATTAAGTATTTTTTGTTAAGGTTCATTAAAAAGTTCATCTTTTAGGTTCACTTGTGAACCTCTCCCTATATATATATATATATATATATATCGACTAATACTGCACCTCTCAATAGGATACATCGATCGGTATTGTGGTGGTCCTCCAATCTTCGCTTCTTCTGCTAAATGAATAACCAAATGTTCCATGACATCAAAAAATGAAGGTGGAAAGATCCTCTCAAGTCGGCATAGCGTGAGCTCAATGCGAGATTGAACACGATCTAAATTGATCACATTCATCACTTTCGAGTACATATTCCTAAAGAAGTTACTTAGCTCAACTAATGGTTCAAGTACATTTTTAGGCAACACATTTCTTAAGGAAATGGGAAGTAGTTCTTGCATTAAGATATGGTTGTCATGACTCTTAAGTCCCGATAACGTACGTTGTTTAAGGTTAACACAACGCGATATGTTCGAAGCATAACCATCTGGGACTTTCACCTCCTTCAACATTTTACAAACTATGTCTTTACCCTTAGTCTCCAAGGTGAAACATGCAGGTGGCAAATAATATTTGTTGTCTGCCCGTTTCTGAGGATGCAACGGCTTACGAATACCCATATCTTCCAAGTCATGACGGGATTTTAAGTTATCCTTCCCCTTTCCATCAACATTTAATAATGTCCAAAGCACATTATCACACACATTTTTCTCAATATGCATTATATCAAGATTGTGGCGTAACAAATTATCCTTCCAATAATCTAACTCAAAAAATATACTTTTTTTCTTCCAATTATGTTTTAAGGTTTCACCTGTCTTATCAACCCTTTTCTTCTTACCTCCTAATTCTGGATCCTTCCTAAAATTATTATTGAATTTTTTTACCTCATCATATGCTTCCGATCCAGATAATCGGGCGGGCTTTGTATCCAACTCAACTGTGCCATCAAAGGAGTTTTTATTTGTTCTAAATTTATGCGCTTCAGGCAACCATCGACGATGACCCAAGTAGCAATGCTTACCTCCATTAAACAACCAATGGGATCGAGTGTACTTATGACAACATGGACACGCCAATCTACCTTTTGTGCTCCACCCCGATAAATTTGCATAAGCTGGAAAATCACTAATTGTCCATAACAAAGATGCACGCATTTTAAACATTTGATTACTGGCTGCATCATAAGTGTTTACCCCAACCCATAATTCCTTTAATTCATCAATTAAAAGGCGTAAATAAACATCAATGTCATTTCCAGGGCTGCGAGGACCATCAATAATTATTGATAATATCATATATGGTTGTTTCATACACAACTATGGAGGCAAGTTATATATTATTACAATTACAGGCCACGTGCTATGGACAATACTCATGCTCCTGAATGGGTTGAACCCATCACTGGATAATCCAAGCCTAACATTCCGCGGTTCAAGTGAAAAATCTGGATGAATATCATCAAATGTTTTCCAAGCAAGTGAATCAGCTGGATGCCTTACATTTTCATCATCAACACGCTCATCGGCATGCCATCTCATCTGTGATGCTGTCTTTGATGTCATAAAGAGCCTTTGAAGTCTTGGTATCAAAGGGAAGTATCGTACCACCTTTGCAGGAATTTTTCGATTTATAATGGCATCAGCATCTGATTGACCATTTACTTGTTTGTACCTTGGGGTATGACACTTTCGGCATTCGTTCTCTCGTTCTGTCTCATTCCAATAGAGCATGCAATCGTTAGGACATGCATGTATCTTCTTGTACTCTAGCCCTAAGTTTGCAATCAACGTCCTCGCTTCGTAGAAAGACTTTGGCAATGTTTCACCATCAGGAAATGCATCTTTTAATAATTCAAGCAACATTATGAATGTCTTGTCACTCCACCCACCAAGTCACTTTAAATGCAATAATCGAACAAGAAACGAGAGAGTTGTATACTTCTTACAATCTGGGTACAACTCTCTTTCAGATTATTTTATCAAATTGAAGAATTTATTGGTTACTTCATCAGGGCCATCCATATGTTGATGCGCATCACCACCACCCATAAAGTTAAGTGGACTTGTAGGAGGAATTCCAAAAGCATCATGTATCATCTCTCGCATTTCATCACCAATAACTGAGTCAGAAGAAAGAACCGAAGATGACGCAGATTCCCCGTGATAAGTCCAACATGTGTAGCTATCTAAAAACCGATTTAGAAATATATGTTCTACAACATCATCTTTCTTCACATATAGCATATTGCGGCATTTCTTACATGGACACAATATTCTTTCAGCATTCGATCTATTACCAGAGGCAAACTTAACGAATTCTTCTGCTCCTTTCTCATACAAAGGATGACCTCTATGTGTTATATTAATCCAACTCTTATCCATCAGCATGAATTGATTAACCTAATGAAATGAATAAGTAAACATAACAAAATTTTGTCAATTGGCAAGTTCAACACAAAGGTAACAAAAAGTAACATGCAATTTGGCTTTTGTTTCTTAACAAATATCATGGTCTAAGGTTGTCAAATATAAAAAATAGAGAGGAAAAAAAAGATGGTCGACTTAATATTCTTTTTAAAAAAAAAATTAAAACAACATAATAGAATGAAAAAAAGAAAAGATTACACAACTTGTCAAATGCAACAAAAATATATAAAAACTACTATTGGGATGAAATTTACAAAATTGGACACGACTTACGACAACAAGATTCTCTACCGAAACATCACTTCGTCTCAACAATAAGCATAATCCAACATTTGAAATTAAATTCAACCCCTCCGATCCAACACACCCTAATGGCCTAAAACCTTATTTTCCATTACAAATAAAAAATCTTACACATTTTCTAGCTTCCGAGTGGTTTCTATATCATTTATTCGCCTTCCAACTTACATTAATGTATTCTTAGCCAATGTACATTTTAAACATGCGTTTGACATTATGTATTCATTACTATTTCATTGGATATAGTCATAGAAGTGAAAATGATACCTGAACAAGAGGTCTCTGAAGGCCGATATTAGAAAGAGCTCGAGATAACCGGTTTGATACGCCTATTGATATCCAAGTCACGTTTGCTTCAACAAAGAATATGACAATATAAGAAACATAATTTTATTCTATCAAATTCAAAAGACCATACCCATATCTTTGATTGTGGAAAGGTGATTGTATTATTAATTGATTAAAAAACAATTTATTTTCTTGAATCAAAATTTTTTACATTCTTGAATCATAAATGGTTAACAAACTAACCCTTAAACCAATGTTAAAGAGGCTAGTTTTAATGACACGTATAAGAATAAATCTACATTCAATTTCAAATTTTTTATATTTTCTGAAGATCCAAACATCCCATATAATGGAATTCAACTAGAGAACAATTCAAAACACATTAACTACTAGTGGTAGCGCACTAGTACTAAAGCTCCAAGGTCAACTGGGTTTGCTCCCCAGTTCGAGTCTCGGCAGTTGCAAACAACCTGGGAGTCAGCGGTTGGCCACTGATCCGCGAGTGGGGATTGGTCAAAGTGCGCGTAATGCTGACACGGACACCTCATGGTACCTCAAAAAGGGGAAATATTACCAAAAAAAAAAACTACTAGGATCAAATACCAAAAAGTCCCTCAAATATTTTTTAACACACATTTAGTCCAAGCCTTTTTAATTTATTCCAAAAAGTCTCTCAAACACCCGTTTAAGCAATATTCTTTTATTTTTAAAGTCCGCGCTAGAGGCATGTTGAGGGACTTTTTGAAACAAATAAAAAGACTTGGACTAAATGTGTATTAAAAAATGTTTGAGGGCTTATTTAGGATATGCCCCTGACTACTAACCACAAGTGTTTGATTATACACACATTAATCAATACATATTACCAAAAGATAAAAAATATATTTAAGAAACAGGTATTAAAAAACAGTTTGAAACCTAATAATTACCAAAATTCAATCATCACGTCAAGAATCAAGAAGGTTAACGATTCCCATTTCTATTCTCATTCCAAAATAGACAAAAGTAATCAGTTCTTACTAATTCACAATACCATTAATCAAGAACGCATCACTTCTTACTAATTCACAATACCATCATCATTTACTCTCTAAATAATGATGGTTCTTGATTAATATTGGATTATAATTCCACTATGGAATATAAAATATAGATATCTATTAAATAACCACAATAAGAAAAACAAAAGGAAGAGAAAAACCAAAGAATGAAAAAAATCATGTCTTTCGATCAAGGTCTTGGAGAAACATTCAGAAAAAAACGTGGTTAAGAGAAAAAAACGTTCAGAGAAAAAAACGTGGATTGGTGTTCATAAAAAAACGTGGATTGGTGTTCAGAAAAACATGGATTTACCTCAAACCTCGAAGCAGCCTTGCGTCTGATTTTGGCTTAGGGCTCAGCACACGATTTTGGCTTAGGGCTCAACACACGATTTTGTCTTAGGGCTCAATAGGTGTGTCTCGATTTTGGCTTAGGGCAATTGAGAGCCGTATGTGAGAAAAAAAACTGAGAGCCGTGTGGGAACACCATAGTATTTTTTTTTGAAGGGAAATGAAAAATTAGAGGGAGCAGGAAGTGCGGAGCTAAATTAATTCAGGACCCGACGTTTTTTTTCCAAAACGATGGGAAATAACCCACGTTTTGTAATAAATGTTGCCATTTTCCGAAGTTTTTAATAAAACGCCATTAATATTTCGACACTTCAACAAAACGTCGATAAATATCCAACGTTGTTAAATAAACGTCGGCATATACACTATATACCGACATTTTTATAAGCGTTGCAAAAAAAAACGTCGCTAAAACCAAGTTTTCTTGTAGTGTCTTCTTTATTTTCTGCTTAATCTCACCGGAGACTCTGGTGGTGGACCAGGCACCGCCCCTTGTGTGGAACTGCTTCACCATTGAAAGAGTCCCTTTAAGGTATTAAGCTCATCTGCTATTCAAGATCTTTAGTGTTAGCATATGGCACCAGAGTTACCACCGCCTGGAGCCGGAGGACCTAGTTCCAGCCAGGCACCGTCCCAGTCCAAAATAACGGAGGTGGCTATAGCCTTGAGGTCTTTGGCTGCAACACAACAAGCTATGCAGGAGCAGTTTTCACAGCTTAGCCAAACTATGATGAGGCCACCTGGAGTTTCACCGGAAATGATCACTCCGGCGGCTGTCCAGCCTCATCTTGACGCTAGGAGACCACCCCAGGCACCAATGAAGGACCAACCTGTGCCCCAGTGGAGGAGGGACATTACTGACCCTAGGCACTTACGCCTGAGGAGGTAAGAAAACCCTTGCCCGGAGAACAGGTATGATGACCTAGAGGCGAACGATGTGCCAGAAGAATGTTGGGAGCCGTTTGAGGTTTTGAATAATACTGTACGTCCTCTTCAACAGCTCCGAGGTTGTGGCGGAAGAAGAGGTGAAGAGGCCCAACAGCGAGGATCATCTTTTGATCTATTGAGTAGAGGGTAAGCCTTTGAGAGGTTGGGCCCAGTAAATGATCTAAGACAGAGATTATCAAGGTTGAGAAGTGCAGTTGGCTCGCATAGAGTAGATGTTCAAGGTCAGCCTCACCAAGGCCGACCCCGTGCAGGAAGAGGCAGAGATCAGGAAGAGGTCAATAGAAGATGTTGTGCTGCGGCTAGGGAACCCTCAGTCCATCCCTTGGAGGTGGCTGGGGATAACCTCGGCCAGGCCGACGGTAGGAGACCATGGAATGACTCTATCCAACGTCTTGAGGGGAAGATAAGAGACCTCATTAAGAGTCGAGACCCATTACAAAGAGGTTTATCAGAGGGCTCTCCATTTGTGGCTAAGATAGTGAGCTTCCCGACCCCTACTAAGTTCAAACCACCCATGGTGTCTCCCAAGTATGACAGTAGCACCAATACTGTACATCACATTAAGATGTATCAGTCAGCAGCGGACATCTACTCGATACCCGATGAGATGAAGTGTAGGGCCTTCTCTAGGGCTCTGTCAGGAGCAGCACATAGCTGGTTTACTTCTCTTTCGAAGAATTCAATTGATAACTTCAAGGGCTTGGCTGAACGATTCATTCACAACTTCTGCTTTGGGGTAAGACCTCAAAAGAATACCACTCATCTATTGTATGTCAAGCAAGGCAAGGACGAGAGACTAAGGGACTACATCGCCAGGTTCAACAAAGAGAAACTTGAGGTTTAAGATTACGAAGAGAATATAGCCATGACCGCCCTCATAGGAGGTCTTCAGAAAGGGAAGTTATTGTGGAAAATCACGAAAGACCCTCCCAGGTCCATGGCAGAGCTACTGGAAACTGCGGGAAAAGTCATGAATGCCGAAGAGGCAATGACCGCCAAGTATAAGGATGAGAACCGCGATAGTAACGGGAAGTCCCAAAGAAATAAAGATGGAAAGAAGAAGTCACTCGATGACAAGTTCGCTCACTATACTCCTCTAACCGTGAGCTGTGAGCATAGCCTCAACGAGATAAAAAATGATAGGACTCTAAGATGGCCAGAGAAACTGAAGGCCCCTCCGCATAAGAGGAACAAAAACTTGTGGTGTGAGTTCCACCAGGACCATCGCCATGTTACAGATAGATGCTTCGCCTTGAAGGATGAGATTGAGAAGATGTTAAAATCCGTAAAACTGAGGAAGTATGTTGATGGCAAAGCTCCTAAGGGGGAAGAGATGACCCTAAGAAAAGGAGAAACGATAGATGTCGTGGCAATGACCTAGCTAGAAGAGGCAACGAATTGAAAGATGATGATGAAGACGATCCAGACCTTCCGTCGAAAGATGATAACACCCCGGTGAAGAGGGTTGGCATGATCTCCTTTGGTGTTGACACCATATGCGGAGGACTTACGGGAGGTGGCTCTGAAGTGGCTGACAGGAAAGCTCATGTGGCAGAGGCCAAGTCAGTGGCCAAACTTGAACTTGTAAATATAACGTCTTCTGATACAGCACAGAAGAGAAAGAAGGTGGACATGGACACTCGTATAGTTAGGTTCTCCAGGCTCAACTTCAAAGGTATCTTAGCCCCGCATGATGACCCTTTGGTAATAACAATAAGGTTGCATGGATGCGAGGTGTAGAGGATCCTCGTGGATGGGGGGGGGAGTTCAACAGACATGATGTTTTGGCCTTGCTTCAAGAGACTAGGTCTTAGTAGAGCTAGGCTGGTACCCTATCATCATCCTTTAATGGGCTTCAACGGCGAAAAGGTCCACCCATTGGGCATGTATGAGATGGACGTACGGATGGGCGACGAGTGGCCTAAGAGGTTGATCCGGAAGATAAATTTTTTCGTAATGGACGAAAACATCTTCTTGGCCTATAACCTCATCATAGGAAGAGTGGCCCTTAAGGAATTTGAAGCTGTGCCATCGACGGTCCACCAGATGCTAAAATTCCCGACCCCCTATGGGGTAGGGGAAGTGCAGGGTGACCAGACCATAGCACGAGAATATTACTTCAACTCGACCAAAGAGAGAGAGGTGCATAAGAGGGCAACCACCACTTATATCATTGATACATTGGACCCAAGAGATGAAACAAAGTTGAAGAAGGGAGAGGCCGCAAAAGAGGTAGAATCCGTCATCCTCAATGAGGACGAACCGAAAAAAACCATCCAGATAGGCAAAGCCCTAAAGACAGAAATCAAAGAAGAGCTGATAAACTTCCTGAGGAAGAGGCAGAGTGTCTTCGCTTGGAGTCACGCAGACATGCCCGGCATCAACCCTGAGGTTATGATTCACAAGCTCAACGTGGCCAAAGATGCCAAGCCTATCAAACAAAGGAGAATAGTTTACTCTAGGGATAAGTACGACGTCATTCGGGAAGAAGTTAAAAAATTAGAAGAGACGGAGTTCATAAGAGAAGTTATATATCCAGAGTGGTTATCAAATGCAGTCATTGTGCCCAAAGCCAATGGGAAGTGGAGAATGTGCGTTGATTTCACTGACCTGAACAGGTCTTGCCCAAAAGATATCTATCCCTTACCTCGGATAGATCAGATGTTAGATCTACTATGGGTCATGAGCTCATGAGGTTCATGGACGTATATTCAGGCTACAATCAGATCTTCATGGATGCGGAAGACTCAAAGAAGACATCCTTTATTACCGACAAAGGGACGTACCGCTACAAAGTAATGCCCTTCGATCTGAAAAATGCGAGGCAACATACCAATGTCTTGTTAACAAGATGTTTGAAGAGAAAATAGGCAAGACTATGGAGGTGTATGTAGACGATATGCTGACGAAGAGCTTAAAGGCCTGTACTCATGTGGCATACCTTGAAAAGACCTTCGACACTATGGACTTGTACAGGATGAAACTCAACCCCGCGAAGTGTGTCTTCGGGGTAGGAGCTGGTAAGTTCCTTGGATTTATCATCAATCAAAGAGGAATCGAAACAAACCCTAAAAAATCAAGGCTTTGCTTGATATGAAGACACCAAGGAGCATCAAGGACGTCCAAAGACTCACGGGGAGAGCGGCCGCACTCAACAGGTTTGTTTCCAGAGCAACAGATAAGTGTCTTTCGTTATTTAAAGTGCTTAGAAAGTCCTTCCAGTGGTACAAAGAGTGCAAAAAATCTTTTAACCAGCTCAAGTCTTACCTTGGGTCTCTCTTGTTGTTATCTCGGCCCATAGTAGGAGATAAATTATACGTGTATTTAGCGGTCTCCGAATCGGTAATCAGTGTAGCCATAGTGCGGGAAGATGTTGGAATGCAAAGGCATGTGTATTTCAACAGTAAAGCTCTTCAAGTGTCTAAGCAAAATTACCCTCTTTTGGAAAAGTTGGGCTATGCCTTGATACATGCCTCAAGGAAGATGAAGCCCTACTTCCAAGGCCATTCCATTGTTGTCCTCACCGATTCCCCACTAAGATTGGTTCTACATAAACCTGAGAAGTCCGGAAGATTGATGACCTGGGCCATTGAGTTGGGAGAGTATGACCTTGCTTATCAACCTAGGGCAGCCATCAAAGGGCAAGCTCTCGCAGACTTTGTTGCTGAGTTCACATGGGAAGAGGTCGAGGTAGAGAATAACCTAGAGGATGCCGAAGGGTCAAACAACAAGGTCTTCTGAGAACTGGAAGAGGTTGCACCAAACGTCTTTTGAAACCAGGAAGAGGCCGTATCCAAGAAGATAAGGAGCAGAATAGCGGAGAACGAGGAGGATCGGTATCTCTTCAAACAAGGAATCATGTCAGAAGGGGCCTTCTCATCGGATACAGACATTTGGAATCTCTTCATTTATGGTTCTTCCTATGACAATGGAAGCGATGTAGGGCTGATTCTTTCAGCCCCAGATGGTGCCAAAATTGAATACGCTCCGAGATTTAACTTCAAGGCATCTAACAACGAGTCAGAATATGAGGCCATGATAGTAGGGCTCTCATTGGCAAAGACTCTAGGTGTAAGATGACTCCTACTTCATAGTGACTCAAGGTTAGTTGTCAATCAAGTTTTGGGAGTCTACGAGACCAAAGACGAAAGAATGGCTATGTATCTGAAGAGGGTGAGAATGATGTTAGAGTATTTCGAAGAGATAAAACTGAAGAGAGTACCTCGACAAAGTAACAGCCACATAGATGCATTAGCAAGGTTGGCCTCAGCAACGAAGACATACGTCAGAAAGACGGTCCCGATCGAGGTCTTAGGAAAAACAACCATTGAGGAAGAAGAGGTAGGCAACCCTTATCTCAATTTGAACCTAGGAGACTCATGGATGGACCCCCTCATCAGATATATCAAAGAGGGAGAGCTACCCGAATCCAAACTAGAGAGGAGGAAATTGAGATATAGAGCTATCAAGTTCTCCATAGTAGGAGACGTCCTGTACAAGAAGGGATTTCTGTTACCTCTCCTCAGATGTGTGCATCCCACCGAAGTTCCCCACATCTTACAGGAAGTTCATGTGGGCTCTTGCTCCAGTCACATAGGAGGAAGACCCTTAGCCAAGAGAATCATTACCCAAGAAAAGTAGTGGCCAACCTTGGCCAAAGATGCTGCAGCTTACATAAAGAGGTGTGACAAATGTTAGATATTCTCCACTATTCCTCATCAACCTCATCAACCTATGACGTCAATCATCTCTCCATGGACATTTGTAGTATGGGGAATTGACTTAGTAGGGCCCCTACCAAGAGCAACTAATAATTACCGATTTCTAATAGTTGTCATTGACTACTTCTCAAAATGGGTGGAGGCAGAGCCGATCATAACAATCACAGAACATAAGACCTTCCAATTTATTTGGAGGAACAACATATGTAGACATGGCCTCCCAAACACTCTCATCTCAGATAATGGAACCCATTTCAAGAACTCATCTTTAGAAAAGTATTGCGTAAGAGTTGGGATAAAGAACTTCTTCTCATCTCCTGGCCGACCTCATGCAAATGGTTAGACTGAAGTCATGAACAAAATAATCCTCGATGAAATCAGGAAGAGGTTAGAAGAAGCGAAGGGAAGATGGACTGAAGAGGTTTATGCTGTCTTATGGGCCTATGGAACCACGACAAGGACACCAACAGGAGAAACTCCATTCATGCTAGCCTACGGCTCAGAGGCAGTCATACCAACTGAAGTGGGACTACTTACTCATATGGTCTAGACCTATGACCCTGATAAAAATGGGGAAGAGAGGAGACTAGACCTAGATCTGATTGAAGAGAGAAAAAAAGACCCAGAAATCAGACAAGCAGCTTACCAGCAGAGATCAGTAAAACTCTATAATCAGAGGGTGAAGGCAAGACCCATTGCCATGGGAGATTTAGTACTGAAGAAGACCTTACAGAAAACAAACAAACTCCACCCAAACTGGCATGGCCCCTACAAAGTGATAGAAGAGGTTGTACCCGAGACCTATAGGCTAAAAAACCTAGAAGGGGGACCTTTTGCTAACCCATGGAATGTTGATCACCTAAAGAAGTATTACATATGATGTTGCAAAAAGTTATGTAAATGTGCCATCTTATGAAGAGGTTATCAATAAAAGATCAGTTCCCATGTCGATTCTTGCTTCATTATGCTCTAATGGTAGGAAGTATGAGGATGACATCTTAGGTGATGACTTTCAACCTTATAACATCATTAAGTAGTGACAAGGTTTGAGGTCAGACACCATACTTGGATGACCTCAGACCCTTAACATCATTAATTTGGTGAAATTAATTATGAGGGTAACATCTTAGGTGATGACCTCAGGCCCTTATAACACCATTAAGTGGTGACAAGGTCCAAGGTCAGACACCATACTTAGGTGACCTCAGACCCTTAACATAATTAATTTGGTGAAATTAATTATGAGGATAACATCTTAGGTGATGACCTCAGACCTTACAACATCATTAATTGGTGATAAGGTCTGAGGTCAGACACCATACTTGGATGACTGTAATACCCCGTATTTTCTGTGATATTTATTTTTGGGATTAATTGAATTAAATGCGTATTAATTGATAATTAATCCGGATTAAAATACTAGCGAGATGCGAGTTGGTATTTGATTATATGTGCATATATGATTATATATGAATTTGGAATTATGAAAATTGTCGGGAGATTTAAATACGGCAATTTGAGAATTTTCTTGAGACGCGTGTGACCGCAGCGTCATGTTGTATTATTTTAATCATAAAAGTAAATTTTATTTCTACTATCCGTATGGTCGTTTTGAGTGTGCCAACGCGTTCGGAAGGGTCGAGATAGTCAGAAAACACTAGCCGGGGGTTTAGTTTGGGTCCCGGGGTATTTTTAGGCCATACCGGCATCTTATAAGGGTAGTTTGGTAATATTGTATTTTTGGGATTTAAAAGTGACGAAAATTAAGAGTTTTTATCTGATTGGGAATTGACCCACTAAACCCACTAACCAACCCTTAATGACCCAATAAGATACGGGGGTTATTAGATTAGGTTTCCAAAACTTTCCCTAAGAAAACCCTAACCACCATAGCCACCTTTGGAGAAGAAAGCTTGTAGAGAAAGAATTCTGCAGAAAAGCTTCATCAAATCATCACCAAATTCAGAGACACTCGAGGCAAGTGATTTAATTCTATTTAATTCAGAAGAATGTTTCTTCCATGTTAGTTAAATTGAAAGATTTACAATTGTTCTTGGAAGTTAAATAAAAACCCATTTTAATTGGACTTAGAACTTGAATTTTGAGGACAAATGGCATGTAGAGTAGTATGGAGATGATTATTCTGAGGTTAACATATGTTGGATGTAACAAAAACGGATCTAGAATGGACTTATTGAGGATTTGAAATTCTAGGGTTTATGTTCTTGAAAATTGGGGAAAAGGGTAGAGATTTAATGAATTAATGATGCTTAGGATGTGTTAATTCCTTAAAAGATGGTTGTATGCGACCTTGATATCTTTAGGATTGATTAGAGACCTTAAAACATTGTTGGGACGAATTTTGGTTGAGATTTGAGGTGTAGAAATAGGTGAAAAATGAATAAGGATTTTTGGGCTCGAAACTGGCCACTCGTTAGAAGACCTGCCCAGGTCGTTCGAACGAGCTCGTTCGAACGAGCTCGTTCGAACGAGCTTCTAACGAGTTGACCATTGACTTCTAACGAGAGTGAAGTTCATTCGATGAGTTCGTTCAAACGAGATCTCGTTAGAAAGCCCTTTCGTTCGAACGAGATCTCATTAGAAGACTCAGTTCGTTCGAACGAAGTCTCGTTCCAACAGCCTCGTTCGAACGAGACTTCGAACGAGTTGGCAGTTTAGGCTTTTTAGCCTGTTTTGATCCCGAGTGCCCCATAACCTTGTGTATAGGTAGAGATAGCCTTTCCTTGTTGAGTAATTGATATATTTGGGATGTTTAGGATATAATGAGGAGTCAAACCTAGTAGTGTAGTTTAAACCTTAAGGAAAATATGAAGTAGGACGTGAGTGTCTATTCCGATGTGAGAAATCGACGGACTAATGCGTTATATTAACCGGGAAACATATAAATCGTGTAGTATATTATATGCCAGTACAAGAAGAGATATGTACCAATATATATTATGGTGATTACTAAGATGCGTGACTACTTAGTATATATATTGATTTATGTGTATGACATACCTACCATACTTGCTATCATGGGAGGTTTGCGTTCGCTTAGGGCCCTCTAATCCTTGTTTTGCCCGGATTTAGACTGGTTACCTCGATGAACATAGGTCATAGAAGGACTTATTGGGATGTTAATAAGTCTGCTGATCGTGGGAGCGCAGGTATGTGCGTCACCCATGTGATGTGACTGTGTTCGCCTCCATTATTTGTGATGTTGTTATCTGAGAACTATTCCTGAGAGATTCGGAATATGTGATCCTTATGTACGTGATGTACCGGGATGGATAGCAGAGTATGTGTGCACCGCAACTTAGCTCTCGGGGTGCTTGTATTATATATTTATGATGTGAATAATATACACTTAATTAATGGGAACTTTCATATTAATATTGTGAATATAATTATGGTAATATTTGAGAAAACATAGCGGGTTAACTGTTAGTTAATTGTATTACATTGCGAAATCTGAGTTTATGTAAAGCCTCTGTTTTAGATTGTTAATGCAAGAAGTTAATATGGGAATCAAGTAGTAAGGGGTAGAACTTATTACGGTTTGGTTAGATGTGTATGTCATGTATATGGGTATGGTACGTTAGGAGTGCACATGTAGTCGAGAGGTGAGAATTTCATGTGAGTGCACGTCCTAACATGTATTTTGCATTTAATGTTTTAAAGTTATTAAAACACTTGCAGTTTTTAAAATAATTTCCACTTTCGGGCTCTGACCCATTTTCTTTCAAATCTATTTTTCTTGTAAAACCATTTTAGGTGCCCAGCCACAAGGATACCATGCATAGGATACTCATTCAGGTGACGAGCTGTAGCTGTTTGTGGAAGCTTTAAGGATTTGCTTTTAGACGCTTCTATCATTTGGATTCCAGATTCAGTATCTATCAGTTGTAGGGCATGTTGCCCATTTCTATTAGAGACATCTTTTCATTTCATTTTTTCAGACTTTGGCATGTATTGATTCAGTATTCATTTTAATTATTTCAGTTTGGGGATTTGTAGTGAGGAGTTTTCCTCCAGACTTTATTTACATTATGTGTTGTTTATTCTATTTACTCCGTTATGGTGAATGGTGTTATTATTCTTCATTACAATTGTTGCATGTTAATCAGACTTAGATTAAAATTTGACAACTTACTTTTTAAATACTAGGTGGTTAGTAATAATAAAATGTTTCGACACTGATGCTATTAACTGAGCCAACTGGGCATTTTGATTTAATTTAATAAAGGAGTAGCTACCCGGTATTTAATTAGTCGGGGTGTCACAGGTGGTATCAGAGCATCAGGTTCTAGTGTCCTTAGGATCTGAACGGCTTATTATGTTTTCCGCTGAGCTTCCTTTGATATAGAGCCCTATATTTTTAGGACTGTTGTATTCTCTTGTTTATGCTACGTTCTTCAGCTATATTAAGTTTATAACTGCGAACTTATAAACTTAATTCTTATTTCAGATGCCTCCACGACGTGCACGACGAGTTCCCAGGGATGCAACACCAGAACCCCAGCCCGCTCCAGTTCAGGGCATGATGAACGCCGCTGAGGTTGCAGCCATTGTAGCCCAAGCGGTAAATGCCGCAATTGCCGTAGTTCAGCAGGTACCGCCTCAGGCGCCGGTTGCCGCGTTAGTACAGGCAAATGCATTCCCGTCTGCTTGGGAACGTGTACGTGACGCTTTTCAAAAAGCGCATCCGCCCGAGTTTGCAGGTAGCTCAGATGTGGTAGTCTCGAGCCAGTGGAGGAAGGATATGCAGAGGCACTTGAGAATGTATGAGTGCACGTATGTTCAGAAGCAGGTGCTAGCTACTTTCAAGCTAGTTGGATCTGCACTGCAGTGGTGGGAGTCTATTACCACCATGGAGGAGAGGGATACTCTCACTATTCAGGACTTCTGGGTGCGGTTTGACCGCAAGTACTTTCCGTCCGCTGTTCACACAGAAATGAGGAGGAAACTGATGAGTCTAAAGCAGGAGGGTAAGACCGTGGCCGAGTATGAGGCCGAGTTCACGAATCTGTTGAATATCGTTCCAGATGAGATACCGACAGAAAAGAAGAAAATTGAGAAATTTACCGACGGGTTGACATGGAGGATCCGTCAGCATCTGTTAGGGAACCTTTCGTTGGCCACTTATTCTGATATGGTTAACGCTGCTTTGTTACACTGCCAGGATCACCGCTTTCATATGGCTGAGGGCAAGAGATCGGGAGAGTCTAACCATCAGGGCAGGACTGGAGGATATGGTGCCGGTGGGGCACAATCCGTTCAGGGGCAGAGACAGGGTGAGCAGGGTTCCCAGCAGGGGATCAGAAGAGGTTTCGAGAAGGAAATTACAGACACGGGCAGGGAGGTTTTCGTCAGAGCCATCAGGGTCCAAACGGCCATCAGGGCCAACAGGGGCAGAATGGGCAGCAGTTTCAGCAGGGCCAGCAGGGCCAAGGGAGGAATGGTAACGGCCACCAGGGCCGGGGACAGCAGGGGCAGAGAGGGGGAACCTTCCCGGGGAAGTGTTTCGTTTGTGGCAAGACTGGCCATAAACACCAGGACTGTCTTGATAGGGGAAGGGCCCCACAACAGCAGCAGCAGGGTGCTCGCCAGGATCCGCAGAGGCCTATGTTTCCCGCCGCTCTCCCCGCACCGCCACAGATGGCAGTATTGCCACCCATTCCAGCAGTCCCAGCTCAACAGGGACAGCTACATTATGGACATGTCTATAACGTCCACCAGGCAGCAGTTCCACAGGCACCGCCCGCGATTGAGGGTACGTTTCCTATCCATGGCACTATGGGTCGGGTATTGTTTGATACGGGGGATACACATTGTTTTATAGCTACACATTTCGCGAAGGCTTTAGGATTGTTAGCCACCACGGAGAGCACAGTGACGTGTGTCGACTCACCATTGGGAAATGGGTCACTTATATTCTTTATATGTCGGGGAGTGGGGGTAGAGATTGGTGGTTTGGTATTACCTGCGGACATGTTGGAATTAGATATGCATGTTCACGATGTGATTATTGGTATGGATTGGCTCGCTGATTATAGAGCCCTGATTGATTGCTTCGGTGGGAGCATTATTTTTGCCATTTCGGGGCAAGAGATGTTTGTAGTGGCGATGCCTCGCCGAGAGGGAGGCTCGACCGCTCATTTGTATTACCTAGAGGAGGATACCTCTAAGGAGGTTGTGATTCCTTTAGATTCGATCCCAGTTGTCAGGGAGTATTCTGAGGTGCTTGGCAAACTGAGGGTCAGTAAAACCCAGACCTACGAAGTTAGAGGCCTTCAGACTCCCTGCCTCCTTCTCCTTAGCAGCCGCCCATTTGACAGTAGCCTTGATACCCCTTTCAAGGTATTCAAAGCCAAAGATCACGAACTCGTTCGAGACTTTTTAGTCTGCTAAAATCCCCTCAGAGGCATCCTCGAGGGCTGCCCTCACTGTAGAGTCGACCTTTTATTGGAGGACGTCGTCCTTTTTCTTCAGGGCAGCAACATGGTCTTTTTTAAGCTTGGAGATCTCTTTCTCCAGCTCCTTCACCTTCTTCTCAGACCCATCAAATGCAGACTACAGGCGGATGACCTCTGTATTCAAAGAGTTTTGCACCTTCTAAATGAGGGGTAACTTCCTCAGAGTCCAATTGGAGAGATGATGCATGGTAGACAGGCCCTGCAAATCATGAGGCCGTGCATATGAGTTAAAATTCAAGTCAGAGGTTACACTTTGAAGCTATACTAAAATCTAAAATCATACCTGAATAGACCTGTGGAGGGCGAACTCAACCAGCAGAGGTGTATCCATTAACCGATAAAAAAATTTGTCTGCCTCGGCCATGGCAGAGACGATAGCATCCAGTGCTTTCATACTATAGCCTATGATGCTGTCATTAATCTTCAGTTGCTCTATACGAGCCGCCAATGCATCTGCACAGGATATGGGGATGGCGAAATCCCCGCTTTTCTTCTTCTGCCTCTGATTTTCAGGGGCAGGGTCAGTAGCACCTCTGTTTTTTTTGGCCTGAGCCTTTGAGGTTGAAAAAGGAGGAGGAGCATTCACACCTGCCTTCTTAGCAAGCCTTGTCAGACTCGGTGCTGCCATCTCCCAAAGTTCGTCTGATATTCCCTTCGGACGCACTACAAAAAAGAAAGGTCTGAGTTAGAAGATCAGACATGCATAAACTCAGAGGTATAACTTGGAAATAAAAAACTTACCAAACTCTGGAAGAGGACTTCCCCCTAAACCAGTCTCAGAGAGGTGGTGAGGGGTCATCAGATGTTCAAATTTTATGAGCAGACCATGCATCCCCTGATCCTGAAGGTCTTTGACCCTTTGAAGGTTTTGCAGGCTTAGACCAGGGTCGGCCTTGGCAGACATTGTGACCTTACCCCATATTATGGGCATTCGCAGCTCTAGTGTGGAAGAGGGGGCACATGGACCAAATTCCCATGGCCCTGAGGCAAAGAAATAATGAGGTTTCCAGTTGTGGTTAGAATTATGAGTTATCTGGAGCATCTTCTTCTCAGGTTTTCGAGCTACAAAATGGTAATAGCTCGGATGATTTTTAGCAGACGAAGGGACATAGCAACCCACAAAGACCTGGACTGGAAGGTCTGAATGATGAACAACCCTCCATAGGACTATGGCCCCAATTATTACCCTTCAAGCATTGGGTGACAACTGGGAAGGGGCCAAGTTGATGTAGGCAAGGATGGACCTAATGATGGGATGGATGGGCAAACGAAAGACCAACTTGAACATCTGCTCGTACAAATAGATCTCACCTTCTCGGCCGTGGTAGGCCCTCTGTTCCCTCAGAGGTCTCCTGAACTATCTGGAGGGGCTCATGGAGTATAGATATCTGAAGCAAAGAAGGTTGACCTCACTAACTGTACTCTCAATCTCAGCCTCCTCAGAGACGTCGACATCACTCTCAACATCATCATCATCGTTATTATCTATCTCAACGTCGGCCTAGGCAGACGTTGGGGGATTACTTGGGAACCTCTGAGCGAACTCAGCCCCGATGATGACTGACAGCAGAATGTCGTCGAGTATTGGTGGAATTTCCACGCTCAGTTCAACAGTCTCAACCTCTGAGGAAGAGGACGATGTGCTTGAATTTTTATGGGACGAGGCCCGACTGGAGACCTCGACTTGATCAGCGACCTGATCTGGTTGATTTGAGAAGTCGATGGCCTCTTGGAAAGAGTCCACAGACATAGGGTTTGAGGTGGAAGACTCAGACTCAGACATCGGTGAGGGTTTAGCAGGGACTTCGGCTTGGCTAGTGTGTTCTGCTCGTTCAGGGTATACTACCTTCAGGGGTGGTGGAAAGATAGGTCTGAGGGGGAATTCCTCTGACCTACGAGCTTCCTCCTGCGCTCTTTCTATTTGCCTAATTTTCTCTAAAGTCTTCTCCCTGAGAGAAGGGAACTCCTCTAGAAGTTGATAAAGGGGTCTGAGCATCAGAGTCTGACCCTACACTTACAACTCTCCTAAACTACAAACAAGTCTGGCTAATGGAATAATGCGATTTAAAGATCAAACTGTAAACCCTAGAGCATGAACAGCTCGCCTGAAAATATGGAGACCTCGCCGAAAATCTCCAAGAACTCATTGGAAAATACAAAAGTAAAGGGAAAATAGGGAAAATGAAGGAAAAGGAATGGAAGAGGATACCTGAGGATGAAATGGTAAGGGAGAAGGAAGAAAAACATGAAGAATCGCCACCAAAAGCTTCAAGCCAAGATCTTTCGAGAGAGAGAGAGTTCTGCGGAAATGAATCACGCTAGGAAGGAGAAGTGAGGAAGAAAGAGGGAAAATGAGGGTTTAAACCCTTAAATATGGATGCACGCTTCCCAATGCCCATAATTGCCTTAGGATCCACAAAGGATGACTGACATCACATGCTTGTCAGGCACGCTTCACTTCAGCAATGGACAAGTGTCAAATGAGCATTGGCACATAGAAGAAAGACCTCAGAGGTGTAAAGATCCCACAGTCACCTTCTCTCACATGTAACTAAGGGATGGGGGGTGATTGATATGCCCCAAGTGTCACCTCGGCCTAGAGACATCAACCTCGGCCGAAGGCATGGCCGACGTTTGAAAAGCCTTGGATCAGTGACTTGCAGCCTCAGACATATTAGGGTCGGCCCTGGCCGACACCACCACCAACCTCTTACAGAGATCAGCAGTTTATCAACTCACTCGGAAATGATAACCTCGGACGGGGGTAGGCTGAGGTTACAAGGAGACATACCTCTACCAAGGTCAATCCCACCAGTGAATCGGCCGATGTTTCAAGAACATGCAACCTAACCTCGGCCCAGGCCGACCTTACCTCCTTACCCCGGCTTTGCTTAAGCCGGGGACCATAATGACTCGTCTTATATTGGATGGACAACTAGACCTCACCAGTCTCGGCCCCATCCAGGCCGAGGTGATGATTAAGCATCGAGGCCGAGCTCTTATTGGCATATGTGTGGACAAGGACACGTGGACACAAATCAGTTATAACAAATCATTCCCCTCATGTGGGGGGAATATTTCATCATCATTCTCTACCTGTGATAGTGACAGATGTATTCATCAGATTGGCTAGATCAACACACACATGCTTATTGCATTAGGGGGTACATTACACCCCCAAGGTACTATATATAGAGGTCATGCTCTACCTTGCAAAGGATTCAAAATTAGCAACCCTAGCTAAACTCTGTTCAAATACACAGTAAACAGATAAATCTTGAGAGATTGTATCCATGGCCATTAGATCCCTCATACAATGATACACACCATACACTTGCACAGTGGATGTAGGCCTAATTGGTTGAACCACTTATATTCCGGTGTGATTCCTCTTCTCCTCACCTCGTTCTACTATATGTGTATGTACTCTTATCCTGCCATTGTTAACATTGAATTGAGCTCACAAACACCTTGAAGGGTGGTGGTGTTTCCAGCATCATCAATATATATATACACACACACACACACACACACACACACATTTTTTATTAATCTCCTATGTTGCTAAGTAGATAAGTTAGATTATGACATTTAATATTATGTAAGAAGATGAGAACTTAAATGAGTATTAAGCTACTTGGATTCGATTAATAATTAGGGGAAATACTAATATGCATTAATCAGGTAATATGAGGGGATAACATGACTTATGGATCATAGAAGAGACTTTATTCTAACTAGTTAAGTGGGATAAAGTAAATACGATGGGTTAGGAGTATACATGCATGCACATTAGTCGAGAGGTGAGAATCTTAATTGAGAGCACGTGGAACTAACATGTATATAATATATACTATTTAATGCCATTTAAACACTTGTTGATTTTAAAATAATTTTAACTCGGGCTCTGACCCGTTTTCTTCCAAGTCTATTTCCTTTTGTAAAAACCTTTTAGGTGCCCAGCCACAGGGACGCCAAGCATAGCTATTCCCATGAATTGACGTTTTGTAGCTGCTACAAAAGTTACAGGACCTCGTTATTAGACACCTCCACTTATCCTTAACTCATTCAGAAAATTTTATATCAGTTGGGGCATATTGCCCATTCTTATTCAGAGATTGTTACTTCAGACATTTAATTACATTCAAGTTGTTAGGTTTTATTTTATCTCACACGATTGTATGGGAATTTTATTAGGAGTGTTTACTCTAGACTTAACTTATTTCATTTTGTCATTTTAATTCCTATGAGATTTTTTATTGCATGGTGAATGTTTATTTAATCATTATATTGCTTGCACGTTAATTTAAAAGATAAAATTTGGCATCTAAGTTTTTAAGTACTAGGTGGTTAGTAATTACTAAAAAGTTTTCGACAGTGATGCAAATGCTGAACCAACTGGATATTCTGTTTTAAATTTAATTAAGGACTAATCACCCGGTATTTGATTAGGTGGGGTGTCACAGGTAGCATAGTCAGCGGTGTAGACCCCGTTAAAGCATGAGGTTATTGGACGCGTGGTGACAATTATATTCAACACAAATTAATGATAAAGCGCAATCACCAAAGAGAATAAAGAATAAAAAATGACAATCACACAACATAGTATGTACGTTGTTCAGCAAGAAATGCCTACGTCCACAGTGGTGCTTTTTGTATTATTTCTCTATACTCTGGGTAGTGTTTTTCAGGGAATACAATACGTGCCTTTTGCCCCAGGCTTAGGGTTTATTATATGCATGTTTGTTCTTGGGGAGTGGGGGTGTTGGACTCCCCCACGTCCATCTTCTACTCCTAGAATATCTCCTTACGAGATTTTAGGGGTAGACTAAGTCATAACCGGATTTAGTTGAGATGCGAGGAGCTCGGACTTTGGGCCGTTTCTATTGGGATACTCGCCTGGGCCCGTGATGACAAATCAAGGTACCCACAATTTCCCCTAAAGTTGTTGGGCCACAATTTGGGCTCAATAAATTTAAATGATTTTTCATAATGGCTCTCTTATAAATTGTGTAACTCTTCCCAAGATTGGAGTTCTCTACTTGATTTTGGCGGCAACTTGCTTCGGGTCTCGTGCGATATGATTAGAAATGTTTAAAAAGTCACTTGGAACAATATTTCCATACCGTGGTTTCAAGCTTCTTCATATTTTCTCATCTTCTCTAAGCTCCTACCATTGCGCCCTCGTTCTCAGGTCATAGTCTTTCAATCTCAATCTCCTCCATCGTCTTCTCTTGTGACTTCGCGTCGTCCCAAGCCACGTTCGTATTTCGTAAGTCCTTCTTGTTCTCTTTCTGTGTTTTTTTTCTTTTGCAATCTCCTCATATTTTTTGTTAGGGTTTTGCAAATGGTGAAAATAGGCAATAGGTCTGTAACTGAATTTAGGAAATATTACAACATGCCAGATTGGGTAAACATTGAGTGTGGCCATATCCCTAAAAATATAAGAGAAATAGAAGGTGCTCACTGGATTCACGTTCTTTTACCGTCCCAAGGGGGCTCGCTTTCCCCCCAAGTAATTTATTTTTTCACTTCTTTGGTTACTTCAATATTGTCCCTACACAGTGCTCGCCAAACGTTTGGAAGATAGTTAATGGTATCCATAGAATAAACCAACTCTATGGTACCAATCTAGGGCTTGCTGAAATATGCTTATGCTATTCTTTCTCGTGAACAAACTCTGGTCTTCTTTACCTCAAGTCCAGGAGTCCTGATAGGGTATTGGTAGTAAATCTACTTGATTCCCACAAGGATTACTAGTAAGAGGGGTTTCTTTCTATAAATTGGCAATTTCCTCCCCATACTGAGGGGTCGAGGTCTGACAGGTTCACGGTCCCCTTCTATGGGGAGGAGTACATAGGTAGGCTTAAATTTTGTTCTGCTCTTCGATCTTCTTGCTAATATATGATTTCTCTGATATTCTTCCTTCTTCTTTTTAGTGAGGACGAAGAATTTGGAACCTTCTCTTAGTGAGGTTTGAGCTGCCGAGCGGATCAAAGCTTGGAACATCAGAGCACCTTTGGCTGACGGTGAACATCCTCGGTCGGTTTCTTTTCTTCTGGAGTATAAAAATATTGGGCCTAGTTTCATCGCACGACCCGTAGATAATATCCCTGAGTTGGACATTATTGAGGAAGTTGCTGCAGACCCCATCCAGTTGGACAAGGAAGAGAGCAGCTCTGGTGAGGACAGTGAAGGTGATACTAGGGGCGCTGCTAAAGGTGGTGCCAGTGAGATGAGCTCTAGTGGTGGAGGGTCTTGCAGCTCGAAAGAGGCTTTAGAAGCTCTAGAGTCCTCCAGCGAGTCAGGTACTTCCAGCGAGGAAGATATGGCTCCTCCTAGAAGGAACCTAATCAGGGATGATGATGATGAGGATGATGTGCTCCTTTCTAGGTGAGCAAAGAAGCAAAAGTGTGGCAGTGGAGAAGTTGCCACTGGTTCTCAGCATGCTACCAACGAGCAAGAGATGAAGAGGAGGGAGGAAGAATAGTTGAGAGAGAAAGAGAGAAAGAAGAAAGAGGAGAGCAAAAAGGCAGAAGAGAGGAGGAGAGCTGAGAGGGAGAAAGAGAGGGAAGAGGAGAGAAGGAGAGTGGAAACGAGGATGAAGGTTGAGCAAGCTCTGGTGCCCATATCCACGTTGCTCGAGGGGGCCTCTGTCGCCACCTCTCCCCAACTGGCTCCTGCGCTTCTCGAGAGAGATGTCTTGCTCGCTGATCGATAGAGGGAAATGGGGACTGACCAGTTAGCCCTATAAGTGAGTCAGAGGCTAGCCTTGGTAAGTATGTATTCTTTTTTCAATACCTATAATATTTTGTTCAATGCTTTCTTCTAATGATCCCTTTTTACTTGCAGTTTGTGACTGAATTCATTGTTCTTTATCGTATCCGTGACGAGCTGGTGAGTAGGAATGCGGATTTGGAAAAGAAAAACATTAAACTAAAGGGGAAAGGCATCGAGTTAGAGGCCAGTCTGAAGGCTACCAACGAGGCACATAAGTCCTCTGATCTCACCCTTTGTGAAGCCAACAGAGCGAGGGAAGCGGTGATTAAAGAGCTGAATGAGTTGAGGCAGTCGTACGATCTGGTCTACATGATCAAGTTGGCCGTGGTCGAGGAAAATAAGGTTTTGGCCGAGAAGGTGAAGATGATGGAGTCCGAGGTAGCCACTATTAAGGAAATTTCATATAATTTCGGGTGGGCTGTCTCATACGAGGACATTGATGTTCAGATAGGCTATATCAGCCGTCTGGACTTCAAGAAGGGCTGGAACAAGGCTCTTATGGCTTCCGGGGTGGATATTCACTCACCCCTATTCGATGAGCATGATCTAGGCCCAAAGCCTATTGTAGATGATGCGCCTTCCCTAACCGTTGAAGGTGTAGTTCCTGCCTTTCAGACCGTTCCCATTAGTGCTTTTCCTGATCAAGGAACAACAGTTGTTCCATACGATGGAGCTTTCTTTACTATTGTTAACAAGTGAAAGCAACCAGCGACCTATGAACAAATTGAGGTTGCTAGCTAGTCTGTTCTTAGGATTTCCTCTGTATCTTTTTCTTTATTTGTACTGCTATTTTTGAACTACCGATGTATTTGGACCCCCTTATTTGAATGAAATGAAAGAACTTTCTTTTCTGCGCACTGATTCTTCTGCTTCTTACCACTTATATGGCTTGTAGTTGATTAATATAGATGAATACACACCTGCCACCTCCCAGCTGGGAAGGATCTTTAGTCCTAATGCGAGCACCTAAGTTTGTCAGGCCTTAGTTAGGATTTGTAAGTCTCTCACGTTGAGAAATAAGAGCTTTAAGGACCAGTCTGAGCTCGTCACCAAGCTGAAGGATAGACTTCAGGAGATGGAAGAAGTTGGTGCCTCTATCCAAGAAGAAGTGAACACTTTGAAAGCTAAGCTTCTGGATGACTTTGAAATCAATCATGTTAGGGAAGTTCTTCAGTAGGAGAACGATTCTCTGAGGAGGGAAGTATCGCGACTTAGGGAGCATACGCCAAGCGTTGCACCTTCTGTTTTATGGGGTTCCTCTTCATCGACTGTTCCTTAACCTGACACAGGGCCGAGCGGTGCTCCTCCAGTCTTGCGAGGTTCTACCTCATCGGATGCTCCATAAGCTAGTCCAAATGCAAGGGGTCCCACTAGGGAGATAGACGAGCTCTGAGAAGACGTCCGTCAAGTATACGCAATTGCTGCTAGGCTTCAAAGGGATGTCATACGGTTGAGGCATCTGTTCAAGAAAGGACCTCGATGAGTGTGGGCTGATGGTTATGACCAAGTTTGGATAGATGCTCCAATGAGGATGATAGAGTTTGTGGATCTCTCCTTTATTAGGGGATGGTTGAGCGCCCTTGGGGAGCTGCAGGTGCACCGGAACTCAGCACTCTGGTATCGTCACGATATCTCTCCTTTAAATCTGAGGTCGTATCCCTCCTGGAGGGATGACCAATGGATCCCTATAGATGCTATCCCTAGGAAATAATTAGATTCAGATGAGAATGAGGTCAAGGAGGAATTGGCTCCTCATCCGGATGATGGTCGAAGAGCACAGGTGGCTGATTATCTCGTTCAGAGGCCTAGTCCTCATTAAGATTTTATCGAATGTAACTCATTGTACATGTAATGAAGTAATGTAATATTTATGTCTTGGGCGATCCCACCGACTAAGCATGCGTTGCATATTTTTTACTTCATTTATTTCCCATTTGATTATCTTGGGCTCTTCGTAGACGACTAGATTTGATGTTGGTAATGTTTTTTTGTTGTGTGAGTATCCTCACAATCCAGTATGCTTATGAGATACCATTCTTCCCTACTTTACTTTTTAGGCCGTGTCGTCAGACTCCCTTAGGCCTAAGTATGGCATTGGCGAGGACACACCTGGTGTTGTATGTTCTATCCGATCAGGCTTTTTGAGCCAAACATTGTTTGGCGACCAATTTAATTTGGCCAAACTGCGTAAGGATCCCCTGTAGGGCTTCATATATTGCCCGGGGCAAAGCTAAGAGGTTATTCATGTTTCATAACGAAGACCTGAGGAGGGTGATTCCCTGCTTTTGCATACTTAGTAATATTCTTGTCACTTAGAAAAGGTGTGCAAGTTATAAAGTTAATAACAAAAAATTAACACTTCATAGAATGTCACTTCTAAACAATCTTTTATTAATCACAAGTAATAAAAATTGAGTTGCCAATTCCAAAAATGCGATAAAATATTAATGAAAAAATTAGAAGTAGAATTTCTTCAGATTGGCCGCATTCCAAGCTCGGGGTATCTCTCTACCCTCCAGCGTTTCTAAGTGATAGGCTCCTTGTAGGTCGTCCCTTGTCACCTTGAATGGTCCCTCCCAGTTTGGACCCATTTTGCCATCAGATGGTTTTACTGCGCTGCCAAGAACTTTTCTTAGGACGTAGTCCCCAACCTGGAATGTCCTTGGATTGATCTTTCTGTTATAGTGTTTTATGAGCTGTTGCTGATAGCTCGCCAGCCTTACTAAGGCTAGTTCTCTGCGTTCGTCAGCTAGGTCAAGTTCAACGAGTAATGCTTCATCATTTTGTCCTTGGTCGACAAGGGTGGTTCTCATGGTTGGTAGGATAGCTTTCAAGGGGACGATTTCTTCCATTCCATACGTTAGTGAGAATGAGGTTTCCCCAGTTACTTGTCGTGGGGTAGTGCGGTAGGCCCACAAAATATTTGGCAGCTCACTCACCCATGCGCCTTTGGCTCGCTTTAGTCATTTCTTCAACCCATCGATCACTATTTTATTGGAAGCTTCGGCTTGACCGTTGCTCTGGGAGTGGGCCACCGAGCTAAAATAGTGCCTAATCCCGTGTTCTATGCAGATGTTCTGGAAATGACCACTCTCGAACTGTGTTCCATTGTCAGTGATGATGGTTCTGGAGATTCCAAATTGTGTAATTATATTCTTCCATATGAACCTCATCATATCTGCATCTCGGATATTTGCCAGTGGCTCTGCCTCGATCCATTTGGTGAAGTAATCTGTTGCGACCAACAGATACTCACGGTTATCAGCGACGGTAGGAAGAGGGCCTAATATTGTCCATCCCCCACTGGGCAAAAGGCCATGGGCCGGTAAGCGATCTTAGGTCGCTAGCAAGTTGGTGGACCATAGGAGCATGTAGTTGACATTTCACACATTTGCGAGCATACACCGCCGAATATTTTTGCATATACGGCCACCAGTAGCCTTCCTTCATTGCTTAGAAAGCTAGTGACCTCCCTCCAATATGGCTTCCACAGATTCCTTCATGAAGCTCATGTAGAATTTGCTCGACGTCCTTCAGGTGAACACATTGAAGGTAAGGGCCGGTGAATGATCTCTTGTATATTTTACCCTCACGAGATAAGTGAAACCGAGCATCTTTGACTCTTATCTGATGAGCGGCCTTCTTATCATTTGGAAGTGCATCATATTTCAAATAGTCCCTCAAAGGGTCCATACAACTAGGTGCTGACTCAATCTGGAGCATATATTCCGTGTTTGGCAGCTCGTCGCCCTAGTTGATGCTCGGATGGGCGAGGAAGTCTATGGGGATCGCCCTCTTTAAGTCGAAATCGATTGCTAAACTTAGGGATGCCAGGGCGTCGACATGGTTTTTCTATCCTCTGGGAAATTGTTGGACACTAACTTACTCAAAGCAGGACATTAGCTTCTTTGCCAAGGCGAGGTAGGCTTCCATTCTTTTGACTCTTGCGGTGAAGTCCCCACTTATCTGATTGGAGACCAGTTGCGAGTTACCGGACACCTGTAGCTATTTTTCCCCCAACGCATGTGCCTTCTTCAGGCTGGCTATCAAAGCTTCGTATTCTGCCTCGTTGTTGGAGGTTTCAAATCCCAGCCTGATCCCTTTCTCGAGGATTGTGTACTTTGGAGTAATGATCATAATGCCTACTCCTTCCCCCTTTGAGTTGGAGGCTCCATAAAAAAAATCACTAGACTCCTACTGATGGGTAATGTTCCATTTGCTTCATGGGTTGAAGTTTGTTGCAAGGTTGTTCGCCTATGAATTCTGCGATAAAATCGGCGAGGCCCCGCCCCTTGATTGCATTCCTAGGTTGAAATTGGATGTAAAATCATCCAAGCTCAACTGACCATTTGGATAGTCTACCAGATGAATCCTCTTTCTGCAAGACTTCTCTAAGGGGATGTGATGTGAGGATGATGATAGTTTGAGCTTCGAAGTAGTGCTTCAGCTTCCTCAAAGCTATCACTAGTGCAAAAGTGAGCTTCTCTAGTGGTAGGTAGAGCTTCTCGGCATCCAATAAGGTCTTGCTCGCATAGTAAACTGGGAGTTAGACTCCGTCTTTTTCGCACACCAGTGCAAAACTGACGGCATTACTGGAGACGGCGAGGTATAAGTACAAGGGATCAATTATTTGAGGTATAACGAGCAGAGGCGGTGACCTAAGGTAAGCCTTGATCTCTTATAATGCTTGTGAGCAATATTGATTCCATTCTACTATCTGGTTTCTTTTTAAGAGCTGGAAGAATGGCTTGCACATCTCAGAGGACTTTGAGATGAAATGATTCAAAGCAGCGAGCATGCCTGTGAGCTTCTGTACGTCTCTTATTGTGCAAAGGGGATGTAACTTGTTGATTGAATCGATCTAGTCTGGGTTGGCCTCAATGCCTCTCTTACTAACCAAGTACCTAAGAAACTTTCCTGATTGGACACCGAAAGAACACTTGCTCGCGTTGAGTTTCATTTGGTACTTCCTGATGATTTCCAAGGTTCTTGATAGGTTTGAGAGATGATCCTCTTTGCACTTGCTCTTGACGAACATATCATCAATGTAGACTTCCATGGTATCCCCCATTTGGTCTTTGAACTTCTTTGTGAACAACCTATAGTAAGTTGCTCCCGTATTCTTGAGCCCAAAGGGCATAACTTTATAGCAGTACAAACCGATGGTAGTAATGAATACGGTCTTATCTTGGTCTGGGGAATATAGAGGAATCTAGTGATATCCTCAATATGCATCCAGAAAACTCATTCTCTCATGAGCTGTTGTGGCGTCCATCAATTGGTCGATCTTTGGGAGAGAGAAACTATCCTTCGGGCACGCCCTGTTAAGGTCAGTGAAGTCTATACAGACTCTTCATTTCCCATTGCTATTTGGAACTACTACTGGTTTGGATAGCCATTTAGGTAATTGAACTTCCCGTATGGATCCTGCATCCAACAGCTTTTCAACTTCTTTTTCCACAGCCTTAGTCTTCTCGGGCACAGTTTGCTGTGCTTTCTACGGGATAGGCCTGAAAGTGGGGTCGACGTGTATCCGATGGCAAACCGCACTGGGATCAATGCCACGTAGCTCGTATGGTTCCCACATGAAAACATCTAGGTTTCTTCTCAGTAGCACCGTCAACTCTTTCTTCTCTTGATCTGTAAGATAAATTCTGATCAAGAAACTCCTATCTTTCTTGCTTCCACCGATTGTTATCTCCTCCAGGTTTTCAATGACCCGCTCAGAGGGTAGGAGCCTGGTCTCCTCCACTCTGGGTCTTCCATATCTTAACTTCTATTTTCAAGGTATCAAACCTTCTTACTCCTCGACCTTCTCTTTTGTCTTCTTGACCTTCTTCTCTAGTTTCGGGTGGATGGCTGCTATGAAGAACCTTCTTACTATTTCCTGATCTCTGTGAATCTCCATTACTCCTCGCTCAGTCACGTACTTCAGTTTCTGATGGTAGGTCGAAGGGACTACCTTCATTGTATGTAACCACCCCCTGCCGAGCATAGCTTGATATGGCGAGTCGATGTCGACCACCAGAAACTCGATCATCTTGGAGACACTTCTGGGCCTTACCGGCAAAACGATCTTTCCAAATGGAATAGTCACTTTTCCAGTGAAGCCAACAAGAGGTACAATGGCTTCCTTCAAGTCGGCAATGCTTAACATCAATTTTCTGAATAGTTCGAGATACATTACCTCGGATGAGCTTCCCTGGTCGACGATCAACTTGTCGAGTTGGCTATCCTGAGTGCAATGATCAAAGCGTCATGATGTGGGGTTCTTACCCTCACCAGATCTTTATCTGTGAACACGATGTGTTTGTTATAGTCGACGTCATCTGCTCGTCGATGCTTTCATGATTATGTCTTCGCTGGATCGATCTAAAAAGCTTGCATTACTACAGTAAGCATTTTCACTTCCATCCGAGCTGAATTCCCTTGAATCTGCTTCATATCAGATGCGCCATGAATAACTACAAATTCATGGCCATCATTATCTTCGAGTACATTGTCGGGTCTTGTTTCTCCATTAGCAGTGAATTTCTCTACCTTCTTCTCCATAAACTCGTTCAGGTGCCCAGTTTGGGCCAGTTCTTTGAGGTGAGACTTAAGAGCCTTGCAATTCTCAGTCTTATGTCCTCCCTCCTTGTGAAAAGTGCATCTCAGCGCGTTTTTTCTCTTTGAGGGATCTCCTCCCATCATTCTGGGCCACTTAACAAATGGCTCGTCTTTGATCTTCACTAGGATCTTGTAGATTCGTTCTTTAAAGACAGTGTTCACTGCCTGAAATGCTTTCGAAGCATCATTCTTTCCTCTATTCTTTCCACCCTTACCCCCATTATTGCCTCCTTTCTTTTAGTTCTCGACCTTATCATTGACCTTGGCAGCGAGCTTAGCCCAACCGTTCTCCCCTGCGCTGAGGCGGGTCACATCTTCCATCTTAGCGTACTTCTCGATGCGAGCCATCAGGTCATCGATGGTCGTGGCCACCTTCTTCATCGGGGATTGGTGCAGAAGGCAAGAGCTGGTAGGACGATCTTGAAAGAGGCCACTGCTACTTGTTCCGAGCAGTCCTCGACCTCGTTGAACAACACCCAATACCTCTTTGCATAATCTCGAAGGTGCTCGTGTGGCGTCTTCTTCATTGTCAGCAAAGCATCCATCCTCTTAGGATGGGAGCTATTGGTAATGAAGCGAGCCGTGAAGAGCTCGTCCAGGGACTCAAAGCTCCTGATGGACCTATGAGGGAGCCTCTTGAACCACTTTTGTACCACATCGTGCAGGCTCGAGGGGAAGATCCATCACATTAGTGCATCCCGGTGGTTCTAGAGAGTCATGGCCTGCCTGTACTGCCTAACATGATCGATAGGGTCAGTCTTACCGTCATAGATCTTGAATCTCGGAATATCAAACTTCTTAGGGGCCTATTCTTCTTATATCTCCCTTGATAAAGGGGATTTCATGTGGGTCCTGTGATCTCGTCGAGCAAGCTCTCTGGTTGATCTGGCACCCCGATGTGATGGGTGCCGGTACATTTCTCTTCATACCAAATATCGTATATCCTCCTTACCTCGAGTTGGGCTCCTGGTATGGCGAGATGGTCACCTTTGCTCGAGAAAGTCATCTCCTGACTCGAGCTTTTCACTTCTTTGGGACACGCATCTTGGGATCCTTCCTCGGCTGCGAGACTTGCTCGCCTGAGGGCTAGGAGTGTGATATGGATGTCGCCTCATGCTATAATGGAGTTCTTTCTCAATCCTTTCTAATTTCCTTTTGATGCGAGAATTCTCAGCCTCTTGCTTGCGAGCGAACTCCCTTTGCTCTTGGAGCCTTGCCTCATAGGGATTAATTAATCTGGAGATTTGTGTGGACCTTACTTGTCCCTAGCTCTCCTCCGAGGCTTGCCTCTCTGGGTGAGCCCTTTGATCTGAATGCCGAACTTCAAATCTAATCCTGTGAGGGGTATGCTACTCTTGGATATCCCCTACCTGAGGGGTGTTGCTACTGTGACCAGACATTTTAGCTTCTTTATTGTTGAGGGATTTCCTAAGGAAGATAAACGATTCCCACAAATGGTGACAATTGTGGTGACAATTATATTCAACACCAATTAATGAGAAAGCGCAATCACCAAAGAGAATAAAGAATAAAAAAATGTCAATCACATAACATAGTATGTACGTGGTTCAACAAGAAATGCCTACGTCCACGGTGGTGCTTTTTGTATTATTTCTCTATACTCCGGGGAGTGTTTTTCAAGGAATACAATACGTTCCTTTTGCCCCAGGCTTAGGGTTTGTTATCTACATGTTTGTTCTCGAGGAGTGGGGGTGTTGGACTCCCCCACGTCCATCTTCTACTCCTAGAATATCTCTATACGAGATTTTAGGGCTAGACTAAGACATAACCGAATTCAGTTGAGATGCGAGGAGCCCGAAATTTGGGCCATTTCTATTGGGCTACTCGCCTGGGCCCGTGATGACAAATCGAGGTACCCACAGGACGATTTCCAAAAAATATAATTTATAGCGGAATTGATAATGGTTGCGCTTGGGAATGTATAATTAATACAACCTAATAAGATGTGATAAATGGGACTAAAGGATAAGATATGGTTAATTATTCTCTATACCTAGTAAAGGGTTATGCAATTGGTTAAATCTTAGTATGAGCTCATCGCTCAGGTGCATTGCATAGTAGTTGTATTAACCCTAGCTAAATTGTTAAACGTTTTTGGAATTGATTAAAATACACGTTACAGATATATTATTGTTTGTAGAAAACGTATAGCTTAGTATTACCCACCCTACAGAGCGTTCTCTCACCCCCTGCTATTTTATGTTAAAAGCCCCACCCCACCCCAGGTACATCGAATAGGGATGCCAAAAAAGGATTCTACTATGGCCCTAGAGGGAAACCAATGTCGTTAGATGTTCGGTAATTTATTTTAAACATTGTAATGTGGTATTTCAAACATTTAGTACTTTAAAATTTTATTCGGATCTTTGGCCATGATTTGTAATAATACAGAGTGAATTTTGTTTAATTCCCATTTATTTAGCATTGTGGACTGCATTGGATTTTTATAAATAAACATTGTAAATTGACTAATTACTTAAAGTGATTGTTAACGCAAAAATTCTCCATCTACGAGGACCAATCAGAAAAGGACACATGTCATCCTACGTGGAAATATTCGACACCCGAGGAGAGATGGCCGGCATCCGAGGAGAGTTTGTCGGCACCCGAGGAGTGTTAGTCGGCATCCGAGGAGAGTTGGTCGGCACCCGAGGAGTGTTAGTCGGCACCCGAGGAGAGTTGGTCGGCACCCGAGGAGTGTTAGTCGGCACCCAAGGAGAGTTGGTCGGCACCCGAGGAGTGATAGTCGGCACCTGAGGAGAGTTGGTCGGCATATCAACCAGGAAGATCAAAGAATAACTACGCATTTAATGTGCATTAATGAAGATGGCAACACATTTAATGAGCCTTAATGTACATTTATACTGTATTAATAGATGACAACACATAGCATACCAAACAATTCAACAATTAGATTCGTTGAATGTAGACATAAATGTCTACATACAATGAATCTCTTTATCTCCCATCACTATAAATACATGTATCCCCTTAGCCAAAAAGGAAGGTATCCGAGAGAATCGAGAGACACCATACACAAGATCCACACCTTTTTCTCTCTTTACACCACATTGTGCTATTGTAAACCCCTGGGAATAAAATAACAGTGGACATAGGCTTTATTCATAGCCGAACCACTTTAAAAATCTTTGTTTCTTATGTGCTTGATTGGATTGCTTTCATCTATTTATCTGTGATCATAAAAATGGGATTCGGTCCAGTTTTTTGCATCAACAGATTGTGGGAACGTGTTACAAACGTTGTTCTCCATCAAAACCTAAGTTTTTATTTTCTCTACGTATAATCAATTATACATACATCTTTTGATTCAATCATGATTTTTATGTTTATATACATAAATTAATTGTCCAATTTTTATCTGCAAAATATTGCATATCATGATTTTAAAATCATAACTCTTAGATTAATTCTTATTTAGAAATCTGAAAATAATGGATTTCATAAATCACAACTTTTTGCTTGATTCTCAAGTTTCAATTTTATATCATGGAATAAATATTTTAATTGATTACATATACCAATATATATATGACGGTGGTAAGATTTGATAATTCTCATTATAAATTTTGTAAGATCTTTGATGTCTATTCAAATTCCCATCATATTTTTAATCAGAGAATGGGAAAAGGTTAAAGACAATAAAAAGTTTTCTCATGGAAATCATGACCCAGATCTACTTTCTCTCTCTTCAAGTTTGAATCTCTTTGCATTCATTTTTATGAACTATATTTGTCTCATCTTCCATCTATGTCAATAAAGTCAAATTGATTGATTTTTTATATAAATTTGGTAATAATTTCGATCATTCACCATATTTTTATCTATGCAAATGGGGAATAGGAAGGGATCAATATAAAAAATAATTTTATGTAACCAAAAGAAATCATTACCCACCTCTTGTAAAAGAGGATCAGTAAAACAATCATGACCATATCAAGACTCTGGGTACAAATTTGATATGTTGGCTCCTCGTTCATAACATCATAGGGTTTCTTTGTCGAAATCACACGATCTAGTGGATTAGATAATTATTCATTTAATTAACATTCTTAATGCTTAAATTTTACATCAAATGTTATTTTTCTGATCTAAGCATTCGAGATATTCTGGTCAGCCATCTATATTGTTGGTCGGCATCATCTCGGGCCATCTTTTATTAAAGGGAAGCTTAACTAGACCATTTTTGTTTGTCGGAGATAAGATGTGAAGATCCATCAGCAACGTTGAAATAATTTTATCCAACTACGAGGTATCTTATTATTGGTCGGAGCCCCATATTTTAACTCGGTGGAACCAATTGCAGGTCGACGATCATCTACTTCTTGATCGGTGACATCTCAGTCTTGTTCGGAGGGTTCAATTTATTGATCGACAACTATCCAACCATCCACTTTTTGGTCGGTGACATCTAATGTTATTCGCTGCTATCAATGCACCATTTTTGTTGATCGGCGAAATTGCTCAGCTGGTCGGGGACCATTTGCTTCTTGGTCGGCACCATATATTCTATAACTTGAGATATCCTTAAATATTGGTCGGCAAAATCCATGCCGTTTGTCGACAGTAGTAGAATCTTTGGGTATTAAAAAAATGCGAAGCACCCCAGATATTTCTTTAAACACGAGTTCATCTTGGGGACAAACAGGGGGCTTAAGTCTTTTTTAACTTGTGATCACTCCAAAAATATTTTTAAAACCAAATGATAAATAATTTTCAAACAACAACTTATACCTGTTTAGTTGTTGGAGATTAAATAACTTTAGAAAAAACTCTACATCTTATTTATGATGCATATTTGATAATAATTTGTCCATCTCACACACATTTGGCATAAAACATATTATTTTATATTTTGAAATTTGTATTTCCTTATGCTGATACACATCACATATTGTTTGGGTGAATAATTTTTCTCATGACAATAATTATTTGATCTAATCTCGACAGGTGCTCGGGCAGCTTATTAAGATTTCATAGGGATGTAAATCCCGACGAAAGCTCAGCCACAATCTTAAACCTCTGGAAACTATTATTGCTCGACATCTGGCAGTTTTACCTCGACATATCAGCCAACATATATTATTTCATTTTTTGAAATTAATATTTTTATTTCTCAAGCATATACATATCATATATTGGTTGGATGAATAAATTATTCTCATGACTAATCAATTCAGCCTACACATATGGTAGAGCAAATTATTAATTTTTACAGGTACAAGATTCAACGCCGACGAATGCTCGGAAACAATCTGGAAACTATTATCATTGCTCAGCATTATGAAATTTCACCGCAGCAAGGAACTATATATTTTATTATTGCTTTGATTTGTGCTCAAGCACGAATTATTCTATATATCCGTTCGGATTCATATTCTATATTCATCTCTTCATGGAGCTCGGCGAAATACTTATTATAATATTCAGCTCCGAGGAAAAGCTACAATAGTTATTATATTTCACCCCCAACGGTTTGTTAGTCGGGGCAATTCTTATTTATATTCAGGCCCAGATATCGGCTCAAGCACAAATTATTATATATATCCCTTGGGATTCATATTCTATATTCATCTCAACATGGAACTCGGTGAGATACTTATTATCATATTCAGCTCCGAGGAGAACAATAACATTCATTATATGATACCCCCAACGGATAGTTGGTCGAGGTAACTCTTATTTATATACAAACCCAACAAAGTTCTCAGCCATATTCTTATGTTATGGAAAATATTATTCTTATTCGGCATTATGCAATTGTGCCTCGACAAGATACTTGTTCAGCTTTAAGGAGAATTACAACATTCGTTGTGTTTCACCCCCAACGGATAGTTGGTCGGATAATTCTTACTTATATTCAGGCCTGACAACGTTCTCGACCATATTCTTACGTTCTGGAAGATCTTATTCTTGTTCGGCATTATATAATTCTACCTCGACAGATCAACGAGGCACTTTATTATTTTTAATTATTATTTATATCTATTTGGATGCATATTCTACTCTTATTTCAGCATGGAGCTCGACAAATATTTATAATCATATATTCAGCTCTAAGGAGGTCTCCAGCATTTATTATATCTTATTCCCAACAATCTGTTGGTCAGCTCCGAGGAGATCTCCAACATTTATTATATCTTATTCCCAAAAATTTGTTGGTCAGCTATGAGGAGTTCTCCAGCATTTATTATATCTTATTCCCAACAATCTGTTGGTCAGCTCCGAGGAGGTCTCCATCATTTATTATATCTTATTCCCAACAATCTGTTGGTCAGCTCCGAGGAGGTCTCCAGCATTTATTATATCTTATTCCCAACAATCTGTTGGTCAGCTCTGAGGAAGTCTCTATCATTTATTATCAAAATTGTATTCCTAAAAATGCCAACTTATGTTGGTTAGGATAAATGTATTCCTCCGGGAAGTAAAACTTGTATTCCTCCGGGAAGTAAAGCTACTTGTATTCCTCCGGGAAGTAAAACTTGTATTCCTTCAAGAAGTAAAGCTACTTGTATTCCTCCGGGAAGTAAAGCTACTTGTATTCCTCCGGGAAGTAAAACTTGTATTCCTCCACGAAGTAAAGCTACTTGTATTCCTCCGGGAAGTAAAGCTACTTGGATTCCTCCTGGAAGTAAAACTTGTATTCCTCTGTGAAGTAAAACTTGTATTCCTACGGGAAGTAAAACTATGTATTCCTACGGGAAGTAAAACTATGTATTCCTCGGGAGGCAAAATTATTCCAGAAAGTGTCAAAGTTGCTCGTTAAGAAAAAATCCACCAACTCAGGTTGGTCGGAAATAAGAAGCTGGCAACTACAGTTGGTCGGAAACAAAGTATGAGTATGTGAAAGCGATCAAGCAAAAAGCATTCAAAGTTCACATTCCACACTTGGGGGCTTCTATTACAGATATATTTGTTCATTTGGTGGCACATTCTTATAACATCATGCAATCGAGTATCAAGTTCAACTCCATAAACTCACACGGTCGGGACCCCGACCAATCATCATTCAGGAGTTATTTTTCTTGCTCAAGAATTATTTTTTATATTGAAGTTCAGGCGGTATATTGAAGTTCAGGAGGCGCATTCAGAAGTTCAGGAGGCATATTCAGGAGTTATTATGCACATACTATTGAAGTTCAGAAGTCAAATTCAGCATCTACAGCACTGAGATCTTTACAACTACTGTCCCGACCAACATTGAAGAAGAAGTTGTATAAAAATATTTCGACGTCCACCACTAGCTTGGTACTAATCAGATTGAAGAGTTGGGTTCAAAATATAGTATGTTACTCGACAAAGTATTCAGAGGATCATAAATCAGAAGAATCAAGCATGTGAAGTTAGCACTCAGTTGCTCAGCACAGGAGGCAGTTGGTCGGCTAGCAAACCAATCAACATACTTGAAGATTATGACAAGATACAAGCTGCATACTATGGCATGGCTGCATCCAAATTCCTAGGGGTGATACATAGCACACGGAGTTACTCTAAAGAAAGATTAGCAACCATTGATCAGCCTGCATCATATGTCGTCCAGGAGATAATGCACTTTATGTTGAACAAATCAAGAAGGTAGATCAAGAATTTCACGAGCACCGAGAAACACTACAGAATAAATACTCCATCCTTTCAAGTAAACCATCAAGCATGGAGCATTGGGGGCTTCTGTTAATGCAAAAATTCTCCATCTACGAGGATCAATCAGAAAAGGACACATGTCATCCTACGTGGCAGTATTTGACACCCGAGGAGAGATGGTTGGTATCCGAGGAGAGTTGGTCGGCACCCGAGGAGTGTTAGTCAGCATCCGAGGAGAGTTGGTGGGCACTCGAGGAGTGTTAGTCGGCACCCGAGGAAAGTTGTTCGGCACCCGAGGAGTGTTAGTTGGCACCCGAGGAGAGTTGGTCGGCACCCGAGGAGTGATAGTCGGCACCTGAGGAGAGTTGGTCGGCATATCAACCAGGAAGATCAAAAGATAACTACGCATTTAATGTGCATTAATGAAGATGGCAGCGCATTTAATGAGCCTTAATGTACATTTATACTGTATTAATAGATGACAACACATAGCATACCAAACAATTCAACAATTAGATTCGTTGAATGTAGACATAAATTTCTACATACAATGAATCTCTTTATCTCCCATCACTATAAATACATGTATCCCCTTTGCCAAAAAGGAAGAGATCCGGGAGAATCGAGAGACACCATACACAAGATCCACACCTTTTTCTCTCTCTACACCACATTGTGCTATTATAAACCCCTGGGAATAAAATAACAGTGGACGAAGGCTTTATTCATAGCCGAACTACTTTAAAAATCTTTGTCTCTCATGTGCTTGATTGGATTGCTTTTATCTATTTATCTGTGATCATACAAATGGGAATTCGGTCCAGTTTTTTGCACCAACAGTGATCACTTATTTTCTCATGTTAAATCGGCAACCTTAGTTCTTAATTAAATAAGAAAACTAAACAACTTTTTTAAATATAGTAAATGAAATCCCCCCTCCCCCCTTTTAACTCCTTGGTTCGGTGCGGGTTGACCCAAGGGTAACCTAACTCTACTGGCCCTACTTCCCAATAATTCTAAAATCGAAGCGTTTCCTACATACATAAAATAGTAATATTCTAACTATGTCCCTAGTGCCCCAGTCCTTCTCAACTTTTGATATTTGCTCGGTTACATGCGTGGGACGTCTCGCAAAGTGAAATCTAGAAAAGGAACCCTCCCATTACACTACTTCCTCGCATCGTCGGTCATCAATACATAATGTCCTAAGGCACACCAGTGGGGCACCCTAAATCCTACCTCGCTAACCTATTAACGTACCTCTACCCCTCTACCCTTCCACCTTGGCGAAATGGAAAGTCTAACTAATCGAGGCGCCTACTCTCTTCTAATATATTCCGAACATCATATCCAAAACAAACTACCTCGAAAATTTGCCTTTTCATCCAAGGCCAGTCTATAAGCCTCAAATTAATTTCTCTAACTCCTCCCTCACCCAGATGCTTGCGGTGATAGAACCATGTCAGTGCTTCTCCATAGCGCTTATATTTCTATAAGCATACCATCATCACATGACTCTCAGTCTATAGTGTCTCCTTGACACTACATCACTTATCGTCAAAACCATCCTCCTTGCATTCTATAACATTTCTCCACTCCCGACGTCATTAAGGTTCATGTGTGGAGTGTCTTGCAAGCGAAATCCAAACAAGGAACCCCTCCAATACACTACTACTTAACTTTGTCGGTCGTGGAGGTCCGTTAGCTTTAATGTATAACTAGGATAGCACTATCTTCTCTTTCAACAAATTGTGGCCTACACTCCTATTTCTTTCCAGGATCCACATCACTGAGCGCTAGTACTAGCACTAAGTCCTTAGCGCAAACAAAAATGAGCTTAGACTCACACCTCAACAATAAACCCTGCATACCTTAAATCATATCTATAAGGTCACCACGCACTCGAATCATGATATTGAAACATCTACTCACCGAAGTTCCATCTATACGTATTACAAAGGGGAACTCAACCGGTATCCAGGTGAGATATTGCAACAACAACCTGTTCCACCCTGGAACCCCGGACATGATTGTCTTGCAATCATTAGCCTGTTATCGCTCCGATCAACGAAGAACATATTATACTCAAAATAAACATACTCGTATAACACACACAAAACGAGCCATACAAACCCGATATAAACTCAAAATAGTAACACCCGCTTTTCACAGCGAATGAAGGAAAGTAGATCCCCGCTATCGCGGAAAAACACATAAACATATACTATATAATGTTATCGATATTACTGGTAAACTCGAATCGCACACGAATATAGGGCTAATAAAATATTGTGACTCAATCTTGTCACATAGAATATACCTCCTTCCTCCGAGTTGAAACTCATAACAATAACTTCACCAATCTCCCTAGTTATTCCAAATGGTTCCCGAACATAATATACCTTCCCTAACCGAAAAAAAACTACTTTAATTGATGCCCCACCTCAACATCCTATTCTTGTCCTTTAACTCCTACCGGGCAAGGTAAAAGCGCGTGGTTCAACATTCCACGTTGTAACTTTCCCCATGTCTGGCCACCCTAACCAGGTTAAAGATATCCGTATCTCGGACTCTATAGCCTTGATCCTGACGATTGCCTTCATAGTTTCTTTAACTTCTTCGTTAAAAGGAAACTCCACCACCGGCCTCAACAGCCCTGGTTCAATGAATTCCCCGGGTGGCTGTCCACGAATGGGGTTCTATGGACATAGATTCTCCACAAGTGTTAGAATCACTTATCCAATGAGCCTAACATTCCACTGAAGGACTCTGTCTTCATAGTACCTGTCTAACTTTGGTACTAGGATCACTTCTCGATATCACTCTTTATTCACTGTCGGTCTCTGGTCGATCCTTATGTGAATAATCCAAAACTATATTCTTTTCCTTCCTAATCAACCAAAGGAATTTGCTGTGAAAACCATCCATGAGATTCCTCTACGAGCAACACATCTTGCTACCCCGAATATGGTGACCACCATTCTCACCATTTCAATATTTCTCCCACAAGTAAAAATTTTCCTCATTATTTGACATATGGGTATTTCCACACCCTTCTTTAAGACAAAGCTTCTGAGCCTTTCACTTCCGCTGAATCATATTACACTTAATCCGTATAATGTAAACTTCAACGTATGGTCCTTATCAAAGACCTTTCGAAACTTTTTCCTAATTTACTTCACTGTGTAATTCAAGTTTAGCACCACTCTCTACTATAGCGGTACTTGGATACTCATAACTACTATACTTTAGTAGTCATTGCAACCGTCCTGGACAAATGCCACAAGGAGAGTGACCTCTACTGCGGTCCTAGTCTCCGACTTCAACTAACTTCCCCAAATAAGTCCCGCCTTCTGCTACCCATGCAATGGCCTTCTATGGTCGTCTTTCATCGATCATAACACAATTCTCGAACGAGCACTCGAATGATTACTATAGTCTTATATAATAGCAGGAGAACAAAATATCACAAGAGGAATCAACAATCCTAAACCTAAGGCTCTATATCAAATCGAAAGCAATGTTGAAAGAGTAGTACGTCCGCACAGATTCCTAAGGAATCTAGAACCTGATCCTCTGATACCATCTGTGACACCCCGCCTAATAAAATACCGGGCGATCACTCATGTACCAAATTAAAACAGGCGTCGCATATGGTTCATTCTTAGCATCACTCTCGAAAACCAAATTAATTACTAATAACCTATTAGGCCGGTGACAAAATTTTATTTAACTAATCTTTTTAAACAAATTTTTCAATTAAAAGATTTACACAGTTTAAATATAAATGAAACTGAAATGAAATAAAATAACCGAGCACTCAGTTTAGAATAATACAACCAAATCGCATGTCGCACAAAAAGGCAGTAAAAGAAAATATAAAAACAATTGGGCTTTCGGCCCGAATGTTCTACAATACATCATATCTAGATTACAAGGATAGAAGCGTCTACAGTAAACCTGCTTGCATCCACAGCTACTGTAGCACACGCCTAACTTGAAGGAATCATCATCCAGGCATCCCTGTGTCTGGACACCTATAAATATATATATATAGAAAAAGAGAGGAAAAATAGATAAACCGGTCAAAGCCTGAGTTGTGAAAATATTTTTCAAGTGCATAAATGCTATATTTTTAAAATATGATTTTTTTCATATTTGAATTGTATCACACTCCCATGAGATACCCCTCACCTCTCTTCTAATAGTGCACACCTAACGCATATCTACAACATAACCTAGTTAAGCTACCCTGCCTAACTAACTCGTTTCACCAAAAATTTAAAAATCCTAATTAACCCGAGTACTAAGGGATAAACTTCTCCCCAGTCTCAACATTGTGCCATGTTCGTGCGTGGGGTGTCTTGCGAAGAAAAATCCAAACAAGGAACCCCCCAGATACACTACTACTTGGCAGTGTTGATTGTCGAGATCCATTAGGTCCTCAGTACACAACGTATATATATATATATATATATATATATATATATATATATATATATATAGAGAGAGAGAGAGAGAGAGAGATCTATGTATAACCTATGATTCATAATCATATCGATCCGGATAGACATCTCTACCGGAAAGGGAATATTACTTCTTATCAGTCTTTTCACTTTATATACGTATTTTTATTTTGTATTATATCTCATCTTCTTATACAAGTAATATACTATACACACAAGTATAATTATACCTATCACAACATAAGTACAATAACCATCCCTCCGAGCTATAACTTGAGGATGCAGTCTCTCAATGCTATCATCCTCCAGGGAATTACTCACATACCATCCTAGGTACTAGCGGTCGGACTAAATAACACCGACATGGTAAAAACCAAATCACAACGTATGCGAAGCGGTCATAGTTCCTCCCCAGAAATGAGACAAAACATACCCACCACGTCTCACCCCTAATAAAAATCACACAATATAACAATAGACGCTATTACCTGGGGACTATACGCTCCCTGCTCCTCAAGCCAGGGGCCTCACCCACATCGTGCAACTTCCCATGATAGCTTTAGAGGGGGTATGTTTCACATAAATATATATATATACCATTCACACACACACACACACACACACACATATATATATATATATATATATATATATATATATATATATATATATATATATATATATATATATATATATATATATATATGTGTGTGTGTGTGTGTGTATTTATATATGTGTATTTATGTATGTATGTATGCATTAGTATCATATAATATATACTATAATAGCCTCGCACCTCGATCACTGTTAGGGATTTATATACTCTCCAAATATCCAAATTCATAACCATTTAATAGTATACCCTTAACTTATCTTTAGACTATAACCCAAATTCCATCCTACTCACCTCATAGGATTTACTCAATTATAGTCTGCATACGCTTACATTATCTATGTATAATCGCCCGACGAAATACTCCCTTGAGTATTACTTATCCCAAACACCCCCAATTAAATTAGTCAAGGATCCTATTTTCCGTAAACTCAAAGTTTACATTTCACTCAAAATTTAATTTAGAGGTCCCCACTCTATTTTAGGAACCCCAAACCTTTAATTTCTTAATCCATATATTTTCCTCGAAAATATATTTTTAGTGCCACAAAAATCTTAGCACCCTCCTAGTCCCTACAATTATCCCCCAATGGCTAAATTTTTAATTCCTAAATGAACACTTATTTCCTCAAATAATTAAACTAGGAACAACTCAATCGTAATTTATCCCATTTAAACAACCCTAGCCGAAATTGTAAAAATTTCTGGGCCATCGATCAATCGATCGACCCGGACAGCTTCTTCTCCGATAAGCTGTTTCGGCTATTAAAGCTTCCCCCAAAATTTTATCTCCTCTCCTAACATCCTCCAAACTCAATCAAATACATATATAAACATGGAAAAGGGATCTAAACATCCTAGAACCCATAACTAACAACAAATTTTGATTAAATCCTAAGTTTTCTAGTTTGGATATTTTTCGGGGTTAATCCGTTAATTTTTTCAAAAACCCATCCCGAAAATCTTTATGGTTTATCTACCAACTACAATATGAGATTTATTCTTTAAAATGAATAAGCAAGTAAACACTTTCCGCGTGGATAAAATCCGATGATCTCGAGTCGAATCCCGCGGAGTTTGGCCGGAATCTCCCTTTTCTTCCTCTTTTTTCTCTTCCTTTCCTCTTCTCTCTATTTTCTTATATTCCTTTCTTTCTTTCCATCTCCCGTGCCTTATATAGGGAGAAATAAGGATTTATCCCTTATTAAACCCAAAAATGACTCGTTTACTCAATTACAAGTCCCTATTAGCCCACAAATTCCCGAAACCTAAACACTACCCCTGGATACTCTACTATGACTATCTCGGCCATTCTAAAAACAACCGCACACTCAAAATCTTCATACGAGTCACTTAACAGCAATTCTCTAATTAAACCCAACACATCTCGATAAGGGTTTTTCCAATTTAAAATATTATCCGTTGTCGCTTTACGCAACTGGGACATGTAATTAAACTAATCCAACTCATTTACTTAGTCTCCAAAGTAAATGAAACACACACCAGTAATAATCAAATGTTCATAAATCCCAAAATTTCTATTCACAGGATTTCCCTTAATCTCCAAATTACGCTTACGCCCACTAATGTAATTTAATAATCTCTAAAAGTGTGGGGTGTTACAACATAATCACACACGTAATTATCATGTCATCACATACCACTATCACGTCACTAAACGTGTGACATAATACCATTTTATACCATTCCATCACCATGATATTAGAATTACATTAAATTTGTCATGTTACTTGCACACATGATCAATCGTGCAGCCATTATATCACTTTATATGTTGCCATCACTTCATTATAACATCACAAAAAATGAGTAACAACAATTTTGCAACACATGATATATAATTTTTAAGTAACAATTAAAGAATACCATACTTCAAAATATACTTAGGTGTCCAACATATTTTACATATGCGTAATGGGAAGGGTAACCGCTTACACAAAAAATCATCTCTTTGAATTTCCTTTCGAGATATATGGTACTATACTATAATTTTGATAAACAACTATTATAATAGGGTCTTCCAGACATTGTCTAACTTATAAATTTAAAGCATTCGACAATGAAATATTTACAAAATAAATTATAAACGTACACACCTATGCAATGTATAATCAAAGTTAAATAATTTTATTTCAGTAAATGCACTTTGTCAAAAATTGCAACACACACCAATATTTAAAATATTAGCATTAAAATTATAGTATAAGTGACCCCACAAAAAATTAGCCAATATTTTTTCAAATAAGTGTGACATCCATAGTTCTAATGAAAACTGTCATCACCCAAAAATTGACTGTTAATGTACATATTTTTTCAACCGTGTACAACATGAAGAGTTTTGTTTTCACAGTCACCTCCCATCAATTAATTGAAGACAAAATCTCATTTAAATGAAAATAAGGGATAAGTGTTTTCCTTGTAATTTGTAAAGCAACTAGTGTATGTGCACTTTTAAACAACATTAAACTCATGCATATATACAAACTATTAATTGCCATAAACTAATGGAATGTCTGAGTTTATGAATTAGTTACAAATGGATGGTTGTTTCTGTTCCAATGATGTCTAAATTACTAGAGTTTTCAAAAATGAATTTATTCGCAACTTTTCAATAAATGACTTGATCGACATCGCTTAAAATATTCATGAAAATTTAGGGGATCACATCCCTTGCTGTACAACACAAATTTAAAGTGAAAATTCCCTTTAAAATATTGTATTTCACTTTTGTCTCGTAGTGAATACTTAATTTCCATACAAATAACACAGAACCCATATAGACAGTTATGTCTTTATGGTCAACCATGCAGTTCACTTTTATTGATTTTACAATTGAGAATGTCCATTCATTCTTTGTATATAGTAATAATATCACAAGAATATAAAGATGTATTGCTTAATAATACCTACAAAACACAATACGAATCTCAAGGCAGAAACATCTTAAAAAAAAAAAAAAATCACATAGTGACTATGAATCATTTGAGTTTTATGATTTTATGATTGGCATGATGCAAAAAAACTTTACCGAAAGAATTTGTAGATTTATTAAACACAAAAATACAATTATAAAATTGTTAGAGCGCATAAAAAATTTGTCTTAAGATTGTTCATAAATATGTATAAGCTTTTGTGTTTTTGAGGATTCAAATATGATTTACATTTACATGAATGAAACTTCAAATAATAATAAAAATTAACACATCAAACTTATAGACCATTGTTGGAAATCAATAATTAAAGTCCAAAATAATTTATTAATTTCATATATATTAAATTATGAAATTATGAATTTCCCATTTATATGGGCTTGATAAATATTGGATAATTAATTAGGCACGTGATAAATTTAAATATTAAAGGATTGGGTTGTTCTCATCTGTTAGTCACTTGATGGTCAGTGGGATTAGTGGGAGGCTTGATATAGAGTCCCACTTGACTAGGATTTCGGCCCTCTTTTCCTTTTAAATAGTGGAGCCCCACACCATCAAGGGTTATCTCATAACACACTATTTATGAGGTGGTAGAGATATTCTAAAATTCCATTTGTTCATATTTTCTCATAAAAAGTCTGGGCGAATAAGAAGATAATTTATCGGTTGTTCTTCGAGGTACTTAGAGGAGTTTTTAATAGGAGCAATTAAGTCACTTTATTCCAATCAGCTGCAATGGGCAAAGGTTAGTTTAGTTCATAGTCACATAGAACAATGAATTTTGTGAAAATATGAAGATCCAAGATCCTTTTATTAAGAACAAAGTTTAATCATATTAATGTATCAATGATTAATATTAGGGTGTTCTTAAGATTGATTTTACATGTGGTATCAGAGCTAAAGTTTAAGATCTCATGATTTTCGTTATTAATATTTGTCTATAATGAAATCTAAATTAAATTACGTTAGTATGGATGAGACTTTCTGCGAAATTTTAAGTTTCTATCATTAAATCAACTCCAGAGATTTTTTGCGACGTTTTAATTTACGTCATTAAACCTTCTCTTAAAGTTTGTCTGAGACTTTATGTAACGTTTTTATTTTATCGCCAATACTCACTAGTTGGAATGAAAGGTCAAAACTTTCTCAGAATTTTACGAAACTCACATGGTCGACTAGAAACGTCGAAATAAACAAAACCAATTGTACACTATGGGCACCAACTTACTTTTGTGTTTTGACGTCGTTTAGACCCTTAAAATTACGTTTTTGCCATTTTGGTAATAATGTTGACGTCAATATCTCACTCAAGAAAATTGATTTTTATATTCCACGAAAGGTTTTGGTTTTCTGGCATGTTTTACTTGGTTTCTATGGTGAAAACTCATTTTTGCCATTTTTGAAAAAATTCATGTATTATGCGATTTTCTCTATACTTGGACAACTCTGTTTTGAGGCATTTAAGCTACTGTTCATATTTTGATGATTAATTATATATTACATATTGTAGTTAACATTAATGGATGATTAAATATATTTCAGTTGAGACATGTAAGGAATTATTCATTTAAGTTTAGTCGAAGGCCAAACACAGGTTGATACTATATGTACGAATATTACACTTACAATCATTAAGATTTATTCTAATTTTCGTTATAAAATTGGATTGTGGCGCAACACATGCTAATATCTAGATTGAACAAATGTTAGAACAGTTTTTGTAAAAAATGAATAGTTGGCATTAAGCCCATTAATCATGGTATAAAAGGTTTAAGCAACAAACACAAATACCAAAATTATAGGACCATGATGAATGAATTTAAGGGTAGTATATCTTTATAATCTGAATATTATGTGATGACTAACACAAATCCTTTGATATTTTGACTATTTAAGAAATCCGCTGAAATTTTATTTAGTCAACAGTTCAATATTCGACCCTTGCAATTATGTTGTGTGTGAAATTTAATTTGTGCACATCGTTATTAATTTGTAGTTCCCCTTAACCTATATTCGCATGCTCAGTCCTATACAAAGTTCGATGAAACTATTTTTTCGTAATGGAATGAGCATATTGAGTTCAGCCTAGGGGTTCTTGACCTAGACATGGAAATTATGTGGGATGAACCCGCTGCTATTACTGATACCAGTAGAGAGGATGAAATTGCTATCTATCAAGCATGGTCTCGATCCAACAAGCTGGCTATTATGTTCATGAGAATGTGTGTTGCTGCTAGCATTATGACCTCCCTACCTGAAACACGAAAGAGAAAGAGTATTTGAACAACATTAAGGAGTGCTTTCGCACTGTTGATAAATCCCATTGTTCAGAAATTAATGGCTGACTTGTCCACTATGTGGTTCGATGGTACTCGAACCATTAACGAGCACATTATAGAGATGACCAATCTAAATGCTAGACTTAGAGTTTTAGGCATGACAGTGGATGAGTCTTTTCTTGTCCAATTAGTCCTAAGTTCCCTACCTCCTGAGTATGGGCCTTTCTAAATCAATTACAACACTTTTAGAGATAAGTGGAATGTAAATGATTTGCAAAGCATGTTAGTACAAGAGGAAGGCAGACTCAAGCAACAGAATTGCCATGTGACTAAAGGATAGGTGGAAAATCTCACAGTCAAAGTAACTGGTTTTAAGAAGAAGTTTAGCAAGGGCATTAAGAAAGGTCCCGAGCCATCTTATCAAGTTAAATCTTTATTTAATGTGAAGAAGGAATAGAACGAAAATTGTCACTTCTGTAAAAAAAAGGGCCATTTCTAAAAGGATTGTCATAAATGAAAGGCCTAGTTCAAGAAAAAGGGTAAGCCTTTTATTTATGTTTGTTTTGAATCAAACCTTATTAATGTTCCTTCTAACACTTGGTGGGTTGATCTTGGTTCTATGTATCATGTTTCTAATTCGATTCAGGGATTCACTTCGATCCGCAAATCAAATTCAAATGAATATTTTCTTTATACGGGCAATAAAGCGAAGGCTAAAATAGAAGCTATTGGAGTCTTTCGCCTAATTTTATGTTCTGGATTTATTTTAGATTTATAAGAGATTTTTATGTTCCCTTAGTTTCTAGGAATTTAATTTCTGTTTTGAAACTGGCTTTAAATGAATTTCGGATTGAATTCAAGGATAATGGTTTTAGTCTAATTAAAAATTCTATTAACGTTGGTTCTGGATTTTTATTAGATCATTTATATCATTGAAAAGAATTTTTCTGAAACCCTTATAGCCCGGCATTCTAAAGTTGGTATGAAACATACACTGAATGATGAAAATTTTATTTATTTGTGGCATAAAAGATTGAGGAACATATACAGGCCAAGAATTGAAAGGCTTATTAAAAATGGAATACTCCATAACCTGGATTGGGCCAATTATGATGTATGTGTGGACTGTATTAAGGGAAAACAGACCAAAAATACAAAGTAAGGAGACACAAGAAGCAACCATCTACTTAAAATAATACATACAGATATATTTGGACCTTTTGGCATTCCATTCATTGGTGGAGAGAAATATTTAATCACCTTTATAGATGATTTTTCACGTTAATGCATTTTATACTTGTTGCATGATAAATCTCAATTAGTGAACGTTGTTGAAATATACATAAATGTGGTTGAAAGGAAACTAGGCAAAAAGGTGAAAATTATTAGGTATGATAAGGGTGGTGAATATTGTGGTAAATAAGATGAGTTGGGGAAATTCCCTGGTCCATTTTCTAAGCTCCTTGAAAAGTTAGGTATATACTCACAATACACAATTCTAGGATAACTTTGGCAGAATGGTGTAGTTGAAAGGAGAAATCGTACCTTTAAGAAATGGTTAGAAGTATGATAAGTAGGACTCAATTGCCTACATTTTTATGGGCACATGCTTTAATGATCATTGCACACATATTAAATCGGGTTCCTAGTAAGTCATTTTCAAAAACCCCTTTTGAACTGTGGAAAGGATGGAAACCTAATTTAAGGTATTTACGTTTGTGGGGCTACCCTACGGAAGCTAGAATTTATAACCCTCATGAAAAGAAATTGGATCCCATAACATTATCTTGTCATTTCTTTGGGTATCGAGAAAAGTCAAAGTGATATAAGTTCTATTGTCTTAATCATACAACTAGAATAACATAAACTGGAAATGCTAAATTCATTGAAGATGGTGAAGTCGGTGGGAGTATGAAAGAAAGGGAGGTAATCATTCAAGAAGTTAAGGTACAAATTCCTATAGCCAGAGTTCATAATGTACCTGTTGTTCCTAATGTAGTTGTTGAGTCGGTCATTGACTCAATCAATAATAACGAAAAATAAGTGAATTAACAACCAACTGAATAACCATATAAGAGACTATAGCCAATGAACCTATTGAAGCACCACATGAAGTTCTATTAAGAAGATATCAAAGGGAAAGGAGATCGGCAATTTCAGACGATTATGTGGTATATCTTCAAGAGACTGAATTTGACATATGAATTATTAATGACCCAGTTTATTATGAAAAAGATATAAGTAGTGATGGTTCTAATAAATGGGTCAATGCAATGAAAAAAAGAAATGAAATCTACGAATGACAACAAAGTTTGGGAGTTGGTCTAATTTCCAGAAGGAAAAAAATGAGTTCGGTGCACGTGAATCTTTAAGACCAAACTTGACTCGAAAGGCAATATCGAACAATATAAAGATATACTTGTTGACAAAGGTTTTAATCAAAGAAAATACATTGATTATAATGATACATTCTCTCCAGTTTCTAAGAAGGACTCATTAAGAATCATATTAGCATTGGTGGCTCATTGTGATTTGGAGTTGCACCAAATGGATGTGAAAATAACTTTTCTAAATGGGAGTTTAAAAGAAGAAGTCTACATGGAACAACCACAAGGCTTCATAAAGGAAGTAAAGGAAGATATGTTCTGTATGTTAAAGACGTCGATATATGGTTTAAAGAAAACTTCTCATCAATGGCACATTAAGTTCCATAATACCATTACATCCTCTGGGTTTAAGGGAAACAGTGTTGATCGGTGTATATACCTGAAGATGAGTGGGACTAAGTTTAAGTTTTTAGTACTATACGTTGATGACTTGCTTATTGCCAGTAGTGATCTTGGTTTATTAAGTTAAACCAAGAAATACCTTTCTGAAAACTTTAAAATTAAATATTTAGGTGAGGCATCCTTCATAATTGGGATTAAAATATTTCGGGATAGATCACGAGGAATATTAGGATTATCTCAGAATGCTTACATTAGCAAAGATTTAAAAAATTTAGCATCCAAAGTTGAAATCCCATTAATGTTCCAGTTCAAAAATGGGATGATTTCATCTTAAATGAATGCCCCAGAAGTGATTTATAAAGGGAATAGATGAAAGTCATGCCTTATGCTTCGCTCATAGGGAGCTTATTGTATGAACAAGTCTGCACTAGGACGGACGTCAGTATTATCGTTGGGATGCTCAGCCAATATGAAAAAAAATTGGGGATTTACCGTTGGAAAGATACAAAGCAACTGTCGAGGTACCAGCAAGGGACCAAAGATTACATGCTCACATATAGGAAGGCTGGTCACCTTGAGGTGATTAGTTATTTAGACTCAAATTTTGGAGGATGCCTTAATAGTAGGAAGAGCACTTCGAGTTATGTTTTCCTTCTAGATGGAGGAGCCATTTCATGGAAAAGTGCTAAGCAAAGCATCATTGCATCGTCTACTATGGAGGCTGAATACGTAGCTTGCTTTGAAGCTACAAATCATGGATTATGGTTGTGAAATTTTATTTCAAGAATTTTATGGGATCGATATCTAAGCTACTGAAGATTTATTGTAATAATGTCGCAACAGTCTTATTCTCAAAGAATGATAGGTATACTAAGGTAACTAACCATATTGAGATAAAATACCTACCAGTGAAAGAAGAGGTTCAGAAATAAAGAGTGTCAATTGATCACATTGGAACGAGTGATAACATAGCAAATCCTTTTACGAAAGGAGTATTTCTGAAAACCTTTATGGAACATGTTAAAGAGATATGTCTCGATTAGTTAGATTATGATTTCTATTTAGCTTAGTTGGTTGACGATATTACTTGAATTCAACAAAAGTGTTTCTGATTTCTATTGTTTTTATCTTTTGTGAATGCATGTATATGATTATGACTTATTATTTTACCGAAATAGTCCCTTATTCAAAAGAATATTATGAGGCCATTATGATACCCAATATTAAAGGATTAATTGAATGAAACATTGGTGTTATAGTACATGGAAGGAACCATCACTACAAGAAAGTTGCCAATTGGTGGCAATTTATTTGGTGGAAAAATGTGTTTTTTCCATGAAATATAATAATTAGTGGCAAAAAATTTCATTTCCACTAAAAATAATTACAGAGGAAGTATTAGTAGCAAAAGTGTGAGATTGTCACAAAAATTGACACTAAAAGTTTGAAGCAAAAAATTTTAGCTGGCGGGAAATAAATTGTAGTGAAGTAGGTGGCAAATTTAAAATATTGCCACTAAAAATCAACATTTAGTGGCTATTTTTAAATTTTATAACAAAATATTTCATAAATTAAATTATTTAAGAATTTACTTTTGCCTCCAAATACTAAATTAGAAAAAAATGGGGTAAAGACTTGTTAGGAGTCCCGCTGAAATCAGAACTCGGTTGCCACGAAATACTTAAATACACCAAACATAACAAACCCGCAACTGCTCCACCTCTCACGTCTTTGTTCTCTTCTTCGCAAAAACAACCTAGGGTTTCTCTCTCTCTCATTGAAGGTCGGCTTTGAAAGTTGCATTGAAGGTTATCTTTCGAATCTTTGCTTATTTGAATCAGCTATATATCACTATATATGCATATATATATGTATCATAGGTTTGATTTGAATCTAGTTTTAAATGGGTCTTATGAAATCTTGACCTATTTTATTGACGGGTTGATTTGAATCGCATATACATATAGCTACATATGTATTATACATCTGATTTGAATCAAGTTTCAAATGAGTATTATAAAATCTTTGATTTTTTTTCGATTTCTTTGCTTTTGCTAAATTTTATTACCTTTCTTGCAATTTTACGGTAACATCTCTTATTTTTCTGTTTTTCCATGAAATTCAGTATGTGATTGGTGACAAAAGTTCTCTTCCTAATTCAGTTGGTTTCCAGATATCTTAGGTAAGTTCATTTCTGTAATTTTTCATTTTAAATTAAAGGTTATACCATGTATTTTCTTAAATGTACACATACATAGATATACCCATTACTTAATTTGTGGTTGTGTGAAGTTCGACTCAGTCCATGTTAAATGAATTTTAATAAAAAAAATGATGCATCTAGAGTTTTTTTTATAGCTGAAATATTTTTTTTCCTAATAGCTGAAACATTTATTTTAGCTGAAATAGTTATTTTTAATAGGTGGAATAGGGATTATTTTTTATAGCTGAAACATGTTTATTTTATTTATTTTTTTGTTCAATGTAGTTGTTTTTGTACGGTAGTATTTATTACGTGTGTGAGATATGAATCCCATTGTCCATTATGGGTTTATATCCATATTTGATATATGACCCCCAATCGTATTTCCAACAAAAAATTATTTTCTATTTTTTATTTTGTTTTTCGTTTCTATTTTTTATTTTCATTTTCAGCAGAACATTTAGAGAATGAGGGAAGCACATTCATTTGTTAGAAATAGACCATTACTTTTAAAATGTAATTTATAGATATTTAAAAGGACGAAATATAACTTAGAGAAATTTTGATGTCTAAAATGCGGTTTACCAATAGTGTAATGGCTAAAATGTAACTTATAAAAAGTTTAGGGACAATAATATAACGATGGAGATTTCATGGGCCAAATCATAATTCACCGATAGTTTTCGACTTGTTCTTTTTTTTCTTAATATTTAGGAATAAAATATATATATTTTTTAATTTAAGGGGCCAAAATGTAATTAGCAAAAAAATTAGGGGTGTAAATGTAATTTTGAACGTTTCGAAAATTTATTGAAAATATTGTAAAGTAGTTTATGGAAATTTGGAAAATCAGAAAACTATTTTCCAACTTTTTTGGAAAAATACATTTGAATATATTTTATTTTTATGGAAATTTTTCAGAATTTTCTTTTGGGAAACAACCTTATTTTATACAACTAAACACACCCTTAGCGTTTTAAGATATTGATTTGCATTTTTAAAGGTTAAAAAAGAGGGGGGGGGGGATGAAGAAAGGAACAAAATGACGTAGTTTTGTAATTGATGCATTAAAATGACTTATGCCCGAATTGCTACCAAATAGCACTAAATAGGGTCAATCACGCAAATAGAGTGAAAAAGAGTCAAAATCGCGTGCTATGTCATCAACCACGCACACTATTTGGGCTTCTCACAAATCAGAGTGGGTAATGTCGCGTTATCACACACAAAAGCGCAATCACGCACTACATCGCGCACAATTGCGTGCTTTTTAAAACATTGAATAATGCTATACCCATCATCACCAATAATATTAACAAGTCATATGGAAAATAGTCCCTCAAACACTTTTTAATACACGTTTAGTCCAAGCCTTTTTATTTTGTTCCAAAAAGTCCCTCACCACATAAAAGCACTAAAAAAAGGAGCTCCGGTGAGGATCGAGGAAGTTCCGGCAGTCGGGGGTGGGGTGGGGGTAGGGGAGGTGGACTAGGAATTCCGCTAGCTCGGCCCTTTAAAAATAGGAGAATATTAGTTAAATGGGTGTTTGAGGGACTTTTTGTAACAAAATAAAAGGCTCAGACTAAATGTATATTAAAAAATATTTGAGGGACTTTTTGGTAATTAATCATAATATTAATGGAGAGGGTGGGAATTGCATTATTCAATGTAGTTTGCTTAATTCTTAGCTCTTGTCTTTATTTTTTTCTAATGCAATGAATCACTATTCAAACTTATAAAAGAGACCTTCGAATGACTATATATATATATATATATATATATATATATATATATATATATATATATATATATATATATATATATATATATATATATATATCACCCACATTATTGATTGAAACAAAATGTGTTGTATTGGATAAAAATATATGAATGTATGGCCTTAATATGAGTTGCCAAGTACGCAACATTACTTGGTGCAAAATGTTGTTTGGCTCTTTTTATATATAACTACTATTCATTATTTATAAATATCTCATGAATTTATTGTTATTTGTTTATCATTGATATTTGTGAATGTTCTCTCAAGTTGTAGGGTTTTGAAATGGATAAGAGTTGGATGCATCATCCAAATAAAATTTGTAGTGCATATCGAGATGGGGTTAAAGAATTTCTTGATTTTTCATTTGCTAATGTTGAGCAAAATGGCAAGATTAAGTGCCCGTGTAAGAAATGTAATAACTTCTATTAGAAAAATCGTCAAGATGTTCAAAGTCATTTTCTTATACATGGCATAGTGAAGAGTTATACTAGGTGGATATATCACGGTGAACCATTGGAATCACAGAACGATAATGCTTATGATTACAATGAGTATGAGTTTGATGTTGGATATAATAATAATATAGGGTAGGAAGAACACACTACAAATGAGTTTGAGCAAGATCATATGGAGGGAATGTTACATGATATGTTTGTCGGACCTTACAACAATGATGTTTTAGGGGATGAATCTGATGGCAATGCTACTTAAATGCCCGAGGGTGAAGGAGAAAAAATTGCTATATTAACTAAGGGTACGCAACAACTATATTCGGGTTGTCAGAAGCTATCTAAATTATCTTTCATTGTTGAGATAATGCATCTAAAGTCAATGAACAACTGGAGTGAGAAATCTGTTGACTCGCTTCTTTAACTTTTTAAGAAAGAACTTCCAGATGATTCCCACATTCCAAAGTCATTTTACAAGGCAAAGAAAATAGTTTGTGACCTGGGGTTAGACTATGTAAAGTTTGATGTTTGACTAAATGATTGTGTTCTCTTTTAGGGACCAAATAAGGAAAAAATTAAATGTCCAACATATGGAGAATCTAAATGGGAAATCGAAAAAGCCAATGGTGTGAAGATCCCTGGAAAAGTCTTCCGTTACTTTCCACTTAATCTGAGGTTGCAACGTCTATTTATAAATAAGGATATAGCTTGAGAGATTAGGTAGCATAAAGATAAGCGCGTTGAAGATGCCAATGTTTTAAGACATTCAGCGGATGGGGAAGCATGGAAAGAGTTTGATAAGGTTCATGAGTCATTTTCTAGAGATTCTCGCAATATTAGGGTTGAACTTTCTAGTGATGGATTCAAACCATTTTCAAATATGAGTAGCAAGCACATCACATGGTCGGTTATTCTAGTGATATATAATTTACCTCCATGGAAATGTATGAAACAACCATTTTTCATCTTATCAATGCTTATATCGGGTCCTAAGTCTCTTGGGACTGACATAGTCGTGTTTCTTCAACAATTGATAAAAGAGTTGAGAGGGTTGTGGGATGTTGGGGTACAAACATATGATGTCGTCACAGAGACTACATTTATGTTACGTGTAGCAGTGATGTGGACTATTAATGATTTTCCAGCTTATGCTAATTTTTATGTTGGAGCACAAAGGGGAAGTTGGCTTGCCCAGTATGAAATGAGTAGACTCAATCCATGTATCTGAAGAATGGACATAAGACATGCTACATGGGGCATCGTTGTTTTCTATCGATGAATCATAAATGGTGAGATAATATGTCTTCCTTTGATGCTAAGAAAGAGCATCGAGAATGACCAAAAGATCTTAGTAATGATGAAATACTTATTCAACTTGAGAGGGTTCGTCCTAAGGTATTTGGGAAAGCATGCAAAAAGAGGAGAAATAAATAGCAGGGGAGGGAAAAAAATTCAACACTGTATGGAAAGAGAAGTGAATGAAATGTCCTCTAGCATTTAGAACATACCCAAATAGAAGGTCAAACCAGTGCGTTATTGAATATTATAACATCGTAGTCCGTTTGATATTCGTATTGGATGTATTCTAGTAGTAATTTAGTCTTTCCTGCTGAACAATTACTTATTCACACAGATGGTCTCAGGTTTGAAGTACTTTCATTTAGTTCAAACTGGGAAGAAGGCTTCATTTTTTATGATTTGTTACTGGTTCACCAGCACAAAAACCTGGTACCGGAGGACTTGCATTTTCATTGAGCTAGGCCCGTAAACTATTTTAGGATTTACAAATAAGAAATAAATGAGTTGAAGATGAATGAAAATTACATTCTATGAAATTTCATAACCAAACAAATATTTGTTTCTTCGTATACTCTATACTAAAGTATAAATCATATGCTTTAGTTACAATATTAACAGTTTATAACCTGGAATAATTGTCTTACTTTATTGTTGTTTTTTACTTAATTATGTAAATTGTGTATTAATAACTATTTTCTGCATCATATGAGTTCAAGTTTAGATCTCTCATGCTCACATATGCGTTGAGATATTTATTAACAAACATGTTTATGTTTGGTAATCTACACTTCAATATTTGCATACTGCATAATCATTAAAAGGTCTTTATGTATAATGACTATTGCATTCAATTAAATATGTCACATTCAATTATCGAATATTTAACATTATTCAAGAAATTCTAGGGCATCGCTCGGGATATATATATGTGGTTGTGGGGTTTGTCTTAAACCCACATCACCTGCAGTTGCTGCTATGCAAAAGGATAAAAACATTGAGAGAGATAGACAAGTTGCTGAGGCAAGGAAGGATGCTGACGAGGCAAGGAGGGAAGCAAATGAAGCAAGGAGAGAAGCTAATAAAGCAAGAAGGGAGAACGCGATAATAAAAGGATGAATGGATGAGATTACTAAAAAACTTGAGGCATTAAGTAACCTCGTAACACAACAATATAACTCTTCGTGGTAAGCACATAACCCAAAACTTCTTTTATATTTGACATGCATAATTTCTGCTTTCTCGTGTTATCCGATAATAATAATCCTAATACATAGAGAAGAATTATTTTTGTTTTTTTTGTGGGTGGGTGGGTTATTATTGGGAAACGAATTTGATGTTAATGAGTGTGATTTATTATATTTTTATTATTATTTTGCAAGACTTTGGGTGGTGATTCATTGGTTTGCTATAAAAAATAGCCTTTTGGTGGCAAACTATCAACTCTGGGTGGCAATTTAATATTTAAAATATCGTTCCATACAAATTTAAGTTCAATTGTGGCGATTTGTTTTGCCACGAAAGGTTCCTTTTGGTGGTGAATTTTTATTTTGCTACAAAAAATAGACTTTTAGTGGCAAACTATCAACTATTAGTGGCAATTTGATCTTTATTACACGCAAAAAAAAATTGCCACCTAAAGAGATGTTTTGGTGGCGAAGTGATTTTGTCACTAAAAATCAACTTTTAGTGGCGATTTTAATAAATTGCCACGAAAACAATCCGCGGCACACCTTTAGTGGCAATAACATGATTAAAAAAAAAATCTCAGTAAAAGATTTGGTGGCAAATTTTTTATGATTAGGTGCAAAAAATTATGCCACTAAAAATTATTTTTCTTGTAGTGCATGCTCTTGAATAGTATGGAACTGGCATGACTCGCATCCTTGAATCGTTTGATTTAGCGAACTATATTTATCACTTATTGTGAACCTTATGATACCTAATCTAATTATAAGGAGTATTAAGACCAAATGGGATACTATAGGAAATTAATAATTAAATTCCGAAATTATGGATTTTCCATTTATACGGTCTTGATAAATATTCGATAATTAATTAGGTAAGTGATAAATACAAATATTAAATGATTGGGTTGTTCTTATCCGTTAGTCACTTGATGGTTAGTGGGATTAGTGGGAGACTTGAAATAGATTCCCACTTGACTAGGATGTTGGCCTTCTTCCCCTTTTAAACAGAGGATCCCTACACCATTTAGGGTTATCTCATAACACACTATTTCTGAGGTGGGAGAGAAAATTTGAAATTCCATTTTTTCATATTTTCTCATAAAATATTTGGGCAAACAAGAAGACAATTTCGTGACTGTTGTTGAGGGATTTAAAGGAGCTTTTAATAGGAGCATTCAAATCACTTTATTACAATCAACTGCAATGGACGAAGGTTTGTTTCGTTCATAGTCATATAGAACAATTAATTTTGTGAAAACATGATGATCCAAGATTCTTTTATTAACGTTAGAATGCTGCGAGATATGAATTTTATAAACTCTCCCTATGCGTTTGATGATCCTCCCGCTGGGATGGAACCTGTATCAAAAGTAGAAGGAAAGAAACCCATGGAATAAGACATTTGTATATAATGAAAATCAATTTCTTTTCGGATGTACTCTGCTTTGTTTTAATAAAGAAAGATTTATTCTCTATGCAGTTTTATTTTCTTGAAAATACTTTGTAAAATGTCCTTGTTATTAGATGGTGAATATATATATTTGTAGAAGGACAAAATGTCCTATTTTGTTTTAGACAATGGAACTTGTCCCATTTGTTGTCTGATTATAGTGACTTGTCACTCTTTGTGCCTAAGCAATGGAATGATTTACATCCCATATTCCCGCTTAGTTGTAGTAATCGTGCCAGGATTACCTTGTTGCCTAGACAGTGGATGCCCCGGGAGGTCACCCATCTTCTTATCTAGTTTGGGGTGTCCGTTGAGATCACCCGTGATTAAACAGGCTATTGCCTTGTATGATTTTTATTTACCGACCAACCGGAGTTAGTGGTTATTGAATTTCCAACCAATCGGAGTTGGTGGTTGCTGAATTGCCAACCAACCAGAGTTGGTGGTTGCTGATCTGGTTTGTGTTGTGTGTAGCACGAATAATCCAAAAAATTTCAGCAAAAGAGAGAAATGGGCAAAATATCACTTTTATTCATTTTGAAAGAAATGGGTTACACATGAATTTTCATTACTGATAATACTTGCGCATATGCTCTGCATTACACACGTTCTTGAATTCTTCTCCCTCCAATGTTTTAATCATGTATGTCCCAGGACGAACAACTTCAGTTACTCTGTAAGGTCCATGCCAGTTGGCCTCTAGTTTATTGTGCTTCTGGATCACCTTCTTCAGAACATAATCCCCCTCTTTCATGTTGCACTTCTTCACCTTTTTATTATAGAACAAGGATGTTCGTTGTTGGTAGGATGTATTCCTAATCGCTGCTTCTTCCCTAACTTCTTCGAGTATATCCTGGTCTAAACGTCTCATCAAATTGCTCACAGGGGAATTGAAATTAAGCACTCTATGTGTGGGTAGACCCAACTCGGCATGTATGACGGCTTCAATTACGAAGGCGAACATGTACGGAGACTCCCCAGTTACTGTTCATGGTGTAGTGCGATAAGCCCACAACACAGAGTGTATCTCGTTAATCTAATTTCACTTTGCATTATCGAGCCATTTTTTCAAACCATTCAACAGAGTTCTGTTCGTCACTTCAGTTTTCCCATTGCTCTGGGGATGGCCTGTTGCATAATGGATTTTCTATACATTGGATTGGTGACAATATGTAGCAAACTCCTCCTTGTCAAATTGGGTTCCATGATCAGTAGTGAATTCATGTGGGAGACCATATCTACAAATAATACTCTTCCAAATAAACTGATAGACCCTATCATACGACATGTCAATGAGAGGTTCACCTTCCACCCATTTGGTAAAATAGTCCACATCAACTACTAGATATTTGAATCTGCCTTTGGTCGTCGAAAGTGGCCTGACCAAATCTATACCCCACATGGCAAATGGCCAATGGGACGTAATGGGTGTTAACAAAGCTTGGGGAGTTATTCGGATGGAAGAGAAATGCTAGCATTTATTGCACTTCTTAGTGTAAGCTGTGCAATCAGCTCTCATCATTGACCAGTAATATCCCTGTGTCATTATTATTTGCAAAATAGTTCAACCTGCTATATGAGCTACACAAGAGACTTCGTGAAACTATTCAATCAGATCTTTAACTTCGAAAGGATGCACACATATCTGTAGTCCTGCTATAACGCATTTTCTATACAAAATGTCATTGGTCAACACATAACGAGCAGCTTTGGACTTCAATTTCTTAGCTACGAGTTTATCAGTTGGCATAATCCCTTATTTGATATAAATCCTAATGGAGTCCATCCATGATGGACCCAATTCGAGGGAAATGAAATTAACCATTATAACTTCGTCTACGCTCTGATCTGCCATAATCTCTATTGGGATGGTTCTTTGTAGCTCGATGCGTGTTGCTGAGGCCAGACGAGCTAGGGTGTCAGCTCTTGCATTTTCCAATCTTGGTATTCTGACCAACTAGACAGCGATAAAAGTTGATACAACTTCCATAGCTTTTGTGTGATACTTTAACATTAATTCTCGCTTCGCTGTGTGCAGCCCGAGCATTTGATTTACAATTAATTGTGAATCACTGAATATGATAACCTACTCCGTATTTATGATTTTGGCCAAACTAAGACCCACGATCATAACTTCATATTCAACTTCATTGTTGGAAGCCTTAAATTTGAAACTTAGAGCATACTCAATATCAACTCCATTAGGACTGTTTAAGATTATTCCTGCTCCACTACACATGGCACATGAAGAGCCATCCACTTACAAATTCCACACAGGTATATCATTATCAAATTCTTAGTCAGACAGAGTTCCTCGGTAAAGTATTTGATACTTCCTTTTATCTTCTCCTATCCTTGGGAAATTACCCGACACTTCTCATTGATCTTTATCTATTGCCTCCTGCCGACTTACTAATGGAAGTTGGTCAAGGGTTGTCTTAGATGATCCCGTAACATCCACGGGTTAGTTTGCATTAAGCTCCTGCTTTTTGGATGTGTCAGAGTAAGTAAACTCTGCAATAAAGTCCGCTACTGCCTGCCCTTTAAGAGATGACCTATGCTCATAAACTATGTCATATTCACCAAGTTCTACCACCCAATACATCAATCTTCCTAATTTCTCTGGTTTGCGCAGAGGCTGTCTTAATGGCATATCAGTATACACTACTATAGTATGGGCTTGGAAGTATGACCTCATCCTTCTGCTCTCTTCGATTAGTGTTAGTGCCAACTTCTCCAACCTTGGATATCTGATCTCTGCTCCTTGGAAGGCCTTGCTGGTGTAATAGACCAGTTTTTGCACTCCGTCTTCCATTATTATCAATGTTGAGCTAACCGTGTTCTTTGACACTGCCAGATACTAGTATAGTCTTTATCCCATCATTGGTCTGGATAACAATGGAGGTGTCCCCAGATATTTCTTAAACTCTTGAAAGGCCTCCTCGCATTCATCATTCCACTCAAAAGTTTTTCGAAGTGTTTTGAAGAATGGGAGGTATTTATCTGTTAAGTGCTGCGACCCGTCCTGTAAGACTTTTCACTTCCTTCTTCGTGCTTGGAGATCGTAGTTCCATTAAGGCTTTTTTCTTTTCAGGGTTCGCCTCAATGTCTCGTTGATTAACAATATACCCAAGAAACATGCCTTCTCGTACTCAAAATATGCATTTGGTTGGATTTAGTTTCATTTGATATTTCTCTAGCTGATCAAAAGTCTGGCCCAGGTCAACTAAATGATCAGCAACTTTCTTGCTCTTTGTTAGCATATCGTCAACATAAACCTCCATGTTATGACCGATTTTCTCTACGAACACTTTATTCATCAGTCGTTGGTATGTTACACCTGCATTTTCAAGTCTGAAAGGCATAACATTATAGCAATAAGTTCCCTTGGGGTAATAAAAGAGGTACTTTCCATGTCCTCTGGTTTCATCTTAATCTGGTTGTAACCAGAATAAGCATCCATGAAGCTCAACAATTCATGCCATGATGTAGCATCCACTAGCAGGTCGATTCGGGGTAAAGGAAAATAATCCTTTGGGCAGGCTTTATTAAGATCAGTAAAGTCCACACACATCCTCCACTTATTATTTTTCTTCTTTACCATCACAACATGTGCTAGCCAATCAGGATACTTGACATCCTCAATAAAAGAGGCTTTCTATAATTTCTCTACTTCTTCATATATGGCTTGGTTCTTCTCTAGGCTGAATACTCTTCTTCGCTACTTCACTGGCTTGACCTCCTTCCTAACATTGATCTCATAGCATAGAAAAGTCGGGTTTATCCCTAGCATGTCCTCATGACTCCATGCAAAAGTCTGCTTTATGCGCCTTAAAAATGCCACCAGTTCCTGCTTTATTGATAAGTCCAGTGATGCACCAATTTGAGTTATTTGTTGTGGGCATTCGTCATCCAGAATGATATCCTTCGTAGCTTCCATAACCTGACCCTTCATAAGCTGGGATTCATCTCTAGGGTCCAAGGTTTCAATCTCTACATCTTTTATTTCTTCCACTTGATACATAGTAGTTTTCTTCCTGACTTCTTCCAGTTCAACCTGTTCGGCAGATGAATATTAGCATTCTCAAGCTACTTCTGGTCGCCTTTGACAACTCTCACTCTGAAATTAGTTGGGAACTTCAAACATTGATGTACCGTAGACGGCACTGCCTCAAACTTCTTCAGACCTACTCTCCCCATGATAATGTTGTTGACTGATTCGACGTTTTAATCCATTATGAAAAAGCGTACTCTTTCTATTCGATAAGTAGGCCACATACCAATAAGCATGTCCAACTTGAGCGTCCCAAGTGGAAAAACCTTTTCACCAGTGAAACCGAGGAGGGTCCTATGATATGGCTCCAACTGGGCTAGCGTCAGATTCAAGTTGTCGAATCATGGGTAGAACATAATATCTGTCGAGCTACCATTATCCACCAAAACCTGTGAAATCACCACATCCTTCATTCTCATCTTGACCACTAAGGGGTCGTCATGAGGATATAGTACACCTGCTAAGTCATTTTTAAAAAATCCGATGATCAATTTATCCCTATTCTTCCTCGGGCGATCGTCTTTAGCTAAATTTATGTGTTATATGTAAGAGCAAGCTTGGGCCTCATTGAGGTAAGATTTCCTCTCCACAGTGAGATCTCTACCTCCTACATCTCCACCTGTAATGAAATTACATTCGAATGATCCAATATGAATTGAAAATACCTCGTGCTCGGGCTACCTTGGCCTTTTTGGGAGATCAGGATCATCTTCTGGATCGTCTTTATGATCTCTCTTCTTGTCATCTTTTGCTCGGTGAGGAGATTTAGATATTTGCCTTCCTCTGTCGTTGGTCTTTCCACCATTTTGGTGATCAACATACTTAGTCAATTTTCCTCGTGATGAGTGCTTTAATTTCATTCTGGAGAGCTATGCAACGTTTGGTCGTATGGTCATGGTCTTTATGGAACTCGGAATATTTGGACTTGTCCCTTTTGTCAGGATCTGCCTTCATTTTCTCTGGCCAGGTTAGCTCCTCGTTGTTCTTGATCTCCTCCAGAATGTGATTTATATCTACCTTTAAGGGAGTATAATTTCCATACTCCTCATTTGCTCCAGCGTTTGTTTGCCTCTTGACTGCTTACTTCCACCATTGTTCTTTTGATCCTTCTTCTCAGTTTTACTACCTTCAACCTTGGCCTCCTTAGTGTCTATATTCTTCTTCGTTGCCATGGCTTCCTCGACGTTCATAATTTTGGCTGCCTTCACCATCAATTTCGCCATGGTCCTACGCGGATCCTTGAACAATGTGTAGTACGACTTGTTCGGTAATAGTCCACTCATCAGAGCAGTAATTGATGTCTTCTCCTCATAATCGATCACCTCAAGTTTCTCGTTGTTGAAACGGGTAATATAATCCCTGGTGCTTTCTTCTATTTTCTATCTAATGCTCAGTAAATGAGTGACTCTTTTAATTGGCTTCGATCTAAAGTAGAAATTTCCTATGAAAAGCTCTGCCAGTTGATGGAAAGTCGTAATCTTCCCCCGAGGAAGGTTGTTGTACCATGTCTGGGCTAACCCGGTGAGAGTTCCTGAAAATGCCCTGCATCTCATCTCATCTGGAACAGCATAGATATCAGCAATAGCTTGGTACTGATCTATATGGAGTACATGATCAGTTTTTCCATCATATTTAGCTGTTACCATAGCGGCTTTGAATTTTGATGGTGTGGGAAAATCCAAAATTTCCTATACGAAGGGTGTCCCTTGGACAAAATTTCTTTGTAGAGTATTCTTGGCCTTAGCCATTTGCCCTAACCTGTCTTCCAACCTTTGAATAGAACCTTTCCATGCATCATTTCCTGCCTCAGACCTATTTGTCTGTGCAATTGATCGCGCTGAGCTTTCCTCTTAGGACCTTTCAATACGGGTTGTCGGGTGTGATTGGGCAGAACCTTCCCTTAGATTGGATGGTTGTTGAGAGTTCCTCGATGAAATCCTAGGAGGGTTTCTATTCCTCCTAGGGCCCAATCCATCAAAAGGAGAGACTCTACTCATCCTTTCTAGAGCACTGGCCCGTTTTGGAGTCAGAGTGACATTCTGTTGAGAATCCGTGACTCATAATGAAGAAGTTCGACCAGGTTGATATGAAGGATCATTAGATCTCTCAGTACGATATGAACCCAGTACGCCTAGATTAAGAAACCTCAAGGAACAGTGTTCGTCTAGTCCTTGAAGATGACAGATGGGTATTTCTCTGAACGCTTCGTTGTCCGGACTAGGCAGGTGCTCCATCTCGAATAGTTTCTATAAGTTGACGCATGGTTTCTTGCATGGCCATTTTCCCTTGGGCTAAGTTGGCCATTATGCCGGCCATATTTTGCATATTTGGTGGAGTAGAAAGGTTCAAAGGGACTCCAACATTGTTCTGATTATTGGATTCTGGGTTTTCAGCCATAGATGATGATTGTTTTGGTGAAAAACGCTAATTATAGTCGTTTCCCACAAACGGCGCCAATCTGCTGATGTAAAAAATAGATGCAATCTAAGTAATTAATCACAAATAACCATGAGTAAATAAATAAGACAGCGGATTTTTAAAGTGGTTAAGCTATCAAAATGGCCTACATCCACTATTCTTGTATTGCTGATAATTTGCCTTGAATCTCGATCATGGGTTATCGAGAGATCCAAAAGTCACCTTTTATGACTGGGTTACATTGTATTTATATCCTTGAGGCTATACATATGAAAAGGTAATGTGTTGTCTTCTAGTAGACATATACATCTGTACAATAATAATGCGCATTAAATATGACGTTCATTGAATGCGTAGTTACCTTTTTGTTTTCTTGGTTAGTTGTTCTGCACGCTAAGTAGCTCGGATCGCTTGAGTAGCTTGGTACGCTTGAGTAGCTCAGTGAAAGTATGTATTTGCTACGTAGGTTGACACATGTCTTTATCTAATTGGTCCATATCAGCTGACTAATTTTTGTATCTACATATGCGTTGAGATATTTATTTACAAACATGTTTAAGTTTGGTAATCTACACTTTAATATTTTCATACTGCATAATCATTAAAAGTCCTTTATGTATAATGACTATTGCATTTCAAGTAAGCCTATCACATTCAATTATCGAATATTTAACATTATTCAAGAAATTCTAGGACATCGCTCGGGATATGTATGTGGTTGCGGGGTTGGTCTTAAACCCAAATCATCTGCAGTTGCTGCTATGTAAAAGGATAAAGACATTGAAAGAGATAGACAAGTTGCTCAGGCAAGAAAGGACACTGACGAGGCAAGGAGGGAAACAAATGAAGCAAGGAGAGAAGCTAATAAAGCAAGAAGGGAGAACGCAATAATAAAAGGACAAATGGATGAGATTACTGAAAAACTTGAGCCATTAAGTAACCTCGTAACACAACAATATAAGTCTTCGTGGTAAGCACATAACCCCAAACTTCTTTTATATTTGACATGCATAATTTTTGCTTTCTCTTGTTATCCGATAATAATAATCCTAATACATAGAGAAGAATTTTTTTTGTTTTTTTGTGGGTGAGTGGGGTATAATTGGGAAACTAATTTGATGTTAATGAATGTGATTTATCATATTTTTATTATTATTTTGCAAGACTTGTAAGTGAAATTTATAAATTTACTTTGATTAATGTTCCAAAGTTTACTGTCATTGTTTTTCAAAGTGATAATTCTAAACAAATTCTTTGTGTTTTTTTTACAGATTCAATGGAATCTTTTGTAGAGGTGAGTAACAATAAAGAAGGATGATGGATTAGACCTATTTTATTTATTTTTTGAAGGGTAGCACATTTCTTGTAAATAATTTATTTGAAATAGTGTTTAGCGTAGGAACTTTTGAGACAAAGATTTGTTTTTCAAAGATTGCTATCTTTATGATCTATATAAATGTCAATGACTTTATTAGAATTGTGTATATGAGTTATTTTGAGTATTATATGAAATTAGATGACAAATAATAAAAATTTGCGGCGAAATTAAGTTGTTACCAAAGCAACGTGTATATGTATTGTGAAAAATATTGCATCAATTTATGAAGATTTTTTTTCAATATAAAATGTCATTTAGCGGCGAATTTAAATTGCTAAGAAAGTTGTTCCATACAAATTTAAGATCAAATGTGGCTATTTTTTGCCACGAAACAACCCTTTGTGTGGCGATTCGTTGGTTTGCTATAAAAAATAGCCTTTTCGTGGCAAACTATCAACTATGGGTGTCAATTTAATATTTAAAAAATCGTTCCATATAAATTTAAGTTCAATTGTGGCGATTTGTTTTGCCACGAAAGGTTCCTTTTGGTGGTGAATTTTTATTTTGCTACAAAAAATAGACTTTTAGTGGCAAACTATCAACTATTAGTGGATATTTGATCTTTATTACATGAAAAAAAATTTGCCACCTAAAGAGATGTTTTCGTGGCGAAGTGATTTTGTCACTAAAAAATCAACTTTTAGTGGGGATTTTAATAAATTGCCACGAAAACAATCCACGACACACCTTTAGTGGCAATAACATGACGAAATTTGTTTTTCCATTAAAAGATTTGGTGGCGAATTTTTTATAATTAGGTGCAATTAATTATGCCACTAAAAATCATTTTTCTTGTAGTGCATGCTCTTGAATAGTATGGCACTGCCATGACTCGCAACCTTGAATCGTTTGATTTAACGAACTATATTTATCACTTATTGTGCAGCTTATGATACCTAATCTAATTATAAGGATTATTAAGAGAAAATGGGATACTATAGGAAATTAATAATTAAATTCCGAAATTATGGATTTTCCATTTATATGGTCTTGATAAATACTGGATAATTAATTAGGTAAGTGATAAATACAAATATTAAATGATTGGGTTGTTCTTATCCATTAGTCACTTGATGGTTAGTGGGATTAGTGGGAGACTTGAAATAGATTCCCACTTGACTAGGATGTTGGCCCTCTTCCCCTTTTAAACAGAGGATCCCTACACCATTTAGGGTTATCTCATAACACACTATTTCTGAGGTGGGAGAGAAAATTTGAAATTCCATTTTTCATATTTTCTCATAAAATATTTGGGCAAACAAGAAGACAATTTCGCGACTGTTGTTGAGGGATTTAAAGGAGCTTTTAATAGGAGCATTCAAATCACTTTATTCCAATCAACTGTAGTGGACAAATGTTAGTTTCGTTCATAGTCATATAGAACAATTAATTTTGTGAAAACATGAAGATCCAAGATACTTTTATTAAGAACAAAGTTTAATCGTATTAATGTATTCATGATTAATATTAGGGTTTTCTTAAGATAGATTTTACAACCATACGAAGGAAATTGATGTCGAGCCTTGTGTTTCACACAATTTCCTTAAGACAGATTCGTCCCCTCATCGGTGTCTAAGGTTTGATGAACGCCTGTCTCACAAGATATAATGACATTTTCGTCTTTATATAAGTGACACTTCAATTTATAATGTTCTAGTGCATCCAAACTCTATGTTGTACTCTCTCATGGATTGACACAAGAAGGAAAGAAAAAATGCTAAAGAATAGACTCTCCAAAAATTTTGATTATCAAGAATGAATGAGGGGTGTTCTATTTATAGAAAGGTAGACACCTGTTATACCCCGTATTTTTGAATATTCCAAATATTACATTTAATTAAATTGGAGAATTAAATGAGAAAATACGGCTTAATTTAAATTACGTAAGTGTAGTAATTTATAGAGTTTTATTTAAAATTGTAATTATGGAATATTAATCGAGAGATAGATACCGATTTATATTGCCTTATTATATTTACTTAGTGCGAGTGGTAAATAGTCACTTAACGCGTGTAGACCGTGTTGGGGTGATAACAAGAGATATTTTAAAGTAACTCAAATGATAATTTAGAGGTCACAGATGGGTCCGGAAGGGTCAAATTAGTCAAAATAGTATACCCGGGGGTACTTGTTGAGTCCCGGGATAATTTTCAACTAAACCGAGATCGTTCGGGGGCGTTTTGGTCTTTTAACATGAGAGGGTATGGAGACCTACGAAATTGAGAGCTTTATATCAGCCGTATGATAGAGGGATTATGGTTAAAAACCCATGAAAACACACCATAGCCATTAGAAATAAGAGAGAAACCATTCTCAAGGCAAAAGGAAGAATTGGGAAGGATTAAAATGAGATTTTCACTATCAACTTGTTGGGGAATAAGGATTGAAGGATGAAGATCATCAATCATCAACAACAATCACGAAATCAGACCCTACTGATCATAAGGCAAGTTTTTTATTACAAAAATTATAAAGTTATAATACCCATGTGTAGGGTTTTTGAATAGTCTTGTTTAAATCAATATCTTGATAGGAGGAAAATGGTATTTATACATGTTGGGATAGGAATCGCATGTAGAATGATTTAACATATGTAGAGGATTAATATTCAGATTAGACTTGATGATTATTTTGGAATAAAATCTGGATTTGAATGAAAATATGGGAAGAACACCATAACTAGGGTTTCAAGAAATTTTGGGTTTAATTCACTATTTCTTTAAAGAAATAGGAGTTTTGATGTATTTGACACGTTAGGAATTGTCCTAGTATATGTGAAAACATGTTAGGATCATTGGGTCGAAGTTTAGTGGACTATAATGGAGTTTGAAGATTTGTTAATGGAGGAAAAGATTAACGAAGAAGACGAACTGCGTATGTCCCTGTTCTATCGATCGATCGATCTCGAACTATCGATCGATCGACTATGTCGATCGATCGAACCCAGGAGTCGATCGATCGACGCAAGCTGTTTTTCCTGAATTTTTTTGTGTTTAACTCTTCGTTGATTTTCGGGAATGAATGAGTATCCTAGGATTTACATTATACTTATATGGGTGTGAGAATAAGACTAGTAGGTATATTGTTGAGGTCCGATAAAGCCATTGGGTGTAGGTCTTCGATTACGGACCGATGAGAATAAATCCGATTTAGTGAAGTATCGGGGAATTCGGAATTGAGTTACGAGGCGAAGTAAATTCAATTTAAGTAATAAACCAGTAGGGTAAGTAATAACTACTGAAATTATTTGTGAGGGGTAACTAGGACCCTTAGAGTTGCGTGAATACTCGAATAAATGCAATAGTGATATAAATTGTAAATTAATGAGTACGGTGGATATAAGTAAAATATATTTCGTACGTGCATGATTTGATGGGTCGGGTGTGTACCTACTAAATTATATAAAATTTTGGGTTAAGAGAATTTTACCTAAATTAATTATGTTAGGGTCGATGAGAGATTCTGAACTAACATAAAGTTATTATATGTTTGGGGTCGATGAGAAATGCCGAACCAAGCCTTGAACTGGTGTCGCGATGAAAGAGTCCCGAACCATAATATGTGTATATATATATATTTTTAAATAGTTGGGGTGGATGGATACTTCCGAACCAACTCTCACTTGGGGTCGATGAATCATTCCGAACCAAGAGTTCTTTATTTGTGTATAAAAATAATTGGGGTCGATGTATCATTCCGAACCAATTCTTACTTGGGGTCGATGAATCATTCTGAACCAAGACTCCTTTACGTGTATAAAAAGGGCAAAATAATAATGATTGATATTTAGTATATATTGTGTGTGAAATATATACTTGATAATATTCTACTTCTGTGTATTAGTAGATTGATGTATATTATGAATTCTAAAATACATACTGAACTGGTAAGTTAAGTAGTGAAACTTAATGACGAAGTGTAATGTTAGATAGAGAATATTTAATTAGTAATTTAAGTAGTGAAATTTAATTACACAAGTGGAAAGACAACAATTGTGAGAATGGTAGTAATTTTAGTAGTAACACCAAATGAAAAGTCTTGAAAAAATAACATAGATGAAATGTTACTTGAGAATTAATTAACATACGCGAGATGTTAGTGAAATGGTTGTACGGTATGGGCGGTACTGGAACTTAGGTACAGATAAGTTCAGTTGACGATTTTGGTTTTAGTTAGCTCGGGAGGTATGGATAGATAAACTAAGTGTAAAACGTTAGGTGTGCACAACAGATGAGGGGTGAGTAAACTCAAGAGAGTGTACGAGAACCTAACATGTGTAATCAATAACCGCATTTTATATTGTGATAAACTCTTGCTAAATATTTTCAAAATGTTTTGAGTACTAACTGTTGCTATAAAATATTTTCCAAACCTTTTAGGTGTCCAGCCACAGGGACACCATGTATGATGATTTCATTCCAGGGGCTCGAAGGTGTAGCACAGTGGATGCTTACAGGATTTTGACTAGATGATACCTCTCATTCAGATCTAGTACAGGATCTCACACTATTCTATGTATGGACTTGTTGGCCGGTAGCAGTCTCAGATGTTTAGTTTCAAATTAGTGAATTGTTCTTGTTCTATGGTTGTTGTGTAGGTTTAGCCGATGGTTTATTCGGTATTACTCTTATTCTTTTGTACTTATACTTTGTTGATTGGGTTTTAGTACATGGTTTTTGTTTTACTATTTTCCGGATGGTTGATTTACCTGTTTTAAGAAAGATAAAATTTGGCACCGGTCTAATTTTACTTAGGTGATTAGTAATTAAAAAGTTTTCGACTGTGATGCTAAGAATGAACCATTTGAGAAACCTATTTTAATTTAATAAAGGCCTGATCACCCGATGTTTAATTAGGCGGGGTGTCACAGATGGTATCAGAGCATCAGGTTCTAGTGTCCATAAGATCTGTACGGCTTACTATGTTTTCAGCATTTCGTTTGATTGACATAGAGCCCTATCTTAGGACTATTGTACTCCTTTACGTACGTAGTTTACGTTCTCCTGCTATTTAGTAAATGTAGTGTTATATATACGAGTTCGATTGATCATGGTACGTCGAACATGGCGGTAGGACCAGCATGGGCGTTAGAAGGACTGTAGGAGGGAGGAGCTCGGCATGAAGAATGGAGTGTTCGAAGATGGTAATCATAGGAGAGATGACCGTTGTTGAGGTCACTCCTAGATTGTAATGGAAGTAGATGTTGCAAGGGTTGTTGAGGCATAACAGGCATTTCCAAGTGTTGCGAAGACAAGGGGGGTATGCTAATCTAGACCCGCCCAATGCAGTGATAGTGGGAGGGGGTCTGGAGAAATTTTTGATGAGAACGAGCCGTAAAATGTGATAAAATGGTGACAGTGCATGATAACCAAGAGAAGTAGAATGTGCAAAGGTTTTGGCATTTAGGGATAGAGTAGAAATACCCATAAGTGAAAAACATCCGGACCGAGGGTCCGTATACAAATAGAGAGACCTTACATATTGTTAATGTAAGGTTCTCCAATGATGATTCAGAAGCGAAGTGAATGGAAATACCTGAACTCATCACGTGAAAGCCTGGTAGAGGCCAACCGTGAGAAAGAAATTTATCCGTTGAAGTGAACTTGTACCGATGAGATAGGTATAAGGGAAAAAGAGCCCTCAAGAGAATGGACTCTCGAGTTGTCTTTCGTAATTTTAGTAAAACTCTTCTTGGAGGACTTATGTATATGAAGGAAGTATGGTACTTCTTACAAGTTAAGGTAAATTCTCCTAGGTGGGCGGAGCTAGGAAAGTTTAAGGATTTAGTCAAAGAGTAAGACTGAATGTAATGGGCTGGTGCAAGCCATAAGTGGATACCCACTAGGGGATTTAATGATTAGATTCTAAGTCAGGATTGTTAAGTCCCATAGTGCATTCCTCTTAGTTAGCAGAACTAAGGGAACTAGGATGATAGTGTTAAGAATCGAGGCTACCAAGTCCGAGAGGGGGGACGCCCAAACAGGTCAGTGTGACCTGGAGTAAGGGAATTTTTGAAAAGATGTCTAGTGTGGGTTATAGGGCCACGCATTTTATTTTAGCTTGAAGTTATTCGAGGAAATAATAACTCCGATAAGTTTTGCATTCCGGAGAGGACAAGCGTGTTATGTCCAAAAATCATCTGAACCACCAGAGCAATGGACAAGTACGTATATGGGTTTTAGCCTCGAGTGAATTGGGTATATGGCGATGCCTCACCTAAAAGAGGGTCGAGTTGTCATTATTCATCAATATGTGAGAGACTTCATAGATTTTGAACATCTCATAATAATTGATTCCGGTGTGTGGGAACCTAAATGATGTGAGTCAAGGTATGTAGTATGACCGCTGAGCGGAGAGATCGAGCTCGCTGTTGTAATTAGTCCTAAGGACTTATTGATAGTATAAATACGGTGCCACTTGACTCCTTTAGAAATATTGGGGTATGGTTGCACATATTGTCGAGAAACGGAATTTGGGAATCTTGACTATGTGTTGTTCCGACAATGCTCAGTAAGAATGCATGGGGGAGAGGTCCCTTATTTAAGTTCGATTGCGAAAGGGGATATGACTGAATTTTTATGCACGTCAGGAGAAGAGACGTTGTTAGATGTTAGGACATCAGTAGAGCCGGTAGTGTTGTGGAGGAGCAATGAAAGGCTTACTTCACCACGAAGGGATAAGTGGGACTTTATGGGCAAGGATTTGATTTTTGTCTATAGGGGATGGAGAATACCCGCAAGATTATAGTCACGTCGAGTAGACAAGGCTAGAGTTGAGGAAAAGCACGTTACGGGTGCGACACTTGCAATGTTTTTGCAAATGTGCACGGATAAAAGGGTGTATGGGCTCCCTAATTATTTGGCCTTCTTAGACATCCGAGATAGAGGGATGCGAAAAAAAAAATTCTTTGTACGCCGGTGGGGAAATTATAAAGTAACCAACCCCAAAAGTGAGCCAATTACGAAGAGTGCACGAATTGTAGAGTATAATATACCCGAAGAGAGAGGGGAATAGAGTACCACTTGAGGAAAGATGACATGAGTGGGAAGCGGTGTTTAGGAAGAGACAGTGTGAGATTGTCTCCAGATGCACCACTAGTTGATAGGGAGAGATAAACTCGAAATGAACAACCGAAATGTGGTAGTGAACCTACGTTTCCAATGATGGAAGGAAAAGACAGACTTATAAATTATTGATGGGCTGTGAACATCATAATTAAGCCAACATTTCGTTGGGGTAACGGAATGGAGTGACCGGGATGGATTAGTATGTACTTGAAAGGGGAGAGTGCACAAGTGCACGGTGCCGCTCTACATGATTGTGAATCATTCTGAAATCCTAAAATTCCACCCTGTGAGAGATGGTCAGGGAGGAATAGAGATAAAGTTTTATTTTGAGCATGTTTTGTTACCTACGACTCAATGTTAGTGAGAAAGGATGATGATACGCCCTTATGATAGTGGAATTTTGGATAAGCCCACTAATCAATTCGTAGAAGGAATGTATACCCATATGAGCATATTTATAGGTAGTGGGAGTGCCTATATGAACTGTACATAAGGATTAGGTTTGTGGGCACCTATTAAAAACTTATGTGTACCTTGAGGTGTGGTTCGAGGAGATATTTCGAACTTTTAGTCCTTAATGCGTGATATGAGGACATTCTATGGGAGTATGACATTTTAGAATACATGAAGTGTGAAATATATGTCTCACAAATTGCCTACCAATGTGCGATGAGATATATATACTTATATTGTGCTCGAAGTGTAATTCCGAGACAATATAACCAATCACTATTGGTGATCGAAGTGGGATTCCGAGCCAATAACCCCAAAAGTATTATAAAAGGGGGGTGATTATAAAATAAATGTTGATAGTATATGCTATGTGTAACACATATGTACCTTATGATTTCTTTCTTATGTGTGATAATAAGTATGCTTAAATTATGTATTGGGGTCGATGATGTTCCGGACCAATACATGAAGGATCGATTTGGGGTCGATGATGTTTTCGAACCAAATCGATGATAAATATTAGTATCGACAGAAGGTCTGAACCAACATATGTATTACATTTACCTTGGGGTCAAGAGATTTCCGAACCAATGTAAATGACATTATGATTGGGGCTGATGATTTTGCCGGACCAATTGTCCTTATAGTATATATTGTGTGTGAAATATATATACCTTATAATTTTCTACTTATGAGTGATAGTAGGCACATAGATGTTATATCTAGAGTTATACTTCAAAAGGGTAAATTAAGTGAGACTTAATTATGATATAGGCGGCTTGGGTAACATGTAATAAGAGTTTATAATGAAGCAAGACATGTACTTGGGGCGACCGTTAGGATGATATGATTTGATTTTGGGTACTAGAGGATGCTATGATGTTTAAGGTCCTTAGTCTTATTACCAGCCATATCCTAATTTCGAGGAAGAAATTCTTTTGTAAGGGAGGGGAGTATGTGATACCCCGTATTTTTGAATATTCCAAATATTCCATTTAATTAAATTGGAGAATTAAATGAGAAAATACGGATTAATTTAAATTACGTAAGAGTAGTAATTTATAGAGTTTTATTTAAAATTTTAATTCTAGAATATTAATCAAGAGATAGATACCGGTTTATATTGCCTTATTATATTTACTTAGTGCGAGTGGTAAATATTCACTTAACGCGTGTAGACCGTGTTGGGGTGAGAACAAGAAATATTTCTAAGTAACTCAAATGATAATTTAGAGGTCACAGATGAGTCCAGAAGGGTCAAATTAGTCAAAATAGTATACCCGGGGGTATTAGTTGACTCCCGAGGTAATTTTGGACTAAATCGAGACCGTTCGGGGGCGTTTTGGTCTTTTAACATGAGAGGGTATGGAGACCTACGAAATTGAGAGCTTTATATCAGCCGTATGATAGAGGGGTTAGGGTTAAAAAACCGATGAAAACACACCATAGCCATTAGAAATAAGAGAGAAACCATTCTCAAGGCAAAAGGAAGAATTGGGAAGGATTCACAGGAGATTTTCACTATCAACTTGTTGGGGAAGAAGGATTGAAGGATGAAGATCATCAATCATCAACAACAACCATGAAATCAGACCCTACTGATCATAAGGCAAGTTGTTTATTGCAAAAATTATAAAGTTATAATACCCATGTGTAGGGTTTTTGAATAGTCTTGTTTAAATCAATATCTTGATAGGAGGAAAATGGTATTTATACATGTTGGGATAGGAATCGCATGTAGAATGATTTAACATATGTAGAGGATTAATATTCAGATTAGACTTGATGATTATTTTGGAATAAAATCTGGATTTGAATGAAAATATGGGAAGAACACCATAACTAGGGTTTCAAGAAATTTTGGGTTTAATTCACTATTTCTTTAAATAAATTGGAGTTTTGATGTATTTGACACGTTAGGAATTGTCCTAGTATATGTGAAAACATGTTAGGATCATTGGGTCGATGTTTGGTGGACTATAATGGAGTTTGAAGATTTGTTAATGGAGGAAAAGCTTAACGAAGAAGACGAACTGCGTCTGTCCCTGTTCTATCGATCGATCGATCTCGAACTATCGATCGATCGACTATGTCGATCGATCGAACCCAGGAGTCGATCGATCGACGCAAGTTATTTTTCCCGATTTTTTTTGTGTTTATGTCTTCGTTGATTTTTGGGAATGAATGAGTATCCTAGGATTTATATTATACATATATGGGTGTGAAAATAAGACCAGTAGGTATATTGTTGAGGTTCGATAAAGCCATTGGGTGTAGGGCTTGGATTACGAACCGATGAGAATAAATTTGATTTAGTGAAATATCGAGGAATTTGGAATTGAGTTACGAGGCGAAGTAAATTCATTTTAAGTAATAAACCAGTAGGGTAAGTAATAACTACTGAAATTATATGTGAGGGGTAACTAGGGCCCTTAGAGTTGCGTGAATACTCGAATAAATGCAATAGTGAAATAAATTGTAATTTAATGAGTACGAAGGATATAAGTAAAATATATTTCGTACGTGCAAGATTTGATGGGTCGGGTGTGTACCTACTAAATTATATAAAAGTTTGGGTTAAGAGAATTTTACCTAAATTAATTATGTTAGGGTCGATGAGACATTCTGAACTAACATAAAGTTATTATATGTTTGGGGTCGATGAGAAATGCCAAACCAAGCCTTGGACTGGTGTCGCGATGAAAGAGTCCCGAACCAGAATATGTGTATATATATATTTTTAAATAGTTGGGGTCGATGGATAATTCCGAACCAACTCTCACTTGGGGTAGATGAATCATTCCGAACCAAGAGTTCTTTATTTGTGTATAAAAATAAGTGGGGTCGATGTATCATTCCGAACCAATTCTTACTTCGAGTCGATGAATCATACCGAACCAGGAGTCCTTTACGTGTATAAAAAGGGAAAAATAATAATGATTGATATTTAGTATATATTGTGTGTGAAATATATACTTGATAATATTCTACTTCTGTGTATTAGTAGATTGATGTATATTATGTATTCTAAGATACATACTGAACTGGTAAGTTAAGCAGTGAAACTTAATGACGAAGTGTAATGTTAGATAGAGAATATTTAATTAGTAATTTAAGTAGTGAAACTTAATTACACAAGTGGAAAGACAACAATTGTGAGAATGGTAGTAATTTTAGTAGTAACACTAAATGAAAAATCTTGAAAAAATAACATTGATGAAATGTTACATGAGAATTAATTAACATACGCGAGATGTTAGTGAAACGGTTGTACGGTATGGGCGGTACTGGAACTTAGGTGCAGATAAGTTCAGTTGACTACTTTGGTTTTAGTTAGCTCGGGAGTTATGGCTAGATAAACTAAGTGTAAAACGTTAGGTGTGCACAATAGATGAGGGGTGAGTAAACTCAAGAGAGTGTACGAGAACCTAACATGTGTAATCAATAATCACATTTTATATTGTGATAAACGCTTACTAAATATTTTCAAAATGTTTTGAATATTAACTCTTGCTATAAAATATTTTCAAAACCTTTTAGTTGTCCAGCCACAGGGACGCCATGTATGATGATTTCAATCCAGGGACTCGAAGTTATAGCACAGTGGATGCTTACAAGATTTTGACTAGACGATACCTCTCATTCAGATCTAGTACAGGATCTCACACTATTCTATGTATGAACTTCTGGTCTGGTAGCAGTCTCAGATGTTTAGTTTCAGATTACTGGATTGTTCTTGTTCTATGGTTGTTTGGTAGGTTTAGCCGATGGTTTATTCGGTATTACTCTTATTCTTTTGTACTTATAATTTGTTGATTGGGTTTTAGTACATGGTGTCTGTTTTACTATTTTCCGCATGGTTGATTTACCTGTTTTAAGAAAGATAAAATTTGGCACCGGTCTAATTTTACTGAGGTGATTAGTAATTAAAAAGTTTTTGATAGTGATGCTAAGAATGAACCATTTGAGAAACCTGTTTTAATTTAATAAAGGCCTGATCACTCGATGTTTAATTAGGCGGGGTGTCACAACACCCTTTTCGAATAAACACACCCTTTCGTGAATAGTCATAACCTTTCATGAATGGAAACAACCTTTTACAAACCATTGTGTCTAACAAAATTAATTTTAAATTTAATTTTCACTCATTTAAAATTTATTATTATATTATAATAAAATAATTTCCAACAGATATTACATTCGGGTAATATATCCTCTAACTCTAGATACCCAATGTGAAAATCGCTTTAATGTCTTTTCAAAGTCTAATTCCCACTACAAGAAAAAAATTCTTTCCAATTGTCCATGAATCTAATACACACTGGTCAAGTTTCGAGAAGCATGGAAATTTTTAGAGTATTTATAGTAAATGAAAACATTAAGCTCTAAAATGAACCGTACATTAATTTCACTTTGTAAAAATGAACTGAATTTGATTTTGATGTTGAATTTTTAAGGCTTTTTTATCTTTATGAATTGAATGTATGGATTCGAGTAATGTTTTGGTAATATATAATTGAGGACGTGGAGGATCAAGCGACAAAGATACAAGTTGAAGGGAAGATGAAAATCACTACTATTTAAATCCTCAAAAGATATCTTGATTTAGGCTTATGCTTTTCTTCTTATTTTGTTCACATTGCAACTATAATTTGTTATTTTTTTTAAAATATGTCTATGTTATTATCTATGTATCTATATAATTTACAACTTTAGCTTGTAGGGTGTTATTAGTCACACTTTTTATATATTTATTCTTTAAAAGGTATTTTAGATATCAAGATGAGGAGTTTCTATTGAAAATGGTGGCATTCACTTTCACTCACATGATATTTAGTTCCACTCGTGATATAGTCAAGATCATGACTAACATGCATATTCGAATGTCGCAATGTGATTGCGCTATTAATTTTAGTTTTATACTATAATTTATTAGATTCTTATGTGAGTAAATCGGTTATATTGCTTCCATTACATTCTCATGCATCTTTTTTTGTATTCCAATATATTATATCTCCACCACACTGTTGTAACTCTGTCAAACATTAAATGAATAAATATTTACCAACCATCATACTCTTTTATCTTCACCTTTTGCATATATAGGGTTTTAGGGGAATCCCCTTTTTTCCTTTCAACATCAACAATCGGGCTGAATGTTTGTTTCGACTGAGAAGACGCATTTGGCTGAATACTATGGGCAAGACAATAAAAAATGTGACCAAGTTTTGATGCCAGATCAAGATTCACTCCTACATTTTTTCTTCTTTCTTTTTGGATCTCTAATGTAATTTTTTATCAATTATATTTTCCTTTTTTACTTGTGGACTGGTTGTCCAACTCCTTTTCTATCTTTTTATTATTCAAAAGTTACATGTTTCTGATAAGACAAATTGTATACAATTATGGGACATGACAAAGTACAATCTTGCATAGTTAAATTTTCTTACGTAAGAGTTCAAGTCAATTCAACAACATCATTCTCCTTTAAATTTATCTCATAGGATGCCAATTAGCATTTTTTTATCAAACCTGCTCTCATACTAAATTGAGTATATATTGTGGCTTTCATACTTGAATTAATCTTTTCTTTAATTGAAGTTTTTATGATTTTTTATTTGTTAATTATTTTATTCATTTTTTGTGCCCAAGCGCTAGTATAAGCATCGTTGGTGGGATTCATTTGTAAATTCATACTGATGGGAGGGTGTATTTTGTCAATACACTCAAGAATTAAGTTATTCATAACTTGTTGAATTGTGTGGCATTAATATACTGTATTTTTCATTTCACATTTGCATACAAATTTTAAATATTTCATTTTACTTTTGAATAGCTCATTTCACACATTATATCTCTTGTTCTATAGCATTGATTACTATTTTTTTTTTTTAGTTTGGAACTCGTTATCCGGTCACACAACATCAATTTATATATGCACATTATAAAGCATGGACTTTGATTGACTAAATTGATTTACACATTTCTTAAATTGATGTTAAACGTTTATTTCATACTTGGAAGAAAGCCCCCTACATCTAAAGTAGAGAGGAGATTGGATAGAGTTCTTTGTAATCAAAATTAACTAGATGATCATTGGTATTATTCCTCTTGCTTTGGCCCCTGAGTGTTAAATTTGTTAGATTACAAACGTTTAGAGGAAATATAAGGATAAAATTTAATGTGATACTGGCTTTTAACTTTATTGATTGGCTTTTTGTAGTCACTAAAGCTTTTGAATTCTGGAGCATTGTCGATATTTCAATGAACTTTTTTACTGAGAAGTGTCTCGACCCAAAGTGGTAGACTTAATGAGTAGCAGTGGCAATATCTCTTCTATTAACAGACAAGAAATGTGTAAGGACACAAGTCTCCGATTAAGTCTTAATGTAGTGTTGGCTGAATTCTGGACAAAAACTTTGAGTTATAGGATAGTGTTCATGTGTATCCATCCAAGCCTATGACGTTGTAGTTGAAGACATAGCGGCCAAGATTATAAACCTTCATCATATGTCGGGTTTAGTGTGCCTCATTTCTAATTCAATTTAAGATATGGGCAGAAATGGTATCTAAATCGCATCTTAGTTTGGGGGATTTATCTTAGGGGGAGACGTCTTTCTAAGTAGGTTGTTTATTTGATACAGGGGAGAATTAATTTAGGGGGAGTATTTATTTTACATGCATTTAATATTCTTCATATTCCCTAGGAATTTGGTAGTTTGCTTAAGTGTGTAGGAATTCTTCTAAATGGCAACTTTCATCGGCAAAGATATTGATCCTTGGGTTTTGAGTCAAGTTATGTAATTTTATTTTGGGTGAGATATGTTTTTAAGTCTAGTAGAGCTTGATGGCCCTTTAGGATTTTTGTTTGGTTTTTGTCTCGAAATAGAAAAGGGGGAGATTTGTAAGGACAAAAGTCTCTGATTGAGTCTTAATGTAGTGTTGGCAGAATTCCGGACAAAAACATTTAAGTCATAGGATAGTGTTCACGTGTATCCATCCAAGCCTATGACGTTGTAGTTGAAGAAGTAACGACCAAGATTATAAAGCTTCATCATATGACAGGTTTAGTTTGCCTCGTTTCTACGTCAACAACATTGTTCCAATTAAGGGTGCAACCGGCACGGGTTTTTACCGTACCATACCATTTTGGACCGAGGAAAAATGGTTTTGGTTTCATATTATGTAATACCGAAAATCGATTTTACCAAAATCGAAAATACCGTAAAAAAATTGGTTGGTTTTGGTTTTTAGATATAAAAAAATGATTTACCGAATTTACCATACCGACTAATCGTACCGAATTTATCGTATTACCACATATTACCATATCAATTACCAAATAAAAATTATATTTAAAAATATATATACCCAGTTATCAAGTGCCTTCATTTTTTAAACTAATCTCATCCATTCATTTCCCTTACTATAAATGCCACCAAACCCTAAACTTAAACACAAAAATCAGTCGCTCGCTCACACAACAAACAAGAAATCTCTCCCTCTCCAAATCACAAGGTAACTTCTTCTTTTTCCCAACCCAAATTCATGCAAACTATGTTTATATCTCTTTTTTTCCTTACTCAGAGTTGCACCTGTTGCGTTTGTGGCCGAAATAATACCTGTTACGTTTTTGTTCTTGTGTTGCCTTTTTGGGCTGAAAAATACCAGTTAGCCTTGACCAGAATAATACCTGTTACATTTTTGTTCTTGTGTTGCGTTTTCAGCACAGTTTGTATGATATTTTAGTTTCAAGTAATGCATTTAACCAATTAAATGAGTTTAAAATATTACCGGAATCATAATATCAAAATATATTCCCTATATACTGAATGCATAAACCGATTTGAAATTTTGGTATTTACTGGGAAAATACCGAATTGAAACCGAAATTACCGAAACCAAAAAAACCCGAAAATACCGAAATAACTAAAAATCGGCCGGTATGGTTTTGGTTTTTATTTTGATGTACCGATCGATAAATTGGTACGGTACGGTTTTACCATTTAGATTTTGGTTTTGGTATTGGTAAGGGGTCGTTACCGACCATACCGTACCGGTTGCACCCCAAGTTCCAATGCTCCTAAGGTATTAATGCATTTTATATATATATAGGATCTTGGAAATTTATTGGGTGAAATTTATAATTTTTTATAAATAATTTTTAACGACTTTGTTTTACTCAGAAAATATTTTTTAAGAACTTTTCATAAAATTTGTGGGCTTGAAAATAATTTTGACATTTTCTGGTAAGTCGTTCGAACGAACTGGAATCTCATTCGAATGAGATTCCCAGGTCATTCGAACGAGACTTCTAACGAGATTCCTTTTTTCTCCTCTGGAACATCATTAGTAAATTCGTTTGAACGAGAATGTCGTTTGAAAGACTTTGGCGGGAATAGTTTTTGGGCAGTTTTTTGCAGTTTTCTCCATGTTCCCACTATGTTTTCTCCGCTACTTTTTGAGTGTGGGAACCAATCTTTTCCAAGAAACTTTTTCGTGTTCTTCTATCTCCTAGAGAGAGTTTTGAGAGTTTAATTTTTCCATGAAGAGGTTCAAGTTTTGAGTGTTTTGTTTTTCAAAAAAATCATCCTTAAACACTTTTTGTTTACACCCATAGTAGTTTATTCCAAGTTCCTTAATATACATCCTTGCTTGGAGTGTTTGGAACCGAATTTTTCTCTACCCCTCAAAGAAGAGAAGTTTGGTTTTGCTTCTACATCCCACAAAGAAGAAGATTGTTTGCTGTGAAATACCCACTTAGAGAAAGGCTCCTTATTCGGGTGGCGGTGATCGAAAAATTCCGATCGGTGGATTTCGAGACAGCGGTGGACCTCCGTGGTTATTCTCTAGGCAGAGGTGTGTACAAGAAGAAGCGTTGGGGCTTGGACGAACCCAAGTCGATTGTTGTAAGTCTTTTTTGTCTTGTAATTGTAAAACCGTACTTAGTGGATTTGAGGCTAGGGTTGTCCGAGGTTTTTTTCCCGTTGTAGGTTTTTCCTCGTACATCGCGGTGTAGTGGTTGTTTACTTATTTTATCTTTTGCAATATTACATTAGATGCATGCTCAGGTAAAAATATAAAATTGCTATATTTAATTTGGTGCAAATTCAATATGAGTAAATGTTAATTTAATTCAAGTTATTAATTTTATTGGATAAAATTTGGTTTGTCTTAAATTTAAAAATGAATATTTATTATTAGGCAAATTTCTAGGACTTGCGTTAAGTTAATATGTTAAAGTGAATAATGTATTTCTTGTTAAATTTAATGTCACTTTGAGTTTAGAATTTTAATTTATGAAGAAATTAAAATTTGGTTCATGTAATTGTTTAGTTGAGCCATCTTTATTCCACACTTAAAAAGGAAACTCATTTTGTAAAATCTAAAAAATTGGGGGTCTTCATTTTCAACAAGTGCTATCAGAGCGGGATTGCTAAATTATTGCGTTTAAAATCCTTTTAAATATTTTTGACTAAAATGGAATTTTCTCAATTTTTAAAATTCCCTATTTTCGATGGTTCTAATGACGCTTAATGGAAAACGCGCATGAAATCGGCACTTAGATCTATCGATGAGAGTGTTTGGTTGTCGATCGTTAATGGATGGTCCCCACCTACATATTTAGTTAAAAATGAACGTGTTCCCAAACCTACTGATAGATGGAGTGAGAATGAATTTAAACTTGCAGATTTTAATTTCCGAGTTTAAATGCCTTGTTTAGCGCGATCACACTGGATGAATTCTGTCGCATTATGACGTGTGAAACCGCTAAAGAAGCTTGGGATATTTTACAACTCACTCATGAAGGAACTAGTGTCGTTAAGGCTTCTAAACTCCAAAACCTCACCACTCAATTTGAAACCATTAAAATGAATGAAAAAGAAACATTTGATGAATTTTAAGCTAGACTTTTCGATATAGTTAATTCATCTTTTAATTTGGGAGAGAAAATACCAGACGACCGAGTTGTAAAGAAAATTTTCAGCTCCCTACCCGATAGATTTATTCCTAAGGTGACCGTGTTAAATTCTTTACCCACTTTAGCCTCTACGAAATTAGAAGAGCTCGTAGGTGATTTACAAACCTATGAACTAGACATGTTTCCCTCTAAAACTGAAAAGAAAATAGATAAGGGCATTTCTTTGAAAGCCGAAAAGGAGGAAAAACAAGTAGTAGAGAGTGAAAGTGAGAGTGACTCGAAAGATATGGCTATGTTTGCTAGGAAGTTTCAAAAATTTCTTAAATTTAACAAAGATAAATTTAAAAATGATTTTAAGAAATTTGAAAATTCTAAGCATGACAAAGCCGAGAAGATCCCTAATACTTTTAATGAAAATTTAAATAAAGCCGATTCAAATAGGTGGTTCGGTTGTTAAGGGTATGGCCATAGGGAAAAAGAGTGCCCCACTAAACTAAGGAGAGAGGGTAAGCAGCCAATTTATTTTAATGCAACCCTTAGTGATAGTGATAAGGAAGAGGGACCCGATTCACCCACTAAGCCCAACTTTGTGGCTTTTATGGTGAGTCATGTGAGTGAAAGTGAACACTCCTTTAGTGATGAAATTTTAACACATGACACTTCCAAGGCCTTGGTTTTTTAATCCCAACGAGATGATGGTAGTGAGAGTGGAAAAGAAAGAGAGAGGGAAAGTGAAAATGAGGTTGATGTGAGTGACTTTCAATTTGCATTTCAAGAATTATATGAAGAACTATTTAATTAAAAAGAACAAATTTGAAGTTAGAAGCTAGTTTAAAAGAGCGTGTCAAGGTCATTGATGAGAGTGCGTTAGTGGAAGACATTAGGACACGTGAGAGAGCTCTTCGTGAGAAGCTTCAATATGTAGAAGGCGAGAGAGATAGCCTTAAAGTTTTAATGGAATCCTTGAAAAAGGAGTTTCTTTCATTTAAAGAGCACAATGTTTTATTAGAGTCTCACATTATAGATTTAGAAAATAAAGTAAAAGACTCTAGTATAGTCAAATTTGATTTGGAGTTTCGTTCGGAGAAATTAGATAAAATTTTAGGAACGGTTCACATAAAAAATGACACTTGGGGTTTAGGCTTCGATACTTGTAAAGAGTCAACTCTTAAAGCCAAGACCAATTTTTTAGGGGAATCCTCTAGGAACAATGTTATAGATCATTCCTTAGGAAAGTCTTTTCGCCGAGTCTTTAGGCACATTGTGGTTGAAAAGGTCATCTTAGGAAATTTTGCTTTGATCTTAAACGAGGTCCTAGAAAATCCCAACGTAAGGCAATAAAGGTAGCCAAGATTCATACACCTCGTGAGCGTCATTCTTCATTAGTTTGGGTTAGGAGATCTGACTTGGTAGCTTTACAAAATAGGGATTTTGATTCTCATTTACTTTCACATGCTTCCTCCCTTGCATAATCTAAAGGTTGAATGTGTTAGTTGTTTGCATGCTTTAGCTTTTGTTCTTCATGCTATATTATCATGCTAGTTGTATGCTTCTTAATCATTATTCTAGTCTAAACTACATGCTTATCACATGCTAGAATTATGATTGTGGTTTTATCTTTTGTATTATAGTTCTTGCATTTTAGTTTGCATTAAATGAAAAATACAAAAAGATTTTTGGTTATCATTTGTGTTTCATTTTTTTGTAATTTAGGCTTAATGAAAAATACAAATAATTTTTGTTTGTTTGGATTAAAAATTTCAAAAACTCAAAAAGATTTTTTTGTGTGTGTGTATCTTAGTTTGACACACTCTATGTGGCATATACTTATGTTTGATTCTCTTCTTTTTTGCTCCCATGTGGATAGAAATTTTGGTTTAGATTGTCAATCCTTAAAATGTTCGTTACCATGCTTACATGGAGTAGTTGGATTTTGTGTTGATATAATGGATTTTGTTTTTATATGCCTCAATTCACAAATGCACGAGCTCACTTGAAATCTTAACTTCACATGTTATATTTGAGCTTTGTGAGGTGTTCTCCTACCAATCTTATCATCTACATGTTATGTGACCAAGGAGGACTAGTGCATGTTAAAATCCGTTGCATGCGAGAATTGAGAAATAAAAGAATATATATATATATATAAATGTTCATGGGGAAGGGCTTCGAAAGGAAAAATCATCCTTTGCGATTAAGCCACCGTTTGCTTGGATCTAAAAGAAATACATGGTCCAAAGGCCTAAAAGAATTGTGGAATTAAATGAAAATATTTTCGAAGGCCTATTTCGTGTAGTTGATTTATTCATTCAAAAGATTAAAATAATATGCTTATATTGAGGAGTTTGGATGGTATATCAACAGTTTACACAATGTCCATTTATCTTAGTTGTACTTTCAATGTCACGACTCTATTGGTTTGTAGAATCATCCAAATTCTAGGCTCGTATGCATTGTGTATGTTTATTCATTGAGTTCAATATATATTGTCACATGAGGTTATATTCAAATGTGATAAAATTTTCAATCAAATGAGAACTCCGTGAACATGTTTTAAGTGATTGGGTCTAAATTTAATTGTTACTAGTTCACACCCCTACACTTTCATTTCCATATGACACATTTTTGCCGTACGAGTGTGAAAGGCTAATTGTATTTTGTGTCATGTGTGGTGTCTATACCTATATATATATATATATATATATATGTGTGTGTGTGCGTGTGCGTTAGTGATACTCATTATGTCTACATATATATGGTATTTTTTTGCCTCGTTTTCTAGTCCATCTATGCTTCTAATTCATAATTGGTATCTATCGTGATGCATATTGTTGTTGATATCACATGCTCAGTATCTTATATATCACATTGGTATCATTTTATTTGCATCTTCGTTGGTATCTGTTATTATTTGTAAAGATTAGTTTTGATTTTGTTGCCCATATTCTTTCATGTTATTATCATCGTGTTTAAATTAGTTTTATCCTTTGTCCATTCCTCAACAAAAAGGGGGAGAATGATAGGGGAGAAATGGTATCTAAATGAGAAATGGTATTTAAATCGCATCTTAGTTTGGGAGATTTATCTTAGAGGGAGACGCCTTACTAAGTAGGTTGTTTATTTGATACATGAGAGAATTAATTTAGGGGGAGTATTTATTTTACATGCATTTTACATTCTTGATATTCCCTATGCGTTTAATAGTTTGCTTAAGTGTGCAGGAATTCTTCTAAATGGCAAATTTCATCGGCAAAGATATTGATCCTTAGGTTTTGAGTCAAGTTATGTAATTTTATTTTGGGTGGGATATTTTTTTATGTCTAGTAGAGCTTGACGGCCCTTTAAAATTTTTGTTTGGTTTTTGTCCCGGAATAGCCAAAGGGGGAGATTTATAAGGACACAAGTCTCCGATTGATTCTTAATGTAGTGTTGGCTCAATTCCAGACAAAAAAATTTGAGTCATAGGATAGTGTTCTTGTGTATTCATCCAAGCCTATGACGTTGTAGTTGAAGACGTAGCGGCTAAGATTATAAATTTTCATCATATGTCGGGTTTAGTGTGCCTCATTTCTACGTCAACAACATTGTTCCAATGCTCCTAAGGTATGAATGCCTTTTATATATATATAGGAGCTTGGAAATTTATTGGGTGTAATTTATAATTTTTTATAAATAATTTTTAACAACTCTGTTTTCCTCAAAAATTATTTTTTAAGAACTTTTCATAAAAGTTTTGGGCGTAAAAAGAATTTTGACATTTTCTGGTAAGTCGTTCGAACGAACTCGAATCTCGTTCGAACGAGATTCCTAGGTCGTTCGAATGAGACTTCTAACGAGATTCCTTTTTTCTCCCCTGGAACATTGTTAGTAAAATCGTTCGAACGAGAATGTCGTTCGAACAACTTTGGTGGGAATAGTTTTTGGGTAGTTTTTTGCAGTTTTCCATGTTCCCACTATGTTTTCTTCTCTACTTTTTGACAGATTTTCTAAGTGCGGGAACCAACTATAACAACATGTCCTTTTGGAGACAATTAAATTCCATTATTGAGTATAAATTGGAATTTTGAGATTTTCCCGAACTAGTAATTTTTGGGATTTTTAAGGATTTGAGGATTGTCGATATGTGAAATATTTACTTTGGTGGTTAAGTAAATATGTCAAGGTATTTTAATTTTATGTCGCCGTTGAGTAAAGCGACACGGGGTGAGATTTAAATTGGAAAACCCGAATTCAGTCGAGTGGGGTTAAAATAGTGGGTTGCAGTCAAGTACCTCGGATGGGAATTTTGATTGCGCAGTGAGTCTCGAAATGGCCGAGATAGTCTTAAAAGAGTGTCCGATTGTCAAAAATGAGTTTCGGGGAATTTCGGAGTAAAAGTAACTCGTAATTGAGTAAACGAGTCGTTTTTGGGTTTTAAGGGTTAAAACCCTTTTCTCCTTATAAAAGGAGGGAGAGAGGGAGAAGATAAGAGAAAAGAGAAAGAAGAGAGATAGGAGGAGAGAAAAAGAGGAAAAAGGGAGATTCCAGCCAACCTCCGCGGGATTTGGCTCGAGGTCATCGAATTATATCCACGAGGCAAGTGTTTACTTGCTTTATTTACTTTTTGCATAAATATCTCATACTGTAGTTTGGTATAAACAAACCCTAAAAATTTTGGGTTGGGTTTTCGTGGATAAAACGAGTTTTCGGGAGTTAAAACGAATAAACCGCTAAAAATTGATAATTGGAGAAACTAATCGAAATTTATTGGTGGTTTAGGGTTCTGGGATGTTTAGAACCCTTATTATTTGTGTAATAGTTGTTGGTTGAGGTTGTAGGACGTTGGGTGAGGTGACACAAGCTTGGGAGAAGCTTTAATGGACGAAATAACTTCTCGAAGAAGAAGATCATGGGGGCTCGATCGATCGAAGCCATCGATCGATCGACGGCTATGGGTCGATCGATCGACCCTTCCTGAAATTAGGCAAATTTTCTTAGGGTTAATTGGATGGGAAAAAAAATCCAATTCGTATGGTTTTGAGGTTAATTATGGGTTAACATAAGGGATCTTTTAGGAGTATATAGTCCTCTATTTGAGGAGATTTAGGAGGGAAAAGTGAGGGTTTTAATGTGTATTAATACATTAGTTTTGTACTACGGGCTTAACGGATCTCTACCATTAACCCTGCCAAGTAGTAGTGTATCTGGGGGTTCTTTGTTTGGATTTCGCTTCGCGAGACACCCCACGCACGAACTTAGCGCAGTGTTGAGAATGGAGAGAAGTTTAGCCCTTAGTACTCGGGTGGTAGAGGATTTTAGTATATGGGTAAATTAGAATAGTTAGGTGGGGTAGCTTAACTAGAATGTTCTAGATAAATGCGTTAGGTGTGCACTACTAGAAGAGAGGTGAGGGGTATCTCATGGGAGTGCGATACAAAACTTAAATATGAGATAAAACCCTTTTCTAAAAATAAGGCATTTATGCAGTTGCTAAATATTTTCAAAACTCGGGCTCTGATCCGTTTATATATATATATATATATATAGGTGTCCAGACACAGGGACGCCTGGATGACACTTTCTTCGAGTCAGACGTCATCTGCAGCAGCTATGGATGCGTGCATATTCTCGATAGACGCTTCCATTCTTGTACTCTAGATAGGAGGTAGTGTATACACATTCGGGTTAATAACACAACAACATTTATTTATTCTTTTAGCACATCATTCGATATGGCTGTATATTTTGACCGAGTGTTCGATTATCTTATTTCATTTGAGTTTCATTTACGCATAATCTGTGTGAATGTTTTATTTATAGTCGTTTAAAAAGAGTAGTTAAGTAAAGTTTTGAGACCGGCCTAATAGGTTATTAGTAATTAAATGGATTTTCGACAGTGATGCTAATAATGATCCATATGAGACTCCTGCTTTAATTTGATATAGGAGTGATCACCCGGTATTTTATTAGGCGGGGTGCCACAGATGGTATCAGAGCATCAGGTTCTAGTGTCCTTAGGAATCAGTGCGGACGTACTACGCTTTTAGCGTTGCTCTCGATTTGTTATAGATCCTCAGGATTAGGATTATTGATTTCTCTTGTGAGATTTCGTTCTCCTGCCATAGTATGAGATTATAGTAAATATTTTGTGTGCTCATTCTAGGTTCGTGTGCCGATCGAGGAAGGGCGACCAAGGAGGGCCGTGATGAGGACATCAGGAGACGAGGCTTAGCTGGGGGTGACTGGTTGAAGTTGGTGGATTAGGACCGCCGTAGAGGTCACTCCCCTTATGGAAATTGTTAAGGATGGTTGAAAAGACTACTAAAAGTATAGTAGTTATGAGCATCCAGGTACTGCTATAGTGGAATGTGGTACTAAAGTTGAATTACCTTGTGAAGTTAAGTGTTCGAATGGGGTCTTTGATAAAGTCCATAAGTTGAAGTTGAGTTGTGCAAAGTAGGTATGGCACTACCTAGTAGAATTAAAAGGCTCAGGAGCTTTGACTTAGAGCCGGGTATGGAAATACCTAGACATGGAAATTTAAGAAAGGTTTTCACTCGTAGGAGCGATGTTGTAGTGGTGATAATGATGGTCACCACCTATGGGGGGAGCAGGATGTTTCGCTTATAGAGGAAATTTTTCAAACGGTTTTAACCGCAAGTTCCTTTGGTGGAATAGGAAGAGAATGCAGTTTTGAATTATTCCCATAAGGCTCGGCCAGAGACCGACAGGGAATAAAGAGTGATATGGAGAAGCGAATCCTGTGCCGAGGTGAGGTAGGTACAATAAATAATGAGTCCTTTCTAGGAATGATAAGCTCACTAGAGAAGTGTTTCTAACACTTAGGGAGAATGAGGTGGTGTTCATGTGCTCCATTGGTGGACATCCACGTGGGGAGATTTGTTGAAATAGGTTATTGGAACCAGTAGTGGAGTTTCCTTTTAACGAAGAAGTTAAGAGGACTAGCAAGATGATTGTAAGGAGTGAGGTTATAGAGTCAGATGATGCTGACAACTTTATCATGGTCAGGAAGGCCAGTGATAAAGATAGTGTTGTGGAGTGTGGAGCCACACGGTTAGTCCTTTCCCAGTAGGAATAAAGGACAAGATTAGGGTGCCTAGATGGGGCATAGAGTTAATAAATTTTGGTAAGTGGGTGGCTAGATAAAGTTGTGATGTTCGATAACCCTAGACTCATGTGTGTGATTTGAGTTTTGTGACGATCTCGATAACATAATAATTTAGGCTTATGTGTTTTCTACGGTAGCAGAGTTTTATTTTCTGCATTCTCTATAAAGGCGGATGTTTATATTTTGTATATATATTTGGATGGTACTACTCGTTCTATATATGTTATACGAGTATGGTATAATTAGGAGCGATAGCAGGCTAATGATGGCAAGACTATCGTGTCCGCAGTTCCAGGGTGGAACGGGTTATGGTTGCGATATCTCACCTGGATACAGGTTGAGTTTGCCTTTATTATGTGCATAGATGGAACCTCGATGAGAAGAGGCTTCATTATTATGATGTGAGTGAGTGTCAACCTTATCGATATGATTTAAGGCCCACAGGATTATGGTTGAGCTGTAAGTTTAAGCTCATTATTGGATTACGCGAGGACTGAATATTAGTGCGAGCGCTACGTGGGGTGACTCTTAGTTAGAGATAGGAGTTCAGACCACCTTTTGTTATCCCGGTTGCATATTTGAAATAACGGACCTCCATGACCGACAAAGTTAAGTAGTAGTGTGTGAAGGGGTTCCTTGTTTGGATTTCGCTTTGCGAGACGCTCCACACATGAACCATTAACGGCGTCGGGAGTGGAGAGATGTTATAGGATGAGAGGATGTGGGTTTTGTAGATAAGTCTTATAGTGTGGATGAACCACTATAGTCTATGAGCCATGTGATGATAATATGCTTATGGAAATATTGTGCTGTGGAAAAGCACTAAAGTAGTCCTCTCACCACAAGTGTGTGGGTGAAGTAGGACTTAGAGAAATTGATTTGAGGATTATATTCAGGCCTTAATGAAAAGGCAAATTTTGAGGAAGTATATTTCGGGTATGATGTTCGTAGTGTTTTACAGAGAGTGGGCACTTCGATTAGTTAGATTTCCTTTTCGTATAGGTGGGAGGATAGGATAGTAGGAATACGTTAGTAGATTTGTGAGGTAGGATTCCGGACGTCCCGCTAGTGTGCCTTAGGTCGCTATATCTCGATGACCGAAGACGCGAGGGACTAGTGTAATGGGAAGGTTCCTTGTTTGGATTTCTCTTTGCAAGACGTCCCACGCATGAAACCAAGAAAATGTCGGGAGTTGAGAAAGGCCTTAGGCACTAGGGAAATATTTAGGAGTATACTCGTTTCGCGTAGGTAGGGTAACGCATAGACCGTAGCATTGTTAGGATGTAAGTTTAGTAGAGTTAGTGACGCTGATGTAAGGAGAATGGAATTTCGCGGGTTGGGAGGACCCATGTGTGAGTATTACACCGAGGAAAGGAGATCTTCATTTAGAGAGAGTGTTACGTGTCGAGCATTTACAATGGTTGTGCAGATGTGCACGGGTTAGAGGGTGTATGGGCACCTTAGTGAGTTGGTTTTATATACTGCCAGAAATAGAAAAGGCTTAGTATATAAAGTTGAAGTTTATGCCGTGAGGCAGTCACGAATGGATTGGAGTGTGTTGGGTGGAACGTCGTGCCCAAGATAAGAAGGACACTAACGAGAGTAGCTGAGCATTAGAGTAATTTCTTTTGGGAGAATTAGATATCTAGGTATTGAGGAGAGAACGTTTAGAATCGTGTTTGGACGATTAGAGCAGCGGCTGAAGGCTTGTCTTTCTACATGAGGCACTGGAAGTGATGGGTGCAATGTGACGCTATTGGAGTCACTTTATGATCGTGGTAGCCGCATAGTGTATGGATGGGAACGACTGGGTTTGTATCGTTCCCCTTGGGGTGTTAGGATTTGGAAGGATCCTAGGATTGGTGGTGTAGGCTGTACCTGAATTTCGAGGACGAAATTACCTTGTAAGGGGGGGAGTATGTAACAACCTGTCCTTTGGGAGACAATTAAATTCCATTATTGAGTATAAATTGGAATTTGGAGATTTTCCCGAACTAGTAATTTTTGGGATTTTTAAGGATTTGAGGGTTGTCGATAGGTGAAATATTTACATTTGGGGTTAAGTAAATATGTCGAGGTATTTTTATTTTATGTCGCCGTTGAGTAAAGAGACACGGGGTGATATTTAAATTGTAAAACCCACATTCAGTCGAGTGGGGTTAAAATAGTGGGTTGCGGTCAAGTACATCGGATGGAATTTTGACCGCGCAGTGAATCTCAGAATTGCCGAGATAGTAAAAAAAGAGTATCTGATTGTCGAAAATGAGTTTCGAGGAATCTTGGAGTAAAAGTAACTCGTAATTGAGTAAACGAGCCATTTTTGGGTTTTAAGGGTAAACGAGGCATTTATCTGTTGATATTCTCTATACGTTTAATGGTTTGCTTAAGTGTGTAGGAATTTATTTTAGCGACATTATTTAAACCGACAAAGCATCCTTGGTTCATGTCAATAACGTCTGTATTTTTTTATTTTTTTAGGTGGGATGTTGTGTCTAGACGAGATTGATGACCCTTTAGGATATTTGGTTTGGTTTTGTCTAGGAATAGCCAAAGGGGGAGATTTGTAAGGAAAAATTTCCAATCAAGTCAATTTGTAGTATTAGCTTAATTCCGGACAAAACAATTCGAGTCATAGAATAAAGTATTAAGTTGTATCCATCGAAGCCTATTATGAGTTTGTTGACGACGTAGCGGCCAGATTTTTAAAAGCGTCATCATGACTGAGTTTCTAGTGCCACGTTTCACGTCATCAACATGAGGATTCCATAGTCTCCAAAAAGTATGAATGCATTTAATATATATAGGGAGACTTGGAATATTTTTATGGGTGTAATCTTTGTTTAAAATGACTTTTTATGTTCAGAAATTATTTTTAGAACATTGTATAAAAGTTTTTGGAGTTAAAATGAAAATTTGGATTTTTTGAATTTTTGTTCGAAGTGTCGTTCGAACGAGTTTACGAACGACTTCGCTTTAATAATCCCTAAATTATTGTTAGAAAAGTCATTTGAATGAGCTCGTTCGAACAACCCGGGGTGATTTTCTGACTGTTTTTCTACCGTTTTAAAATTAACCACCCACTTTCCCACTTGTCCACTTCTTTTTACCATCTCTAAAAAGGGCGGGAAGGCTTTTTGAAAACATAACTTTATGGGGGGGGTTTCACCTACTTTGAGAGCACATATTTCCATACCAAAAGTTCCTTTTTTTTGTTTTGATGTCTAAATGATTTGATTTCATAAAAACGCGTACACACCCAAGTTTTAGTTTAAATTCTATATATATATATATATATATATATATATATATATATATATGCTTGGAGTGTTTGGCACCGGGTTTTCTCTACACCATCAAAAAGAGAGTTTGGGTTCTTGTCCACCCTAAAGGAATTTGTTTTGCATGATGCGGTGTTCTCACTCGAAGAAAGACTTCGCGTGAGGGTGACGGTGACCAAGAGCCCCATCGATGGAATTTGAGACTTCGAAGGAGTCCGTGGTTATCGACTAGGCGGAGGTGTTTACAAGAAGGAATGCCAAGGCTTAGATGGAGTCATGTTGTTGGTGTAAGTCTACTGTCTTGTAATTGTAATTCCATACCTAGTGGATTTGTTAGGCCCGGGCCGTCCGAGATTTTTCCCATTTGGGTTTTCCTCATACATCGGCATGTAGTGTGATGTGATTTATATTTATCTTGCAAATCATCTTAGAACGCATGCTTAGGTTTAAGTAGGATAAAATTTATCTTAGTCACACTTTAGTTTAATTTATTGCTAAAATATGTTTGGGTAAATTTAAGTTAATTTAATTCAAGTTAAGATAATTTAATTTGATAAAATTTGGTTTGACCTAAATAGAAAATTGAATATTTATTGTTAAGAAAATTTTGAGAACTTGGGTTGAGTTAATTTGGTTTAAGTGAAAATTTATTTGTTAAATAGTTTAATTTCACTTTTAGTTTAGTTTAATTTTAATTTCAAAGAAAATAAAATTTGTATTTTGTGTTGTTTAGAATTTGAACCATCCTATTCTGCATTAAAGGAAATTTAATTTAAAGGATTTTAAAATGGGGGCCTTTCGCACTTTCAATCCCAATTAATTTGGCCCATTAACTTTTAATTTATCTCATATTAAAAGTCATTAAATGTACAGGGCATTACATGTTACTACATGGATTGAAATGATTTTAAGTTTAACTAAGCAGTGTTATTACATATATTGAAGTCATTTTAAGTTCAATTAAGCTTTATAACAACTTCATTGATGAACAAGAAAACTCTCAAATTAATTGTCTTAATTTGGCAGAATGGCTGTGGTTATTTTGAGTGGAAATTTGGGTTGTAAAATCCCATCTTGGGACTCTCTAAGCCTGGGGAGAGCGCAATTGGAAAGGACGATGAGCATTGATTTAACTGTGTCAGTAAAGGTAATTAAGTTAAAGAAACATCATATTCCTGGGCTAAAGGTGATGGTCCTATTGTGAAGCGCGATTGATCATGATCGTTAAACTCAAAATCACTTCATCTATGCCAAATTCCAATTCCGATATTTGTGAGAGAAAACTTTGACGAAAATGTTTTCTTTTATCTCATCCAGTTTTTGTGATTTTGTTTTTATTATATTATTCAGATCTATTGCAACGGTGTCATATTATTGCTTCATATAATTGTCATTACTAACACTCGGGTCCGTGCTAGGTTTCTTCTTGGTCACATCCTTCTCCTACTCATCTCCACTCATTTCTTTTAAAAATATGTTCATTAATAGATTCAGGTCCTTTTAATGAGCTTTGACAGAGTTTTTCCTTGAAGGAAACCTCTTTAAACGTCTAATTGTTCCTTATATTTCCATCATCTATCTTGCGTCCATCTATCATGAAGTTTGTGAAACATTAAATTTGGTTGCTGGAATCAATCTCGAGGGAACAATCCAGATATATGTTGGATGAACTTGGGACATGTATACAGTTGTTCATGTTGTCAGCGCAACTTACAACTTTAAATGTAGAGCTGTTGAATATGTGTATTTAGTAAGCCTACTCTTTTTTATTTGGTTTGCATATTTTTCATTTTTCATTTGGGCATTATTCCTGGATATTCTTTCATTACTTTGTCATTAGTATTCAATTAAGACTTAATAGGTTCCTAATATTGGGAACTTAAGTTATTTATAAACTTTAATACCCCGTATTTTTATGTGTATTTATTTTTATTATGAAATTTTGAAAATTTGCATTAATTAATTTAAGAAAGAAAATTTAAATTGTCATTAATTCGATTTTATGATAATAATTACTAGTGTGATGAGAATTAGTAGTTATTGAAATAATATTTTGGCCAAGGATGAGATACACGACAGTTATGTTATAAATATTTGGGATGCGTATGAGTCGCGTGGATGAGATACACGACAGTTATGTTATAAATATTTGGGACGCGTATGAGTCACCTCACTAGTACGTATTTGGGGGTTTAAAAAGATAAATAATTTTGTATAACTCGGAAGACTATTTTGAGTGCGCCAGAGTGTCCGGAAGGTTTGAAATAGTCAGAAAACACTACTCGGGTATTTTATTTGGTGTCCGGGGCATTTTAATCCAAAATGACACCCCAGAGGGGTATTTTGGTCTTTAGGGATTTTTTGTTAATTAAATGGACGAAAATTAGGTTTAATTAAAAGAATTTAGGGTTAGTGGCCTGTCAGTTTCAACCTACGTGAAAAGAGAGGAAAAGAGAGAGAGAACAAAGGAAGAAGAAGGAGACTCCATTAGAGCCCTAAGCCAAGAACTCAAGATCTCACATAAAAAAGTACACCAATGCATAGATCATGTCAGGAGGATCATCCCCATACCAATTTCAACCCGCGAATCAGAAGTTCATTTTAAGGCAAGTGATTATCTTGCTCTCTCTCTTATAAATTATTACTCTTGTTAACATATGTAGAGGTCTTAGAACAACTCATTCCAAATTAGGTTTACCTATGATGAGACCATGTAGGAATTTTAGAAATCTGATGGGGGTTTGCATGTAGAGGATTTTCCCCTTTATAGGAGTGTGAAATTTGGTAAATAAGATGCAAATCACGAAATAAAAATGGGACTTTTATGAATCTATAATTATGGATTTATGTTAATATGATCCAAAGAAAAATTTAGGAATAGTTGAATTTAGTTGATGATTAGAAGGATTTAAGCCCTAAACTATGTTAAGAAATGTTCTAGAGTGACTTAGAGTAGTTTAGGAACCTTGTAATGGGGTTGAAATGGGTTTAGGTTGATATTGAAGAGGAGAAAATCTGGAAAAACGAACTTTGAAGATGAACTGGGCAACTGCGAAATTCTCGTTAGAAGTTCAGCCAGGTCGTTCGAACAGCCTCGTTCAAACGGAACTTCTAACGAGTTTCGAGTGGCCCTTCTAACGAGTTTGGCAATTCGTTCAAAGTGTTGGGAACTTAGTTCGAACGACACTCATTCGAAAGACCTAATTCGAAGAAGATTCTGTAGGCCTTTTAAGGAGATTTCAGAATGACTTTTAAGGCCCGATTTTGTTTCGAATGTCCCGTAGGCTCATTTATGTGAGTGTTAGACCTGTTTGGATGTCGAGTGACTTAAAATTCATAATTATTAGTGATCGGAGAATATGTCGACCCTCGGAAGGTATGAAAATTTATAGAATTTGAGAGACACAAAAATAAAAGGGAGAATATACATATATGAATAAGGTACGGGGTATAATAGGGGATGTTATGTGTACTGCGAAAACTAGGCTTTGTGTATGCTTATTGTTCTACATATTATGTGTATGAAATACCTAGATACTGGCTATCGAACGGAGATTAGCACATTGTGGACGACCGGATCTTGTGTACCTTCGGGGGATTTTGAGTCGTACCACTAGAGCATTGAACCTAGGTACGGACTATCCGTGAGAATGATAATGATGACGGTTGTATGGGTGCGTAAGTATGTGCGTATCCCATCGTCTTGGGAATATGTTTGCCTCCAATAGGTGTTTGTGTTTTTATTAGTTCTCGAGAGATTTAACCAGTTGTCCTCGATGTGTGAGCGTTGCAATGGGACTAGATAGCCGAGTATGCGTAGCACTAAGGGTTTCTTAACCAGGGGTGCGATATTGATATATTTATATATAAATTGATATGTATACATAAAGAGAATAACGTGTGTATACCAAAATCCTGTTTAGTGTCTTATATTGATGACTCTATTTTTAGATGTGTGCTTATGGTATTATCAGTTGGGCAATTTGAAAAATATGTGAATAAACTAAAGTAATTTCTAAAGCTAAATCAAAATCTTAAGTACGTCGGCTTGGAGTTATTTAGGGAGACTTTCTAGCATAATAGTATGTACTTAGTATCCAGTCAAGGTATTATGACTAGTATGGGTAGTAAGGCTCGTTAGGCGTGCACACTAGATCTAGGGGTGAGTATCTCAAGTGAGTACGCTAAGTTAACTTGAATAATAATTGTGCTAATTGAATCAATTTAAGCACTTGCTATTTTAAACTGGTTTCAACTAGGGCTCTGACCCGCTTTTCTGTATATCTTTTTATTGTTGCATTATTTTTGGTGCCCATACACAAGGACACAAGCCTTAGGAGACTCTATTCAGTTATCGTGTTGTAGCTGCTGTGGAAGCTGCAGGATAATTGCTAGTAGATGACTCAACCTATTCTTCCTTTTCTAGTTATCTGTTATGTTGGACATGTCGTCTTTTCTCCTGTTTACATTCAGAGATTTTGTTTTAAATTCTCTCTTAGATTTGATTTCCTTTAATTGGATTTATTATATGAGATTGTATCTGGACGTGTTTTACTCCAGTCATATATTTCACTCCTGTTTGACTGTATTTATATTATTGTGATGCATAGAATTTGTTGGTATACTTCTGGATATTGGTTAGTAACAAGATAAAATTTGGACATCACCCTTTTTAAATACTAGGTGGTTAGTTTTATTAAATTAAAATTTGAGTTTTCGATAGTGATGCATTACCTGGACCAACTTGATATTCTGAAATTAATTAATTAAGGACTGATCACCCAGTAATTAATTAGGTGGGGTGTCACAGGTGGTATTAGAGCATCCGGTTCTAGTGTCCTTTAGGATCTGTGCGGCTTATTATGCTTCCAACGTATATTTTTTTTTAATATAGAGCCCTATGTTTTGGATTATTGATTTCTTTGGTGAGGTTTCCTTCTCTTACTATAATGTATAGGGTAGTGAATCTTATTTGCATTTGGGTGTGTTCGTGTGACGAACGATGCACTATGTCAGGCGAGTACAGTTGGGCGGACAACAGGAGGCAAATCTCAGTTGAAGTTAGAAGGTATATTCAAGAATGATGACCGTAGTTGAGGTCGCCCCTATTATGGCACGGAAGGCCAGAGCGGTAAAGGCGATTAAGGTACAACATATGACTTCCAGGAACCACTAAGAGTCAGGGGAAATAATGACGAGAACCAACAATGAAATTCTAGAAATGCGGAAATGGCGTGTTAACCAATGAATGTAAAATATCCAAAGGTTTGGGCATATGTCAAAGTACGGCAAATCAGGAGTAAAATTTTTTTATTAAATTTTTCTTGGCTCTCAAGAGAAGAGTTATGATGGTGAGAGGCAACCGCCACACTTAGAAGTGGAATGTTTTGTCAAAAGAAGGCGCATAAGTATGATATGACCATAAGTTCCTTCATCAAATGTTCAGGATAAGATGGGATGTTGTTCTGAACTCACACAAGAGGGTCGGACAGAGGTCACTTTGTGACAAGAAATTTAATTAATTAGCAAACCTTACACCGGATGAAGTCGATGAAATGGAGAAGAGGACATTGAATGGGAAAAGTTAATTTGAAAGAAGAATTGTTTGCACTTCTGTGGAATTCTGCTTTGACGATCAATGCAGATGGTAACAATGTCGCGTTTTGTTAATATGGAGGTAAAAGTTTCCTTGGGGGTGGGGGGATACAAGGATCGAATAATTTAGACAATGTAAGACCAGGGGAAACAGTGTTAGTAAGGCACCCCAAGGGGGAGACCCATTAGGGGACACATTTAAATGATTTGGATAGCCGAATTGTTCACCAAGCGATAGTGATTTCAATAAGAGTTATCGAAACCAGTAGTGTGTTCCTTAGGTCCATCAAAGATAAAGGAATAATGAAAGTATTCATCAGAGTCGAGACTACCAACGTCCGAAAGAAGGACAACCCTAACATGGTGAGTGTGACTGGAGATAAGTGGAGTATGTGTAGAGGTATTTTGTGGGGAATGAAACCCGTGTGTAAAATTTTTCCCGAAGAAAGTATAGGGATAAGGGTATGGTGCCTAGAAAGGGCAATAATTATTGAAATTTTTAGTTCGGTACAGATAGGTGTGTTAAGTACAGGAACCATTTGAACAACTAGGGCAAGTGGCAAGATATAAGTATAAGTATATCCTCTGATGAGGTTGCGTGTTGTATGTGTCAGGAACGAGTTACTACATTTTATGGCTATATCCGCATGAGAGTTGAGTTTAGTGAGTATATTAACAATTTTATTATTTATGTGAATATTTTCCTAGTACAGTGGGGTCACCTTTAGTGTGCTCCGCGGAGGATGAATGGGTATGTAGCAAGTGGTACATACCTTTTGAAATTTCTCGTATTAGCGTTGTGTTATACGAGTATGATACTATCCTAATAAATTTTTTTATTATATGTATAAACCGATAGTGTGAGGATGTTGCAAGTCTATCGGGGTTACTACCTTGGGGTAGAATATTATGTTCTGGCGAGGCCCCACCTGCTAGAGGGCCAGACTCACTTATATATATATATATATATATATATATTGTTGAGACTTCGAAAAGTATAATGGTCTCGGATATTTGTTCCTGGTATGTGAAGGGACATTATTGATACGATTCGGAGTGTATTTGGTTTACTGTTCAATGGAAAGATTTAGCTGATAATTATAATAAACGCTTAGGATGTGGTAATAAGAAGAGTACATTTTTATATCACCCTTTAGAGACGTGGAAGTTAATGCTCATAGTTGTATGTCTGGGGATGGGATTTTGAGAGCCCCGATTATAGTTGCATGATGTTTATGGAATGTGATTACCATCAACGTTAAGAGACAGTTTCTTTTCGAATAAGTTCCTTATTTAAGTGAAATTGTGAAAGGAGATGTATATTTGTTGTCAAGAGACGAGAATATAGGGGTACATGTTATGGACTGAGGGCCTAACGGATTTCGATGGCCGACAATGCTAGGAAGTAGTGTATCGGGGGTTCCTTGTTTGGATTTCTCTTTGCGAGACATACAACGCATGAAACTTAGCGTAAGGTTTGTAGTAAGAAGATGTTTGGACGTTTGTCCATAATTTGAGTACCTCGATCGTTATGGAAGTAAGTAGTTATAATTATAAGTTAAAGGGGAAAATTACGAGATAAGGCCTGTAGAGCCAGTGGTTAGTAAAGAAGTGCTGATAATTTTACTTTATTTTGGAGGATCTAAGGATGAAATGATGTTAGGAGGATTTAGAATTTCAAATTAGGGGGTGATTAACAACGCCCAAGTGGTATAGCCACTTTGCAACTGAAGGGACAATAAAATTTTTAGAGTACTTACGAAGCGTATGAGATGTTTAAACCCATATGCATGGGTTATAAGGGGTGTAGTCACCCTGAATTACTGATGTGATAATCACCGAAAGAAGAGACATAGAGATGAGTGAGATTTATACTTGTGAGACTGATATTACAAAATAGTAGAGGTAGAATGGATTAAACGGCGTAAGAGAAGGATGATAATCAATATATACATGTGCGATCGAAGTAGCACATTCGAATTTTGTTTAAGGGCAGTGGGAAGCCATATAAAAAGGAGGTATCCCTTGAGAAGACAAATATTTAACTATTATGGATAAATTTGGAGCGGAGTCCCACCTAATTGAATGTTGAGGGTGACTTACACGTAAATAGAGATAAAGAGTCCAGATGTGCACAACGTGATGAAAGGTGCACGGGTAAAAACTTTTGCTATATGCTGAGGGAAGAAGAGGAGTGCTAAGTACCACTTAATGTGAAATGCATTAAAGGGAAGTCTGTGTTGAGAGGGAAATAGTGATTAGTCTCCGCATGCACCACTTGTAGGTAGAAATTGTTTGGATCAAGATGATCAACTAGAAAATTTGTATCAAGCCGAAAGTGTCAGTCATGGAATTGGGTAGTCAAATTGGCAAATTTCTTATATGGGTTGCCAACTTCAAGATAAGGTCACGATTTCCTTCAAATGAGTGGAAAAAGTTGACCAAAAGAAACAGTAATTGTTATTACTTTAGGTTGAGTACACTATTAGATAGTGTGCCCCGACTTTTCTTTGATAGAAGGATCGCGCCGGTACGTGGTCCTACCCAGTGTTATTATAAACTAGGATGAGATACTTAAACCCCACCTTCAATATGGGATTTCAGGAAATGGTGGGGATAAGGTTTCGTTTTGAGTCGGCCGTATCACCTATGGTCGAGGAGTAGGCGGATGGTGATTCACGACTAGTGGAGCGGTATGAAAGAAATTTTAGACTCATTGTGACCATTTCATTTTCACAACGGATATGGATACTAAGTAAGATAGTACGGTAATCGGGAGAATATATTACCTAATGATAGATTTGTGTGAAAGAACTTGAACCTGGTTATTGTGTACAAGGTTCTTATATAGGCTTTGTGTAGAAAGGCCCTAACAATTCTTCCTCTGCATGCTTAGAAATTAGCAGATAATCGGAATTTTGAATTGGTCTAAAGTTAGAGTCCGATGGCTATAGTGAAATAACCACAAACTGTCTTAGAAGGCTTTTGACTGTCATAAGAGTCACATCGTCGGGAACCAAGATTAGAAGAACGAACAAGAGTAGCCAGATATGCACATGGTTGCTTCTGGCATGGGAGTTTTGTGTTTAGTTAAATAAGGAGTTAATACGAAGTGAGGTGCGACCTCCCAAACATATTGATATAATGGGGCCAATAATGTATGGACTAGTCATATTCGAATGTTGTTTGGTAGGAGCACAAGGTGAGCTGCCGTTATTGAGGGGTAACCCTATAACTGATAAAGTGTCAGAAATGTTAAACAATCTTACTATGAAGCGGGAACTATACTGATCGAGCCGTACTATTAAGTTGGTTTTACGGGAGGATATCATTTTTACCAGGTATGTCCTACTTTTCCGAATTTAGTGATGAAATTCTGTTATTAGGGGGGAAGTATGTAATACCCCATATTTTTACGTGTATTTATTTTCATTATGAAATTTTGAAAATTTGAAATAATTAATTTAAGAAAGAAAATTTAAATTGCCATTAATCCGATTTTATGAAAATAATCACTAGCGTGATGAGAATTAGTAGTTATTGAAATAATATTATGGCCAAGGATGAGATACACGGCAGTTATTTTATAAATATTTGGGACGCGTATGAGTCGCGTGGATGAGATACACGACAGTTATGTTACAAATATTTGGAATGCGTAGGAGTCGCGTCACTAGTATGTATTTGGGGGTTTAAAAAGATAAATTATTTTTGTATAACTCAGACGACTATTTTTAGTGCGCCAGAGTGTCCGGAAGGGTTGAAATAGTAAGAAAACACTACTCGGGTATTTTATTTGGAATTCGGGGAATTTTAACCCAAAATGACACCTCAGAGGGGTATTTTGGTCTTTAGGGATTTTTTGTTAATTAAATGGACGGAAATTAGGTTTAATTAAAGGCATTTAGGGTTAGTGGCCTGTCAGTTTCAACCTACGTGAAAAGAGAGGAAGAGAGAGAGAACAAAGGAAGAAGAAGGAGACTCCATTAGAGCCCTAAGCCAAGAACTCAAGATCTCACAACATAAAGTACACCAATGCGTAGATCGTGTTAGGAGGATCGTCCCCATACCGATTTCAACCCATGAATCAGAAGTTCATTTTAAGGCAAGTGATTATCTTTCTCTCTCTCTTAGCAGTTATTACTCTTGTTAACATATGTAGTGGTTTTAGAACAACTCATACCAAATTAGGTTTATCTATGATGAGACGGTGTCGGAATTTTAGAAATCTAATGGGGGTTTGCATGTAGAGGATTTTCCCCTTTATAGGAGTGTGAAATTTGGTAACTAAGATGCTAATAACGAAATAAAAATGGGACTTTATGGATCTATAATTTTGGATTTATGTTAATATGATTGAAAGGAAAATTTAGGAGTAGTTGAATTTATTTGATGATTAAAGGATTTGACCCCTAAACTATGTTAAGAAATGTTCCGGAGTGACTTAGAGTAGTTTAGGAACCTTGTACTTGGGTTTGAATGGGTTTAGGTTCATACTGAAGAGGAGAAAATCTGGAAAAACAATCTTTGAAGATGAACTGGGCAACTGCGGAATTCTCGTTAGATGTCTAGCCAGGTCGTTCGAATGACCTCGTTTGAATGAAACTTCTAACGAGTTTCCAGTGGACCTTCTAACGTGTTTGGTAGTTCGTTCGAAGTGTGGGGACCTTTGTTCGAACAAGATTCCCTAGATCTTCTAACGAGATTCGAGAATGACTTTTAAGGCCCAATTTTGTTTCGAATGTCCCGTAGCCTCATTTATGTGAGTGTTAGACCTGTTTGGATGTCGATTGACTTAAAATTTATAATTATTAGCGAGCGGAGAATATGTCGACCCTCGGATGGTATGAAAATTTATAAAATTTGAGAGATCCGAAAATATAAAGGATAATATAGATATACGAATAAGGTACGAGGTATAATAGGGGATGTTATGCGTACTCCAAATACTAGGCTGCGGGAAAGCCAATGAATTCATATAAGTGGTGTGTATGTTTATTGCTCTATATACTATGTGTATGACATACCTAGCTACTGGCTATCGAACAGAGGTTTGTGCGTTGTGGATGACAGGATCTTGTGTCCCTTTGGGGGATTTAGAGTCGTACCACTAGAACATGGAACCTACGTATGGTCTATCCGTGAGAATGATAGTGATGACGATTGTATGGGTGTGTAGGTATGTGCATAGACCATTGTCTTGGGACTATGTTCGCCTCCAATAGGTGTTTGTATTTTTATTGGTTCTTGAGAGATTGAACCAGTTGTCCTCTATTCGTGAGCGTTGCAATGGGACTAGATAGCCGAGTATGCGTAGCACTAAGGGTTTCTCAACCAGGGGTGCGATATTGATATATTTATATATAAATTGATATGTATACATAAAGAGAATAATGTGTGTATACCGAAATTCTGTTTGGTGACTTATGTTGATGACTCTATTTTTAGATGTGTGCTTATGGTATTATCAGCTGGGCAATTAGAAAAATATGTAAATAAACTAAAGTAATTTCTAAACCTAAATCGAAATCTTAAGTACGTCATCTTGGAGTGATTTAGGGAGACTTTCTAGCATAATAGTATGTACTTAGTATCCAGTCAAGGTATTATGACTAGTATGGGTAGTAAGGCTCGTTAGGCATGCACACTAGATCGAGGGGTGAGTATCTTAAGTGAGTACGCTAAGTTAACTTGAATAATAATTGTGCTAATTGAATCAATTTAAGACCTTGCTATTTTAAACTATTTTCAACTCGGGTTCTGACCCGCTTTTCTCTATATCTTTTACTGTTCCATTATTTTAGGTGCCCAGCCACAGGGACACCTGCCTTAGGAGACTCTATTTAGTTGTCGTGTTGTAGCTGCTGTGGAAGGTGCAGGATAATTGCTAGTAGACGACTCAGCATATTCTTCCTTTTTCAGTTATCTATTCTATTGGACATGTCGTCATTTCTCCTATTTACATTAAGAGATTTAGTTGTTTTAAATTCTCTCTTAGAGTAGATTTCCTTTTAATGGATTTAATGTATAATATTGTATCTGGACATGTTTTACTTCAGTCATTTATTTTACTCCAGTTAGACTTTATTCATATTACTGTGATGCATGTCATTTGTTGGTATACTTCTTGATATTGGTGAGTAACAAGATAAAATTTGGACATCACCCTTTTTAAATACTAGGTGGTTAGTTTTATTAAATTAAAATTTGATTTTTCGACAGTGATGCATTACCTGGACCAACTTGATATTCTGAAATTAATTAATTAAGGACTGATCAACCAGTAATTAATTAGGCGGGGTGTCATATAAACATGTTTTTGAATCAGAAAAACATTTTTTTTCTTGTTGATATGCATTGAGGTAAAACCAATCTTGTTTGTGTCTTTTTATTATTTTAGCGTATGTTTCTTGTGCATGATTTCATAACTTATATATGTTTTAAAACATTTATGAGGTAGGCATAGATGTATTAGATGGTCAATGAATTGAGTTATTAACTTCTCCAAATAAAATACCAAGTTTCATTATTTTCGTTCGGTACCATTTCATTTTAGTTGAATCATTAAAAAATTCTTCAATTCATAGATTCTTCAATAGCATTGGTATGAATCTTCTTGTCTTTAATCATAGGGATAATGTTTTCTCTGGTTTATGGATTTTTTATGCAGATAGAATATTGGCTCCTTCTGTTATTCTGAACTATCCTCAACAAATAACTTTTTAGCATATATTTGATGACATCCTATCTATAATTACTGTGGTATATGCATTAACTATTTATATTATTAGGAGAACCTTATGGGAGGAATATGATGATTTAAACATATCCATTCATTTACCATGGATGGATACTGAGGATTTTAATAGTGTGACTGGTTCTCATGAATGTAGTGATGGGAACAATACATATCTTAGAGCTTGTGCCGAATTTATCTCTATGATTGACAACGGCTCCTTTTCTCAAATTGGCACTTATGGTCTCATTTATACTTGTCTTATGCCTCAGATTCTCCTCTTCCCCCTAATGAGTGCCTTATTTTGTACCCAAATTTATACTTTGTTTGTCCCATTTTAGTTTATTTAATAAGTTCTTAGGGCCATTTTATTAAAAAGAGGAAAAAATGCAAGAATGATTGAATTTGAATTGAAAATGGCAATTTTAAGTAAAAAATGGGTACTTCGATAATTCTATAATATTCTTGTGCTAATTTGTGAAAAAAGTTGCCTACTGAAATTTTTGCATGTAATGATGGAATTTGGTGCAAATTGATGATCAATTCAAAAAAGGCATGAAAAAGCAGATTTTTACGGTCGTTCAAAAAAAGTTGGAATTTTTTATTCTCCGATGTGGATGAAACTCGGCAAGCATGTTCGGCAAGAAAATCTAATACTTTTTGAGTGGGGGGAAATTCCGTCCCTTATCATGATCCAAAGATTAAAGAGGTGGAGAGATAGCTTCCAACACCATGCGGCCAATCAGAGAGAGACCCACCACAACTCAAATACCTCATCACTTGTCCTATAAAAAAGACCATTGGGCTCATAATTTCGTACATAGTTTAGAGAGGAAAATTAGAGAGGAATTTCGAGAGAAACTTTAAGTGATTGTAATCAATTTTGAGGGATAAGTTTTTATCATTTTCTAGCGGGTTGAAGATTATTGTGAGAGAACGTACTGTAAGTTTGATCTATTAATGAAAATCTCCACTTATTATTGCAATTTCTCTTTCATTATGATAGCTGGATTCTTCTATTATGATTAGGGTGAAGTTTATCATAATTAACTAATATTGTCACGTTAATTTGATTACTGTTTATTCCCTAATCGTTTTAATTGTTAATAAAGATTCAGTATTCATTTTAAAACGACACGAGAGTGTGTTTTAGAACCTTCAAGATTGTTTTGTCAAATCAAGTTTTGAGATTTAAAAATAGTAATTTTTGATGGATTATGCTTGAACTTTGATTGTTTTGATAGTCCATGCTTAAATACCTTTGCGAATCTTAAAACTTGTATTTTCTAAGGGATTTTATCCATCTATTAGAGACTTTAAAAATATTTAGAACTTAAACGTCATATTTTCCGAATTAAATGTGACGAGAGTCTGTTTCCTTTGAGTTTTAAAAAGGGAATGACAATATTAAATTAGTGTGCAATATTAGTTACGTGATAAATGGACCCCGATGTAACAACTCGCCTAATAAGATACCGGGCGATCACTCCAATATTAAATTAAAACAGGAGTCACAAATGGATCATCCTTAACATTACTGTCGAAAATCCATTTAATTACTAATATCCTATTAGGTGGTCGTTAAAAACTTTTATCTAACTACTCTTTTTAGCGCATAAATTAAAACATTCACAATTAAATGCGTAATGAACTGAAATGGAAATGAAAGGAACTAAAATAACCGAACACTCGGTCCAAATATACAACCATATCGAATGCTGTACTGAAAGAATAACTAAATGAAATTGGACCATTGGCCCGAATATTTATACAGTACCTCCTATCTAGAGTACAATGATGGAAGCGGCTATCAAAAACCTGCACGCATCCACAGCTGCTGCAGCTGACGACAGACTCGAAGGAATTGTCATCCAGGCGTCCCTGTGTCTGGACACCTATATATATATAATATAGCAAGAAAGGAGAAGTAGATAAACGGGTCAGAGCCCCGAATGTTGAAAATATTTTGCAAGTGCATAAATGCCTTATTATTTTGAAAAAGGTTTTATCTCATATTTAAGTTTGGTATCGCACTCCCATGAGATACCCCTCACCTCTCCGCTAATAGTGCACTCCTAACGCATCTATCTAGAACATTCTAGTCAAGCTACCCTGCTGAACTAGTCTATCACCCAACCACTATCTAACCTAGATAGTCAAACAAATGTACTAAGGGCCAAACTTCACTTTAATCTCGACGCTATGCCATGTTCGTGCGTGGGGTGTCTCGCGAAGCGAAATCCAAACAAGGAACCCCCCCGATACACTACTATGCAGCAAGGTCGATCTTTGAGATCCGCCAGTCCCTCAGTACAGAAAGATATATAATATATATATCATAACATTTAATAATATAAGAGCACTAAGGATTAAACTTCTCCCCAGTCTCAACACAGTGCCATATTCGTGCGTGGGGTGTCTCGCAAAGCGAAATCCAAACAAGGAACCCCCCCGATACACTACTATGCGGCACGGTCGATCGTCGGGATTCATTAGACCCTCGGCACCCAGTTTATACATATACATACATCTACAATATACTTCCGGATAATATAAATATCACCCGGACTGAGGATTACTTGATACATAAAGTATTTATAAATACTTATCCTTTTTATTTCAAAACTTCCATTTCCCTTCTCATATCCAGGAAATGTATTTATAAAAGCCAATTCATTATCATGAATTGCTTTACAAACCATATACTTTTTGAAAGCCAATTTTATTAACATAAAAAGCTTTTCCTTTATCAATTATCCCATTTCCCTTTTTATATTCAGGAAATGTATTCAAAGACATTTTCATTATCATAAAAATGCTTTGATCAAAACATATGCTTCCACATCCCTTCTTCCATCCGGGAAGTGTTACCGAAGCCCATTTATATATAACCTATTTCCCTTCCTATATCCAGGAAATGTAATTAAAGCAAATCCATTATTATGAACTGCTTTAATAAAAACGCATTCTAAGACCGCCCGTCCGGATTTCTCCACTGTGCGCGCCCCTAAATGGCTATCATCTTCCAGGGCCTCCAAGACAACCTGGGATCCTATATCGAAAGACGTCGGGAAGCGACCATGTGCCTGCGGGATAGTCAAGACCACACCCGCAATCTCCTAACCAGCACAGAAAATATAACAACAAACGCTCACATGGCCTATAGGACTATATCCACCCTGCATCATTAGCCAGGGGGCTTCACCATACGAACGCAACTTCCCTTATGATAGCGATTTAGAGAGGTGTGTAATCCATATTTTATTAATTATGAAAAACATTTCTCTTTCCATTTTGAAAATATTCATTTATATATTTTCAAAATCATTTCCATCATCATCTATATATATATACCTAAAACACACAGTATATACATATCCTATATATTCTTCCTAGAATATATATATAAACGGCCTTAGTGGCCTATAGCATCTAACGATGATAATAATCCCAAAGATTCCCTCCGGGAATCATAATCATGCATTGATATTAGCATGATTCTAAATCCAAAGTATTTCTTACTTTAATAATCACTATATACTTTAATCCTATTCTAAGGATTTATTGGATATCTCCAATGATACTATTTTCCTCAAAGTGAAGTATATATTATATATATATACCCCCAAATTATCCTAATTGGTAATTCAACTCCCCATACTCTTAAAGGGAGAAAACTAGAAATTCTGGCCTAAGCGAATCGATTCGCCCCTTTAGCGAATCGATTCGGGTGGGCGAATCGATTCGGTTCCCAATCCGAATCGATTCGGAAAGCATTCTGCAAACAGGTCTGCAAATGGCGAATCGATTCGGTCTGTACCCGAATCGATTCGGCCCATTGCAGAAACCCAATTCCTCTTAGGCGAATCGATTCGGCCTGTACCCCAATCGATTCGGCCTGTTCGAGGGTCACAGTTTGGGCGATTTATCAAACTCCAAAATACCCAAAAATCAATCCAAATTCATTTCCGGGGTTTCTAAACTACCCCAAAAATTATCCCGAACATCTACGACATTAATTCTAGCCGTAATTTTTCCAATTCCCGATTTGATTTCCGAGTTGGTACTTTCAACCCGGAGCTGTCATCTTGTAAAAATCATATCAAATCGTAGAAAATTCAGAAAAATACGCGGTCGGCGCCCACGCGACCGTATCGAAAAGATCTACAACTTTCGTCTTTTGGCCGAAAGCTAAATCACTTATTTTCCTGGCCAAAAATGCCCCCAAAGGTGACGGGTTACTATTCATCGTCACCTCCGAGGAGATTTCCGCCATTAAAGCTTCTCCCAAGCTTTTGTCGCCTCACCCAACGTCCTACAACCTCAACCAACTACAACTACACATATATTAAGGGTTCTAAACATCCTAGAACCCCGAACCACCAATTAATTTGGATTAAAACCTAAGTTCCACAAATTGAAATATTATTTGGGGTTTAATTGTTTTAACTCCCAAAAACCCGTTTTATCCACGATAACCCACCCCAAAACCATTAGGGTTTGTTTATACCAAACTACGGTATGAGATATTTATGCAAAAAGATAAATAAAGCAAGTAAACACTTGCCTCGTGGATAAAATCCGACGACCTCGAGTCGAATCCGGCGGAGTTTGGCCCAAATCTCCCTTTTCTCCCCTCTTTTCTCCTTCCTCTCTCTCTTCCCTCTCTTTCCTTTCTTTTCCTTCTCTTTTTCTCCCTCTCTTCCTCTTTTTATAAGAGAAAAGGGTTTTAAACCCTTAAAACCCAAAAACGACTCGTTTACCCAATTACGAGTTACTTTTACCTCTAAAATTACCCGAAACTCATTTTCGTCCATCGGACACTCTTTTCCGACTATCTCGGACATTCTGAGAATTATGGCGCAGTCGAAATTCCCATCCGAGGTATTTGACCGCAAATCACTATTCCAACCCAAAATAAATAAATGCGGGTTTTCTACTCAAAATCTTACCTCTTTTGTCGCAATACTCCACGGCGACATATAATTAAATTATTTCGACCTATATAGTCCCAAAATATTTTATAACATCCTTCGAAAATTATTAAATCCTCGAAAATCCCCAAAATCACTATTTCGAGAAATTCTCCAAATTGCCAATTTATTAAATTAGGGAATTTAATTGTCTCTAAAAAGGACGGGTTGTTACACTCCCCCCCTTACAACGGAATTTCGTCCTCGAAATTCAGATGCGACCTACACCACCAATCTTAGGATCACTCCAAATCCTAATACCTCAAGGGAAACGATACTAACCCAACGGTTCCCAACCATATGCTACACGACTACCACAATCGCAAAGTGACTCTTATACGTCACGTAATACCCATCATCTATAATGCCTATCAGCATGAATTTCAACCTTATATACTACTCCCATCTTAGCTAGGCGGTACATCAAACTACCTTACCAAGGTGCCCATACACCTTTCTAACTTGTGCATATCAGCACAAACATTACGAACGTCTGACACGCATCACTCTCTCCCAGTAAGGGTCTCCTTTCCTCGGTGTAATACTCATCTATGGGTCCTCCGAACCCGCGCATTTCAATACTCCTAACCTCGGCGCTGCTAATACTAGCGAACCTATATCCTAGAAATCTACGATCTAAGCGTTACCCTACCTACACGAAACTAATATAATCCTAAGTATGTCCCTAGTGCCCAAGGCCTCTCTCAACTCCCGACAAGTGCTTGGTTTCATGCGTGGGACGTCTCGCCAAGGCGAAATCCAAACAAGGAACCCTCCCGTTACACTACTCCCTCGCGTAGTCGGTCATCGAGATATAACGACCCAAGGCACAGAAGCGGGACGTCCTAAATCTTACTAGGCTAGCCTATGAACGTATTCCTACTATCTTATCCTTCCGCCCATACAGAAGGAAACCTAACTAATCAAGTGCCCACTTTCTGTAGAAAGTGTCACGAACATAATACCCAAATTGTAGCTCCTCAAAACTTGCCTTTTCATTAAGGCCTGACTATTGTCCTCAAATAAATTTCTCTAAGTCCAACCTCACCCACCCATTTGTGGCGAAGGGACCACTTTAGTGCTTTTCCATAGCACAATATTTCCATAAGCATATTAACTTTATGTGGCTCATAGCCTATAGTGGTTCATTCACACTATAAGACCGTTCCACAAGATCAACATCCTTGCATCCCATAACAGCTCCCCACTCCCGACGCTGTTAAGAGTCATGTGTGGAGTGTCTCGCAAAGCGAAATCCAAACAAGGAACCCATCCACACATTAACCCTTGACTTCGTTGGTTATGGAGTTCTGCCATTTAAACATGCAACCGGGATAACCCTATCCCCTAATCCAACAAAAGGTGATCTGAACTCCTATCTCTAACTAAGAGTCATACCACCCTGCGCTCGCACTCGTTCCTAAGTCCTTGCGCAAACTAATACTGAGCTAAATCTTATCGCTCAACAACAATTCTGTGGGCCTTAAATTATATTTATAAGGTCGCCACATATGCCATCCAAAAGAAGGAAGCCTCTGCTCATCGAGGTTCCATAAATCCATAATAGCAAGAGTGTACTCAACCTGTATCAAGGTGAGACACCACAATAACAACTCGTTCCTTCCAGGAACTGCGGACACGATAGACTTGCCATCATTAGCCTGCTATCGCTCCGTTACACCATATACCGTATACGTATATATACAAAGTATAATCACCCGCCTCTATGGCGAATGAAGAGAAATAAAATTCCGCTATTGCGGAAAACACATAGGCATACATTACAATGTTATCGAGACCTCCACAACTCAAAATACACACACGAGTCTAGGGATAACTAATACCGCGACTTCATCTAGTCACGCCTAATATACCTCCTCAATTGAGGTAAAACTCATAACCACAATTTCATTATAATGATTTCCCCGAGTGGATGTCCAACCATGGGGTCCTCGAACATACCCATTCTTTAGTGAGCCCATCCTCTTTGGAAAGGACTCAATATTCATTGCACCACACTCACTTTGCCACTTTGCCATAATACTCTTTATTCACCGTCGGCCCCTGGCTGAACCTTAGGCGAATAATTCCCAAAACTGCATTCTTCTCGTCCTGTTGATTCATGGGGACTCACGGTGAGAACTATCCGTAAGATCCCTTTGGAACCCTTATCTTCACGGGGAAATCCAACTTTAGTACCACTTTCTATCACAGTAGTACTTGGCTGCTCATAACTACTATACTTTAGTAGTCGTCGCAACAGTCCTTAGCATTTGCCACAAGGAGAGTGGCATCTACTAAGATCCTCGTCCCCGTCTTCTACCAGCTCCCCCAGCTAAGCTCCTACTCCTGCTGCCCTCCGAGCTCCGCACATGATTCGCAACGAGCGCGTAACAGATTTCTATAACCTTCTAATATGGCAGGAGATCGAAATCTCACAAGAGATATCAACAATCCTAATCCTGGGGCTCTATACAAATCGAGAGCAACGCTGAAAGCGTAGTACGTCCGCACAGATTCCTAAAGACACTAGAACCTGATGCTCTGATACCATCTGTAACAACCCGCCTAATAAGATACCGGGCGATCACTCCAATATTAAATTAAAACAGGAGTCACAAATGGATCATCCTTAACATTACTGTCGAAAATCCATTTAATTACTAATATCCTATTAGGTGGTCGTTAAAAACTTTTATCTAACTACTCTTTTTAGCGCATAAATTAAAACATTCACAATTAAATGCGTAATGAACTGAAATGGAAATGAAAGGAACTAAAATAACCGAACACTCGGTCCAAATATACAACCATATCGAATGCTGTACTGAAAGAATAACTAAATGAAATTGGACCATTGGCCCGAATATTTATACAGTACCTCCTATCTAGAGTACAATGATGGAAGCGGCTATCAAAAACCTGCACGCATCCACAGCTGCTGCAGCTGACGACAGACTCGAAGGAATTGTCATCCAGGCGTCCCTGTGTCTGGACACCTATATATATATAATATAGCAAGAAAGGAGAAGTAGATAAACGGGTCAGAGCCCCGAATGTTGAAAATATTTTGCAAGTGCATAAATGCCTTATTATTTTGAAAAAGGTTTTATCTCATATTTAAGTTTGGTATCGCACTCCCATGAGATACCCCTCACCTCTCCGCTAATAGTGCACTCCTAACGCATCTATCTAGAACATTCTAGTCAAGCTACCCTGCTGAACTAGTCTATCACCCAACCACTATCTAACCTAGATAGTCAAACAAATGTACTAAGGGCCAAACTTCACTTTAATCTCGACGCTATGCCATGTTCGTGCGTGGGGTGTCTCGCGAAGCGAAATCCAAACAAGGAACCCCCCCGATACACTACTATGCAGCAAGGTCGATCTTTGAGATCCGCCAGTCCCTCAGTACAGAAAGATATATAATATATATATCATAACATTTAATAATATAAGAGCACTAAGGATTAAACTTCTCCCCAGTCTCAACACAGTGCCATATTCGTGCGTGGGGTGTCTCGCAAAGCGAAATCCAAACAAGGAACCCCCCCGATACACTACTATGCGGCACGGTCGATCGTCGGGATTCATTAGACCCTCGGCACCCAGTTTATACATATACATACATCTACAATATACTTCCGGATAATATAAATATCACCCGGACTGAGGATTACTTGATACATAAAGTATTTATAAATACTTATCCTTTTTATTTCAAAACTTCCATTTCCCTTCTCATATCCAGGAAATGTATTTATAAAAGCCAATTCATTATCATGAATTGCTTTACAAACCATATACTTTTTGAAAGCCAATTTTATTAACATAAAAAGCTTTTCCTTTATCAATTATCCCATTTCCCTTTTTATATTCAGGAAATGTATTCAAAGACATTTTCATTATCATAAAAATGCTTTGATCAAAACATATGCTTCCACATCCCTTCTTCCATCCGGGAAGTGTTACCGAAGCCCATTTATATATAACCTATTTCCCTTCCTATATCCAGGAAATGTAATTAAAGCAAATCCATTATTATGAACTGCTTTAATAAAAACGCATTCTAAGACCGCCCGTCCGGATTTCTCCACTGTGCGCGCCCCTAAATGGCTATCATCTTCCAGGGCCTCCAAGACAACCTGGGATCCTATATCGAAAGACGTCGGGAAGCGACCATGTGCCTGCGGGATAGTCAAGACCACACCCGGAATCTCCTAACCAGCGCAGAAAATATAACAACAAACGCTCACATGGCCTATAGGACTATATCCACCCTGCATCATTAGCCAGGGGGCTTCACCATACGAACGCAACTTCCCTTATGATAGCGATTTAGAGAGGTGTGTAATCCATATTTTATTAATTATGAAAAACATTTCTCTTTCCATTTTGAAAATATTCATTTATATATTTTCAAAATCATTTCCATCATCATCTATATATATATACCTAAAACACACAGTATATACATATCCTATATATTCTTCCTAGAATATATATATAAACGGCCTTAGTGGCCTATAGCATCTAACGATGATAATAATCCCAAAGATTCCCTCCGGGAATCATAATCATGCATTGATATTAGCATGATTCTAAATCCAAAGTATTTCTTACTTTAATAATCACTATATACTTTAATCCTATTCTAAGGATTTATTGGATATCTCCAATGATACTATTTTCCTCAAAGTGAAGTATATATTATATATATATACCCCCAAATTATCCTAATTGGTAATTCAACTCCCCATACTCTTAAAGGGAGAAAACTAGAAATTCTGGCCTAAGCGAATCGATTCGCCCCTTTAGCGAATCGATTCGGGTGGGCGAATCGATTCGGTTCCCAATCCGAATCGATTCGGAAAGCATTCTGCAAACAGGTCTGCAAATGGCGAATCGATTCGGTCTGTACCCGAATCGATTCGGCCCATTGCAGAAACCCAATTCCTCTTAGGCGAATCGATTCGGCCTGTACCCCAATCGATTCGGCCTGTTCGAGGGTCACAGTTTGGGCGATTTATCAAACTCCAAAATACCCAAAAATCAATCCAAATTCATTTCCGGGGTTTCTAAACTACCCCAAAAATTATCCCGGACATCTACGACATTAATTCTAGCCGTAATTTTTCCAATTCCCGATTTGATTTCCGAGTTGGTACTTTCAACCCGGAGCTGTCATCTTGTAAAAATCATATCAAATCGTAGAAAATTCAGAAAAATACGCGGTCGGCGCCCACGCGACCGTATCGAAAAGATCTACAACTTTCGTCTTTTGGCCGAAAGCTAAATCACTTATTTTCCTGGCCAAAAATGCCCCCAAAGGTGACGGGTTACTATTCATCGTCACCTCCGAGGAGATTTCCGCCATTAAAGCTTCTCCCAAGCTTTTGTCGCCTCACCCAACGTCCTACAACCTCAACCAACTACAACTACACATATATTAAGGGTTCTAAACATCCTAGAACCCCGAACCACCAATTAATTTGGATTAAAACCTAAGTTCCACAAATTGAAATATTATTTGGGGTTTAATTGTTTTAACTCCCAAAAACCCGTTTTATCCACGATAACCCACCCCAAAACCATTAGGGTTTGTTTATACCAAACTACGGTATGAGATATTTATGCAAAAAGATAAATAAAGCAAGTAAACACTTGCCTCGTGGATAAAATCCGACGACCTCGAGTCGAATCCGGCGGAGTTTGGCCCAAATCTCCCTTTTCTCCCCTCTTTTCTCCTTCCTCTCTCTCTTCCCTCTCTTTCCTTTCTTTTCCTTCTCTTTTTCTCCCTCTCTTCCTCTTTTTATAAGAGAAAAGGGTTTTAAACCCTTAAAACCCAAAAACGACTCGTTTACCCAATTACGAGTTACTTTTACCTCTAAAATTACCCGAAACTCATTTTCGTCCATCGGACACTCTTTTCCGACTATCTCGGACATTCTGAGAATTATGGCGCAGTCGAAATTCCCATCCGAGGTATTTGACCGCAAATCACTATTCCAACCCAAAATAAATAAATGCGGGTTTTCTACTCAAAATCTTACCTCTTTTGTCGCAATACTCCACGGCGACATATAATTAAATTATTTCGACCTATATAGTCCCAAAATATTTTATAACATCCTTCGAAAATTATTAAATCCTCGAAAATCCCCAAAATCACTATTTCGAGAAATTCTCCAAATTGCCAATTTATTAAATTAGGGAATTTAATTGTCTCTAAAAAGGACGGGTTGTTACACCCGAATCCTAACTATTTCCTGATTGTTTACAAATCTCTAGTGTTACTCTCATTTATCGTAATTGCTTTTATTTAGTGTAGTTCATAATTATTCTCTACCCCATTTTATCTAGTTAGACAGTTATAATTTTTTTAAAAATTAAAATTGACAAATCTATGTGGGTTCGACCCGTACTTACACTCGCTATTCTATAATAGCATGTGCATTTGCGGTATTTATAAAATTGACAACACCCCCTGAATAGGACAGATGGAGATTCACCACTCCACATAATGAATTGGCCTCATACTAAACTCTATTTTGCAGCTTCTCTCTCCATCAACTACTCATGTCTTTATCTGCCTCACTCCAAATGGACTGTTATATATAATCAAAAATATACCATGTACTGCTAGTGGTGGTATTCATGTTTTCTAGCAAGATGTCTTACTAAGTTGGAGACTCAATTCCAAATGATAACTCTCACATAGTTTTGAAAGACATATCACAACTGCTACTGCCATTCTTTTATATGCTCCAAATGGACCATTTCTCATCTACTTTCTATATGTATTAGAGGCATTCTTTGTTATGACTACACTATTTGGTTTGGTGATCACATTTTGAAAGCCTTGATGATGCATGCTAATTATCCAACATTTTGGCATACCTGATGCTGGTGCCATCACAGTTTGGCCAAATCTCTTCCCGCCATTGTACCTCATCTTATTTGGATTGCTAAGCTTACCTACGGCTTATGTCACACCTCTGTAAGTTACTACCCAAACAAAAAAACATTATTTCTTGATGTATTACTTGATTATGTAGTAAAATTCAGCTATAAACTCAAGTGTAAGGTTATTGGTTTTGTTCAGTTTATGTAGTAAAATAAACTATTACTCGCTTTATAAGAAATGGTAAAATTAGAAAAAGCTGACCTTTTGTATCTTTTATCCAATAAAAAGCCTACCCTGATCCATCTTTATGCATTGCTATTGGAACGAATAACTACGATTCCCAAATTTTTCAATCATATCACAATACATTATGATCTAGCTTTATGCTATATGCTTCTCATGGAGCTATGCCGTGTCCTCGGGGACATTCGATGGGAGCTCTAGCGGTAGTACTACCTTTTGTTTTTTTTCCCCATTATATATATATAAAAACTTAATAATTAAAACTAGCAGCGCCTAATATATGTGTTATGTGATAAAGACATAGTGAGACTAGGTATACAGGGGTATTTTTTTTATTTTTTTAATTTGAAGCGAAGTTTTTATGGTACTTTATTTGCCTAATACATTTATTATGCTTTCACTTTTTTGGATTCATTTTCTAAATCTATTACAATTTGTACTACACAAATACTATAAAGTGTTAGATGAAATAACTGAATGAGAATTGTTGTCTTCATATGTTCAGAAATAGTGTTTGGAACATGTTGGAGATGTGGAGACTTAATGACCAACTAAATCATCATTGTGTGCACCAACGAAATCATCATTGTGTGTGAACATGTTAGTTTGTTTATGTATTTTCTTTTTTACCAGCGAATCTTGAACACCATATGAGTAATTTTTTTTAAAGTGTTATGTTTTTTACCAACAGATCTTGAACACTAAGTAATGAAATTGAAGTTGAGGTCTCCATAGGGATAAAGATTCCTGATCTAGATTCAACAGATGATATTCAACCTTTTGACACTCTTTCCTAATATTCTTTAACACGTGGTAAGATTTTCATGTTCTTATCAAAACTAACAACAACAATAACACCCTCCCCCTACATCTTGTAAAATGTACTAAATGCCTTATGGGATATTGATTCAAATGGGTTTGCAAGTTTCAAATAAGCTTATTTTAACCAATGTCAAATTATGAGTTTAATCAATTCAGCCCTTTTAAACACAACCAACCAAGAGTGTGCGTGCCAAACCAACATAAACAAAGTTGCAATGCAGAATTCAAGAAAAAAAAACCTTTCGGGTAAAAACCTTCTATTTACACTATAATTTTTAAAAGAACGGTTTACATGGATTACAACAAAAATACAATTGACTTACAAAATACCCGCAGATGTTTGTTCATAATCGTCAGCTCAGGAACACCGTAACACTACCTATAACACGTAGTTGATCATCCTAGTATCTCCCGCAAGTGGCACCTATGGCCAGCCTAGTACCTTTCCAAGGCACCTAATGTTAGCCCAATACCCCTCCACGGCACCTATTGTCATCCCAGTACCTTTCCAAGGCACCTAGATTCAACAGCAAAACTCCCAGCAAAATATGCTTTGGGTTCCACAAAACAACTCACAAAAAAATGTCTGGGATTTGTGAATTGTAAAACCAAGTTTGAACCCTAAAAAAGATGGAGAATAAACAAAAACACTCAAAACCGTATTCTGTTCAAAGAAGTGTTTTCTCCACACGAAATAACGAAGTCCAACACCCTTTATATAATAACATTTAACACGGTGTCGTGTCAGAAATGACCTCTGTCATTCGAATGAAAAATGTCGTTGCTCGAGTAGGATCTGATCTCGTTTGAAAGAGATACGATGCATTCGAACGACATCATACATGTGTCCAAATCAGTTTCAGTCTTTTATGAATCTCGGAAAATTCAAAAGTTAAAACTATTTACGAGATCAAAATTTTTTATCTAAAATCTTTTATGATAAAATGTTTTTGAACAAATAAAAACCATTTATTATTTCAAAAATCATTTTTCATAAATAGAAAATATTTTACCTTTCACAAAAATATCCCAACCCTTTTTATGTAAAATTTAAATGGAACTAAAACACATTTTACCAAATTCGTCCTTGTTGGGCTTGAATGTTGAAGTTGTCTTAAAATTCGGATTGTTGCTTGTAGATGTATGTTTTCCAATTCTTCGACAAATTGTAGCGATATACCACATACTAAATATGATGAAGAATGTCCTTACAAATCTCCCCCTATGTCTATGCCGGTACAAAATAAAAACGATCTGAATTATCATTCATTAAAATGACTTGACCTATACAAATCTACCCTCCCAAACACTCAAAAATATGGAAAGATAAAATGACATGTCTTCAAACGATGCTTCAACAATCAACTTTGGAACTCTCCAAGCTTTTCTCATCAGGGTGTGTAATCCAAAAATCTTCAAATGTACCTACACACATGAGATAAAGAAAAAACCACGTGACATATCGAGTTTGAAATGATTAAAAGAATATATCAAATTAAAGAATAATCAAATCTCCCCCTACTTAAGCTTCCCCATAAGATCATAATTCGTTCACCCACTTTTTATTTGTCTAAAACAGACAAGGAAAAGAACAAATCAAGCAAATGAAAATCGGGGTGTCATGGTAAACAAACAAATCAACTATTTTTGAAATTTTCAATTTTTCATACAAAATCAAAAATGATGTTACAAAAATCACAAACCATGAATTTACACTAAGATAACCAAATCATGGGTACGGAATGAATGTGTGAAAACAAATTCGATAGGAAAATTAACTCATTCATATCATATGTGCATGATGCATAAATGTACTCCTAACGAATGAACATCAAAATTATCCTTAGGTGTAAAAGTGTTGAATTTAGATGACATTATCTTTAATAAAAATCAACAAATCAAAGTCTCCATGATTTCATACCAATAACGTCTTAAAACATTTTCAATGCTTTTTCAAGACTTTTTAAGGATGTACAAAGCTGTTTTAATTCTCCAACCAAACTCCCTCCTATATATTTTCTTTTTGAAGTGATCTATATTCTCAAACATTGGAGAATTGGTGAATAAACCTAATGGCCCCTTTTTGGCATAATTTTCTTTTTATTGCCATTCAATTTTTTCAGGCTCTTTTAAACCTCATTGGACCCCGGATAATTAAAATACCTCAATTTTTTAGTTCCTTTTAAAACAGTGGCTTTATCGCAAAGGAAAGAATGAGTACCCTTCGGAGCACTTTTTCATTTTCAAAATTCACACAAACTCATGGCAAACGGATAAAATATGCACACCTTTTATTATCATGTTTTATCGCATTTGGTTCATTTTAATAGACAGAATTCAGATGAAAATACGTAACCAACATGTGATTTGACAAGAACAATCATCAAATAAATTTGTGCATGTGTGTAATAAAGGACAAAATGAGTCAAACATGTTGATACAAATGCTATACCATCTCAAAGACTCCAAACTTTATAAAGCACATGAATGACACAATATAGTGTCTCAAAACACTATGAAATAGTCACATGGATATGGCATAAAGTTGTGACTTGGTCATCCTAAATGTGCATTTCATATACGATGCAAACAAAATACAAAAATATTTTTGGATTTTCCAAAATTTTTCTAAAAAGGGAAAATCTTTTTGTATTTTTCAAACACTGTTCAGAAACAGCCCAACAGTACAAAATAATATATCAATATAAAACAGAGGACTGCAAACAAATTTCCAGGGGTCATTCAAACGAGATGCCTTATCGTTCGAACAATAGGCAATCTCGTTAGAACGAGGAAACATAAATTTCTCGGATTATTCAGAATGTCATGCAATTTTGTTCAGTAAGAAAATTTCATAAAACCAGTTCCTGGAGTGGCAAACAGAACCAAAACAGTTCTAAAATAGTACCAAAAAAATTTGAAAAACAAAGTACAAATGGATCATACTAGCAATAGGCAAAAAATGTCATCATGTAAATCACCCTATGCTAGTAAACATGTATAGACCTCAACCAAGAAGTGCGGTGGAGTTCTCCAAATATGGTGACATCTTTTGAAACAACTCCAATAAATCATGTGAAGTATTGACCAAAAACTTTACTTTCTCGCAAATATGTGCAAACTCTCTATCCTTATGTGCAAGCGAAGTATCATGGGTGCGTGCGTGAAAATGAGCATGTGTAGTGGCATAATGTGGCAGGAAACCCAACTTAAAACAAAATTCCCTAAGGTGTCTTGTCTTTTTGCAATGTGAGAAAACATAAACCGAACTCGGAACACCGTCCTAAAAAATTCTATGATGTGTTCTCCTAACGGGGATGGGATACCTGAGTGGGATAGGATGAGGTCCATGTGAATCAATCACTAAAGCGGGAACTGTCTCGGGTGCAATAAACGAAGTTGATGCACCTTCATGACCTTTTCCTACATTCTCAGCACCACCCAAAATGGGATTGAGAATCATATTTTCAACTTTCTTAGATGCGTTCTCTAAAGGGACTTTGACCTCCCGAGCACGTTCGATATCACTCTCGAGTTGGGATACACATGTCATTAGACTAGACACCGTGTCGGTCAAGTCACAATTTACCCTATCAAAACTTCCTTCTCTCTCTCCAAATCCAAAACTCGACGACCTTAATCTCGATTATATTTCTTTGTTTTAAGGTCTCGGTGTACAAATCCCTAAAATATTTTTGCAGCTCACTTTCATCTCCACTCTCAAACTCGCTCTCATCTTCGCTAGAAACACTTGACTCATCGTCGACACTATCATCGTGGGACAAAGTGGGTGCACTCACATTACTCGAAAGATCTACACACTTCCCATGAGCTAAACCTTTCTCGGACTCGCCTTTCTCATCATCTCCCTCACTATCACTAAGAGTGGTGGGCATGACTACTTTCTTCCCTTTTCTCCTTATCCCAGTAGCACATTCAAAAGCCCTATGACCTTTGCCTTGACATTCGAAACAAATCATCTCATCTTACCCACTCTCTTCCTCTTTTTCACTATCACTCTCTTTTTCATTGCCCTCTGTGGCCTTTTCTTTCTTTTTATTTTTCTCAAAAGAATTTTTATTAAAAGAATTATTTATGTTCATTTTGAGAAACTTTTTAACAAATTTTGCAAATAAGGCCACATCGTCAATGCTAAACTCTTCCTTAGAATCAGACTCATACACCCTCTCTTTCTTTTTCTTTATAACTTGAGTCTTTAAATCAACGCCTCTATCCTTAGCCCTAATGGTTTGGGGAAATATGTCAATCTCATAAGTTTGTAGGTCTTGTACGAGCTCTTCTAACTTAAATGAATTTAACTTTCCCAACGAAAATGAAACATTTTGGAAGAGATCTCAAAATTTTTTTAACGACACGCGTGTTATCAATTGGATCACCTAAATTCAAACTCGAGTTAACAATGTCCGATAGACATGCATAAAACTCATCAAAATATTTAGACTCATACATGGTAATTGTCTCAAATTAGGTGGCCAAATTTTGTAGCTTTGATTCTTTACCCGCGTTCGTACCCTCATGTGTGATGTGGTGCACGTCATAATTCGAAGGAACTCATCGGGGGTGACGGATCCAAAAAGATCACTCAAACCACGGGAATTAAAATTAGACATTTTAAAATCATCTTAGTCCAATCTGACAAAGGTTTCAAATAGGTGATGTTATTTGCAATGACACTGGGAGGAGTCCACCCTCTTTCACAAATAAGCCAAACACATTCGTCAATGGATTTCAATTGGGATTTCATATGATCTTTCCAATAGGTATAATTGGACCCATCAAAAATTGGCATTCGATTAACATTGCGACAAAATTTTAAAAATCAGATTTCTTAACCAAAATCAATATCTCACAAGTTTGCTGAATAATAGGAATACGCGATAAATTAGCATAACCTACTCTGATGCCAAGGCGTAAAATGTGCTAAATGCCTTGTGGGATATTTATTCAAATGGGTTCGCGAGTTTCAAACAAGCTTATTTTAACCAATGTCAATTTATGAGTTTAATCAATTCATCCCTTTTAAACACAACCAACCAAGAGTGTGCGTGTCAAACCAACATAAAGAAAGGTGCAATGCAGAATTCAAGAAAAAATACCTTTCAAGTAAAAACCTTTTATTTCCACTATAATTTGTAAAGGAACGGTTTACACCGATTACAACGAAAATACAATTGACTTACAAAATACCCACAAGTGTCGGTTCGTAGTCGTCAGCCTAGGAACACCGCAGCACTCCCTATAACACGCAGTCTATCAGCCCAGTACCTCCCGCAAGTGGCACCTGTGGTCAGTCCATTACCTTTCCAAAGCACCTAATGTTAGCCCAGTACCTCTCCAAGGCACCTATTTTCAGCCCAGTACTTTTCCAAGGCACCAAAATTCAGCAGCAAAACTCCCAACAAAATATGCTTTGGGTTCCACAGGACAACTCACAAAAAATGTCTAGGATTTGTGAATTGTAAAACGAAGTTTGAACCCTCAAAAAGATGGAGAATTAACAAAAACACTCAAGTCGTATTCTGTTCAAAGTAGTGTTTTCTCCACATGAAATAACAAAGTCCGACACCCTTTATATAATAACATTTAAGGCAGTGTCATGTTAGAAATTATTTTTGTCGTTCGGATAAAAAATGTCATCGTTCGAGTGAGATCTGATCTCGTTTGAATGACATACGATGTGTTCGAACGACATCATACACGTGTCCAAATCAGTTTCAGTCTTTTATAAATCTTGGAAAATCCAAAAATTAAGACTGTTTACGATATTAGAAATGTTTATCTAAAAACTTTTATGATAAAATGTTTTTGAACAAATAAAAACCATTTATTAATATTTCAAAAATAGAAAATATTTTTACCTTTCACAAAAATATCCCAACACTTTTTATGTAAAATATAAATGGAACTAAAACACATTTTACCAAATTCATCCTTGTTGGGCTTGAATGTTGAAGACGTCTTGAAATTTAAATTGCCACTTGTAGATGTCTTCTTTCCAATTATTTAACAAATTGTAGCAGTATATGACATGCTAAATGTGACGGACAATGTCCTTGCACATCTAATGTTCTGCCGGTAGATTATTTTGTTTAAATTATTAAAAGTATGAATGATCTTGGAATTTTTTCTTTTCTATTTTGTTTCTTAGATATACAGAGGCGAGTTTACTATTTGAAATATCATGTTGTGACATCGATCAATGTTAATTATAACTTAATTGTTTCACTATTGGTGAACCATTGGTGGTAATTCATATCTCAATATTTCTTAAATTTATTCTTCATTGTTGTAACACCCCGCTTAATTAAATACCGGGTGATCAATCCCATACCAATTAAAACAGAATATACAGTTGGTTCATTCTTATCATCACTGTCAAAAAACATTTTATTATTGTTTATCACCCAATACTCAATTAAACTAGTGTTAAAAACTTTCCAATTTTAATTTAATGAAAATTCCATTTTTACCATTACAAACAATTTTATATAATCCATTTCACAACAACGAATAATGACTGAATGAGCATCACTATAAATTTAAATGCAACTGGAATAAAACTTTCCAGTAAAATATCTCAATACAAAAATCCCAATAATAGAAAATGTATCATAACGACATGAGTATAAAATCCTGACTCAGATAGAAGGGAATAACTAGAATCCTCTTGGGCAGCATGCCCTAAATGAATGATCAACTACATAGTATGAATTAATGAATATAAAGGTGTCTAAACAATGGTCAAAACTCCATAGCATCCATAGCTCATCCAACATCATCATCCTCTATGGTTGGCGTCCCTGCATCTAGACACCTGATATAGGAGATACAAGAGAGAGAAGAGAATATGCAATGAAATGGGTCAAAGCCAATGTAAAACAGTTTATAAAACAACAAGTGAATAAATTCTATATTCAACAATTATTATATTCATGTTAGATTATCGTACTCTCTCTTGAGTTTCTCACCTCTCATCTAGAGTGCACACCTAACGCACCTTAAAATCATACTAGTTACTATTTCCATGCTAATTAGTTCATATCGGTACAAACTAACCATATCCCGTATCTATCCCACGTATTTTTCTTATAACAATAATATGTGTATATCCATTTAGATTCAACATGGATAAGCCCTTTAATTATTCAATGTAATTAAGTATTATCATACTTAATTAATTAAAGATTTTATTATCTTTCAATTTTCCTTTATTCACATGGAATATATTAGCACAAGTATACGTATACATTCACTCTATTATATGTATATAATACGACACCCCGAGGCACAACTGTGGTGCATGCATTACTCTGCTATCATATCCCAGTACACCACGTCACTGTATAGGGGACTATAGGTTCGATAAATGATCGTTCAATACCATTTGTCAATACTAAAATGACTGTTCAATACCATTGTTACGGCAATCCAACCTACGTCCTATGTTCTCGAGTGACAAGTCAAAAATCCAATAGATTCATTAGGATATGACTGCTCTCACGCGTAAACGTCCCCCGATAGAAAGTAAGCTAGGTATCTTTTACACGTAAATTATCAACAAATAGGCATTATCATATACCTAGTTAAAATTAGGTATTTATGCTACCTACATCATATTAGGAATTTATCCTATCCCATGTACCCATTATATTTCTCAAATACTGCCCGTACTTGTAACCACGATTATCAACATACCCTTATTATGTATTTGTTCTTTCCATAATATTTTATCCAACACAAGTACTCGTATATATGTTCTCAATATTACCCGTACTTGTTGTGTGTACCTTGTTTAATTATCTTGGCCCAGAGGAGTAGCCCGATTAAGCCCTATCAAAGATAGAGTAAGTCCGGCCCAAAATCTAAGGTCCCATAAGTAATTAATTCACTAGTGACCCATTCAACCCCTAAAATCTCTAGAGAGATATTATAGGAATTATGGGCTAATATGGAGGTTCCGAACACCCCCAGACTCCGAGAATCAAATGTATATATTGAACCCCCAGCCCGGGGCAAAGGGCATGCAAAATTGTAAACACTCCCCTGGAGTAAAGAGAAATATAAAATAGAGAGCACCATCGTGGACGTAGGACATTTTGTCGAACCACGTATATTTTGTGTCGTGTGTAATTACAGTTATTTTGTGTTCTTTATCTTTTTCTGGTGATCGCATTTGCTTATTATTTCTGTTGAGATTTACTATCACCACAGTTGGCGCCGTCTGTGGGAACCGACTGTTGTTCCTTAAAGAAAGCCTTCTCCAACAAGAATCCAGAATGTCTTCTCACAGTAGAAATTCCCCTCAATGAGGAGATATTCAAGAGCAACCCATTCCTCAAAGGGTTAGATCTGAAGTTCAATGCTCAAACCCAAGGCCTTGCCCAGAACATAAGGTCTCAAAAGAAAGCCAGGGACCCGCTAGGTCCACACAAGTCTCCAGGCTGATCAACACCTACGAGGCTGGGCTCCAAGAGTAAGAGGAAGCTACTCGCAAGCAGGAAGATGAGAATGCTTGCTTCAAAAGGAGACTGGAGAAGATAGAGAGGGAACTTCACCACATCATAAAGCAATCTCATTATCGCACTCCTAGCCCTCAAGCGAGTAGATCTCGCAACCAAAGAAGGAGCCCAAGAAGCGGATCTCAAATAATTGAGGGACACAGTTCATATGACGACTTGTTTGTGCAATAATAATCAGCTCGCCATCACAGGAGCCCAGGCCAAGGAAACGACGACATATGAAATTTTTTCACGAGGGAAATGGACCAACACCTAGCACATCGGGGTGCCAGGTCGACCAGAGAACTAGCCAGGTGAGATCTCAAGACCCAGATGAAATCACCTTTCTCAAGGGAAATAAAAGAAGAAGAAGAAGAAGAAGAAGAAGAAGAAGAAGCCTCGAAGAAGTTTGCAATGCCCAGGTTCAAGATCTATGATGGAAAGACTGATCCTATCGACCATATCAGGTGGTACAGATAGGCCACGACTCTTTGGAATCACACGAACACATTGATGTGCCGAATCTTTCCATCGAGATTGCATGGCGTGGATAAAAAGTGGTTTTCGAAACTCCCTCATAGATCCATCAGAGCTCTTCACAGTTCACTTCATCACCAGCAGCTCCCACCCGAAGAGGATGGATGATTTGTTGACTATGAAGAAAAAGGCTCAGGAGAGCCTCAGAGACTACGCGAAGAGGTATTAAGAATTGTTCAATAAGGTCGAGGAATGCTTCAAATAGGTCACCGTCTCATCCTTTAAGATTGGCTTACCCAGTTCTTACCTCTTACACCAGTCCCTCACCAAGAAAGAGGCCACGACCATTAACGACTTGATGGCTCGTACTAAAAAATATGCTAAAGTGGAAGATGTGACTCATCTCAGTATAAGGGAAAATGGTCGCGCCAAGTTCACCGGTAAGGGCAGCTACAAAACTGAGAATAAAAAAAGGAAGTAAGAATGGGGGCAAGGGCGGCCCTAAGAATAGGAACAAGAATGATGCCTCGGAGGAATTTCAAGCTGTGAATACAATTGTTAAAGAGCCGATCTACAAGATTATGGTACAGATTAAGGACGAATCGTTAATTAAGTGGCCTAGGAAGATGGGTAGAGACCCTTCAAAGAGGAACAACGCATTGAGATGTGATTTCCACAAAGAGGGCAGGAATCAAACTGAGCACTACAAAGCCCTCAAGTCCCACATTGAAGAGTTAACTCAAACTGGACACTTGAGCGAATTTATGGAAAAGAAGGCAGAGAAGGTCGCGGCTAATAGAGATCAAAGGCCTGACAACATGCTCGAGGAATATGTCGACCATGAGTTTGGAGTAATTCATGGGGCGTACGACTTAATACAGATTCAAAGGAACACAGCTCGGATGGAAGTCAAAAAGCTTACAGCAGTAATGCAAGCTTTTCAAATCGATGAAGACCTGGTGGAAGTAAGAACCCCACATCATGATGCATTGATCATTACACTCAGGATAGCTAACTATGATGTTGACAGGTTGTTGAAAAAGGGAAATCCTGAAAAAGATTAGTCAATGAGTGTGTCATAAATAAATTCAAAAGTAGTCTCATAAATAATACGACGAAATGGAAAGAGAAATCCAACTACTAAAGCAATGAAATAAATCCAGCTGCACCTCCAAAAGATCTCCAATGAATCCTATGCATCAACTCCCAAATAAATCCTGAAAAAGATTAATCAACAAATGTGTCAGAGCCAAAGCCCTGAGCATGAAAACCGACTACTCTTCTCAATTATGGTCTTTGAACCTGGACAATAGTGTTGTATATATTGACCATAACAATAGAATATTTTAATTACAAAGGTTATTAATCCCTAAAAATAAATTTCTAACTACCTGCAAGGTTTCTTTAAAATGTGCCACACCAATAACTTTTTAATTAACCCACATTCCCAACAATATTCGATTTAATTACCGAACCACAATTATAATGTACCCAGATACACGTCCCCTTGTCAGTTCCGTCGTTTGATCCGTTTTTATCCTATGATCATCGCGATATGATGAGGTTCCACACACGACACAATATAAATCGTCCTCTGACCCGTTTAAACTGTCGGCCCTAGACACATTATGTCGCTAATAAATTTTCATATCCGTTTTAGTCCTGCGATATTAATTTCCAAAATTTCTTATGCTCATTAAAAAAATTATTCCCCCCACCCTTAAAAGCGATGTGAAAATCCTGAAAATACCCCTTAGTCCCAACTAAGGGTTCCCAAAACACAAATTCTTCATATCCTAAGTAAAGGATGATTATCCAAAATTTCACTCCACCTAGATATCAATCATAGGCTGTCGTAACAATGGCATAACATAGAAAATCAGCCCCCACCCTAAACTATATAACCCACATAGACTCAGTCCCGTACTTAATTAGCATAAATCACAACTAAGGCCCACTTACTAGTACCATACCTAACAAGTGTACTATAACAAAGGGTGAAAACCAATTTCCTACAATACCCAATGTCCCCGAGATATAAAAAATTATGATACTTCCATAAAGTGGAACAATTAACAATATATAGCAAAATATATAACAACACTCAATTCCCAATTAAATAATTTTAATCTAAATAGTGGAAATCAAGGACACACAAATATTGTGAATTCTGAATAATAGCTATATGCAAGTCCTATTATAGTTATTATTTTCTAACACAAGTAATTAATTTTATCTAGGGCTCTTATTTGAAATATCAAAATTTACTTTCTAAGGGCTCCTCTGCATGCACATGCTCATAACACAATCGACTACAACAACACAACCCAAAGAACAACAAAGTTATAAGTATTCGGTAACATTAATTTTTCATACAAAACAGTTCCGAAATTTATCTCTTTAAAAATTGTATTCATAACTTATTTTAGAAAACATGAGTTTGATGGAAGCTACAATCAAGACACATAACACTAAAGGAAAAGAATAGGGTAAACATACCTGTGATTAGTTTGACAAAATTCTAATTAGATATATGAGTTCCTCTCGAAAAATGAATCGAAAACTCTTCTTGTACCAACTTGGTACAGATTAGTCTTGGCCTCCAAAACAGAGCTTGAAAAGTAATTTTAATGGTGGCTAGGGTTTTGAGGTGGAATATGATGAACAAAGAATGAGTCTGGTGCTCTAGGGTTGGTAAGATATAAGTTTTAAAAACCTAGCCCCGAAATATCATTAATATAAAAGAGTTAAAGAGTTTTAATATAACAAAACTCGTCAAAAGAATTGCAGCGCAGGAAAATTGTTGGGGTCGATCGATCGACCCCTAGCGCCGATTGATCGATCGCCCAAAAAAACTGACAGTTCCGCCAAAAAAATTATAAGGGACAAATATTTAAAAATTCATACAAAATTCGTTTTAACTTCGATTTCAATTCCGCTTAAAGTTTTATTCTTCTAAAATCATGACCAACATATTTAACCAATAAAAATTATAAAATTTATTTTTCTCAAATTTTCAATTAATTAATTAATTAAATTAACTAATAAAAATCACGGGGTGTTACAACCACTGTTCATCTAGTTGGCTTCGCCAGAAAAATAACCATCCCCTAAAAAAGATTATCCTGTTAGTTTGGGTAGAAACATCTCGAAAATGATCGAATTTCTCGTGGTCGACATTGACTCCCCATACCAGGCGATCCTCGACAGATGATGGTTGCACGTGATGAAGGTAATCCCCTCTACCTACCATCAGAAGCTCAAATATGTGACCGAACTTGGAGTGGCGTAGATCAGGTGGTGGCGAGAAAGCTCTTCATAGCAACCATCCGCCCCAAGCCAGTGAAGAAGGTCGAGAAAGTTAGAAGCAAAGATGAAGAGTAGGATAGGCTAATGCTCTCCAAATAGCAACTAAGATATGGAAGACCCGGAGTGGAGGAGACCAGCTCTTCCCATCTGAAAGATTCGTCAAGGACCTGGAGGAAGTCACAGCCAGTAGCAGTTCAAGTAAAAGAAAGTTCTTGATTGGAACCTCACTCACCGACCACGAAAAGAGAGAATTGGTCACCTTACTCCGAGGAAACCTAGATGTCTTTGCATGGGAGCCTTACGTGCTTCCCGGGATTGATCTGAGCATCACTTGTCATCAACTGGACGTCGATCCAGCATTCAAGCCAATTACACAAAAAGCTCACCGTACTGCTCCGAAAAAAGCCAAGGCAGTGGAGAAGGAAGTGGAAAAACTACTGGACGCAGGATTCATACGGGAAGTCCAGTTCACTAAATGGCTATCCAACCCAGTGGTCATCCCTAAAAGCAACAGAAAGTGTACATTCTTCATTAATTCTACTGACCTCAATAAGGCATGCCCTAAAGATAGCTGCCCCCCCCCCCCCACCCCCAAAGATTGATCAGCTGGTAGACGTCACTATAGCACACGAAACGATGAGCTTCTTAGACACATACTCGAGGTATCACCAAATCCCTCTATATGAGCCAGATCAAGACAAAACAGTGTTTATAACCACAATTGGGTTATATTACTACAAGGTTATGCCTTTTGGGCTAAAAAATGCAGGAGCAACCTACCAGCGGCTAGTCACCAAGATGTTCAAACACCAAATGGGGAGAACCATAGAAGTCCACATCAATGATATGCTCATCAAGAGAAATCTCAATGAAGACCACCTCTCTGACCTATCAAGGACCTTTGAAATCCTTAGGAAGTATGGAATGAAGCTCAATGCAAGTAAGTGATCCTTCGATGTCCAGTCAGGAAAATTCCTTGGGTACTTGGTCAGCAAGAGAGGTATCAAAGCCAACTCAGATTAAATAGATGCCATCATAGGGTGAAACCCCCCGTACGATAAGAGATGTGCAGAAGCTCACAGGTATGCTCGCCGCCCTAAATTGGTTCATCTCAAAGTCATTCGAAAGCTGCCGACCATTCTTCCAGTTATAGAGGAAGAGCAAATATGTGGGGTGGTACGATGATTGCTCGAAGGCATTAGAGGGGATCAAAGCTTATCTCAGCACACCACCATTACTCGTAATCCCTCAAGAGAATGATTCTCTATACCTATACCTCGCAGCATTCAGTCATACTGTAAGTTCTGCACTAGTATGCAAAAAAATAGGAATCCAACAACCAATCTATTACGTGAGCAAGACTCTCTTGAACGCCGAACAACGGTACCTACCATTAGAAAAGATTGCTTTTGCGCTAGTGGTAGCCTCAAGGAAATTAAAACATTACTTTGAAGACCACTCCATCATCATATTTACATCCCACCCTCTAAAAGTAGTCCTGAGAAAAGCATACCTGCCAGGTAGACTATCAAAGTGGACAGTTGAGCTCGGGAAATTTGACATCCAATTTTAGCCAAAGAATGCCATCAAGGGATAGGTCCTTGCCGACTTCATAACAGATTTTATAGGAGAACGTCCTTGCGACCAACCTCAACCTATTCATCATAAGGAAGTCCCCTCGGCATCAGGCATATGGAAATGTTTCGTTGATGGTGCCTCCAATTCCAAACGGGCGGGAGTAGGCATCGTACTGATTACCCTTGATATGACCAAGTATTACCTCGGCCCAGAGACACCAACCTCGGCCGAGATGATGGCCGAGATATTGATCGACCCAAGATAAGCCATGGACCCCCGATATCATCTCTCGGCCAGACCAGGGTCGGCCTAGGCCGACACTACCATCTACACTCCCAATGGACACTGCGCATCACAGGCATCAACAGCATTCTCATATACCTAGGTATGGCAACCTCGGCTGAGGGTAGACCGAGGTAACAGGGAGCCTTAAACCTTTAACTTGGAACTGGTTCAACCTCAGCTTGGGCCGAGGTCATGGGAAGCCTTAGCAATCGTCAGCATGGAATCGAACCTACCTCGGCTGGGGCCGACCCCAGCATAATGTCTCGGCTGAGACCAGGCCGAGACTCACTATGACACCTCGGATTAAAAGAATATCAAGCCTCTGCAGCTCGGCCTCTCCCAGGCCGAGGTCATCCCTCACCGTTGTAGCCGAGCATATGTTGAACATTTGGATAAGGACACCTGGGCACAAATCAGTTGTAACAAGATTATTCCCCACATGTGGGGAGAATATTTCACCATCATTACTTACATGTGGCAGCGACAGATGGCACTCCCCCATTGGTGAGGCTACCACACACATGCACATTACATGCATGGGGGGGTACATTACACCCCCTAAGCACTATATATAGGGATCATCCCCTACCTTGCAAAGGGATCCCAGCTATTCAACCCTAGATGAACCTCTGTCTAAATATACAGTAGAGAGAGAGCTTGAGAGAATTGTATCCATGGCCATTAGTGCCTTCATTCAGTGATATTACTCACACACTAATAGTGGACGTAGGCCAGATTGGCTGAACCACTCATATTTCGGTATTGATTCCTCATTTCCTCACCTCATTCTCTTATCTCTTTATATAGATGTACTGCCATTATTATTCATATATTGAGCTTGGAAACACCTTATCTGGTGGTGCTGATTTTTAGCATCATCATTTTGGCGCCGTATGTGGGAATGAGAAGCTATCTCTTCCTCCTTTTCGGCTTAACCTCATCGGAGACTCTAGTGGTGGACCAGGAACCACCCCTTGCATGGAGCTATTTCACCATTGAAAGAGGTCCTTTAAGGTATTAAGCTCACTTGCTACTCAAGCTCTATACAGTTAACATATGGCACCAGAATTACCACCGCCTCTTCCGCCGCCCGGAGGTGGAGGGGCTAGCTCCAGTCAGGCTCCTCCCCAGTTCGAAATGGCGGAGGTAGCAGCAGCCTTGAAATCTTTGGCTGCAACACAACAAGCCATGAAGGAGCAATTTTCCCAGCTCAGTCAAACCATGATGATGAGGCCACCTGGAGTCTCACCGGATATGATCACTCCGACGGCAGTTTAGTCTCATCCTGACACCAGGGGACCACCCCAGGCGCCCATGAAGGATCAGCCTGCACCCTAGCGGAGGAGGGACGTTGCTGACCCTAGGCGCTTGCGCCTGGGGAGGCAAGGAAACCCTTGCCCAGAGGGCAGGTATGATGACCTAGGAGCTGAAGAGGCCCCAAGAGACTGTTGGGAGCCGTATGAGGTGTCAGATAACACCATACGACCTCTTAGGCAGAGTCAGGGATGTGTCGGTCGAAGAAGAGAAGAGGCCCAACAAAGAGGGTCATCCTTTGACAGGCTGAGTAGAGGGTCGGCCTTTGAAAGGCTGGGCCCAGTTAATGACCTGAGACAGAGGCTATCGAGGTCAAGGAGCGCGGCAGGCTCCCAAAGAAGGGATATGCAGGCTCGGCCAGACCAAGGCCGACCCTGTGAGAGAAGAGCCAGGGAGCAAGAAGAGGTTAGAAGACGTGAAGGGGAGATGGATAGAAGAGGTCTACGCTGTTCTATGGGCTTACAGGACCACAGCAAGGACACCCACAGGAGAAACCCCATTCATGTTGGCACATGGCTCAGAAGACGTCATACCAACGGAAGTAGGACTACTAAATCATCGAATTCAGGCCTACGATCCTGACAGCAATGTGGAAAGGAGGAGGCTAGACCTGGATCTTATTGAAGAGAGAAGAGAAGATGCAGAGGTCAGGAAAGCAGCCTACCAACAGAGGGCAGCGAGATTCTACAAACAAAGGGTGAAGTCAAGACGCATTGCAGTGGGAGACCTAGTGCTAAAAAAGACCCTACAGAAGACAAACAAGCTATACCCGAACTGGCATGGTCCCTACAAAGTAATGAAAGAGGTTGTGCCTGGCACTTATTGGCTAGAGAACCTAGAGGGAGAACCTTTCACCAACCCGTGGAATGCTGACCACCTGAAGAGATATTTCATATGATGTTGCATAGAATTTTATGTAAATGTATCATCTTATTGAGAAGAGGTTATAATAAAGATCAGTTTTCAGGACAAGTTCTTGCTCCACTCTTAGATCAGAGATATTTTATGAGGCTAACCTCTTAGGTGATGACCTCAGACCCTCATAACATCACCAAATGGTGACGAGGTCTGAGCTCAGACACCTGGGTTAGATGACCTTAGACCCTTAACATCATTAATTTGGTGATATTTATTATAAGGCTAACCTCTTAGGTGAAGACCTCAGACCCTCATAACATCACTCGGTGGTAACGAGGTCTGAGCTCAGACACCTGGGTTAGACGACCTTAGACCCTTAACATCATTAATTTGGTGATATTTAACCTCTAAGGTGAAGACCTCAGACCCTCATAACATCACTCGGTGGTGACGAGGTCTGAGCTCAGACACCTGGGTTAGATGACCTCAGACCCTTAACAGCATTAATTTGGTTATATTTATTATGAGGCTAACCTCTTAGGTGATGACCTCAGACCTTCATAACATCACTCGGTGGTGACGGGTTCTGAGCTCAAACACCTGGGTTAGATGACCTCAGACCCTTAACACCATTAATTTGGTGATATTTATTATGAGGCTAACCTCTTAGGTGAAGACCTCAGACCCTGATAACATCACTCGGTGGTGACGAGGTCTAAGCTCAGACACCTGGGTTAGATGACCTCAGACCCTTAACATCATTAATTTGGTTATATTTAACCTCTAAGGTTAATACCTCAGACCCTCATAACATCACTCGGTGGTGACGAGGTCTGAGCTCAGACACCTAGGTTAGATGACCTCAGACCCTTAACATCATTAATTTGGTGATATTTGCTATGAGGCTAACCTCTTAGGTGATGACCTCAGACCTACATAACATCACTCGGTGGTGACGGGGTCCGAGCTCAGACACCTGGGTTAGATGACCTCGGACCCTTAACATCATTAATTTGGTGATATTTATTATGAGGCTAACCTCTTAGGTGAAGACCTCAGACCCTCATGACATCACTCGGTGGTGACGAGGTCTGAGCTCAGACACCTTGGTTAGATGACCTTAGACCCTTAACATCATTAATTTGGTGATATTTATTATGAGGCTAACCTCTTAGGTGATGACCTCAGACCCTCATAACATCACTCGGTGGTGACGGGGTCTGAGCTCAGGCACCTGGGTTAGATGACCTCAGACCCTTAACATCCTTAATTTGGTGATATTTATTATGAGGCTAACCTCTTAGGTGATGACCTCCGACCCTCATAACATCACTCGGTGGTGACGGTGTCTCAGCTCAGACACCTGGGTTAGATGACCTCAGACCCTTAACATCATTAATTTGGTGAGGTTGGTTATGAGAACAACATATTAGGTAATGACTTCAGAGCCTAATAGCATTCAGAGATCATATAGCATTCAGAGGCATTCAGTAAAAAGAAGAGATTACATAACATTCTGAGGTGTTACAAATTCAGTTACAAACTACAAGCTAAAAATTACAAACTACAAAATACAAATTTGTTACAAGTTAAAGGTCTGAGGGGGGAACATTGACAGTCTCGGCTGGGTTGACTTGATCAGCGTTGGTCACCTCGGCCACATCATCAACAGGGCCAGTCCCTCCGAGCTCAGTCCCTCCCAGAGTTGCAGTATCGGCTGGGGCAGCGGCCTCATCTTCTACCTCTTGCAGTGCCTGGGCAAATTGAGGGTCGGCAAAGCCGAGGCCCACAAAGTTGGAGGCCTTCAGAGTGCCGACATCCTTCTCTCTGACCTCATCCCATTTGGTAGTGGCTTTGATACCTCTTTCGAGGTATTCAAAACCAAAACCCACGAACTCCTCAGAGACTTTGTAGTCAAATTTTTTTTTCTCTGAGGCATCTGCAAGGGCAGCCTTCACAGCCGCGTTGACCTTCTGCTGCAGAGCATCGTCTTTGTCCTTCAGAGCCTTAGCATGGTTTTTGACGAGCGTAGAGATATCTTTTTCCAAACCCTGGGCCTTATTTTCAGAGTTCTTGGCCTTATTCTCATAATTCTGCAACTCTGACTTCAGACGGTCAACCTCGGCATTCAGGGCGCTCTCGACCTTCTCAGCCTCCTGCCCCTTCTGAATGAGGGGCAATTTTCTCATGGCCCAGTTAGACAATTGGTACATGGCAGTCACTCCCTTCACATTTAGTGAAGAGGTTAAGTGGGAGGAAATTCAGATGTTGCACTTATAAAACTTTGACAAAGGAACAAGTCATACCTGGACGACTCGGCGAAGGCCGAACTCAATCATCATAGGGGTGTCCATGGATCTATAGAAACGCTTGTCTGCCTCGGCCATTACAGTGACAAGTGCATCCATGGCCTGTCTGCTGTTGCCGACCACGCTGTCAGTCAACTTCAACTGCTCCAGACGAGCCGTCAGGATGTCAGCCGAAGAAATTGGGATCACAGCCTCAGAAGTCTTCTTTTATCTCGAGGTCGGCCTCTGTTCCTCAGAGGCCGGGACCTCGGGGGCCCTTTTCTTTGAAGCTTGGGATTTGGATGTAGTGGGAGCTGGAGGAGGTGCGTTCAGACCAACCTTCTTCGCAAGCCTTGCCAAACTTGGAGCTGCCATCTCCCACAGCTCGTCTGGGATACCTGGTGGTCTCTCTGCAAAAGTGAAAAGACAAGAGTCAGAAATCAAACATGAATGATCAGGGGTTAGACTTGAAATAAAAAGAAAAATCCTTACCAAAGTCAACAAGGGGGATCCCACCCAGGCTCGTCTCTGAGAGAAATTGAGGGGTCAGCAAATGCTTGAACTTAACAAACATGCCGTGTGCCCCTTGATCTTGCAGGGCCTTCACCTTTTGGATATTTTGAAGGCTTAGACCAGGATCGGCCCTTTCAGACATGGTGACCTTACCCCATTTGAGGGGTATCCTCGGCCCAAGAGTGGAAGAAGGAACAGATGAGCCGAACTCCCATGGCCCTGAGGCGAAAAAACATCGGGGCTTCCAATTGTGATTCGAGGTCTGAGTCACCTGGATCATCTTCTTCTCAGGCCTCCGAGCCATGAAGTGATAGTAGCTCGGATGATTTTTGGCCGAGGTAGGGACATAGCAACCAGCAAAGACCTGAACTGGGAGGTCAGAGTGGTGTACTGCCCTCCACAAGATGATGGCCCCAATAATGACTCTCCAAGCATTGGGAGAGAGCTGCGAGGGGGCCAAGTTGATGAAGGAAAGAATGGACCTGATGATGGGATGAATGGGTAGACGAAACCCTAACTTAAACATCTGCTCGTACAAGCAGATTTCTCCATCTCGGTCATGATAGGCCCTCTCTTCCCTCCGAGTTCTCCTTAACTGAATGGAAGGACTAGTGGAATATAAGTACCTAAAGCACAGGAGGTCCACCTTGGTGACTGTGCTATCAAACTCGGCTGCTTCAGATATGTCAACATCACTTTGAGCATCCTCATCATCATCAAGCTCAACGTCGGCTGGAGCAGATGTAGATGGGTGACCAGGGAATCTCTGAGCGAACTCAGCCCCTGTAACGGCCGACAGAGGGATGGCATCAAGAATGGGTGGCACAGCCACACTCGGCTCAACAAGTTTAACCTCTGAAGAAGAATCTGAGGTGCTTGAGCCATTCTGGGACGAAGCTCGGCTGGAGACCTCGGCATGGTCAGGGTCCTGACCAGTCCGACGTGTAAAATCCGTGGCTTCTTAGAAAGAGTCCACAGACATGGAGTCTGAGGTGGAAGACTCAGACTTAGACATCGGCAATGGGTTGGCAGAGACGTCTGTCTGATAAAAGTTCTCAAGAGGATCAGGATATACCACCTTGAGAGGTGGGGGAAAGATAGGTCTAATAGGGAACTCCTGGGACCTACGAGATTCTTCCTCAGCTCTTTCTATTTGCCTAATCTTTTCTAAGGTCTTCTCTCTAAGAGAAGGGAAGTCCTCAAGAAGCTGGTACAGGGGTCTGAGCATCAGAGGACGACCCTAAACTTTAAGGAAAACTCCTAAAACTACAAACACGATTGACTTATAAAACAAAGAAGTTTAAAGATCAAACTTAGAAGTTTTTAAGAAAACGCAGTTCGCCGGAGTTAATGGAGCTCACTGGAAAACTTAAAAGGTCACCGGAAAATGCAAACAAAATATGAAAAACAGAGGAAATGGAAAAGGAGAGGTACCTGGAAGTGAATCGACGAATGAAACGAAGAGAACTCGCAAGAAAACTAGGGGAAACCCTCTGCAGAAGGACCTTGAGTGGAGGAGCTTTGGAGAGAGAGAGATTCACAAGAACAATGCGCGGGAAAGAAATGAAGAAGAAGAAAGAGAAAGGAAGGGTTTAAACCCTTAAGTACTTGGGCACACTTCCCAAGTCCCATCATTGCCTTGGGAAACCCAAGGGGCAACTGACAGCACACGCCAGCCATGTTTGCACGCCCTAGCTTGGGACAAGTGTCAGGCGGGTATCAGCCTTGGGACAGACAGGCCTCGGAGATGAAGCAATCCCCTAGCCACTTGCTCTCGCATATGACTAAGGGCTGGGGGGGTGATTGATATGCCCAAGTATTGCCTCGGCCCAGAGACACCAACCTCGGCCGAGATGATGGCCGAGATATTGATCGACCCAAGATAAGCAATGGACCCCCGATATCATCCCTCGGCCAGACCAGGGTCGGCCTAGGCCGACACTACCATCTACACTCCCAATGGACACTGCGCATCACAGGCATCAACAACATTCTCATATACCTGGGTATGGCAACCTCGGCCGAGGGTAGGTGTAATAACCCTCGCTTATGAGAACGTATTTTATATTAATTACTAGGTATGGTGATTAGATATATATGTTGGATCATGTATTGAGTATTGATTTAATGGAGAAAAGTTAATATTCACTATGAGTTTGCACATGCCTAGTAACTGTGGGTGAATATTGCCATGCTATGTTTTATTATATCATATGAATCTAATATGATATTTGGCTTAATAAAGAGACCGGAACTTAAATTGAATTATAAAATGTCCAAATAATAATTTGGAGGTTGTAGTTGAATCCGGAACGTGCGAGATAGTCAAATAATGTACCATATTGTATTTTGAGGTTTTGGGCATTTTTGACTGATTATGTCTTAAATATGCATTTGCGTATTATTTTATCACACTATTGGTTAATTAAGTGGGACTTTTGTCTTAAGCCACGACTTAGACTTACTAAGTCTTCTAATTTCCCTAATTTCACTTCAAAACCTAGAGAGAACTAGAGAGAGAAAGATAAGAGAGATTGAAGATTTGAGTGGGATTCTTGCTCCTACACCAAAGGAAATCTGCAATTTCAGAATCAAGGTAAGCCAGGTATGTTTTACACATAAATTATCAACAAATAGGCATTATCATCTACCTAGTTAAAATTAGATATTTACGCTACCTACATCATATTAGGAATTTATCCTATCCCAAGTACCCGTTGTATTTCTCAAATACTATCCGTACTTGTAACCACGATTATCATCGTACCTTTATTATGTAGTTATTCTTTCCATAATATTTTATCCAACACAATTACCCGTATATATGTTCTCAATATTACCCGTACTTGTTATAACGATTATTCTCCTCTAATTCGTATAATAATTATGTAGATATCTCAAACATAATTTTAATCCTTAATATCTTACAATTTTCTAACATTAATCCCAAGTTTCTCACTTTATTAATGTACCAAAATTATTCAGAATCTACTGTGGCTAAAATAAAATTTTCCAAACATTTTTAGGCTAAAATAGAATTCTGGAAATCTCATTTGATGTTCGAATATCGTTAGAGCGAGATGGGATCTCGTTAGAACAAGATTGACTCTCGTTCGAATGAAGTCAAGTCTCGTTCGAACGAAGTCAACGTTTTTCCTGTTCGTCTTCAGTTCCAGTTTTCTGCGTTTTCCCTCAAATTCTAACACCTAAATGTAATACCCCGTATTTTTATGCTTTATTAATTTGGGGATTTATTAAATTTAATATTAGTTGTTAATTTAATATAAATTCGGAAATTAATTACTTTATAATTATTAACGTGATGTGAGTTAGTAATTATGGGAAACTTGTTGAATATTACAAATGAGTAAAGTAATATAATATTGGTTCTATGAAATGTCACGAGTGAATAAAATGACAATTTTGGAAATTTTAGTCGGGACGCGCCCGTATCGCGTCGGGACTAAATATTGATTAATAAAAGTGAAATATATTTAAGTTATTTGTATGGTCATTTTCAGTGCGCCAACGTGTCCGGAAGGGTCGAGATAGTCAGAAAAGTGTACTCGGGGGTTTAGTTTGGGTCTCGGGGCATTTTTAGGCCTATTTAGCACCCCGGGAGGGCATTTTGGACATTTTGCGTTTTTGGGTAATTAAACCCACGAAAATTATTACGCTATATCAGCCATTGAGAATTGTCCTTTAGGGTTAGCAGACTCAAAACTTTAGAACGGCCATAGGAGAGGGAAGGAGGAGGCTTTCCAAGCAATCCAAGGCCAAAACGTTATCCGATTGCACCACCACCACCACCACCAATGCGTAGATCGCGCGACGGGGAACGCAACCAAGCCAAAATCATCCAGAAATCAGAATTCTGAAATTCCAGGCAAGTGTTTATCTTTCTTATTTTCGTTAATGCATCACTCATGTTAGTCTAGGGTTGATTAGGATGAGTTTCATGGAAGAAAACCCAAGTTGGAGATAGGAAATTGCATATAGTAATGTTATAAATGGGAATCTGGAAATCCCCTTCACATGTAGAGATTGAACCACGAATTTATGATGTTTTAGAAGAAGAAATTCTGGAAAAATATTGATTAGAACAAGGTTAAAGAAATTATAGGGTTCTTGAGATTAATACGAGTTTTTCGCCTATTAATCCATAGTTATTGATAAAAAAATTGCATGCTTAACGTAGAAGTTGTATAATATGGGTTTATACTGTTAGTAGTACAAATTTTTGGGCGTTTGGGTGTGACAAATATGGATTTGGATGAGATTGGATGGTAGAACCCGTAACTAGTTTCCTGCAGAATTCGCCATACCTGCTTGATCGATCGATCGAGCCAAGAGGTTTGATCGATCGAAGGTTCGATCAATCAAGCCCCTGCCATCGATCGATTGACCCCTCCTGGCAGACTCATATTTTCCCTTTTAAATTGTTAAATTCAAATTAAATGAGTGAAAATATTTGGGCATCCTTATTAAATTACTTTGGAAGATAAAGGAGACCAGTAGGACTTATTAACAACTATGAGACCTTTAATCTAAGACAAAATTTACATTTTTGGGATGCTTACACATAAGGGACGATGGGGTTGTGTGTTAAAGGGAGAGACACATAAAATAGCTACATTGGAAACAGATGAGTACCTACTGAATTCTACACTTGGGAGGATAGAGTCCATGAGTGTTACGTAGTAAGTTGGATTTATCCCCGAATTAAAGTAAGAGACGAACCGTTATATGTGATAACTAAAGATTGAGTAATAATGATAAATATTATATTATGGGTGATGAAAGGTACCTAAAGAGATATGGTAATAGTAGTATATTTATATGGCTGTGTTTATGCATATACTATATACATGTGAAAATCATGCCCGCGCTACTTGCTATCCCAGAGGTTACCGCGCTGGGACAGTCTTATCTCAAGGAGCCTTTATGGGGGATATTGACTCGTACCCTAGAAGATTGATATCCTTGGTACAGGCTATCTGATCGATGGTCAGACGGTCCTAAGAGACGTGTGGGTATGTTCTATCCTCTTAGAGACTTGGAATCTATGCTTCGCCTCAATATTGTTTGTGTATGTGATAATACAGTTCGAGAGTGATTCCGAACTTGTATTTCCCTTAGTACGAGTGAGACGGGGATTGGATAGCAGAGTATGACCGCACCATAATTTTTATCTGGGGTGCTATTAGAATATGTATATTATACAAGTATTTAATATATATATATATATATATATATATATATATATATATATATATATATATATATATATATATATATATATATATATATATATATATAATAAAGTAGGAAACTTATATATGTCACAAGTTTAGCTAATGATGTCATCTATATTATTTTTTCCTACACTTCCTATTTTATCCTTGAAATTTTTGGATTCCCTCTCTTTTCATACACTCTAATTTATTTGTCCTTCTTTTTCAAAATTTAAATTAAGGGGTATATTTGTAAACACACCCGAGATACACTCTCACCACAAACCTCATACGCTCAGCTCACTCCCTTTCCACCCATTTGAAAATTGAAGAAGCCACTTCATCTCTCTCTCTCTACTCTTACAAACCAAAACCTATTCATCATCTATTTTTTTTCTTTGGATTCATCAACTAATATTTTAATTTTTCAGCGGAGACACCACCATCACCATCACCAACACTCAGGGCACCGCCAGTTTTCAACGGAGTGATTTCAACAGCGATTTTAATGGGTTAGATCCGCCATTAAAATCGAGGTCAATCGCTACACACTCTCTTCCCCCTATGATGTAGAACCACGCTTCTCGCCATTAGGTATCCTCTCGCTCTCTCTCTACATTTTTAGGTCTGCTCTGTAACTATGTTGTATTTTTTTGGGTGCTGATTTGGGTAAAAACGGAGTGGGTTTGGATGTAGGGGTTTGGATGCTCTTAACTTTATTTCATTTTTTATTGATCTGAAATTGTGTTTATTTTTCTCTATCTCTTAGTCTTAGCTTCTTCTAAGACTTCAACAGTTAAATAAATACATCAAATGAACAGATATGCCCGTTTTTTAATTGATCTGAAATTTGTTTTCATTTATTTCATAGATTTTTCAAAGACTTTTTCTTTTTACGTATTTATTCAACTGCTCATTTATAGTTTGGTTTTTGGGTTTATTTCATAGATATTTCAAAGACTAAGGTATATAATTGGTTTTGTCCATACTTTTATATGTTGATGAGTTGAGAAGGTGGAATGTTAAAATTTTTGCCCGTTTTGATCAGTGTATTATCTCAAGCTCTCCACCCTATTGTTAAAATTTATAGGAAAATTATTGAAATGGTTTTAGTAATAATATTGATTTGTGGAAAAATTTTCATTATAAATTTTCGTAACTGCATAGTAGGTGTTTGAAGAAATGACCATGTGAAGCCTCCTATTTCGCCTCTCGCAACTTCTTAATCTCAGGTACAATAATCATATTTCAGAGGTACAATAATCATATCTTCTATTGTTCAAAGTTGAGGTTTCCTTTTATTTATGCTATGAGGTTTCGAGTTTGTGGTTTTATTTGGTATTGTTTTGATAATGTGCCTCAGAATGAGTTAGGTACCTTGGAAGATGATTTATTATTTGGGGCTTTTGCACAACGTTGGCGTTTCATTTATTCAACATATACGAATTTTACATTTGATTTACAAATAGGCTTTTAGTCTTTTGAATTTTTATATATTTGTTGGTTTTTGAGAATAATGTGGAAAGAATAGAAAAAAGTAAGTTGGGGCCTCAATGTGTGTAATGTGGGTGGCCGTGGTCCCGTGGATTGGAAGAGAAGGTCAAAGTGAGTAATGTGTGTTAGTCTAATGCCATTTTGCAAATTTGGATATTAAATTGGTCAACCCATGTGGTATTTATCTTCTTTTCAACTTTGGCACTCTTAAACATAGAAAATTGACTTAATTTTATTTTTTTATATTGATATAATAAATGGTTTCACTTTGCAATCTAATAAATACCTGAATTATGTTAATCATCGTATTAATTTTTTCTACATTCTTTCCAAAATAGCAAAGTGCCATATTTCCATCAAGTAAGAAAAATAACTCATTTGCTACATGGATTAGATAGTTGCCCAGCAAAATGACATATTTGTTCTCAGGTTGCCAGGACTGTTTGATTATTAGTTTAGATAATGTATCCTGAAGAGGTATTCCATCGTTTTACATTGTGCATGATTTTGATTATTGGTTTTGTTGGCAGGACGGTTTGATTATTAGTTTCGTTGGTAGGACGGTTAGACCCATTCTCCTAAAGAACAAATCACTCATCATCCATGCAATCGCAAAACGAAGCCCCTGCTATCACCTATTGGAATCAACCGAACAGGTAATAAGGGTTCTTTGTACTAATTTCTTTAATTTCTAATACTGTATTGGAATTGACCGGTAATGAGGGTAATATATGGATAATGGAAACTATGATTTATATACATCCTTCTTTAACATAAAGGTGAGATTCAAGGTGTTCACATTGGATTCTGACATCTATTATTTTTTTTTTTCTTATTTACCCAATTCTTTATGCACTTAATCAAGGTGTGAGATTTGTTAAACTTAATACATTTTCCTTTGAAATGTAGAAATGAGATTTTGGTTTTGAGATTTTATGTTCGTACCCTTCATAATATTACTTTTGAGATTTTGGTGCGTGCACAATTATTTTTGTGTTGAAATTCCAATAACGTGTGGATATTAGTTATTCCAAAAAATTCCAATAACTAGGTATCTCCCACTCAATGTCTTAGTTATGTTTCGTATTAGATAATAGTTCTGTGTGGATAATAGAGTTTGTTGGGGGTAATTTTTTGGTTTTTTGTTGCCGGGTTTTTCCTTCACATCATCAATGTCACAAACTTTTATTTAGCATGGTAATTCAGAAATAAATTGAAGTTTATATATTTTGTTATTATAATAGAAGTGTATTTTGTGATCTAAGCATTATATAGCCCACTACAAATGTAGTTCAGTCCTTTAGTATAAGTTTGGTTTATCCTCATATTTAGGTCATTTCTTTAGGATGCTAAATCCATAGTCCAATGTTGGTGCCATTTCAGATATTTAATCTCCAATCAGCTGGGCTATTCCTTCAGTTGGGCTATTCTTTAGGATCGCATATTTTGTTCTCTTCATTTCGGCCACACATCATGAACTTGAGCTTCTTCAGGTACAACTCTCCAAGAGTATTATTGTGGATTTTCCAACACTAATGTTACATTTTGCTTCTTATGGTGTTCAATAATGTTTGTCCATGTTTATTCGCAAGAACCACATTTTTTGGGATTTAATTAAACAATATCACTTTGAATTCAACTCGATCTTTTGTTCAATGTTAATATATACTGTTATTTCTACTATAGTTGGTGTTAATACATTTATGTACCGTTGATCTAAATTTATTTTTATTTTTTTAACTGAAACCTTTATGTATTATTTAGGCAGGCCTAAAGTTAGTTTTGTTGTATTGTTGTTTTAAATGTTTGTTATCTTAGTGTAGAAAAAATTTGCAACTTTACATTTTGTAATTGATATGTATATATTTTTCTCATTGTTTGTTCCACATAATTTACGTTGGGAAATAAAATGATGTATTTGATATTTTTATGGTTTCAGGTGTCCCGGTATACGACTGCTTAGCGTTGAATGATCATTAATGAATTCGGGTAACCAGACTATGAAGATGCTCATTTTGTTTATGGAAGCAATGCAGTGGCAGTTAGTACACTTGGGCATCAAAGAACATCCGATCCAAGATGGAACCACCTAGGGTATGCCCGTGTACACTTTGATGGGGCCGGAGGCTATAATTTAGGTGGTTCCATCTTGGAGGAGTTCTCGAATTTCCCTTTCTAGCTGATGATCATTAATTGGAGTATGATTACCAGCTTCATGGTGATTTGGAAGACATCCGTTTCCCTAACCTTCAAGTTCGATGCTGGATTTCTCGGGTATGGTTCGAAGGCTATCAACATTGTCATTATTATTTTTGTGGTGATTGGGAAGACATCCGGTTCCCCAACCTTCATGTTCGATGTTGGATTTCTTGGGTAAGGTTTGAAGGCTATCGACATCATTTTTATTATTGTTGTTGTTTTTGTTGCTGCTATTCTTTTGGTGTTTATCCTGAAGGTGCAGCAGATGAACTGATGGGGACGTGACATGCGTGGGTGTTGCAGGCTTGCTTGAGAAGGGTGAGTTACTCTCCGAATGCTGGCTGTGTTTCATGTGATTTTTGGCAGTGTGGTGCCAGTTTCTTAGGGCTGTGGCCACTTGCTCACCAAATATGGTGGGTTTCATGGTTGTGACTATCTTCCCTTGAAAAACAAATCTTTTATGGTTGTGTTTATTTATTTAGAAATTGTTCTGTATATATTATATCTATGTTTTATACATTCATGTTGATATGTATTTTGTTTGCTTATAATTTTTTAGCATATTAGAGGTATGTATTGTACATCAGAGGCATATCAGACGCATTTTGTACATCAGAGGTGTGTATATCTCTATTTTATACATTCATATCAGAGGCATTTTGTATATTATATCTCTGTTTTATACATTCATATCAGAGGTATGTATTGTACATCAGAGGCATATCAGAGGCATTTTGTTCACTGTTTCGTTTACTAATTCGTTGTGGAATGTGTATTTTGTTCACTGATTCGTTGTGTATAACTAGAACTGCGTGTAATGTGTATTTTGTTCACTGATTCGTTGTAGGTTATATTTTTTAGCATATCCGAGGCATATCAGAGGTATGTAAAGGAGAGGTTCCCTTCTTTCAAAGAGGTATGTATTGTATAGGAACTGAACTGTATAGGAATTGAACTGCAGAGGTATGTACACAATAATAGTCCAATAAATTTGTATGAACTGTAGAGGAACCGAACTAAAGTAAGCAATAATAGTCCAACAAAGCAGAAGTATGTTCACGGACCAAACTATATAGGAACTGACCTGTGCTAAATAGGGATCGAACTATACGGGAACTGACATGTGTTGAACAGGGATCAAACTGTACAGGAACTAACCTGCGTTGACCAGTAAACTAAGGCATATATGACAATTCAGAGGTGACAATTATGTTGTCTCTTCATCGTCCAACAATTTCATTTTTTTGGAGCGAGATGTTAGTAAGAATAGGGCACTAAATGCACGATCAAGGGACAGTAGCGAGAACAAGCTAATAAGCACAAGCTATGCTATATTGGACTAATTTACGAACGAACACCTTTACTTTACTTGCTCCCTTATTTATGACCACATCACACTAATTTAATTTGCAATCACATTTTAGGTATGAAACGATGCAGCAGCAGCTGCAGCAATTGTAGGAAACGTGACATTTGTTACCCGTCAACTGGTACTTCTGCAACCCTATATGCTTTATGCTTCATTATTTCATTTTATTTTATTTTTAAGAGTTTCTATAGTTTCGCTGAGGCGACACTGACTTTACCTGATGATTCTTTGATGTAGGTTTGTATTTGGCCATTAAAGATGATCAATTGCAAGTTGGAAAGGGAACAGATGTGTTTACTGCAATATATATATGGTCATATCAATTTCACTTCCTACGAGGTTTAAACCAAACGTTCTTCTTTGAATAGGTTTGGTGGGAAGTTATATATGTGTCTTAATATCTCCACTATGTTTGAGAAATATATACGTACACAATTCATAGGCTTAATATCTCCATTGCATTCGAAACGAAAAGCAGAGGTAAATTTTGGACTTTATACTATGTCATCTCTCTAATATTTTGTTTTATTTTGCAGATATAAATAGAAAATTCCATGGTATATTCATTGCTTTACACACACAGTTTAATCATCTTGGACTTGAATCATTTTTTTATTTTAGATTTGTACCTTCTATACATGAGCTTTTATAATATTTTCTAGAGCATAAAAGTGTAATCAGACTCACACAAATTTCTGCTATCATTTAAGGGCCCTGCATACTTTGACTTTAAGAGAAATTCTTCATTTCCTCACCTCACAACTTGATCAGGTAATATACACTTCCAAGAGGCTATCGAGCAATGCCAATGTAATTTATTTTTCATTGGGCCTATTGTAGACATCAATCGTTCCTCAGTTTTTTAATTGATATTAGTAATTATGGTTGTTTTTTACATTATTAGCTATGTTTCTTTCATATTGGTCATATTTTTTGCATTATTAACAATGTTTGATGTGCAGCAGCTCAGCTAACTAGGCCATATGTAACAGTAGCACTGATATTGGCCCTATACAGTAGCAACCCTGATATATGGTCCTGATATTGGCCATATACAACAACAGCAGCAGCAACAGCTGGACCATATACAACTAATCACAGGTAGTTTGGGCACATGTAGCCGCCCTAATATTGGCCATATATAGCAGTAGCAGCAGCTCGGCCATATACATCTAAGCATAGGTAGTTTTGGACATTGTCTTAGTCGTGATGCATTAACCATAGGCATTCATATAATAACAACTTTCTTCAATAACTGTAATAGAATTGTATACCTGTAATACTGTAATAAAGTACTGATTGTGTAATAAAGTACTAATTCAATAACTGTTATAAGAGATAATTCAATAACTATACTAATTTAACTAATTCAATAACTGTAATAAGAGCTAATTCAATAAATGTACTAATTCAACTAAGAGCTAACTCAATAACTGTAATAAAGTATTGATTGTGTACACGATTATTATAGAATTGTGTTTTCGTAACAAATTTACATTTTTATTTCAATTATAGCATTGGTGGACTGATCCGACAATGATGCATTTGTGGCATCAGCCCATATTGTTGTCCATTAACAGTTTGTTAAACAACTTAGATTAGAAATTGGCCCCTGCTTTTGATTGTGGTTGATTCGCCCAATATGTCATCCCTCTCAATAACATTATTTTTACATAAACCCCGAAATGGTTGAATCATGTCAATCGAATATGATTTTTTTAAGTATTTGTAAATCTAACATTGATACATTTAGCTAACATTGATGCACATCCTTTTTCCTTTAAAATTTTTGTTGCAGATTCGTAATGCGAAATTTGCACAACGTTTATAGGGTTGACAATGGGAAGAAAGAAGTTTTGTATACCATTTTCCTTGGTGCATTACATAAACTAACATTGATGTTTTACAACAGCTAACATTGCCTTGGTTCTCTACATTTTTTCTGTTTCACATGTTTGATGTTTGCATATAAAAACATTTGCATGTTTGATATTTGGATTTGGTCTATATAATGTCCATGATGGACATTTGTATAGCTGAGTAGTTTCCTTTTCTTAAACAGGGGGATAGTCCTATAAATAGAGGATGTTCTGTCCAAATTTTCTTAATCGTGTACACATTTTTTGTTTTATAATAAATTTTATAATAACAACTAGCTTCAATAGTTAATATTGGGACACAAAGTGATTGACGTGCCCAGGTTCAAGATGCCTCATCTTCAAAATTTGCCCACTTTTCAAAATTATTTTTACTAAATTGTATGCGTTTTAGTACTTTGTACAATTGGACTAAATTGTACTAAATTGGAGTTTCTAAAATTGGACTAAATTGTACGCATCTAAGCACTTTTTAAAATTATTTTCGCGCCTTCTGTATTTCTCTGAACTATGTCTAAATTTTATGGGTATTGTCACTTTTATGAACTATGGCTAAATTTTTTAAATTGTTCACACTTAAAATATATAAAACATTTATTATTTACCTTATACAGGACTTTATACTTTCCAAATTTATCTGCATGCCTACATGCGCGCCTATACTTTTAAAAAAAATCCGTTTTGTAATTACGCACTATGGAAATTTTTATCATTTCGTGATCATGTAATTTGGAATTTTTTTGCCATTTTACGATTACGTACTTTACAAATTTTTCCCGTTTAAGAAATTGTTTACAATTATGTGTTGTAAAAAAGTTTGACACAATAGGTTCGTACCAAGGTGTATGTATGTATGTATGTACATAGACATGGTGTCTATAGGTATATAAATACGACGTATGGTCCAATTAACGATGCACACTTTAAAATTTTGCGTCGTGCCTTCAGGCACGGGCATACCCTAGTATATATATATATATAATTCTGAAATTGGGAACTTTCTACTGTGTTTATGGTAAGTAAGATATGAATAATGATTTCAATTTGGAAATAATTGTTTTGAAAAGTATAATATGATACTGGGAAACTTTATTAGCGAATAAAGTTAAAATGAGAGTTTTGTTATTAAATGGAATTTACTCCTTAAACAGTTGAATCACCAGTTTAAATCTTATGAGCAAACTAAGATAAGATAAGTTAAACCATTGGGAAGGTTAATGCGATAGGTGTGCACATTAGAAGAGAGGTGAGAATTTCTCAAGGGAGTGTCGCACTAATATGTTGTTGCATTGACCTGTAAACATTTTAAATACTTGCTAAACAAATTTTAATCATTTTCACTATCGAGCTCTGACCCGTTTTCCACTTTTCTTCTCTCTTGTATATATATATGTATATATTACAGGTGCCCAGCCACAGGGGCGTCTTACATAGGATACTTTGGAAGGAACGCGGTGCAGCTTAGGTGGGAGTTGGAGGCCTCTTGCTTAGACGGCTTCATTTATTTGATTCCACTCTTATCATATTTATTCAGTTGGGCACGTGTCGCCCGTTTCCATTATCTAGTTGTTTTATTGGACATTGTGATTCATTTATTTCTAGTATTGTCACTTTGGGATTTATTACTGTCTGGATGTTTTACTTTAAGTTTTAAATGTTGGGACTTAGTTGTTGAATGTTTTAAATCATTTGGATTACATGTTCCAGGATAATTGTGATATGATTCTTTAAAATTGAATTATGTAAAGATTTAATTGTTGGCTTACATTTAAATAAAATTTGGATAGAAATGTCTAAAAAATGGTTTTGACACTTAGCTTAATTAATTAGGGTGTTTAATTTGGAAAAGTTATTTTTCGACAGTGATGTTAAGAATGAACCAACTGTTCACCTTGATTTTAATTTAATAAAGGAGTGATTGCCCGCTATTTAATTAAGCGGGGTGTCACAGGTGGTATCAGAGCATCAGGTTCTAGTGTCCTTAAAATCTGTACGGCTTATCTCATTTCCAGCTTAGCGTCTTTGATTTAGAGCCCTAACACTAGGAATGTTGAATTCATCTTTATGCGTTGGAAATTCGTGCTTCTGCGATTTGTCGATATGAATGTTGAACTTATTCAGGTTAAAAATTTTATTTTCAGATGGCCCGTTAGGACGAGCGAGCTAAGGCCATTGGGGAAGTTAATGAACAAGGGAAACTCGCACCTCAGGTATCTCCGAAAAGGGTACCAATCGCCGAATTTGCGGGCATTGTGGCACAAGCAGTTACCACTGCAGTCTTACAGTACCACGAATGCAGTATGCAGCTTAGAGGAGGCAAAAGACCTAGAGAGGTTGATCAAATTCATATGTCTACTATTGACAATTGTGCGAAGGAACCGAAATTTCGGCAACAGGCCACCCAAGATCGAGACAGTTCCAAAGATAACAAAATTTATGTAAAGGACCAAAAGTGTGAGGGCCAACAAGGTTGGGGTCAAACTAAAGTCACAAAGTGGTGTTTCAAATGTGGAAGGAACGGCCATAAACCTCAATGTTGTCCGAATCAAGCTGGGGAGAAACTACAACCCGAGCAGCAAGGAATTTCGGAACTCTGCTATAAATGTGTACAACCAAATCACAAGTGGAAGAATTATCCTCAACCTGACATCGTTTTTCCGCAAATTTCTTATCAAGGACAGCTAAACCAAGAAGAAAGCGAGACTAGACAACAACATAGTAAAGTGAGACAGTTTCGAGGGAGGTGTTTTCGATGTGGAAGGAATGACCATAGGTGTCAGGATTGCCGAAAGAGGAATAAAGGCCCAAGTCAGCAGGGCCAGCAAGGCCAACACCGACAGCAGCAGGGTCAGAGGGGAGGTAACTTCAGAGGCCGATGTTTTGTGTGCGACAAGCATGGCCATAAGTGCCAGGATTGCCCAGAGGATGATAGGGCCCCACAGCAGCAGGGTGCCCATAATGAGCCATAGAGGCCACTTTTTCCAGCCGTCCTCCCAGCACCAACCCAGGTACTAGCCCTACCAGCCATTCCAGCAGCTCCAATACAACAGGGGCAGTTACAGTACGGACGTGTCTATAACGTCCACCAGGAAGTAGCTCCACAGGCACCACCCACAATTTAGGGTATGTTTCCTATCCATGGTACTATGGGTCGAGTTTTATTTGATACTGGGGCGACGCACTGTTTTATAGCTACCCATTTTGCGAAGACCTTAGGGTTATTAGCCACAGCAGAGAGCACTGTGACGTGTGTAGACTCACCACTGGGAAATGGTTCGCTTATTTTCTTTATATGCCGGGGTGTGGGGGTAGAGATTGGTAACTTCGTATTACCTGCAGACATGTTAGTCTTATATATGCATGAGCACGATGTCATTATCGGTATGGATTGGCTCGCAGCTTATAGAGCCATGATAGATTGTTTCGGTGGGAGTATTGTTTTTACCATTCCGTGGCAAGAGATGTTTGTAGTGGCGATGCCTCACCCAGAGGGAGGCTCGACCGCTCATTTATATTACATAAAGGAGGATACCTCTAAGGAGGTTACGATTCCCTTAGACTCGATCCCAGTTGTTTGTGGGTATTCCGATGTATTTTAGGAGATACCGGGCCTATCCCCAGTCGTGAGATAGACTTTGTCATAGATTTATTACCGGATACTCGACCTATAGCACGAGCTCCATACCGTATGGCTCCGGCAGAGATGCGAGAGATACGAGACCAGATAGAGCAGCTGTTAGGTCAGGGCTTCATTCGAAGGAGTACCTCACCTTGGGGCGCTCCAGTTTTGTTTGTGAAGAAGAGAGATGGTTCACTGAGGCTATGTGTGGACTACCAGGAGTTGAACAAGGTAACGATACGGAATAAGTATTTGTTGCCTCGAATCGATGATCTGTTCGACCAGCTGAGGGGAGCAACTTTCTTTTCGAAGATAGATCTGAGGTCGGGGTACCATCAACTACGTATTAGGGAGCAGGATGTTTCAAAGACTGCTTTCTTGACGAGATATGGGTCCTATGAGTGCAGAGTGATGCCATTTAGCCTCACAAATGCTCCAGCCGTATTCATGGACTTGATGAACCGAGTGTTCAGAGAGTTCTTGGATCAGTTCGTCATTGTTTTCATAGATGACGTTCTGATATATTCACACTTCGAGGAGGAGAATGCCGAGCACTTGAGGCAGGTTCTTCAGACTCTATGAGAGCATCAGTTGTATGCTAAGTACGATAAGTGCAGGTTCCGGTTGTGGGAAGTACAGTTCTTGGGGCATGTTGTTTCTGAACAGGGGATAGCAGTAGACCCGAGTAAAGTGTCAGCGGTGAGGGAGTGGGGGCAGCCCATGACACCGACGGAAGTGCGTAGTTTCTTGGGGTTAGCCGGATACTACTGGAGATTAATTCAGGGATTCTCCAAAATAGCGGGTCCATTGACGAACCTAACTCGCAAAGGGGTACCATATGTTTGGGATGATGCTTGCCAATTGGCTCTTAACTAGCTGAAAGACAAGCTTACTTCAGCACCAGTCCTTGCTTTACCTAAGCTGGGTGTGGAGTACCTGGTTTACACCGATGCCTCTTTACGGGGACTTAGGGGAGTACTTCAGCAGGAGGAGAAGGATATAGCTTTTGCCTCCAGCAAGCTTAAGCCGTATGAGAAGAATTACCCCACCCACGACCTGGAGTTAATAGTGGTCATTTTTGCATTGAGGATATGGAGGCACTATTTATTGGGGGAGAAGTTTTGCTTGTTCACAGAGCACAAGTCACTGCAGTACATGTTCACTCAGCGAGAGCTGAATATGCGTCAATGCAGATGGCTAGAGTTTTCGAAGGACTATCAGTTCGACATACAGTACCATCTGGGGAAGGCCAACATAGTTGCTGATGCATTGAGTCGTAGACCAATAAATGATGTAGCGGACATCTGGAAAGAAAAGTGGAAAGAGTTGGGTCACCAGGACGTAGTAGCCCGTTCTTTCGTATCTATCATGACAGTGACACCTGTGATTGTTATGAGGGTGATACAGGCACAGACCGCAGACCCATTTTGCCAGGACCAGATTGTACGACTTTTAGCTGAGGGTGCTGAGTCCTATTCTGTTAGTTCTGATGGGGGTTTGAGGCTTAATGGGAGATTGGTGGTCCCACAAGGATCAGAATTACGTCATGCAGTGATGACCCAGTCTCACGGGTCCCGATTTGCGGTACATCCTGGAGGAGATAAGATGTACCAGGATAGGAGGCGGCAATACTGGTGGAGTGGGATGAAGAAGGTCATTGCTGAGTTCATGTCCAAGTGTGCTACCTGCCAGCTGGTAAAGGTGAACCATCAGAGACTGTCAGGGTTGCTTCAGCCATTGGAAATACCCGCGTGGAAGTGGGAGAGTATTTCCATGGACTTTATTACAGGGTTGCCTACATCAGAGTGGGGCCACGAATCTATCTGGGTGATTGTAGACCGTTTGACCAAGGTGGCTCATTTTCTGTCGGTGTGGACAGACTATACCATGGGTTAGTATGCTCAGTTGTTCATTGCTGAGATTATCAAATTACATGGGGTACCCCTGAATATTGTGTCAGATAGAGACAAGATTTTCGTGTTGCGTTTCTGGGAGAGCTTTCAGGAGGCTATGGGTACAGAGTTGAGGCTGAGTTCAGCTAATCACCTGCAGACAGATGGACAAACAGATGTTGGAGGATATGCTACGCATGTGTGTTCTTGATTTTGGAGGAGGTTGGGAGCCACATCTTCCACTGGTAGAGTTCGCTTATAATAACTCTTATCAGTTCATGATTGGCATGGCTCCATTCGAGGCTTTGTATGGAAGACCTTGTCGTTCCCCAACTTGTTGGATAGAGGTGGGGGATAACAAATTTCTAGGACCAGAGGTGATTCAGGAAACCTCCGCGAGGATTGAGATGATCAGGGGTCGTATCCGAGTAGCCCAGGACAGGCAGAAAATCTACGTCAATGCGAAACGGTTCTTCCGAGAGTTTAATGTGGGGGGCTAAGTATTACTACGTGTATCTCCTATGAAAGGAGTGATGAGGTTCGAGAAGAAAGGGAAATTGGCCCCGAGGTACGTGGGACCATTTCCCATTATCGAGAGGATTGGGCTGGTGCATACATATTGGGTCTGCCAGAGCATTTGCATCGCATCCATGATGTATTCCACATCTAGTCGTTGAGACGATATCTTCGGGATGACATGGCTCACTCACACATCGCGATAGAGGAGATAGACTTACATACTGATAGCTCTTACGAGGAGAGACTGGTGGCTATCCTAAACCATAGCGAGAGGAGATTGAGGTCGAAGGTAGTTCCACTTGTACGGGTCCAGTGGGAGCATCATAATGTGGAGGAATCCACTTGGGAGATCGAGGCAGATATGCGCGAGAAATATCCAGATTTATTCTTACCAGGTATGCCTCATTTTCCGAATTTCGGGACGAAATTCCGTTATTAGGGGGGAAGTATGTAATACCCCGTATTTTTATGCTTTATTAATTTGGGGATTTATTAAATTTAATGTGAGTTATTAATTTAATATAAATTCGGAAATTAATTACTTTATAATTAGTAACGTGATGTGAGTTAGTAATTATGGGAAACTTGTTGAATATTACAAATGAGTAAAGTAATATAATATTGGTTCTATAAAATGTCACGAGTGAATAAAATGACAATTTTGGAAATTTGAGTCGGGATGCGCCCGTGTCGCGTCGGGACTAAATATTGATTAATAAAAGTAAAATATTTTTAAGTTATCCATATGGCCGTTTGACTGTGCCAACGTGTCCGGAAGGGTCGAGATAGTCAGAAAAGTGTACTCGGGGGTTTAGTTTGGGTCTCGGGGCATTTTTAGGCCTATTTAGCACCCCGGGAGGGCATTTTGGACATTTTGCATTTTTGGGTAATTAAACCCACGAAAATTATTAGGCTATATCAGCCTTTGAGAATTTTCCTTTAGGGTTATCAGACTCAAACCTTTAGAACGGCCATAGGAGACGGAGGGAGGAAGATTTCCAAGCAATCCAAGGCCAAAACGTTATCCAATTGCACCGCCACCACCACCAACGTGTAGATCGCGCGACGGGGAACGCAACCACACCAAAATCATCCAGAAATCAGAATTCTAAAATTCCAGGCAAGTGTTTATCTTGGTTATTTTCGTTAATGCATCACTCGTGTTAGTCTAGGGTTGATTAGGATGAGTTTCATGGAAGAAAACCCAAGTTGGAGATAGGAAATTGCATATAGTAATGTTATAAATGGGAATCTGGAAATCCCCTTAACATGTAGAGATTGAACCACGAATTTATGATGTTTTTATGACACCCCGCCTAATTAAATACCGGGTGATCACTCCTTTATTGAATTAAAATCAAGGTGAGCAGTTGGATCATTCTTAACATCACTGTCGTTCCAATTTAAACACCCTAATTAATTAAGCTAACTGTCAAAACCATTTTTAACATTCCTTTCAAGTTTTATTTATTTATTTTATTAAACTATCAATCCAATAATTTAACATTCAACAACTGGCTACTAACAATAAAACTTAAAGTAAACCATCCAGAATATAATAAATCCCAAAGTGACAATACTAGAAATAGATGAAGTACAATATCTAAATAACAACTGAAAAATGGAAAGGGCGACACATGCCCCAATAATGAACATGCTAGGAGTAGAATCAAATGGATGAAGTCGTCTAAACAAGAGGCCTGCAACTCCCACCTAAGCTGTAGCACGTTCCTTCCAAAGGATCTTAAGTAAGACGCCCCCGTGGCTGGGCACCTGTAATACATACATATATATACAAGGGAGAAAAGGAAATAGAAATGGGTCAGAGCCCGATAGTGTATATGATTTAAAAATTCGTTTAGCAAATATTTAAATTGATTACAGGCTAATGCAACAACATATTAGTGCGACACTCCCTTGAGAAATTCTCACCTCTCTTCTAATGTGCACACCTATCGCACTAACCTTTCCAATGGTCTATCTCGTCATATACCACACTATCTTTCCCCAGTGATTTAACTTATCTTAGGTTATTCGCAGGATTTACAACTGAACAACACAAGTATTTAAAACGTAAGATTTCAATTTGCAACCAAGGTTCTTCTTTTAACTTTATTAATCAATAATGTTTTCCAGTGTCATATTATACTTTCTCAAAACAATTATTTATAATTTGAGTCATCAACCATGTCCTACATATCAAATCACAGTAGGCAGTTCCAGATTTCAGAATTTCATATATATATTAACTACTCGTATAATATATATATCATAACAGCACCCCACATAAAAACTATGGTGCGGGCATACTCTGCTATCCAATCCCCGTATCAATCGTACTAAAGGGAATACAAGTTCGGAATCACTCTCGAACTGTATAAATACATACACAAACAATATTGAGGCGAAGTATAGTTTCCAAGTCCAAGAGGTCAGTACATACCCTCATGTCTCTTAGGACCGTGACTACCGATTCGATAGCCTGTACCTAGGATTTCTATCTTATAGGGTACGAGTCAATATCCCCCATAAGGCACACGAGATAAGATCGTCCCAGCGCAGAAACCTCGGGGATAGCAAGTAGCGCGGGCATGATTTTCACAAGTATATAATATATGCATACACAATCATATAAATATACCACTTTTATTATATCAATTTAGGTTTATCCAATAACCCACATTCACAACATTTATCCTTATTTTTCCATTATTATTTATCAAGTATAATGGTTCGTTTCTAACTTTAATTCGAAGGGTTTTTCCAACTTACTACGTAACCCTCATGGACGCTATTCTTCCAAATGTACAATTCAGTAGATATCCATTTATGTTCCAACGTAACTCTCTCTTAGGTGTCTCTCCCCTTTAATATATACTTACATTATCCCTTATGCAAAATATCCCAAAAATATAGATTTCGCCTTACATTAAAGGATTTTGAATTTTATTTTCAAAGATGAGAATTTCAAACGGTTTCGAAATCGGAATTAAAATGGAGTTTTAATTGAATTTTTATTATCTCTAAGAGTCCTCAAAACATAAAACTGTCTAGCAAAAAAAATATTAAAAAATATTGAACGGTCCGATCGAGCTGAATTTTTTTCTATAGCTTCCTCTCGTCTTCAGCTAATTCTTTGTAAAATTTCATCCAATTCCAATGGTCCGATCGTCCGAAATAAATATTTTAGTTTTTGTATCGGATTAGAACTCTTTTCTTAATCAAACTCTTAATCCTTTACATGACAAAGGGTTTCCAGAATATCATATAAATCATCACTACATGAAAATTTCCCATCTGAAATTGGGTTTTTCTTCCATAAATCCCATCCTAATAAATCCTAAACTAATATGGATGATGCATCAGCGAAATAAGCAAGATAAACACTTGCCTGGGATTTTCAGAAATCTGGTTTGGTGTTGAATTTGGTGTGGTTGCGTTCCCCGTCTCGCGATCTACGCGTTGGCGGTGGCGGCGGTGTAAACGGATGAGTTTTGAGCCTTGGAATGCCTTGAGAGCTCTCTCCTCTCCTCTCCAATGGCCGTTCTAGTGTTTTGAGTTATCTAACCCTAGGAGATAACCTAAACATCTGATATAACTCCTTTAATTTTCGTGGGTTTAATATCCCAAAAATACAAAATGACTAAAATTCCCTCCCGGGGTACTAATTAGGCCTAAAAATGCCCCGAGACCCAAATCAAACCCCCGGGTATACTTTTCTGACTATCTCGGCCCTTCCAGACGCGTTGGCGCACTCAAAACGACCATACGAACAACCTATAAAATATTCACTTTTATTAATCCACATTTAGTCCCGACACGACACACGCGCGTCCCGACTTAAATTTTCACAATTGTCATTTTATTCACACGTGACAATATTATAAAAATAAATCTCATAAATTACTATACTCATCCAGTAATATGAAACAAATAATATATTCCCAATAATTACTAACTCTTGTCACGCTAGTAAATATTTAAAACAACATTTCGGATTAAAATTAAATTAATTTATCTCAATTAAATTTAATAAATCCTTAAATTTAAAAGCCATGAAAATACGGGGTATTACATACTTCCCCCCCTAATAACGGAATTTCGTCCCGAAATTCGGAAAATAAGGCCTACCACGTAGCACAATTCTGAATATCCTTGTCAGTACGCAAACTATCTACATAGTACGGCGCTCAATCACTATAGCTTTTTCCTCACAACAACATTGTTTAACATTCTTATTGGAGGCACTTCACATTGCACTCCCAACTGAAAACATTTGAATAGGTTACGTCTGTACGTTATAAATTCCATTATCTCACTATCATTAGGAGGCCGCACCTCACTACATGAAAACTACTCGGATTTATTCATACACAAAATTCCCATTCTGAGAAGATCATACGAACATTTGACCACTCTTGACTGCCTAAAACAGTCGTGGAATTCCACCATAGTTATCCGATATTTTCTCGATTGATCCAAAAATTCTGATTATCTACTCTCCTCTAAACATACGGAAGGAGAATAGTCGAGGTTCTTCCATAACAAAACCTTAATAAGTACCTCGTACGCGACAAACAGGTACGAGTGCTTCTACAGAGCATTCTTGAAATCATCGTACCAAGATTCCAAAATCTCCTTCGCGTGGCTCCACTAATATTTAATCACCATGCACTTATTCCCTGGCTAAGGGTGATACATCCTACTCGAAACAAAATCTTATCTCCGCTGGTTCCTGAAATCCCATATCAAAGGTGGGATTCACCAATCTCATCCTGATTCAGAAATTTATACTGCGCCGGACCATGCACTGGCGCGATCCTTCCTTTCAAAGGAAGTCTGGGGCATACTAGTTAATATTGTAAGCCAGCCCAAAGGAATATCAATCACTTCCTTCTCGGCGACTTAATTCACATGATCGGGATAAACCCTTGATCTTGTTTTGAGGATGGCAACCCATCCAAGAACTTTACCGACTTTACCAACCTCTTCCAATTTCAGGAATTTTCGACAAACACATAATTGTTTGGTTGATTCTCCTCTTTCAACCAAACCTTACCTATGGGCAGTGCATGTAGATACTACTCACTACGTCTCGCTAAACATCGATTCTTCCCTTGAAATGTCTCACATTAAGTGACACGTAATACTCCCCTTCCTTCCTTGGAGTATGCCGAAACTTCCGACCCGTGCTCTTCTCTCCACGAAGCGCACTTCTAGATCTCTTATACTATACTAACATCATTACTCTTTGTATGCGCAAGTCGCTCTCACACTTGACTAATAACAACTCCGCTCCGGGTGTGCTTCATAACAATTAAATTCTACTCTATTCAAGGAATACCAATTCTTGAATGGCTTCCCACAGCCTTCCAATCAAGTTAGGGCGTGCTATTCTAATTGCACACTTATGTATGGATTATCACCCCTCATGTGACGTTTAATTCACTCTATCACTTCCACTTCGTTATACTAGTCCCACAAACATATATTTCACACGTCTATTACCACGTCCCTTCGACTCAGACTATTTTAACTGTAGTTAACCAAAATGCCCACATTTTTACAACACTCCGACCGCCCTGGGAGAGCGAACGGCGTGCTACTCATCTGTAGGACTAACTAAATTCAACGGAATAGAAGGAATAGGGCATTCAAATTCCATGACAATAAAAGAGGAATAATAATTCTCAACCTTCCTCAGATAAGTACAACAATTTTCCCAAATAGGTACAACAACCAAAATAAATCACTAGCACTCTATTCATCAAAATAATTACAGGTCATCTCTTTTGTATAATATAAAGTTCTTTCCAGATAATCCATGCTAAAAATCATTCCAACTCTTTATTCACCTTGTGTTCTGTACGCGGTTATGACATTTGGGTACTCTCAATCACCCTAGAAATAAAAATTCTTAAATTCTCCTTATCATCGTTCCACCCCTCAACTCGTGGGGATAACTTTCAATGCTTTCCTACCACAAAAATCCGGCTCCAATGACCTTAAAACAAAATTCAACTTCCAACTTACATACATAATTACTTGATCCCATTTCGACCAGGGTACCGAACTCATGGAATAGTGACTAAACATCTCCCTATTTCTAACCTTACGCTAAGTTTCATGCATGGGATGTCTTGCAAAGCGAAATCCAAACAAGGAACCCCCCCCGATACACTACTACCTAGCATTGTCGGTTATCAAAATCCGTTAGGTCCTCCGTCCATAGTATATACCCCTTTATTCTGTCCCTTGATAGAAAAGTTACAATTTCTCCCGTAATTATGCCTAACAAAGAACGTTTCACCAATTTCACTATTGTCCCGTATTGGTTGATGGTAATTACATTCTATAAACCTCGGATACATACGATCGAAATTCTCTAAATTTCCTTTTTCTAACATTAGGGGTATAACTCTTAACTCCCACATCTCTTAAGGATAAATATAACACTGCACTCTTCCTATCACTAAGTCCGGAGTGCTAAACATAATACCGAGTCAAGTCTTTTCGCTCAACGGTAAATCCCGGTACATACTGAATCATACTGACAAAGTCTATACATACATTGGTATCGAATATCTCGAGCCCACTATCTCCTCCGAAGTCTCTAGGATAGATAATATAAGTGCGAGTCCAACCTTCTTACAAGTAAAGCCTCGCCAAAACAAAACGTGTTGCACTAATGTAACTACTCCGATAGCCTTGCAATAAATGCCCACTATCATACTACCCATTTCTATAAATTTTTAACAAAGATAATATCATACTCGTGTATCGTATCACTACAACGAGTAACCTCAACAAAGTATAAAACACTGTTAATATACTCATTCATCCCCCGCGGATAGCACCAAAGAAAAATCCCGCTATACTAAGGAAAAATATTCACATTATGGTAACATTTATAATGATATGCATTAAACTCGTCTCACATGCTAATCTAGAAATGAACAAAATATGGTGACTCGCTCGTGTCACATAAACACGCCGCATCCTCTAAGGATACAACTTATACATCCATCCTGGCAATCGTCTTGACTGCACAAATGGTTTTCGAACGTAACACATCTTCCCAAACCAAAACAAAATTATTTTTAATCGTCGTCCTTTACTAGGCACCGTATTCTTGTCCCTTTTTCTCACTTTGGAACATATTACCGCGAGCAATTTCACTCCGCACCAAAATACCTCAACACATAATCCACTTATCACCTGTCCTACTAACCAGGTTAGGATTGTCCTTCTCTCGAACTTTAGTAGACTCGATTCTTGTTAGCCATCCCGGTTGTTCCCTTAGCTTTTGAGGCCATAAAGATCATGTTACTATCTATAATAGTACTTACTGAATTTACCATCACTTGGTAAGAATTTAACTATCTGAAGCATTTAAATGGTTTTCCTGATGTGTATCCACATCCTTTTGTGGTGCTATACCACCACCGTTGTATTCAGTCTTATTCTCGACTAAATTCTTTGATTCCTTTAACTTCCCCCACAAAGAAGCGTTATCATCTATATTGACAAAATATGACATTGTCAACCTCTGAATCGGTCGTCCATCAGAATTTCCTCCTCGAGTATTATCAACTATTATTACAAGTTGGTCTCCCACTTGGAGTCGTTTCCTCCACTAGTATCTACCTCTTTTGATACAAAATTTGCTAACGATTAGGGTTCATATACACAATTGGACTTCTATCATTCCCTCCTGCGATGAGTTCAGAACCACGTTTGCTTCTCATCCTGAATAGTTGAGGAAGGAACATACGGTCAACACTGTACCTAAGGTTCTCCTATAGGAATAGCATTCCACTTCTAAAATTGGTGGTTGACTCCAACCATTATAATTTCGTCCCGAAAGCCAAGAAAATTTTCTCTAAATTTTCACTTTCAGTTTGCCACACTCCGTCCTATATTTAAGCCTTTGGATACTTTACCTCCTTTCGTAAACACATACAATTTTCGCGTTTCTAAAATTTCCCACTGACAGTCTCTACACGTTTTTGTAATACGTTGGGTAAGTTTACCCTCGCACCTCATTTGACAATAACAGCATTTGAAAATCATTGCTGCACCTTAGTCGCCTTTCTAGTCATGGCTTCTCGTGCCATAATGGAGGTGACCTCGACTACGGTCATCATCCTCGGATATATTTTATAATCTCAACTGAGCCCTGCCTCCTGATGTACGCTTAACGGTCCTCTTTTGACATCCGTCATCGCTCAGAACACGCACACATCCGAATGAAATTAGAATTCACTAGTGTATACACATTATAGAAGGAGAACGAAATCTCGTCAAAGGAATCGACAATCCTAAACATAGGGCTCTATAACAAACAAAGCAACGCTGAAAGCATAATAATCCGTACAGATCCTAAGGACACTAGAACCTGATGCTCTGATACCACCTGTGACACCCCGCTTAATTAAATATCGGGCGATCACTCCTTTATTAAATTAAAATCAAGGTGAACAGTTGGATCATTCTTAGCATCACTGTCGTTCCAATTTAAACACCCTAATTAATTAAGCTAAGTGTCAAAACTATTTTTAACATTCCTTTCAAGTTTTATTTATTTATTTTATTAGATCAATCCAATATTTTAACATTCAACAACTGGCTAAACAATTAAACTTAAAGTAAACCATCCAGAATATAATAAATCCCAAAGTGACAATACTACAAATAGATGAAGTACAATATCTAAATAACAACTGAAAAATGGAAAGGGCGACACATGCCCCAATAATGAACATGCTAGGAGTAGAATCAAATGGATGAAGTCGTCTAAACAACAGGCCTGCAACTCCCACCTAAGCTGCAGCACGTTCCTTCCAAAGGATCCTAAGTAAGACGCCCATGTGGATGGGCACCTGTAATACATACATATATATACAAGGGAGAAAAGGAAATAGAAATGGGTCAGAGCCCGATAGTGTATATGATTTAAAAATTCGTTTAGCAAGTATTTAAATTGATTACAGGCTAATGCAACAACATATTAGTGCGACACTCTCTTGAGAAATTCTCACCTCTCTTCTAATGTGCACACCTATCGCAATAACCTTCCCAATGGTCTATCTCGTCATATACCACACTATCTTTCCCCAATGATTTAACTTATCTTAGTTTATTCGTAGGATTTACAACTGAACAACACAAGTATTTAAAACGTAAGATTTCAATTTGTAACCAAGGTTCTTCTTTTAACTTTATTAATCAATAAAGTTTTCCAGTGTCATATTATACTTTCTTAAAACAATTATTTATAATTTGAGTCATCAACCATGTCCTACATATCAAATCACAGTAGGCAGTTCCAGATTTCAGAATTTCATATATATATTAACTACTCGTATAATATATATATGTCATAATAGCACCCCACATAAAAACTATGGTGCGGGCATACTCTGCTATACAATCCCCGTATCAATCTTACTAAAGGGAATACAAGTTCGGAATCACTCTCGAACTGTATAAATACATACACAAACAATATTGAGGCCAAGCATAGTTTCCAAGTCCAAGAGGTCAGTACATACCCTCACGTCTCTTAGGATCGTGACTACCGATTTGATAGCCTGTACCTAGGATTTCTATCTTCTAGGGTACGAGTCAATATCCCCCATAAGGCACACGAGATAAGATCGTCCCAGCGCGGAAACCTCACGGATAGTAAGTAGCGCGGGCATGATTTTCACAAGTATATAATATATGCATACACAATCATATAAATATACCACTTTTATTATATCAATTTAGGTTTATCCAATAACCCACATTCACAACATTTATCCTTATTTTTCCATTATTATTTATCAAGTATAATGGTTCGTTTCTAACTTTAATTCGAAGGGTTTTTCCAACTTACTATGTAACCCTCATGGACTCTATTCTTCCAAATGTACAATTCAGTAGATATCCATTTATGTTCCAACGTAACTCTCTCTTACGTGTCTCTCCCCTTTAATATATACTTACATTATCCCTTATGCAAAATATCCCAAAAATATAGATTTCGCCTTACATTAAAGGATTTTGATTTTTTTTTTCAAAGATGAGAATTTCAAACGGTTTCGAAATCGGAATTAAAATGGAGTTTTAATTGAATTTTTATTATCTCTAAGAGTCCTCAAAACATAAAACTGTCTAGCAAAAAAAATATTAAAAAATATTGAACAGTCCGATCGAGCTGAATTTTTTTCTGTAGCTTCCTCTCGTCTTCAGCTAATTCTCTGTAAAATTTCAGCCAATTCCAATGGTCCAATCGTCCGAAATAAATGTTTTAGTGTTTGTATCTGATTAGAACTCTTTTCTTAATCAAACTCTTAATCCTTTACATGACAAAGGGTTTCCAGAATATCATATAAATCATCACTACATGAAAATTTCCCATCTCAAATTGGGTTTTTCTTCCATAAATCTCATCCTAATAACTCCTAAACTAATATGGATGATGGATCAGCGAAATAAGCAAGATAAACACTTGCCTGGGATTTTCAAAAATCTGGTTTGGTGTTGAATTTGGTGTGGTTGCGTTCCCCGTCTCGCGATCTACGCGTTGGCGGTGGCGGCGGTGTAAACGGATGAGTTTTGAGCCTTGGAATGCTTGAGAGATCTCTCCTCTCCTCTCCAATGGTCGTTCTAGTGTTTTGAGTTATCTAACCCTAGGAGATAACCTAAACATCTGATATAACCCCTTTAATTTTCGTGGGTTTAATTACCCAAAAATACAAAATGACTAAAATGCCCTCCCGGGGTACTAATTAGGCCTAAAAATGCCCCGAGACCCAAATCAAACCCCCGGGTATACTTTTCTGACTATCTCGACCCTTACGGACGTGTTGACGCACTCAAAACGACCATACGAACAACCTATAAATATTCACTTTTATTAATCCACATTTAGTCCCGACACGACACAGGCGCGTCCCGACTTAAATTTCCACAATTGTCATTTTATTCACACGTGACAATATTATAAAAATAAATCTCATATATTACTATACTCATCCAGTAATATGCAACAAATAATATATTCCCACTAATTACTAACTCTTGTCACGCTAGTAAATATTTAAAACAACATTTCGGATTAAAATTAAATTAATTTATCTCAATTAAATTTAATAAATCCTTAAATTTAAAAGCCATGAAAATACGGGGTATTACAGTTTTAGAAGAAGAAATTCTGGAAAAATATTGATTAGAACAAGGTTAAAGAAATTCTAGGGTTCTTGAGTTTAATACGAGTTTTTGGCGTATTAATCCGTAGTTATTGATGAAAATTTGCATGCTTGACGTAGAAGTTGTATAATATGGGTTTATACTGTTAGTAGTACAAATTTCTGGGCGTTTGGGTGTGAAAAATATGGATTTGGATAAGATTGGATGGTAGAACCCGTAACTGGTTTCCTGCAGAATTCGCCATACCTGCTTTATCGATCGATCGAGCCAAGAGCTTCGATCGATCGAAGGTTCGATCGATCGAGCCCCTGTCATCGATCGATCGACCCCTCCTGACAGACTCAAATTTCCCCTTTTAAATTGTTAAATTCAAATTAAATGAGCGAAAATATTTGGGCATCCTTATTAAATTACTTTGGAAGATAATGGAGGCCAGTAGGACTTATTAAAAACTATGAGACCTTTAATCTAAGTCGAAATTTACATTTTTGGGATGCTTACACATAAGGGACGATGGGGTTGTGTATTAAAGGGAGAGACGCGTAAAATATCTACGTTGGAAATAGATGAGTACCTACTGAATTCTACACTTGGGAGGATAGAGTCCATGAGTGTTACGTAGTAAGTTGGATTAATCCCTGAATTAAAGTAAGAGATGAACCGTTATACGTGATAACTAAAGATTGAGTAATAATGATAAATATTATATTATGGGTGATGAAAGGTACCTAAAGAGATATGGTAATAGTAGTATATTTATATGACTGTGTTTATGCATATACTATGTACGTGTGAAAATCATGCCCGCGCTACTTGCTATCCCTGAGGTTACCGCACTGGGATAGTCTTATGTCGAGGAGTCTTTATGGGGGATATTGACTCGTACCCTAGAAGATAGATATCCTTGGTACAGGCTATTTGATCGCTGGTCAGACGGTCCTAAGAGATTTGTGGGTATGTGCTATCCTCTTAGAGACTTGGAATCTATGCTTCGCCTCAATATTGTTTGTGTATGTGATAATACAGTTCGAGAGTGATTCCGAACTTGTATTTCCCTTAGTACGAGTGAGACAGGGATTGGATAGCAGAGTATGCCCGCACCATAATTTTTATGTGGGGTGCTGTTAGAATATATATATTATATGAGTATTTAATATATATATATCTATATATATATATATATATATATATAATTCTGAAATTGGGAACTTTCTACTGTGTTTATAGTAAGTAAGATATGAATAATGATTTCAATTTGGAAATACTTGTTTTGAAAAGTATACTATGATACTGGGAAACTTTATTAGCAAATAAAGTTAAAATGAGAGTTTTGTTATTAAATGGAATTTAGTCCTTAAACAGTTGAATCACCAGTTTAAATCTTACGAGCAAACTAAGATAAGGTAAGTTAAACCATTGGGAAGGTTAGTGCGATAGGTGTGCACATTAGAAGAGAGGTGAGAATTTCTCAAGGGAGTGTCCCACTAATATGTTGTTGCATTGGCCTGTAAACATTTTAAATACTTGCTAAACAAATTTTAATCATTTTCACTATTGGGCTCTAACCCGTTTTCCACTTTTCTTCTCTCTTGTATATATATATATGTATATATTACAGGTGCCCATCCATAGGGGCATCTTGCATAGGATCCTGTGGGAGGAACGCGCTGCAGCTTAGGTGGGAGTTGCAGGCCCCTTGCTTAGACAGCTTCATTTATTTGATTCCACTCTTATCATATTTATTCAGTTGGGCACGTGTCGCCCGTTTCCATTATCTAGTTGTTTTATTGGACATTGTGATTCATTTATTTCTAGTATTGTCACTTTGGGATTTATTACTGTCTGGATGTTTTACTTTAAGTTTTAAATGTTGGGACTTAGTTGTTGAATGTTTTAAATCATTTGGATTACATGTTCCAGGATAATTTTGATGTGATTCTTTAAAATTGAATTATGTAAAGATTTAAATGTTGGCTTACATATAAATAAAATTTGGATTGTAATGTCTAAAAAAATGGTTTTGACACTTAGCTTAGTTAATTAGGGTGTTTAATTTGGAAAAGTTATTTTTCGATAGTGATGCTAAGAATGAACCAACTGTTCACCTTGATTTTAATTTAATAAAGGAGTGATCGCCCGGTATTTAATTAAGCGGGTGTCACACTAAACCTTACTGGTTTCTATCCTGACATAATCCAAAAATCTGAATTATCATTCAAACGTTATTTTAACATATTCATGGGTGATTTCTACATAAGAAAAACATCAAATTCACATGTTCATAAGGGATTATCATCAAAATATCAAAATTTCAATTATCTAAATTGTCCATTTTTATTCAACCTAAAACACAGAATTTAGAACTTATCATATCATAACTAAATCATTAATTTTCATTTTTTCTCATGAATAGGATTCATCTACATGCAATACCTATCATCACTTTTAATATCCTCTTTAACATATATTTTATTCTACATGTAAAACCTATAACTTTCATTATGATCATAGCCTTTACATGTTATGTATTCAACTACATTAATTTGCCTAACCATTATCTTAATTTACCAATCATTTTAAATCCCAAATTCATAAGTTCATGAATACCACAAGAAAATCCTATTCTAACATGGATATGCTAATCACTAAAATAAAGCAAGAATCACTTGCCTTAAAAGTGGATATGAACCTTTTGTGAAGATAAGTGTTAGAACCTCTTCTTCCCTTTTTTCGATGACTTTTTCGATGACTATGGTGGTGGTTCAAGGTGTAGAAATGGTGGTTGTCCCCTTGGTTTTACCTAGGTGACTCCTCCTTTCCAAGCAACTTTTCCTCTCCTCAAGTAACCCTTTCACTTTCTCTCTAAGACTCCTCTGTTTTTCTCTCAAAAGTTCTCACTTGTTTTGGGATGAAAAGAATCTTATGTAAACTCTATACTCACTTAGATAATAAGTCTCAAGGGTTAGATAAAAGACAAAAAACGTAGTTACTATTCACCTCCCAAGCAAAATGACTAAAATGCCCTTTCGGGATGTCCTTTCATCTTCTAATTGACCTGAGACCCAAATCCAACCCGCGTATAAACTTTTCTGACTATTTCGACCCTTTCAGACGTAATGGCCAGTCTAAATGACCATAAGGATGATATAAAATAATCTTTCTTTTTATTCATTTAAATTAGTCCTAACACGTCCCATAACCGCGTCCCGGCTTAATTTCCATTATTGTCGTATTAGTAACTCACGACAATATAAATAATATCATATTCATATATTATTTATATATCACTAAGTAATATTCAAAATCATATATTACTTTAATCTCTAGTAATATTAAATCCAGATTAATCCCAATTAATTTTTCAGAATTAATTCCAATTAATCCCCATTTATTTGTCCATTAACTTTTAATTTAACTCATATTAAAAGTTATAAAATTACGGGTTTTTGAATATAAATGCAAATTCATTTTTATTATTTTGTACACGCGTATTAAGGTTGTGAAATTTTGAACAATCAACAAGTTGCCATTATGGCCATTGTTGGAGCTACCTATATGCTTTCATTTTAATTTGTTAGTAAAGTTCTAGGCACAATTTCCAGGTGATGAGTTTAAAGAATTTTGGCATGAATTCTGTTGTTCATAACATCTCATGTATTGACTATTATAATTTGTGGTTACTTTTATATATTTTAAAAAAGTGTAAATTCTTTTAAATATGGAAGAGTTAGAAGATTGGGGTAGGATGGTGGGAGCATACAGTTGTAAAACATTTGTTCTCACACCTAGATTTTTGTGCATGCAATATAATATTAGATTCAATGGAGTTTCATTTGGTTGAGTATAGTTTAAATTTACTCTCTCGCCATATTCATTTCTTTTTCCAATTGAATACATGTTGAAATAAGAAGATAGGCTTGATCATATCTTTGACTTTTTTCTATCTCTCTCTTGGGTTCACCAAACTATGGTTTGGATCATGTATACTCTGTCTTATTTTAGTTTTTCAGCTATAAAATAGGACTTTCAATATTAGTTTGTGATTTTCTAAGAATCAAATTTTCGTCAACTTAAAAATTCAAGAGGGTGCATTGAATTGGATCCATTAGTTTTGTGATTGCAAATTTATGGTAAGAGTACTATGGAGAATTCGGGTGGCTTTTTAAAACTATGTTAGGATATTGCACTACAGTTGTGCATTGAATTGACATGTATATTGATTGTCAACTTACGAACCACGTTCACTCATTTCATTGAACAATATTAAGTTTAATCTATCTTATCTTCACTATCATTACTAATATTCTCATTAGCTTTAGGTGGAAGGAAAGAAAATGTAAGTTCTTCTATGATACCAAATTACGTTTTTAACATTTTGGGTTCCAATATCACATTTGGGTACTTTAGATTGTGAAGGTAAAGTCTTCAACCTGAGTAGATATATGATTTTTTCGTTAGTTTCTTTCTATTTTTATTGTGTTTCTAACTAACGGTGTGTCCCTATACTGTTTTGGCTTTTTATGTTGAACGGTGGGGTCCATAAAAGAAAATAAAAATCTAATGAAATAGGTAAGTAATATTTTGTAACTAATTTTTTATAGAATTATTAATTTACATTGACTTGGTTAATTCATGCTAATTATATTTTATGTGTTTGATGCTCTTTATCTATTTTTTGTTGGAGTAGTTACATGCTAATATTATGTATCATCATAGTCCTAGATATCGCATTGATTGTCCTCAAAGATCTTGAGTTTATGCATGCTTAAGTCAAGAACATTAGGTTATCGTGAAACGGATCTTGCAGTGCCTAACACACATTGTCCTCTGGGCTCTTGATCGCAAATCATCCTATAAATACCTTAAAGAATTTTAGATGTTGCAACTCGAGGTAATGTTTATCCTTTATAATATTTGAACTTATTTTAGTTCCTCTGTGTTATATTGCTACATTAACACAACCACGTTTCATCTTTTCCAGCTAATCTCTTCCTTATCACCCTCTCTTTTGAAGTACACATATTATCATTGATCTCATTGTTGATTTCTTAGTCTCTTGTTCAGGTACACATAGTAGCAAATGTGTTACAAGAGCATATTTGGACCTATACTATGGGATTTGAGGTCAATGCATGCGGCTATTAATTAAAATACACTTTTATTTTGTTCTAATTTTGAGGCATCATCTCTATTCACCGTCTCTCTCCACACACACACACTTTTGAGGTTATATTTTGTTTTTACAAGAATTATTTTTATTTAATTTGTTTTAATTAGTTATATTTTGTCTTATTTTGCAGTTATAATCGGTGTTCTCTCTTTATTCCTTCTATAACCTTTAATCAAGGTTTAGATTGTTATATGTTTCTACAAATTTTCAATACTACCTTATTTATTTTTTTATATGAGAACGAAATATTGTTAAATTACTAAGTACAGAGAAATTCATATTTTGTGTAACTAATAATTTTGAATGCTAATGAGATAAATCAATAGGTCCAGTGACTCTCTCCATATAATAACAGATGGGTGGTAGGAACAATGAAAAGTCTTGTTATGGTTGTCTAAAAGCAAGGATGGAAGCACTTATTTTCACGAATGAGCATAATGTAACAACCTGTCCTTTTCGAGACAATTAAATTCCATGATTAAGTATAATTTGGAATTTGGAGAATTTCTCAAAATAGTAATTTTTGGGATTTTCGAGGATTTAATAATTTTTGAAGGGTGTTATAAATTATTTTGGGACTATATAGGTCGAACTAATTTAATTATATGTCGCCGTGGAGTATAGCGACAAAAGAGGTAAGATTTTGAGTAGAAGACCACACTTAATTATTTTGGATTAGAATAGTGATTTGCGATCAAGTACCTCGGATGGAAATTTTGACTGCGCCATGAGTCTCGGAATGTCCGAGATAGTCGTAAAAGAGTGTCCGATTGTCAAAATTAAGTTTCGGGTGATTTTAGAGGTAAAAGTAACTCGTAATTGGGTAAACGAGTCGTTTTGGGGTTTTAAGGGGTATAACCCTTTTCTTTCTTTATAAAGAGAGGGAGAGGGGGAAAAAGAGAAATAAAAGAAAGAAAAGAGAGAGAAGAGAGAGAGGAGGAGAGAAAAGAGGAGAGAAATGGAGATTCTAGCCAAACTCCGTCGGATTCGACTCGAGGACGTCGGATTTTATCCACGAGTCAAGTGTTTACTTGCTTTATTTATTTTTATGCATAAATATCTCATATCATTGTTGGTATAACAAACCCTAATGATTTTGGGTTGGGTATTCGTGGATAAAATGGGTTTTTGGGAGTTAAAACGAATAAACCCCTAAAAATGGTAAATTGGAGAAACTTAGGTTTTATTTGAAATTAATTGGTGATTCCGGGTTCTAGAATGTTTAGAACCCATATTATAAGTGTATTTGTAGTTGGTTGAGGTTGTAGGACGTCGGGTGAGGCGACAAAAGCTTGGGAGAAGCTTTAATGGCCGAAATCGTCTCGGAGAAGATGATGAATAGTAACTCGTCACCTTAGGGGGCCATTTTGGCCAGGAAAAGAATTGATTTAGCTTTCGGCCAACACATGAAAGTTGTATATCTTTTCGAGACGGTTGCATGGGCGCTGACAGCGTATTTTTCTTCGATTTGATATGATTTTTACAAGATGGCAGCTCCGGGTTAAAATCATCAACTCGGAAATCAAATCGGGAATTGGAAAAATAAAGGCTAGGATTAATCGTGTAGATGTTTTGGATGATTTTTGGGGTAGTTTAGAAACCCCGATAATGAAATTTGGGTTGTTGGATAATGAATTTGAGGAATTTAGTTTTGGGGACCTGGTGTGACCGGTCGACCGCGCCCCTATGGCCGGTCGGCCGCGTCAAGAAGAAATGGCCTACTGCTTTGTTTCGTAGGCTTAATTGCAACCCGCGGTCGACCGGGGGTCCAGGACCGGTCGACCGGTACTCTATTTTCAGCCCAAGATTTTGGAGATTGTTATTACTTCTCCTCTTTGAGTTTAAAGCGGGCTTTCTAAAATTTGAGTATTAAAGAGGATTATGATCTAAAGGGATAACATAATCATATTGATCTTGGTTGGGTGAATCCTATGAGTGGATTAGAATAAATTTGGGGAGTATAGTTATATATTCGCTAAATGAGAAATGGCATAATTGGAGATATCCAATAAATCCTTAGATAGGATTGAGATATATAGTGATTATTAAAGTAAGAAATACTTTGGGTTTAGTATCATGCTTATATGAATGGATGATTATGATTCCTGGAGGGAATCTTTGGGATTATTGGTTATCGCTAGATGCTATAGTCCACTATGGCTGTTATTATATATATATATTCTAGGAGGAATATATAGGATATGTATATGCTGTGTGATTTAGGTATATATATGTATGTTATGATGGAATTATTTTTGAAAATATGAAAATGAATATTTTCAAAATGGAAAGAGATGTGTTTTTCATAATTAATAAAATATGGATTATACACCTCTCTAAATCGCTATCATAAGGGACGTTGCGTACGTATGGTGAAGCCCCCTAGCTAATGAATGCAGGGTGGATATAGTCCTATAGGCCATGTAAGAGTTTGTTGATATATATTTTTTTGCGCTGGTTGGGAGATTTCGGGTGTGGTCTTGACTATCCCGTAGGCACATGGCCGCTTCCCGACGTCTTGCGATTTAGGATCCCAGGTTGTCTTGATGATAGGTCCTGGAAGATGATAGCCATTTAGGGGCGCGCACAGTGGGGAAACCGGGACGGGCGGTCTTAGAACGCGTTATATTAAAGCAATTCATGATAATGGATTGGCTTTAAATACATTTCCTGGATATAGGACGGGAAATGGGTTATATGTTTAGCTTCGGTAACACTCCCGGATGGAAGAAGGGATGTGGAAGCATATGATATGGTAAAAGCATTTTTATGATAATAAAAATGGCTTTTAAATACATTTCCTGAATATAAAAAGGGAAATGGGATATTTTGAAACAGAAAAGCATTTTTCTGATAATAAAATTGGCTTTTAAAAAGATATATGTTTTAGTATAGCAATTCATGCTAATGAATTGGCTTTTAAATACATTTCCTGGATATGAGAAGGGAAATCGAAAGTTTTGAAAGAAAAATGCTAAATACTTTGTGTATAGAATACACCTCAGTCCGGGAGGTAGATCCGGATGAGTATTATTAAGATGATGATAAGTGAACCTCAGTCCGGGAGATATTATCCGAATGTAATTGTAGATGTATATATATATATATGTAATTATACATTTGTGCATGCTACGGGCCCAATAGATCTCTACCATTAACCCTGCCAAGTAGTAGTGTATTGGGGGGGTTCCTTGTTTGGATTTCGCTTTGTGAGACACCCCAAGCACGAACTTAGTGCAGTGTTGAGAATGGAGGGAAGTTTGGCCCTTAGCACTTGGACTATCTAGGGTAGATAGTACATGGGTAAATTAGACTAGTTAGGCAGGGATATCTTCACTAGGGTATGTTATTAGGATGCGTTACGTGTGCACTACTAGAGGAGAGGTGAGGGATATCTCATGGGAGTGCGATACCAATTTAAATATGAGATAAAACTATTTTTCTAAAAATAAAGCATGTATGCACTTGCAAAATATTTTCAAAATTCGGGCTCTGACCCGTTTATCTACTCTCCTTTCTTTCTATATATTATATATATATAGGTGTCCAGACACAGGGACGCCTGGATGGAAATTCTTTCGAGTCAGACGTCTGCTGCAGCAGCTGTGGATGCTTGCGGGTTCTCGGTAGACGCTTCTTTCCTTGTACTCTAGATAGGAGGTATTGTACAAACATTCGGGCCAATGGTCCAACTGATTTTATTTATTCTTTGCACGATATTCGATATGGTTGTATAATTTGAACCGAGTGTTCGGTTATTTTAGTTCATTTCATTTTCCTTTTTATTTCATTTACGCATTAAATTGTGGATGTTTTATTTTAATCGTTAAAAAGAGTAGTTAAGTAAAATTTTTTAACGCTCGCCTAATAGGATATTAGTAACTAAATGGATTTTCAACAGTGATGCTCAGAATGATCCATATGTAACTCCTGTTATAATTTGATATAGGAGTGATCGCCCGGTATCCCATTTGTCGGGTTGTTACAGATAGTATCAGAGCATCAGGTTCTAGTGTCCTTAGGAATCTGTGTGGACGTACTACGCTTTCAGCGTTGCTCTCGATTTGTTATAGAGCTCCAGGATTAGGATTTTTGATTTCTCTGAGATTTTGTTCTCCTGCCATGCTAGAAGATTTTAGTAATCCTTTGCGTGCTCGTTCTAGGATCGTGTGTGCCGATCGAAGAAGGACGACCAAGGAGGGCCTCGGGGAGGACATCAGTTGGCAAGGCTTAGCTGGGGAAGCTGGTAGAAGATGGGGATGAGGACCTTAGTAGAGGCCACTCTCCTTGTGGAAAATTTCTAAGGATTGTTGCAACAGCTACTAAAGTATAGTAGTTATGAGCAACCAAGTACTACTGTGGTAGAAAGTGGTACTCAAGTTGAATTACCCCGTGGAGATAAGGGTTCCAAAGGGATCTTATGGATAGTTTTAACCGTGAGTCCCCATGATTCTGCAGGAAGGAGAAGAATTCTGTTTCGTAATTATTCACATAAGGGTCGACCAAAGACCGACAGTGAATAAAGAACATTATGGAGAAGTTAACTTTGTAATGAGGTGAGGAAGGTACAATGAAAAATGAGTCCTTTCCAGGAAGGATAGGCTCACTAGAGAAGTGTTGTTAACACTTACGGAGAATGTGGGTGTGTTCAGGTGCCCCTGAGGGGACATCCACATGGGGAGATTTAATGAGGGAGGATTGTTGGAACCGGTGGTGGAATTTCCTTTTAACGAAGGAGTTAAGAGGATTAGTAAGGTGATTGTAAGGAGCGAGGCTATAGAGTCAGATGGTGTTGACAACTCCATGATGGTCAGGAAGACCAATGATGGAAATGGTGTTGTGGAGTGCAGAGCCACACAGATAGTCTTTTCCGATAGGAATAAAGGACAAGGTTAGGGTGCCCAGATGGGGCCTAAAGTTAAGAAATTCTATTAAGAGGTGTGGCTAGATGAAGTTGTGGTGTTCGATAGCCCTAGACTCGTGTGTGTAATTTGAGCTTTGTATTCGGTCTCGATAACATAATAATGTAGGCCTATGTGTTTTTCGCGATAGCGGAATTTTGTTTTCCTTCACTCGCCATAGAGGCGGGTGATTATATTTTGTATATATATATATGAGGTATATGGTATATCAGAGCGATAGCAGGCTAATGATGGCAAGTCTATCGTGTCCAAAGTTCCTGGAGGGAACATATTGTGGTTGCGGTGTCTCACCTGGATACAGGTTGAGTACACCTTTGTTATTATGGATTGATGGAACCTCGATGAGTGGAGGCTTCCTTATTTTGGTTGGTATGTGTGGCAACCTTATAGATATAATTTAAGTCCCACAGGATCATTGTTGAGCTGTAAGATTTAGCTCAGTACTGGTTTGTACAAGGACTTAGAAATAGTGCGAGCGCTGGGTGGTGTGACTCTTAGTTAGAGATAGGAGTTCAGACCACCTTTCGTTGATAAGGGATAGGATTATCCCGGTTGCAGGTCTAAAATAACGGGACTCCGTGACCGACGAAGTCAAGTGTTAATGTGTGGAGGGGTTCCTTGTTTGGATTTCGCTTTGCGAGACACTCCACACATGACTCTTAACGACTTCGGGCGTGGAGAGCTGTTATAGGATGCAAGGATGGGGGTTAGTCTTATAGTGTGGATGAACCACTATAGACTATGAGCCCTGTGATGATGGTATGCTTATGGAAATATTGTGCTATGGAAAGCACTAAAGTGGTCCTCTCGCCACAAGTAGTTGGGTGGAGTAGGACTTAGAGAAATTGATTTGAGAATGATAGACAGGCCTTTATAAGAAGGAAAATTTAGAGAAAATATGTGATCGGTGTGATGTAAGTGGTGTTCCTACAGAGAGTAGGCACTTTGATTAGTTAGGTTTCCTTCTGTATGGGCGGAAGGATAAGATAGTAGGAATGCGTTTGTAGGTTAATTTAGTAAAATTTAGGACGTCCCGGTGGTGTGCCTCAGGTCGTTATATCTCGATAACCGACAACGCGAGGGAGTAGTGTAACGGGAGGGTTCCTTGTCTGGATTTCGCTTTGGCGAGACGTCCCACACACGAAACTAAGCAAATGTCGGGAGTTGAGAGAGGCCTTGGGCACTAGGGATATAATTAGGATACTCGTTTCTCTTAGGTAGGGTAACGCATAGATAATAGCATTGTAGCATGTAGGTTTGCTAGAGTTAGCGGCGCCGAGGTTAGGAAGATTGAAATTTCGCGGGTTGGAAGGACCCATAGATGAGTATTACACCGAGGAAAGGGGATCCCTATTGGGAGAGAGTGTAAGGTGTCGAACGTTCGCTATGGTTGTGCAGATGTGCACAAGTTAGAGAGGTGAATGGGCACCTTGGAAAGATAGTTTTATGTACCGCCCCAAATAGGATGGGCGTAGTATGTAAGGTTGAAAATCCATGCCGAGAGGCATTTTAGAGGATGGGTATTAAGTGACGTATTAGAGTCACTTTATGATCGCGGTAGCCGCGTAGTACTTGGTTGGGAACCGTTGGGTTAGTGTCGTTCCCCTTGAGGTTTAGGATTCGTAGTGATCCTAGATATATCTGAATTTCGAGGACGAAATTCCGTTGTAAGGGGGGGAGTATGTAACAACCTGTCCTTTTGGAGACAATTAAATTCCATAATTAAGTATAATTTGGAATTTGGAGAATTTCTCGAAATAGTAATTTTTGGGATTTTCGAGGATTTAATAATTTTCGAAGGGTGTTATAAATTATTTTGGGAGTATATAGGTCGAAGTAATTTAATTATATGCCGCCGTGGAGTATAGCGACAAAAGGGGTAAGATTTTGAGTAGAAGACCACACTTAATTATTTTGGATTAGAATAGTGATTTGCGGTCAAGTACCTCGGATGGAAATTTCGACTGCGCCATGAGTCTCGAAATGTCCGAGATAGTCGAAAAAGATTATCCGATTGTCAAAATTAAGTTTCGGGTGATTTTAGAGGTAAAAGTAACTCGTAATTGGGTAAACGAGTCGTTTTGGGGTTTTAAGGGGTATAACCCTTTTCTTTCTTTATAAAGAGAGGGAGAGGGGGGAAAAGAGAAATAAAAGAAAGAAAAGAGAGAGAAGAGAGAGAGGAGGAGAGAAAAGAGGAGAGAAATGGAGATTCTAGCCAAACTCCGTCGGATTCGACTCGAGGACGTCGGATTTTATCCACGAGTCAAGTGTTTACTTGCTTTATTTATTTTTATGCATAAATATCTCATATCATTGTTGGTATAACAAACCCTAATGATTTTGGGTTGGGTATTCGTGGATAAAACGGGTTTTTGGAAGTTAAAACGAATAAACCCCTAAAAATGGTAAATTGGAGAAACTTAGGTTTTATTTGAAATTAATTGGTGATTCCGGGTTCTAGGATGTTTAGAACCCATATTATAAGTGTATTTGTAGTTGGTTGAGGTTGTAGGACGTCGGGTGAGGCGAAAAAAGCTTGGGAGAAGCTTTAATGGCCGAAATCGTCTCGGAGAAGATGATGAATAGTAACCCATCACCTTAGGGGGCCATTTTGGCCAAGAAAAGAATTGATTTCACTTTAGTCCAAAACACGAAAGTTGTAGATCTTTTCGATACGGTCGCGTGGGTGCTGACCGCATATTTTTCTGATTTTTCCTCGATTTGATATGATTTTTACAAGATGGTAGCTCCGGGTTGAAATCATCAACTCGGAAATCAAATCGGGAATTGGAAAAATAAAGGCTAGGATTAACGTGTAGATGTTTTGAATGATTTTTGGGGTAGTTTAGAAACCCTGATAATGAAATTTGGGTTGTTGGATAATGAATTTGAGGAATTTAGTTTTGGGGACCTGATGTGACCGGTCGACCGCGCCCCTATGGCCGGTCGACCGCGTCAAGAAGAAATGGTCTACTGCTTTGTTTCGTAGGCTTAATTGCAACCCGCGGTAGACCGGGGGTCCAGGACCGGTCGACCGGTACCATGTTTTCAGCCCAAGATTTTGGAGATTGTTATTACTTCTCCTCTTTGAGTTTAAAGCGGGCTTTCTAAAATTTGAGTATTAAAGAGGATTATGATCTAAAGAGATAACATAATCATATTGATCTTGGTTGAGTGAATCCTATGAGTGGATTAGAATAAATTTGGAAAGTATAGTTATATATTCGCTAAATGAGAAATGGTATAATTGGAGATATCCAATAAATCCTTAGATAGGATTGAGATATATAGTGATTATTAAAGTAAGAAATACTTTGGGTTTAGTATCATGCTTATATGAATGCATGATTATGATTCCTGGAGGGAATCTTTGGGATTATTGGTTATCGCTAGATGCTATAGGCGACTATGGCCGTTATTATATATATATATATATATATTCTAGGAGGAATATATAGGATATGCATATACTGTGTGATTTAGGTATATATATATATGTTATGATGGAAATGATTTTTGAAAATATAAAAATGAATATTTTCAAAATGGAAAGAGAAATGTTCTTCATAATTAATAAAATATGGATTACACACCTCTCTAAATCGCTATCATAAGGGAAGTTGCGTACGTATGGTGAAGCCCCCTGGCTAATGAATGCAGGGTGGATATAGTCTTATAGGCCATGTGAGAATTTGTAGATATATATTTTTCTGCGCTGGATTGGAGATTTCGGGTGTGGTCTTTACTATCCCGCAGGCACATGGCCGTTTCCCGACGTCTTGCGATGTAGGATCCCAGGTTGTCTTGATGATAGGCCCTGGAAGATGATAGCCATTTAGGGGCGCGCACAGTGGGGAAACCCGGACGGCCAGTCTTAGAACGCGTTATATTAAAGCAATTCATGATAATGGATTGGCTTTAATTACATTTCCTGGATATAGGAAGGGAAATGGGTTATATGTTTAGCTTCGGTAACACTCCCGGATGGAAGAAGGGATGTGGAAGCATATGATATGGTAAAAGCATTTTTATGATAATAAAAATTGCTTTTAAATACATTTCCTAAATATAAAAAGGGAAATGGGATATTTTGAAACAGAAAAACATTTTTATGATAATAAAATTGGCTTTTAAAAAGATATATGTTTTGGTATAGCAATTCATGCTAATGAATTGGCTTTTAAATACATTTCCTGGATATGAGAAGGGAAATGGAAAGTTTTGAAAGAAAAATGATAAATACTTTGTGTATAGAATACACCTCAGTCCGGGAGGTAGATCCGGATGAGTATTATTAAGATGATGATAAGTGAACCTCAGTCCGGGAGATATTATTCGAATGTAATTATAGATGTGTATATATATATATATATATATATATATATATATATATATATATACACATTTGTGCGTGCTACGGGCCCAGTGGATCTCTACCATTAACCCTGCCAAGTAGTAGTGTATCGGGAGGGTTCCTTATTTGGATTTCGCTTTGCGATACACCCCACGCACGAACTTAGTGCAGTGTTGAGAATGGAAGGAAGTTTGGCCCTTAGCACTTGGACTATCTAGGGTAGATAGTACATGGGTAAATTAGACTAGTTAGGCAGGGATAGCTTGACTAGGGTATGTTGTTAGTATGCGTTAGGTGTGCACTACTAGAGGAGAGGTGAGGGGTATCTCATTGGAGTGCGATACCAATTTAAATATGAGATAAAACTATTTTTCTAAAAATAAAGCATTTACGCACTTGCAAAATATTTTCAAAATTCGGGCTCTGACCCGTTTATCTACTCTCCTTTCTTTCTATATATTATATATATATAGGTGTCCAGACACAGGGACGCCTGGATGGAAATTCTTTCGAGTCAGACGTCTGTTGCAGCATCTGTGGATGCTTGCGGGTTCTCGGTAGACGCTTCTTTCCTTGTACTCTAGATAGGAGGTATTGTACAAACATTCGGGCCAATGGTCCAACTGATTTTATTTATTCTTTGCACGATATTCGATATGGTTGTATAATTTGAACCGAGTGTTCGGTTATTTTAGTTCATTTCATTTTCCTTTTTATTTCATTTACGCATTAAATTGTGGATGTTTTATTTTAATTGTTAAAAAGAGTAGTTAAGTAAAAGTTTTTAACGCTCGCCTAATAGGATATTAGTAACTAAATGGATTTTCGACAGTGATGCTAAGAATGATCCATACGTAACTCCTGTTATAATTTGATATAGGAGTGATCGTCCGGTATCCCATTAGGCGGGTTGTTACACATAAATTACCTAAAGGTGGGGATAGTTTTTTTATTTATCTCTTTTTAATGTGATACACAACAGAAATATCAATGTGTTATGATTTATTTTCCCTATTAGTCAATGAAATTATATCTGAATTTATTTGATAAATTGGGTCTCATTCGATGTTGTTGAATTTTTTTTATTTCTTAAACAGGTCGAATAGTCCTATAAACAAAGGAAACCCTGCCCAATTTTTTAAAATTGTTTCCAATTATTTGTGTTATATAAAAAAATCTTTTCGACTTGCATTATACATGACATAATACTTCGGAAAAATTGGATTTTTTATGTTGTGTTTTACGTTGAACTAGAGATTTATATATGTTGTTTTGAACTTATTCAGGAGCATTTAATTAGAGGCATGTGAAAGGCGTATCTTTGTCAGATTAGAGGCGTGTGGTTGAATTCTTGTATTATTTGTAGTGTATACAACCATCATCAATTCATTGTGGGGATTTTGTTTTGTTTGCCTAATTTCATATATTTTATTTATGTAATTCGGATAGAAAAAAAGATACATTAAGATGCATTTGATGAGGATGATAGGTTTCTAATATGGATAACCGCCCGACAATCGATAAATAGAGAATATCAAGATGATGCAACAAAAGAAGTTGGTGAAAAAATTGCGAGTTTCTTTCAATAGTTAAGAAAACATAATTTTTTTAATATAATTTTTATAAATTTTTATATATACTACATTAGAGGATTGAAAAGAATATGATTTAACAACACTCTTGATAATTTACTTAATGTATAATTATTTGAAGAAGCAAGTCTGTGATGGGATCTTATTCATTCTTATATTATATGATTCGGAGCTTTTGAGATGTCGACATGTAGTAGGTCATTATTTTTATGTTATTGTATTTATGCGTGATTTTTGAATATACATTTTTTTGGAGACATTTTTTTGAGTGATGTATATAGTGGGTATGTCTAGTTATGATACATATAGTAGGTCATTATTTTTTTATGGATAATTAATGTAGATGGTGGGTATATCTATTTGTGTCCCACTGTTTTTTTTATATTGACAAATGACTTGGTTTCGTGCATTTTAGGTGTACGTGACTTCAAATACAAAACACTTTCAAGACTATTTTTATGTTATTGTAAATTTTGATTTTTGTTTAGATTTATTTGTCAACTATGACATTAATATTGGTTATTAATTTTTTTTTATTATAGGTTTAATTTATGACCGTTTATATTAATCCCTCTTGTGATGAAATTTTTTATTTAAAAATTTGAAAACTATTTATCATGGCACTTTTTAAATAAAATATGACATCGTATATTGTATATTATGACCCTCTTTTCTAGTATATATGACATGTTTAAAAAAAAAGTCATATTTAACCGTTACCTAATATGACACTTTTATGGGTATCAATTATGACATTCAAACTTATAACGCTTTTTATTGAAAAATAAAGTGTCATAAAATGCATTTGATGACAAACGTAATAAAAATGCTTTTTTCCTTTAGTGTATGTATTCCTGTATTTTAGCCCAGTCGGGTAAAACTCTTTGTGTTGATACATGAAGTTTTACGAACTTCTTATTCTTGACTTGTCAAAGATGAAGTCATACATGAAGTTTGATGTTAGAATCTTGTACATGCATTAGTGCAGTATGGACGGATCTTATCATCCATAAGACTGCAATGGATTTTCTAGATTTGATGAACTTCTTGTTCGTGATCTGTCCAAAGATGAGGTCATACATGATGTTTGATTTTGGCTGCACAACCGAGGTGCTTTTTGGAGATGTCTTCGGTTATATACCAACTTTTTCTGGTTCTTACTTGACTACCGTTACAGTGAATTCGTTCAGGTCAACATATCTATGGAGCTCCCCAGTATGGTTTATGAGTCAATGAATGAATTATAATAATGTCTGATCGCCCGTTGGGTCTCTATTGCAACAAGCATAGATCATTTGAAACAAGAAGACCAAATAATAAACAAGCCCGAGCATCTGGACTAAATTGCCAATATAATTTTGAGTAACGGATGCACATGAAGTCTTTAGCCGAGGCTGAATATAATAAGATTAATAATGAGAAAGATTTCGTTGAGCCTAAATTGTGATGATTCACATAATATAAATTGCATTCTGGAGAGAAATCTAGAAGAATAATAAAAATGTCGACCATCCATCGGGAGTAAGAAATCCAGAAAGTACCGTCCATCTATCGAGGCCTTTAAAGAAAGCTTGAGGGAACTGAGTAAATATTTCGTGGATTAAACATTTTTTAAATAACTCTTGAGGGGACTGAGTAAATATTACGAATGATCCTCCATTGCTGGAGAAAAAATAAATTTCCAAACCATTTAATGGGGTTGAATATAAAAAATAAATGTATTGTCGATATTTAATCAACTATGCCGACCATTTATCGGGACTGAATAAAGATAAGGATTATCCCGACCAACCATCCTTTGGGGGATAAAGTACAACTTGCGTGGCAGATATCTTCGGGACTAAATATATGACAATAAATATTTTTTCGATCCTTTGCCGAGATAAATTTCGAATATGCATAACCATCTGAATAAATATAGCGAGCGATTCATGCTCGAACATCTGTCGGAGCATTAATAAGTTTTCCAGGAGCTTAAGATTATGGTCGAGCATTCGTCAGGACTGAATCTTGTACCTGTGGAAGTTAATAAGTTGCTCGGCAATCTCTAAAGGCTTTAAACCAAAAGCCCCTTTAAATAACAAATGTTTTATAAAGTCAAATATATTTGAGTCCTAAACATCGATTTTGAAACCCAAGCTTCCCAAAGAAGTTTTGTCCTTATTTTATCCTTTTTTGTCGAAAAGTGATGATGGTCGTCGCACACTGATCGCAGACCACCAGGTCTGGCAACGTCGATGAGATTTTCTTCATTACACATATAAGTGCAATATGAATAAGGTTCGAAAATTTCCAATTTATTGGAATACTTATTTAATTGGGTGTTTAAATAAATCAAACACAAGTCAAATTTAATTTTAGTTCACCCCTAAACATTCATCTATGTGTCAAAACAAATCAATCCATTCAAATCATGCATGTAAAATAAAGATGACAAAGTCAGGAAAAAAACCCTCTCAGGTAAAAACCTTTTAACGCTTTGAAAAGTTTACAAAACCATTGACTTACATACAACCTGATAATCCCCACAAGCAAGGTTCTAAAAAATGCGGGGCGTTATCGAGGCATGGAGGCCAAGCCTTAAGCCTTGGAAACCTAGGCGGGCCTTCGGCTTAAAAAGGCGTGAAAAGGTGTTTAGGGTTTTTAATATATTTTATTATTTTTAGCCATAATAAGGATATTAAATATACTAAAATTGTACATACCTTCAAAATATGTCAAAATTTATGCAAATTAAAATACTATTTGATTGTTTTGGACGAGATATTGGCCCAGTTTGTTAAAAGGTCTTTAAAAGGCGAAATCATTGCAGTAATACATTTTTCCTTTTAAAAAAAAGTGCGCCTTAAGGATTTTACCAAGAATAAGGCGTAAAAGACTTAATGCGGGGTGTTTCTCCAAAGCTTCAAGCCTAGGCGGAGCCTAGGTGCGCCTTTTAGAACACTGCACACAAGTGTAATGCATGGTGCCTTCGTTAAACCTTCAAAGCAATGGGTGATAGAGAATACCCGCAAGTGTCGATTCGTCATCTTCAGCCATAGATCCCTCAAGAGATCCACATGGTCAGTAATGAATCAATGCTCAGCTGATTCACAACGACAAGAAGTCATAAAACTCAGTAGAGACTTATTCCATAATAGCACGCAACCCTCAATTGTAGAGATCTCCCCATAAAGGATGAACAATAGCAAAGTTATTATTTGAGTTCCAAAATAATTGACATAAAGATTGGGATTTATTTGGGAATTGAAAACAAAAGGGTTTAAGCCTAAAAAGGAGAAAAGGTCAGGTCTCTCCACGAAAAATGATTCATTTAACTCCCTTATATAGAAAATTTGAGGCGGTGAATCTCGCTTGAATGACATGCAATCTCGTTCAAACGACATATGCATGTTGTTCGAACGACATAGCAGTGTCGTTTGAACTACATGAACATGTCGCTTGAACGATAGAGCGAAAAACAAAAGTGTGTCTAGAGGTCTGAAAAATATTATTTTGATGAAAAATTTTAGAAAAATTATCCCAATACTCTAAGTGAAAAGTCAAGGTACTCTAAAACATTACCTCACTATTGTAAATCCTGTAGAGCTTCTTTGTTGAAGAAACTTGATTATTTGGACCCGACAAGATGTGAATGTGAACTTGAACTTCTTCAACGGTGTAGTAGTATATGACATACAAAATGCTAATGGAAAAAAATGTCCTTACAAATATCCTCGTATGTCTATGCCGGTACAAAATAAAAAATCCGAATTATCAATTAATATGCCTATACAAATCTAATACCCTCATATGAAGCCAAAACTGAAATGGTACTAAATATGCAAGTCTTCAATTAAGCTTCATAAGATTTCAACAATAAAATCTTTAAGCTTTTCTCATCGGGGTGCGCAATCCGATAATACTCTAACTTTGTACCAACGCACATGAGATACGGCAAATACCACGTGACATATCGAGTTAAAATGATATAAAAATAAATACTAATTTAATTCAAGTCTCAAATCTCCCCCATAATTAAAACTCCACCATAATTCGTTCTCCCCCTTTTAATTTGTTCGAAATAGACAAGAAAAAGAATAAACCAATAAACACATCGGGTGTCACAGTAAAAAAAAGTGGAGCATAAAAGATATGACAAATACGGTCATGCAAGACAGCGCTAAAAAATCTTCACAGACTATTTTTGATTTTTCAAAAATTTTCATAAAACCAAAATTCAAACACAAATCATACACCATAAATTTTCACTGAGATAACCAAATCATTGAAACGGAATGAATGGGTGTGAGAATATTCGATAGGCAAATGAACTCAATCATATCGTATGTGCACGATGCATAAGTGTACTCCTACCGAATGAACATCAAAATTGTCCTTAGGGGTAAAAGTGTTGAATTTACATGATATCGACTTAATCCATACAACACATCAAAGTCTCGTTGATTTCCACACCAATAATGCCTAAATCTATGTAACACTTTTTCAAGACTTTTCAAGGATGCGCAAACCCGTTATAAGTTCCAACCAAACTCCCTCATAAATAATAAATATTTTTATTTTTCTTTTGAGGTTGACAAACTAAAATCTAAATGGCCCCTTCTTGGCATATATTTCTTTTAATTACCTTTAATTTTTTTGGGCTCTTTTAAACCTCATTGGACCCCGAAATATTTTAAATACCTCACTTTTCTAGGTCCAATTTAAACGGTGGCTTTTTCATAAAGGATAAATGAGTACCCTTCGTAGCCCTTCACCATTTTTCAAAAAAATCACAAAAATCCTCACAAAACGTTTTTTTACATGCACACATTTTGATTATCTTGTTTTTAGCATTTTGGTTTCTTTTAAAGACAGGATTGAGATTACAAAATGTTGACCAATATGTGATAGACAAGTACAATAATAAAAAAAAATCCGTGCATATGTGCAATAAAGGAAACAATGAGTCAATCATGTAGGTAGCAACACTATATTACATCTCAAAGACTCCAAACTTTGTAAAGCACAAGAATGACACAATATTTTATCTCAGAATACTCTCAAATAGTCACATGGATACGGAATGAAGGTGTGACTTGGTCATCCTAAATGTCTATCCATAAATAGTGCTAAATAAAGTACAAAAATGTTTTTTGTTTTTCTAAAATTTTTATCAAAATTAAATCTTTTTGGATATTTCAAAATTTTCGCAGAATATAGAAAATCTTTTTGTATTTTTCAAAGAAAATATAAAATTACTCATGTCATAACACTAGCAAGAAATATATCATGAAGAGAAAACTAGTGTATGACAAACATGTGAACACAATCATCTATAAGATATATCAAGAGAAGAATCATGTCCAAGCAAACGAGAACCAACTAGTCTATCATTTAGTGCCTCTAAAAGTGATTTCCTAACCCATATAGATGTGCAAAGATGTGTGGGGATTTTGGGAACTAAACAAGCGCTAGACTTAAACTTCCTAGGACTTCTTTGAAGATTGAAACAAAAATGCCTAAGGTGACCTTTCCTGCCACAATGTGAACAAGTGTAAACGGGTGGAACGACAGCTATTGGTTGACCTTTTCTAACATCCATTGAAATAGTTGACCCTTTAAAACAAATAATGGTCTTGTCTTTTACAACTGAAGCATTAGGAACATATGAGCCATTACCAGTACTACCAACACTACTTGAGTCTGCCAGAATATCATTTTTTAGCTCCAAATTTTTTTATTCAAGCAAAGAATTAGACTCTTCCAATTATAGGTGATGCTTCTATAAATTTTCAATTATTCTTAGAAGGTTATCATGATCACTCTTAAAATAAGCACACTTATCCCTAAGAGTCTCTTCACATGCCACAAACTCATCGATTAAAACATTTCCCTTAATGGTACAAATGAAAACCCTAGAACTTTTTAAGTCCTCTAATTCTTTCTCTAACAATAGGACTCTATCATCACTCTCCTTTTTGGACAATTCTAATTTTCTAAAATCACGGTCTAAGTCCTCAAGTTTCTCACGATAAAAATCTCTTTGATTTTGAACCGTTTGCAAAAGATCCGTAGCATATTTAAAGTGACAATTTTATTTTTCAAAAAATTCAATTCTTTTTGCAAATGTGAAATTCAAACTATTGAAATCATCAAAACTATGATTCGTTTTATCGAGAGGGGCATCCGATTAGATAACTGTTCCATTGAAAAATTTGCATTTTTAAACAAAATCAAATTTTTCAAAAAGGATTGATATCACAAAATTTTGTGAAAAAAGGATATCACAATAAATTAGTAAAACCCTCTCTGATAATAATTTGTAAGTGCAATATCAATAAGGTTCGCAAATTTCCAATTTATCGAAACACTTATTTAATTGGGTGTCTAAATAAATCAAACACAAATCAAATTCAATTTTAGCGCATCCCTAAACATGCATTTATGTGTCAAAACAAATCAATCCATCTAAATCATGCATGTAAAATAAAGATGACAAATTTTTCGATTAAAATCCTTTTAACGCTTTGAAAAGTTTATAAGACCAATGACTTACATACAACCTGATAATTGCCCACAAGTGTAATGAACGGTGTCTTCGTCAAACCTTAAAAGCAATGGGTGACAGCGAATACCCATAGGTGTCGGTTAGTTATCTTCGGCCAGAGATCCGTGAAGAGATCCAAATGGTAAGTAATGAATCAAAGCCCAGTCGATCCACAATGACACACTATCATAAAACTCAGTAGAGACTCACTCCACAATAGCACACAACCCTCTGGTGTAGAGATCTCCCCACAAAGGATGAACAACAGCAAAGTTGTTCTTTGGGTTCCAAAACAATTCACGTACAGATTGGGATTTATTTGTGAATTGAAAACAAAAGGGTTTAAGCCTTAAAAAGGAGAAGACCTAAGTCTTCTATTTTCGCAATTTTGTGCAGAATAAAAATGTCAGGTCTCTCCACGAAAAAGGATTCATTTAACGCCCTTTTGTAGAAAATTTGAGGTGGCAAATCTCGCTCGAATGACATGAAATCTCATTCAAATGACATAGCACTATCGTTTGAACGATAGTGTCTATCGTTTGAACGACAGTGCCTGCCGTTTGAACCACAGAGCGAAAAATAAAGAGCGATCATAACTTGCAGCAGGGGATTATGCTAAATGAATTAGATCGGGAGGTTTTCTATTTGGCCAGGGAGGTAATAGATAGGGCCACCAGGTCCATCAGGGGTAGCAGGGCCAATAATGCTTTCACCAGGGCCAGCAGGGCCAAGGGAGAGGCAAAATTGGTCATCAGGGCCGAGGTCAACAAGGTCATAATGGGGGCCAATTTTTTGGTAGATGCTTTACTTGTGGCAAGATGGGTCACCGGAGTCAAATTTCTCGGATAAGGGCAAGATACCCCAGCAGCAGGGTACGTAACAGGAGTCGCAGAGGCCTATGTTTCTAGCTGCCCTTCCAGCGCCAGCACATGGTACTAACCTTACCTTCCATTACTCCCGCTGCCCCACCACAGCAGGGGCAGTTACAGTATGGACATTTGTACAACTGCCAATAGGCAGTAGTTCAGTAGCCACCGCCCATAATTGAGGGTATGTTCTCTATTTTTTGGGATATGGGACGTACTTTGTTTGATACTAGGGCTTCACATTCGTTTATATCCACTAGATTTTCATGGGCCATAAGATTGTTAGACACGACCAGTAGTACGATTACTTATGTAGACTCACTGATGGCTAGTGGGATGCCTATTTCCTTTATATGCCAGGATGTGAGTACAGAGATTGGGAGTCTTATTTTACCAGTCGATATGCTTGTGTTAGATATGTTCGCATATGATGCTATTATTGGGATGGATTATCTTATTGCTTATATAGACACAATTGATTTCTATGGTAGGAGTATTATATTTTCTATTCGAGGTTAGGAGATATTTTTAGTGGCGATGCCTACATAGAGGAGGAGACCTCTACGGGAGTTGTGATTCCTCTTGATTCGATTCCCGTTGTTAGGGAATTCGCAAATGTGTTTCAAGACATACTAGGTTTACCGCCAAGTAGGGAGATTGAGTTTGTAATTGACTTAGCACTGGTCACTCGATCGATAGCCCGTTCCCCCTACCGTATGGCTCCTGTAGATATGAAGGAGTTGAGAGGTCAGATTGAGAAGTTTCTAGGATAGGGCTTCATCTGTAGGAGTACCTCACCTTGTGGTGCCCCAGTTCTATTTGTGAAGAAGAAGGATGAATCACTACGTTTGTACGTACATTATCGGTAACATAATAAAGTCATGATGCGGAATTAGTATCCATTACCCAGCATCAATGACTTGTTTGATTAGCTGAGAGGAGCAACATACTTCTCAAAGATAGACTTAAGATTCGAATATTACTAGTTGTAAATCAGAGAGCAAGATGAATTGAAGACTACTTTTCAGACATGATATTGATCTTATGAATTTCTGGTTATGCCATTCGGGTTGACCAATACACCGGATGTATTTATGGACTTAATGAATAGGGTATTCAAAGAGTTCCTAGACCAGTTTGTCATTATTTTTATTGATGATATCCTTATTTATTCTCGTACTAAGGAAGAGCATGTCGAGCATTTTCAAAAGTTCCTGTTGACACGAAGGGAGCATCAGTTATATGCTAAGTTTGAGAAATGTGGATTTTGTCTCTGAGAGGTGCAATTTTTGGGGCATATAGTGTCAGAAAGGGGTATTATAGTAGATACTCGCAACGTATCAGCGGTGAGGGAGTGGGGACAACCCACGACACCAACCGAAGATTGAAGTTTCTTAGAACTAACTGGTTACTAGAGACGGTTCATCAGGGTCTTTTCAAAGATTGTGGGTCCAATGACCAATCTCACCTGTAAGGGCGTACCGTTTGTTTGGGATGATGCATTTCAGTTGGAATTTAATGAATTGATGGATAAGTTAACTTCAGCACCCATACTAGTACTGCCCAGGCTCGGAGTGGAGTACCTAGTATACACTGACACATTATTATAGGGACTTAATGGGGTGTTACAACAGGAAGAGTAGGGTATAACTTATGCCTCTGGGAAGATTAAGCCTCATGAGAAGAACTACCCTACCCATGAGTTGGAGCTTGCAGCAGTTATATTTACCCTACATATATTGAGACATTATTTGCTGGGGGAGAAATTTCACTTATTCACGGATCACAAGTCATTGCAATATTTGTTCACTCAGAGAGATGAATATACGACAGCATCGGTGGCTTGAATTCATGAAGGACTATCAGTTTGAGATACATTATCACCCAGGGAAGGCTAATGTGGTAACATACACATTGAGTCGTAGGTCTGAGGGTGAACTTACTGCAGTGTGGAAGGCTAAATGGAAGGAACTGGGCCATAAAAATGCCATTACTCGGTCATTTATGTCAGTTATGACCATTACTCCTCAGATTTTGATGAGGGTAGTACAAGCTCAGGCTATGAATCCATTCTATCAGGAGAAGATTAAAAAACTTTTGGCCAAGGGAGAAGAGTCTTACTCAATGAGTTCCGAGGGAGGCTTGCGCTTTAACGATAGACTAATTATTCTAGAGGGGGATGAACTGCGACACGTTGTAATGTCAGAGTCGCATGGATCCTGATTTACAGTACATCTCGATGGATATAAGAGGTACCAAGATATGCGGTGACAGTATTGGTGGACTGGGATGAAGAGAGATATTGCCAAGTTCGTCTCTAAATATGCTACATGTCAGTTAGTGAAGGTGGATCACCAAAACATAACCGATTTGCTTCAGCTGCTAAAGATTCCAAGTGGAAATGGGAGAGCATTTCCATGGATTTTATTACTGGGTTACCTTCTACTCAGAGGAGTCATCATTCACTTTGGGTGATTATGTATCGTTTGACTAAGGTATCTCATGTCTTTCTAATCCGTACAGATTTTATGACGGTGAAGTATGTACAGCTCTTTATAGCCGACATAGTGAGATTACGTGGAGTATCACTTGATATTGTGTCCGATCGGGGCAAGATCTTTATCTTCAAATTTTGGGAGAGTTTTAAAGAGGCCATGGGTAACGAGGCACGATTGAGTACTACTTATCACCCTCAGAAGGATGGGCAGACCGAGCATACTAATCAAATGTTACAGGGTATGTTACGCATGTGTATTCTAGATTTTGGAGGGAGTTGGGAATGGTAACTTTCGCTGGTGGAATTTGCTTATAATAATTCCTACCAATTTAATATTGGTTTGGCCCCATCTGAGGCGTTATATGGTAGACCTTTTCATTCTCCTGCGTGTTGGTTGGAGTTGGTGGACAACAAGTTACTTGGGCCGAAAGTGATTCAGGACACGTCTTCCAGGATTGAGATGATGAGGAGTCGTATTCGAGTATAGACAGAAGAGTTACACTGATGCCAAGAGGTTCTTCAGGGAGTTCAATGTGGGGGACCAAGTTTTATTGCAAGTATATTCTATGAAGGGAATCATAGTATTTAGGAAGAAAGGGAAATTTTCTTCGAGATATGTAGGACCATTTTCTATTATTGAGAGGGTTGGACCAGTAGCCTATCGACTTGGGCTACTGGAACACTTGCATAGGATACATGACGTGTTCCATATTTCATCGCTGAGGCGGTATTTTCGAGACGAGTTGGCTCATATTCATATTGCATTGGAAGAAGTTGATTTGCATCCTGATAGTTCTTACGAGGAGCGACCAGCGGCAATTTTAGACCGTAGCGAGAAACGTCAAAGATATAACGTTGTTCCACTTGTGTGTGTTCAGTGGGCTCACCATAATGTGGAAGTGTCTAATTGGGAGCGCGAGGATGATATGCGCAACAAATACCCGAAGTTATATTTATAAGGTATGGTTTTTTCGAATTTCGGGATGAAATTCTGTTTTTAAGAAGGAAGTATGTAGTACCCCCTAATTTTAATAATTTAAAAATGGGATTAATTGGGCTTAATTAGGAATAATTGTGAGATAATTTAAATTAATTCTGATTTAAATATTACTCGAGAATTAACAGATATATGATTATGACTTTACATATGATTATAATTTAATAAAATTATCGCGAGTGATGAATACGACAATTTTGGGAAATAAGTCAGGACGCGCGTGTGAGTTGTGTTGGGATTAAAGTTAGAGGATTTAAGAACAGAATATTTTTATGTCATCCAAATGGTCATTTTGATTGCGTCAAAGTGTCCAGAAGAGTTTAAATAGTCAAAAAAGTCTACTTGGATGTTCGATTTCGGACTCGGGACACTTTGGGACCGAATAGACACCCCGAAAGGGTATTTTAGTCATTTTACAAGGGAGGTGAATAGTAAACACGAAAATGCATGATTATTATATAAGTTTAAAATGTGGTAAGAATCATTGTTCATTAACAAAACTTAGATAGAAAGCCATAAGGGAGAGTAAGAGACTTTTCTGGGAAGGGAAGAGCCACCTCTAGGAAACTAAGGGACATGGCCATCCACCACGAACAACAACGCCAAAACTTATCAGAGAAAAAGGCGAACCACTAGTAGCTTATCATCATCAAAGTTCCAAACTTATATATTAGAGTCAAGTGGATTAATCTTTACAATTCTAACATGTTATCTTCGTATCAGGATAGTTGCAGAATCTTGCATTTTTACATGATTTAAAGATGAACTATAGTGTTTTTAAATCTACCCTTTGAAATGAGAAACATGTAGATTGAATCTTGGATGATTATATAGTAATAACCCCGAAATATGAATCATTTGATGAAGAGAATCTGGATTTTATAGTTTGTTCTTGGAATATATGATAATATTGTAGTTTTCTGAAATTATGGGAAATGATGGTTTTAATCCGATCTTCTGGAGGATTTAAGATTGTTTAATGATTAAAACTCGTTTATATATGTTGTCATATCATGTAGAATGAATTATAAGGACTTTGGGACTTTAGAACATATGATTTGAGAATGAAAAATGGTTAAAACCGTAGGTAATTTTATGCAGAATCGTCCATACCTGATGGATCGATCGATCGACCCTTCCCTTCGATCGATCGACTTCTCCTAGATTTTGAAAATTCTTTCTTTATAAGGTTTGATCAAATTCCATCTTGTATAAATCTTTTTGTTATTTGTTTTTTCTATGCTCGGTACTAACTTATTTTGTAGATTCCTTTGCACTCGTGCTCATGGAGATCTCTCAAATTTTGGGTAATATCATTCTTTTCCTCTCTTTGTGTCGTGTTCTTAATGCGCCTTGAGGACAATGCAATATTTAAGTTAGGGGGTGTAGGATATTCTATCCATTTCTTTGTTTTGTCCATGGATTTGCTTACTTGTTAGTTACTAAGTATGCCTTTTTGCGAAAAATTTAAAAAATTTCAAAAATATTTTCTTTCTTTTTTCTCCTTTGTTGGGCATTTTGCCTTGTTTTCGATGACAAATTTCAATAATTGCCCGATCCAATAGACAACTCAATGATGCATGTTCTCGATTTTAGAAGTTATTAGACTTTAGTCCTTAAATCATTGATGTTGTGAATAACTTCATGAATTAAACTTTATCCCATGAGTATATGCACTTTCCTTGTTATATTGATTTGGTTTAAGATTTTTATAACTCGGTAATCTTTTCTTGCATTGTATATACTTACACCGAGTAAGCTTTGTACCTTTCGTCGTTTGTGAGTGTTATACACTATTCTTTTCTCATTGAAAACATTGAATTCGTTGGTAATCTCTCTATTCTTTCATTTGATCGTTCATTAATTGAGTTCATACTTGAAATGTGTTACTTGATCATGATTTTCATATATTGTTTTGACTCGAGAATTGCGTAAACTTCGTGAAATGATCATTGGCATTCTTTTTTATATCACCCTTATTAACCTTGACCTCACCTTATATGTTTCCTTAGTCAACCCCTTTGTGCCTAAATACTAGCCTTTCGTTTCATTACCCAAAATCCCATAACCAACTCCAGATTGGAGTTTTAAGCCATACATACACCTTACATACCTTTGTTTGGAATGTTACTTGGGATTGAATGTTGTTGTTGTATTGCGGTTGCAATTTAAGCATATGAGAGTTTGAAAAGTAAAGAAAAGAAAGTAGTGAAAAAAGTGAAGAAAAAGAGAAAGCAAAAAGCAATAGAAAACAAAAAAAGAAAGTGAGAAAAAGAAGAAAAGAAAATAAAGAGAAAGTTGTATATATTGTGTATATAGTTCAATAAGCTTTGATTGCTCTCCAATTGTTATATCTAATGCTTGTTTGGAAGTTACTTTCCATTTTTGATATTCCCCGCATCCTTCCAATTATCCCGAGTTTTCTTCTCCGAACACTTTGAATCCGTACATATACCTTTCATTTCGTACCTTAACCCCAAACCTACATTACAACCCTATAAAGTCCTATGTGATCTTAGGGTGCATTTAATTTAAAAGTCATAATAGTTTTGATAATCTGTGAAAATGCATTTCGCCTCTTTTAGTGTGCGGTATCCTTTCATTGAGATTACAGTTTTTCATTTTATATATAGCGTTCTTCATTTGTGACATGTGTGCGGCCTAGTTTCCATTTACATTTACTCTTTAGCCCGCATGTCCCGTGTGTTACCTCCCTGTTTTGAGTGAATTCGCTTGATGAGCGTAATGCCCGTGAGGATTGAATATATGCATGCCTTTATGTTTATCCGGTTTATTTAAGTTTTTACCAAATCATACTTTGCATGTGCTCTCCCCCCTCCCACTTTTAAAGTTTCAATTCTATGAGGTGCATTCAACCTGTTAATAACAACGGACTTTAGCTTGAATTCGTTCAATATGCTAATAACATGTTTTAAATCTTTTTCGTTGTTGTTGAGTTTGTCGCATGTTGGGTTGGGCATATTTTGAGGAAACCATGTGATGTTTGTGGGTATCATCCCTGAAAACCCTCACGAGACGACACTCATCCACTAGGGTAACCTAGGGGTTTAACGGCTTATTGCATACGCTAAATGCAATCGAATCGCCCGCGAAAGTGGCCTTATGCATTTATACCATATTTTTGTACTTCTCCTGCTTTTGGTTTGCTTGTAGTTCTTGTTGTTTCCTATTTCATTGCTAGGGACTAGCAATGTGTAAGTTAGGGGGTGTGATACGCCGTAAATATTGCGTATTTCACCCGTTAACCTACGCGTTATTATCCCCCTCGGGTATCTTAATCCCTATATTTATGCTCGTTAACAAGACAACCTCGGATTTATATGTTAACATGTTTTCCAGGGGTTAATTGGGCTTTTGTAGGTATTTATGTACTAAGTATGAAGTTCGGATGCATTCCGGTGAAGTTCCGTACACAATCGCACGCGTAAGGGCATTTTAGTCTTTTCACAGCTTGGGTACCTGGCCTGACATCTCACGGAAGTTTTATCCCTCCTCGCTAGCTTCGGGTGGCCGCGAACGGTGCGCGATTCCGATTCATAACGAAGAAGTTACGGCGATTTCAGCGGAGGAAAAATAAGAAAGCAAAAGAGGAGAAGGAAAAGAGGAAGAAAGGAATGCAGTAGGCTGTTGCAATCTGCCTTGCTTGATCGATCGATCGACCATTCTAATTTGCCAAATTTTTGCCTAGGTCGATCGATCGACCAAAGGGGTCGATCGATCGATGCTCTGTTTTCTGCAGATATTTTCCTTTCTTTTCTTTCTTCTTTTCTTTTAATACAACTTACTATAAATACATTTTTTGTTGTAATAAGAAGACATAGCAGTAGATAGACGATTTTAGGTTAGAATAGTTAGGGTTTTGAGGGTTTTGGATGGTTCTTCTTCATTTCTAATTGGATTGATAATCTAATTGGTTTGTAAGTTGACTTTTCATTACCCTCTCCATTAATATAGTTTGTTCTTCATCTTTCCTTGCCTTGTAATTTAGTTTCCATGCTTTCTAACTAGTTTACTTGCTTTAATTCTTGATTTCCTAGTTTAATTAACATAATTTAGTTTAGTTTACTATGCACCCTTAGATAAATAGGGTCGGGATTTCATTTCCGCCATTTTCGGGCCCCGAGCTCCGAAAACTAGGTTTCGTGCAGAATCGCGTTTAATTGAAACCGCGTGTATTAAAGTTGGATTGTTATGCGTTTAACTTTATTTGTCACGGAACTTTAGTGTTTATAGTGACAATCCGAATTTAATCCGCGTGCGACCATTTTCCATTAAATGTTTAATCTCGCAACTTTGGCTTAAATTCCTTATTGTGTGATGTTTATGCTTAATTGGAAATGATCGATTAAATTTCTTTCGAGCCTTAACTCTAATTAGTAGTTGTTTCGATCCGTGTGGTACGATGCGATCCCGATCCTCGCTTTCCTTTAATTTAGCGTTAACTTATTCTTTTCTTTTGTCACCATAACCAACCATCACCTTTTACACTTTTATTCCTAAAGTAATTAAACAATTAAAATCTAAAATTCAATCACTCCCTGTGGATTTCTTACGATACCCGACTTACCGCTGTGCTTGCTTGTCAAGTGTAGTTGTAGATTAGGTTTTTCTTTGTATCGCGGCGGCGAAACACACAACGATTGTGTCCTCACACGAACACACTTTTTTCGCCCGATCAACCCTTGTGGGGGGATTTAGATTCATACACTGAGCATAGGAACTTAGTACGTTCTATCTTCATGAATGATAGTTTTGACGGTTGAATGAGAGAGTAGGTATGTGTGTGACCCAATTAACTAGGGAGTATGCTTGCCTATAATATTTGGGTTAAACGATTATGGTTCGTGAGAGACGCCGAACCAATTGTCCTTTATGCAGTGATTGATGCACCATGACATGATAGCAGAGTATGCATGCACCACAACTATGTCTGGGAGGTTCCGTATTAGTATATATAATAATGTGATGTATATATATATATATATATATATATATATATATATATATATATATATATATTATGAAGTGATCTTTTGTGTGATTTAGTAGATAAAAATGAATAATAAAAGAAATATTAAATTAAGTAAGTGAATACTTAATGCTTGAAAGCCTAGTTCATCTTAAAGAGAAATGAATACACTCAATTAATCTAAATATTGCATGGGAAATACGGGAAAAGGGAGAAGAGAGAGGGTAACAATTTACAAACCTTAATTTGGAAATTAATAAGATATGTTAGGTGTGCACACTAGATAAGAGGTGAGATTCTCAAGTGAGAGCCTAGAAACTAATATGAATATTATACTGGCTTAATTTGTAAATATTTAGCACATGCTATTTTTAAAATCTTTTACACTCAAGATCTGACCCGTTTACTTGCATATTTCCTTCCCTACTATATCTATATGACCAGGTACCCAGCATCAGGGATGCCTAACTTAGAGGATGGATATTTGATGTACTCTGGAGATGTAACTTTGAATTAGACGATCTCAGTCCATTGATTCTTATATTCTTAGTTCTTAGTTCATTGAGGGCATATCACCCAAGCTTCTGTTATCCTATTTCAGTTCCGAATATTGTATCTATTTTATGTTAGTACTCTAAATATCATTATGGTTTGAATGTTGTTATTGGTATGTTTTAAACTGGAATATTTATTCCAGTTAGATTCTATTCATGGTTTTAATTCAGTGATGGTGTGATATTTTATTCTTGCATTATGTTGTGGAATGGATTTAATAAATGAAATAAAAATATTAGAAAGTTTTGGCACTTAGCTTAATTAATTATTAGGTGAAAAAATATTTTCGAAAGTGATGTTAAGATTGAACCAACTGGATATTCAGAATCAATTTAATAAAGGACCAATCACCCGATAGTTAATTATACGGCGTGTCACAAAAATATGAATCCTACGACTTTCAGGTTATGTCATTCAGGCAAACCAATGCGCCAACTGTGTTCATGGACTTAATGAATAGGGTGTTGAGAGAATTATTATATTAGTTTGTCATTGCGTTCATAGATGACATCCTGATTTATTCTCAGACTGAGGAAGATCATGTCGAGCGTCTGTGTTGGGTTTTGCAGACACCGCATGATCATCAGTTGTATGCTAAGTATGAGACGTATGGATTTTGTCTACGTGAGGTACAATTTTTAGGAAGGGTATATCGGTGTAACGGAGTAATATGTCAGCGACGAGGGAATGGGGATAGCCCACGAAACCGATAGAGGTGCGCAGTTTCTTGGGGTTAGTTGGGCACTACAGGCAGTTTATTGGAAGATTTTTAAAGATTGTGGGTCTGTTGACTAACTTGACTCGTAATGGGGTACCATTCATATGGGATGACACTTGTCAGTTCGATTTCGATGAGCTGAAGGAAAAGTTGACTTCAACATGAGTCCTCGCATTGCCCATGTCGGGAGTGGAGTACCTAGTTATACTGATGCTTCCCTATAGGGACTTGGATGTGGGTTTCAACAGAAGGATCAGGCTATAGTGTATGCTTCTCGCAAGCTTAAGCCTCACGAGAGGAATTACCCCACCCACTAATTGGAGTTAGTAGCAGTCGTGTTTGCACTTAAAATTTGGAGAAATTATTTTTGGGGGGAGAAATTTCATGTGTTCACAGATCATAAGTCACTTTAGTACTTGCTTACTGAGATAGAGTTGAATATATGTCAGCGCAAGTGGCTAGAATTTATGAAAGATTATCAGTTCGTCATCTAGTATCACCCTGGGATGGCTAATGTGGTGGTAGGAACATTGAGTCGTAGGCCAATGGGTGAGGTTATCGAGGAGTGTAAAGAGAAATGAAAGGAGCTGGGATATCAGGATGCAGTTGCCAAATCATTTATGTTAGTGATGACTCGCAAGGGTGGTACAAGCCTTGGCAGTGGATCCTTTTTGTTAGGAGAGGATTTGAAAGCTTTTGTCTAGGGGAGCAAAGTCTTACTCAGTGAGTTTTGAGGGAGGCTTGTGCTTCAATGGAAAACTGACTGTGCCAGATGGGGAGGATTTGCGACATGTGGTGATCACAGTGTCGCATGGATCTCAGTTTGCAGTACATCCTGGCGGAGATAATAAGATGTCCAGATATGAATCGACAATATTAATGGATTGGGATGAAGAGAGACATTGTTGAGTTTATCTCAAAGTGTATCACATGTTAGCTAGTAATGTTAGACCACCAGAGACTAGCAGGGGTTCTTCAGCCATTAGAGATTCCTATGTAGAAATGCTAGAGAATTTCCATGGATTTTATTATTGGGTTTCTTACTTCTCAGAGGGGTCATAATTCTATATGGGTGATAGTGGATCGATTTACCAAGGTAGCCCCCTTTCTGCCAGCCTGGACGAATTACACCACATCACAGTATGCCCAGATTTTTATCACCGAGATAGTGAGACTACATGGGGTACCCTTTGATATTGTGTCCGATAGGGACAAGATTTTTGTGTCTCGCTTTTAGGGGAGTTTCCTGGAGGCAATGGGTACGGAGTTACGTTTCAGTACGACCTGTCACCCACAGATGGACGGGAAGATTGAGAAGACTAATTAGATGATGGAAGACATGTTAAGAATATGCATCTTTGATTTGGGGGTAGGTTCGGAGCAATATCTTCCACTGGTGGGTATTGCGTACAATAACTCCTATCATGTGACACCCCGTCTAATTAAATACCGGGTAGCTACTCCTTTATTAAATCAATACAAAATGCCAAGTTGGTTCAGTTAATAGCATCACTGTCGAAAACATTTTTATAATTACTAACCACCTAGTATTTAAAAGTAAGTTGCCAAATTTTTAGTTAAATCTGATTAACATGCAGAAAAAGAATAATGAAAGAACAACAACCATTCACCATAATGAAGTAATTAATAACCAACAAAGTAAATATAAATCCGGAGGAAAACTCCTCACCACAATTCCACAACTGGAAATAATACTACAAGTGTGAATCCTGAATAATTACATGCCAAAAGTCTGAATAACTGAAATAAATGAAAAGTCTCTAAAAGGAATGGGCGACATGCCCTACAACTGATAAACTGCTGAATATAGAGTCAAAGTAGATGAAGCGTCTACAAGAAAAGTCCTGTAACTTCCACAATCAGCTACAGCTTGTCACCTGAATGAGAATCCTAAGCATGGTGTCCTTGTGGCTGGGCACCTAAAATGGTTTTTACAAAAATAGATTTGAAAGAAAATGGGTCAGAGCCCGAAAGTGGAAATCATTTTGAAAACAGCAAGTGTTTTAATAGCATTAAAACATTAAATGCAAAATACATGTTAGGACGTGCACTCACATGAAATTCTCACCTCTCGACTACATGTGCACTCCTAACGTACCATACCCATCTACATGACACACATAACTACCCAAGCCGTAATAAGTTCTACCCCTTACTACTCGATTCCCATATTACATTCTAGCGTTATCAAATTAATAGAGGGTTTTACTTAAACTCAGATTCTCAATTTGTAATACAATTCACTATCGGTTAACCCGTTATGTTTTCTCAAAACATTACCATAATTATTTTCACAAAAACAACATGAAGGTTCCCATTAATTAAGTGTATATTATTCACATCATAAATATACAATACAAGCACCCCGAGACTAGCTGCGGTGCACTCATACTCTGCTATCCATCCCGGTACATCACGTACATAAGGATCACGCATTCCGAATCTCTCAGGAATCGTTCTCAGATAACAACATCACAAATAATGGAGGCGAACACAGTCACATCACATGGGTCACGCACATACCTGCGCTCCCACGATCAGCAGACTTATTAACATCCCAATAAGTCCTTCTCTGACCTATGTTCATCGAGGTAACCAGTCTACATCCGGGCAACACAAGGATTAGAGGGCCCTAAGCGAACGCAAACCTCCCGTGATAGCAAGTATGGTAGGTATGTCATACACATAAAATCAATACATATACTAAGTATGCACACGTCTTAGTAATCACCATAATATATTGGTGGTACACTTCTCATTCTCGTACCGACATATAATACTACACACTTTATATGTTCCAGGTTAATATAATAAATTAGGCCGTCAATAGCTCACATCGTAATAGACACTCACGTCCTACTTCATATTTTCCCTTAGGTTCAAACTACACTACTAGGTTTGACTCCACATTATATCCCAAATATCCCAAATATACCAATTAATCATCAAGGGAAGGTTATCTCTATGTATACACAAGGTTACGGGACACTCGGGATCAAAACAGGCTAAAAAGCCTAAACTGTTAACTCATTCGAAGTCTCGTTCGAACGAGGCTGTTCGAACGAGGTTGTTCGAACGAGAGTGCGTTCGAACGAACTGGGCTATCTAACGAGATCTCGTTTGAACGAGATTATCGAACGAACTTCACCCTCATTAGAAGTCAACAGTCAACTCGTTAGAAGCTCGTTCGAATGAGCTCGTTCGAACGACCTGGGCAGGTCTTCTAACGAGTGGCCAGTTTCGAGCCCAGAAATCCTTATTTCATTTTTCCAACTTCTCTACTCCTCAAATCTCATCCAAACATAACTCCAATGATTGTTCAAAGCCATTAATCATCCCTAAACATATATAGGTCATATACTAACATGATTTATGGGGTTAATTCATTCTAACCTTATTCAATTATCAAATCTCTTCCTTTATCCCCAAATTTACATGAACATGAACCATAAAATTTATAAATCATAAATGAGTCTAATTAAATCCGTTTTTGTTTCATCCAACATGTATTAACCTCAGATTATTCACCTACATATAGTTCTACATGCAAATCTTCATCACAAAACAAGTTTCTAATTCCAAATTACTGGGTTTTTATCAAACTCCCAAGAACAATTAGATTTTTCTCAATTCCTACACATGGAAGAAGCATTCTCTGAAATTAATTGGAATTAAACCACTTGCCTTATATGTATCTCTGATTTGATGACGAATTTGATGAATGGTACTCTCTCTCTCTGCAGAATCTCCTCTTTCTCTCCCTCTACAAGCTCTTTTTCTCCAAGTAACAATGGTGGCTAGGGTTTGTGCTTTAGGAACTCTTTGGAACAACTTTCAATAACCTCCGTAGTCTATTTGGATATTTGTGGGCTTAGTGGGTTTAGTGGGGAATTACTAAGTCAGCTTTTTAATTCCCAATTTTCGTAGTTAATAATTCCCAAAAATCCAAAATTACCAAATTACCCTTATACGTTGCCGGTATGGCCTAAAAATGCCCCGGGACCCAAACCAAACCCCCGGCTAGTGTTTTCTGACTATTTCGACCCTTCCGGACGTGTTGGCGCACTCAAAACGACCATACAGTTAATAGAAATAAAATTTCACTTTTTAATTAAAATAAATATTTCCTTGACGCGACTGTCACACGCGTCTCAACAAAATTTCCAAATTGTCGTATTTCAATCCCATGACAAATTTCATAATTCAATATTCATATATAATCATATATGCGCATATAATCAAATACCAACTCGCATCTCGCTAGTATTTTAATCCGGATTAATTTCCAATTAATACACATTTAATTTAATTAATCCCATAAATAAATATCACAAAAAATACGGGGTATTACATATTAGTTTACTATCGGTATGGCTCCATTTGAGGAATTATATGGTAAGCCTTTTTGTTCTCCCCCTTGTTGGATAGAGGTGGGGGTTCACAATCTTCTTGGGCCAGAGGTGATTCATGATACTTCTTCTAGGATTTATATGATTCGAAGTTGTATATGGGTATCTCAGGACAGACATAAGAGTTACGCTGATGCCAAGCTGTCCATTTGGAGTTTAATGTGGACGATCAAGTTTTTTTGCATGTATCCCCTATGAAAGGGATAATGAGATTTGGTAAGAAGGGGAAGTTGGTGCCTAGGTATGTGGGGACATTTTCTATCATCGAGAGGATTGGGCCAGTGGCATATAGACTCGAGTTGTCGGAACACTTGCACCGTAATCATGATGTGTTCCATGTTTCTTCATCGAGACAAAATCTCGGGATGAGTTGGCTTACACTCACATTACGATAGAGGAGATTGACTTACATCCCAATATTACATATGATGAGAGACTAGTGGCCATCTTAGACCATAGCCAGAGGAGAGTGGAGTTGAAGATAGTGTCGCTTATATGACTTCAGTGGGGGCATCATAATACCGATGAGTCTACTTGGAAGTAAGAGGAGGAGATGCGCAACAAATATCCAGAGTTGTTCTTACCAGGTATATTTTTTTCCCGAATTTCGGGTCGAAATTCTGCTATTGGTGGAAGCATGTAACACCTCGTATTTTTAATGATTTTTAAATATGGGATTAATTTAATGAAAATGGAAAATTAATTGGAAACTTATCCGGATTAAAAATAAATATTAATTAGCGTGACAAGGGTTATATTTCCTTGTATGAAATATATCTAATATTACTTAGGGAATAACTAATATATTAATATGAATACATTAAAACTATCGCCACTAAGAAATACGACAGTTATGGTAATTTAGTTGGGACACACGACTTAGTCGTGTCGGACTTAATATTATAAGATAACAGGAAAATTATTAGTGGGTCATCCAAATGGTTATTTTGGGAGCTCCAATGTGTCCGAAAGGGCCGAAATAGTCAGAAAAGTGTGCTCAGGGGTTTAATTTGGGTCCTGGGGTAATTTTAGGCCAAACAGACACCCCAAAAGAATATATTGGTCATTTGTATTTTTGAGGAATAAAGATCTCCGAATTTTAGAGACCTTTTTCATCTGATAAGTCAAGTCCTCTAGGGTTAGAAGTTACCAAGTTACAGAGAGGCCATAGGAGGAAGAAGAGAGGAAGTCCTAAGGCCATTCTACACCTCTCTTGCACCAAAACTACCATTGTTACGTAGATCGGGAGGATAGGATCACACCCATGCCATTCTTCTATAAAGGATCATGCCATAAAAAAGAGCAAGTGTGTATCTTGCTCAACAACCCTTGCAAAACACTCTCAATCTTTTTCTTACACTTTTTCTTAATGCTAGAATGAATGAAACCAATTTATAGATGCTTGAAATTAGCCACGTCCGTTGGATCAAAATAAGGTTGGATGGTTGATATCAACGTTACTATTCTAATTGTAGGCCCCTAAGAGGTTACTAGTCCAATTGTAGGCGTCTAACAAGTTACTATCCCAATGGTAGGCACATAACGTCCAAATTTTTCACTTGTTTTGACTCACTAACCATATCCCACCAATCATATTTTGAATGCTCATAATATTTAACTTAACTACCATAATTTTGATCCATAAATCCAATAATCTCCACCTTAGCGAAAAGCACAACATCCCAGAATGCGAAGAGCCCCCACTTGAAAATATTTAACTCGTCAAACATGACTCCACCTTAACAAGAATTTACCCCATTACTCTATGTCATGTTTTCCCGTTTGTAAGACACAAAAATGTTCTCCATTATCCCTTACACATGTACTCTGCTACACATACCTGCATCAAGTAATGAGATCATAACTCCACATTGATTAACATAGGCCAATTTATATGTGTAGCGTATCTAGTTGACTTTATTTATCGAATTCGAAGGGGGACTTCATCGTTTCCCATTCTCACCCTCGCCTGAAAACATAACATATGTGTTTCGTTGTTGTTCCCACAATCCAATCACATCTCAAGTGCTTGATATCTTGTGAACCCTATTTCCTTGTGGTTTAAATCAGATGATGCAACACATCTTTCTTTTCTCTTCACACTAGGACCATACAACAACGTGCCCCTTTCATGACCACCTTTTACTAACAATCGGTAGCCCTTGGAATCCACTTGGCTAATGGATATTAGATTTTTACATACCTCTGGATGCATGCCACAGCATCGAAAGTATGTTTTACACCATCAAACAACCTGACCTCACTGATCCCACCCTTTTTATGGCACAAGTTTTACCGTTGGGTAATGTCATATAGCCTTTTCTTTTACATTTGAACGGATTAAAACTATTAACATGGGAACACACATGATGTGTAGAACCCGAATCTAATAACTAATCTTCTCGTCACAAAGAGTCACCTTGGGAAACAATGAGAGCATCTCCAAAGTAATCATCACTTTCTGCAGCATTTATCGTAGCATTATCTTGGCCATTTTCTTCATTCTTATTCCATGAAGAACATTACCATCTTTTATGGAACAATTCCTTGCACTTATAACACTATGGTCCTATTTTACCATCAGTTGATCTAGACTTACTAGTCTTCATAGATCCATAGTCGGTTCGCCTTTCTCTATTTTGTCCACCATTTCCACTTCAAACACTACTCCAAATCCTGTGAATCATCACACCCAATTGGTAACGGCCAAAGTCCCTAATCAGCTGGCCACGGACTTGGGTCGTGACCATCTAAATTTTTGGTGTGTTCATTTTCATTACGACACTGCGTAATAGATTCTCTAGAAGTGATCACAACCCAAATCCTTGACCACTATGGGTCACGGAGTTGGGCTATGACCAGGTTATGACCATCTTGACGCAAAATTCAAGCCAAAATTCCCTCCAAGGTTGGTCGCAGATTGGTCATGGACTTGGGCCATGATTATAGGCATGACAAAGCATAAAACATACACACTAAGGGGCATGACTAGGTGTCGTGCCTATTTTTTAGGGTCGGTCATGACTATGGGCCATGACTAATAGATGATATACCAGTCAACTAGCTTCATTAATGGGTTGCAATGGGTGGGTCATGGATCTAGGACATTACCATGTCATTCCTAAAAAAAACAGGCTCCTCATTTTCATTTTCCTCGCCTCTCTTTGCTGATGGCATTTCCCAAATGCTGATGGTTTCTCTCTTTTTGTCAAAAACGAAGCCACGGTCGACCATAGCTTGAATAAGCCATGGAATAACCCAACTTTTGCATAACAAATAAGCCATGGTCGACCATGGCATTTCCCAAAAGCTGATGATTATTGGGGAATAATGAAGATAGCCTCTCTCTCGTCAAAGACGAACAAATCTGGGTTGAACGAATACACTAACTGAAATGTATGATTTGAAGGTATTTTTTCATATTTAGGTTTCTATTCATATTTAGGTTTCTACATATCAGGGTTAATGGGGTTCATAATTTAGGTTTTGATTCGTATTTGGGTTTCAATCGAGTTAGAGGATTTCAAATACAAATCTTTGGTTAGTTTTTTTTTTTTTTTTGCATTTCTTACATTTTTGTGGGCTTTGAGTTATCTTCAATTTAAACTCATTTTATTTTATTTTTATTTTTTCTTACATATACTTTTTACCACATGAGAGTATTATTGCTCTATTTAGTATATTTTTATGAAAAACAAATTTAATTCTGTAGTTATTTTTTATTATAAATTTATTGCTTAATTAGTCTTGTTTCCATATATGTAGATAATAAAGTAAAATTTCTGTAGTATTTTCATTCATTACAGTTTGAGATATTAAGAAATGACCTTAAAAAACATCAATCATTTTTTATTTATCACAATCATGCAAATGTTTCCATTTTGAGTTCCAATTTTTTAGTTTCCAATCCACTTAGTTCCATTTTGAGTGTCATGTGACCATTTTTTCGTAAAAAATGCATGTTCCATGGAGTGTTCTTGTTGTTATTGTGGTAACAGATTTTCAATCCACTGTGGTTCACTCTTTTTGTTTTACATAAATTATTCCACTTTTTTAGTTTGACATTGAGGATTCCAATTTTGAATCCAAGTTATTAGGGGTTATTGAAAAGGGTATTCAAGTAATCTAATACATTTTTTTAATTTATTGACTTAAACATATTTAGTTTGACATGTCTAACGAGGAGCATCAATCTGAGTCCAAGACTGATGCTAGTGCCTCTATGACCTACCCTTAGCAAGTCGGTGATAATAGAAGGGAGGTTCCAATGTCATAAATAATTGTCCCTACAAGGTATACATATTTTGTCATGAGATCTCGATTATCCCCATTTTTTTAATTGTTGTGTGATTTACTGCTTTGATGTTGTATGGTTCATATATTGAGTCATATTCAGATTTTTATTTCCATTTTTTATTTTTTGAGACTAAAGTAGATTGTGGGCTAAAGTTGAATGATTTTTAAGGTTGCTAATTACTCTTCTTTCATTTATATACAAATGAGCTAAAGTCTAAGCCATGCCCATTTATCATTGTATCTTTTTCTCGTGGACCAAAAGTGTGTATCTACAATGTTATTTAGGTAATTGTCTTGGATAACTTGTATAAGGATGTGTTTAATGGTGAATTTAACTTTCCATTCGCTTCTATTACGAGTTCAAACAGATCAGTTTTAATAATTTTTGCTCTTTTAGTTGCAGCAGAGACGGCCCCCTTTCCTCTTGTTTACATATTCCGACGACCAGCGCTCTCTCTCTCTCTACACATATTCTGGTACATCTCCCTCTCTCTCTCTCTCTCTCTTTATATATATATATATATATATATATATATATATATATATATATATATATATATATATATATATATATGTAACACGTAATGAGGGTGAAAAGGTATTAAGTAATAAGTAATCGTATACAAGTTGATTTAGACGGTTCTCGTTACTATAAACTAGGCAGGTGTAAATTTACATTAAATCAACCTGTATACGATTATTTATTCCCTTTTCACCCTCGTTACTTGTTATATAAAACTTTCTTTGAGTTTTTATTTGGGATTTTTAAATTGTTGTTGACAGGTGGATTTGAACATTTAGATGACCATTGAGCTAGTTAGCCCTAGGAATTTCTAATATATCACATTACTACTTGAATGGTTGTTTGGGATTCTTGAATTGTTATTGACTGGTGGATTTGAACATTTAGATGGCCATCGAGTTAGTTAACCCAAGGAATTTTTAACATTTAGGGTTGTGATTAAACCTAATATAAATAAGACATAAATAAAACATACTGTAAATTTTAAAATCTTGGTGTTAAACAATTAATAATGTGAAATGAAACATAACTATGTATAAATCATCACTATAAACATTATTATCGAATAAATGGGACATACTTACCAAGGTTACGTGAGAGGCACCGACACCTCACACGGGACTCATGTAACTTAGAGGAACTAATCGTGTGGTCACGGGTCTCTCAGGTCGAGAATACAACGATAATTTGAAAATATCTAGACTTTGGCTTAAAAACATGGCGTTAGAGGTAGTAACCCTAAAATAGTACTCAAATAACCCCATAAGAAACACCAAGACCTTGCATGGGACCATTGTAACTCGTAGGAACTGACCATGTGGTCACAGGACTCTCTGTTTGAAAAGTAAACGGGTCAGAGCCCGAGTTGATAAGTACACGCATCTTAAATATAAGTACACGCATTTAAATATAAGTGTACTTAATAAAGTACACTTATAAGTACATGCATTTAAATATTTATGAAGTACACGCATTGATAATTAAAGTACACGCATTTAAATATAAGTGTACTTAATAAAGAACACTTATTAAGTACACGCATTTGTGATGTACATGCATGAAGTACACGCATAATATTAATATAATATTATATTACATTTATGAAGTACACGCATTGATAATTATAGTACACGCATATATAATTAAAGTACACGCATAATATAAATATAATATGCGTGTACTTGATGAAATATGCGTGTACTTTATGAAGTACACGCATTTAAATATAAGTGTACATGCATGTTTTAGAAAAGTACACGCATATTGATATGAAAAAAATCTAATTTAATATACGTGTACTTTATGTATTTTGCATGTAATTTTATTAAGTAGACATATATTAATGCATGTACTATTTGGCAAATGGTTTTGGACATTACAATGTTCTTGTACTTTATAAAAGACATTTGGGTCACTCATATTCTTAAACTCCTATGTGTATTATGGTCCGTGCCAGCGACATTATTATACAAGTATTTCAATAGGCGTGTACTTTATAGACTATGCATGTACTTTATAAAGTACACGTGTAATATATAGAGTACACGCATTTATATAATGTTTTGGGACTATATCTTGTTTGTGCTTTATAAAAATTTACGTGTATTATAATTTACAATTCACGCAATCATATTTTGGCATAACAATTTTTTCACATGAAATGATATTAATGTTTAAATTTTTTACAATACACGTGATCATTTTTATAAGGGTTCATGTGTACTTTACTATATTTGGTGTATGACATAACTGAGAACACATGCATGAAAGAAATAATTTTTTTATTAAAAACAAAAAAATAAAGTACAATTTTTTCAAATAACGAAAGCTGAAAAAACTGAAGAAAGCTTCTATTAGGGATGTTTGTCAAGGCATCCAGGGTGTCAGGAAGAGAGTCAATTAAATTCGACCAGTGTCGAATTTCTTCTTCTATGACAGCTACAAGGCCTTCATGGAGAGCCTTCTTCTCCTTCAGCTTAGAGATTTTCATGGGAAATTCTTATGTATAGAAAGACATGAGGTCTTCATGTGTTTGAGGAGGGTCCTCATCGACATCAAATAAATATATGGGATTGGGTGGAAGTCGAGAATATCCTTCCCTCACATATGTTTGAAACTTCTGAAAGGCAGTTTCATATGAGGAAATACTTTCCTCAATTTGCCTTATTTTTGTTTTATTTCTTTCATCACTCTCAAGAGTTTCTCGCAAGTTTTCTGCTTGAATAGCCATTATGTTATCTTTACCCTAGATGTAATGCTTAAGAAATGAACAAATATTACTCTTTTATAGGAAAAGTTAAAGCTATTTATTTCTTGACCAAAAGTAGTTGGGAAGTGAGTAGTTGAGCTTACTCGTTAGAAGTCAACGGTCAACTCGTTAGAAGCTCGTTCGAACGAGATCGTTCGAATGACCTGGGCAGGTCTTCTAACGAGTGGCCAGTTTTGAGCCCAAAAATCCTTATTTCGTTTTTCCAACTTCTCTACTCCTCAAATCTCATCGAAACATAACTCCAATGATTGTTCAAAGCCATTAATCATCCCTAAACATATATAGGTCATATACTAACATGATTTATGGGGTTAATTCATTCTAACCTTATTCAATTATCAAATCTCTTCCTTTATCCCCAAATTTACATGAACATGAACCCTAAAATTTATAAATCATAAATGAGTCTAATTAAATCCGTTTTTGTTTCATCCAACATGTATTAACCTCAGATTATTCACCTACATATAGTTCTACATGCAAATCTTCATCACAAAACAAGTTTCTAATTCCAAATTACTGGGTTTTTATCAAACTCGCAAGAACAAATAGATTTTTCTCAATTCCTATACATGGAAGAAGCATTCTCTGAAATTAATTGGAATTAAACCACTTGCCTTATATGTATCTCTGATTTGATGACGAATTTTATGAATGGTACTCTCTCTCTCTGCAGAATCTCCTCTTTCTCTCCCTCTAGAAGCTCTTCTTCTCCAAGTAACAATGGTGGCTAGGGTTTGTGATTTAGGAACTCTTTGGAACAACTTTCAATAACCTCCATAGTCTATTTGGCTATTTGTGGGCTTAGTGGGTTTAGTGGGGAATTACTAAGTCAGCTTTTTAATTCCCAATTTTCGTAGTTAATAATTCCCAAAAATCCAAAATTACCAAATTACCCTTATACGTTGCCGGTATGGCCTAAAAATGCCCCGAGACCCAAACCAAACCCCCGGCTAGTGTTTTCTGACTATTTCGACCCTTCCGGACGCGTTGGCGCACTCAAAAAGACCATACAGTTAATAGAAATAAAATTTCACTTTTTAATTAAAATAAATATTTCCTTGACGCGACTGTCACACGCGTCTCAACAAAATTTCCAAATTGCCGTATTTCAATCCCACGACAAATTTCATAATTCAATATTCATATATAATCATATATGCGCATATAATCAAATACCAACTCGCATCTCGCTAGTATTTTAATCCGGATTAATTTCCAATTAATACACATTTAATTTAATTAATCCCATAAATAAATATCACAAAAAATACAGGGTATTACATATCAGTTTACTATCGGTATGGCTCCATTTGAGGCATTATATGGTAAGCCTTTTTGTTCTCCCCCTTGTTGGATAGAGGTGGGGGTTCACAATCTTCTTGTGCCAGAGGTGATTCATGATACTTCTTCTAGGATTTATATGATTCGAAGTTGTATATGGGTATCTCAGGACAGACATAAGAGTTACGCTGATGCCAAGCTGTCCATTTGGAGTTTAATGTGGACGATCAAGTTTTTTTGCATGTATCCCCTGTGAAAGGGATAATGAGATTTGGTAAGAAGGGGAAGTTGGTGCCTAGGTATGTGGGGACATTTCCTATCATCGAGAGGATTGGGCCAGTGGCATATAGACTCGAGTTGTCGGAACACTTGCACCGTAATCATGATGTGTTCCATGTTTCTTCATCGGGACAATATCTCGGGATGAGTTGGCTTACACTCACATTATGATAGAGGAGATTGACTTACATCCCAATATTACATATGATGAGAGACTAGTGGCCATCTTAGACCATAGCCAGAGGAGAGTGGAGTTGAAGATAGTGTCGCTTATATGACTTCAGTGGGGGCATCATAATACCGATGAGTCTACTTGGAAGTAAGAGGAGGAGATGCGCAACAAATATCCAGAGTTGTTCTTACCAGGTATATTTTTTTCCCGAATTTCGGGTCGAAATTCTGCTATTGGTGGAAGCATGTAACACCTCGTATTTTTAATGATTTTTAAATATGGGATTAATTTAATGAAAATGGAAAATTAATTGGAAACTTATCCGGATTAAAAATAAATATTAATTAGCGTGACAAGGGTTATATTTCCTTGTATGAAATATATCTAATATTACTTAGGGAATAACTAATATATTAATATGAATACATTAAAACTATCGCCACTAAGAAATACGACAGTTATGGTAATTTAGTTGGGACACACGACTTAGTCGTGTCGGACTTAATATTATAAGATAACAGGAAAATTATTAGTGGGTCATCCAAATGGTTATTTTGGGAGCTCCAATGTGTCCGAAAGGGCCGAAATAGTCAGAAAAGTGTGCTCGGGGGTTTAATTTGGGTCCTGGGGTAATTTTAGGCCAAACAGACACCCCAAAAGAATATATTGGTCATTTGTATTTTTGAGGAATAAAGATCTCCGAATTTTAGAGACCTTTTTCATCTGATAAGTCAAGTCCTCTAGGGTTAGAAGTTACCAAGTTACAGAGAGGCCATAGGAGGAAGAAGAGAGGAAGTCCTAAGGCCATTCTACACCTCTCTTGCACCAAAACTACCATTGTTACGTAGATCGGGAGGATAGGATCACACCCATGCCATTCTTCTATAAAGGATCATGCCATAAAAAAGAGCAAGTGTGTATCTTGCAGAATTAAGCCCATATATTATTCATTCTAGATTAGATTTGAATTATTAATCTTGAATTGATGAATTTGGAGGTAAATTGAAGAGGAAATTTATGTTTTTGGGTAGGACTTGCATGTAGATTATAGTTCTATGTAATGTGATGACGAAATCAGAATGCATGGGATATTATGACAGGGAAAAAAATCTGGGTTTATTGGTGTATAACCATGGAAGAACATAAAAATAGGGATATGACCTATTTGATAGTTGAAAAGTTACTAGAACTTATTTAGAAAAAATCGCTTTATATTATGTAAAATCTCTTCATTTTAACTGAGTAAGAATCGAATTGCTAGACAGCCAGGAAAGTAAAAGAAAATCTCATTAAAGCACTCAAATTTCCTTCCCAATTTTGTTTTTTAATATTTTTTTAAAATTAACTATATATTTTTAACTAAAAATGGAATGAAGATAAACCTTAGAAAAAACAGTAGAAGATTCTCACCAATAGAATAATAGCCGACGCTCACAACTTCAGCTCCTTCTTAACAAAAAACATTTAAAACATGAGATAGAAATATGTTTTTATTAATTAGAATGATCAAATTCAATTCCAGTGTGTAACACATATCCTTAACCTCCAGTACTGGTAAAAAGGTTGATCACCCTCCATTTTCATTATTCTTGCCCACTTCACCTCTCAAAACTTATGTCCTTCCCTTCAATTCGTCAACATATTTTCTCAATTGATTTGTATATTCAGTGGATCGATCCAATAGGCCAGGTAACGACTCCTAAAATTAATTAAGGGATAATTCAATGTTAGTCTCATATTTGGTCTAAAGATGTATTAAATCCTATTGATTTTTTTTAATGCATCAAGTCCTTTTTCATTATAGATCACATATATTTAGACGAATGTACCTCAATTATACTCATTTTAAACTCATTTACTCTCTCTCTTTAAAATGAACACATAATCTCACACTCTCTCTCTCTCTCTACCTGCACCACCTCCACTGACACCCCCAACCCCACCCACCCCATCGGAGACCGTCGAAAATTGCCAACTGAAAAATCTCGCGTGAGGCTGCCAGAACTCTCATTGGAGTGTTTATCTCTCCTCATTTATCCCTCTATCTTCATCTATTTCTTTATTTTTTTGCTCCACACCAGCGACACCATCGCCCGAGTTGGAGAAGAAGAGTTTTTACCGAGAAAATGGAGGTTTTGCGGAAACAGTAAATTTATATGTTTCAATATTTTCGTAAAATTTTTTTGAATGTTGGTGTTGTTTGATAGATCTTGATGAGTAGATTCCTAATATATAAACTTTGTGAATTTTAAATTTGTATATTTGAAGTTATAGAGCTGTCAAAGATATTTTGGGGGTGTATTTGTCATTTTAATGTGTTGAGTTGGTAAATAAGACATTTGACACCATTAAATGAGTAAAATGATCTCTTGCATGATTGACCAAGTGAATGTGGCTTCATTACTATTACCCCCATTAATTAATCCACTATGAGATAACATGAAATATAATATCAACTACAAAAAATAATTTATAAATTATAGTATATAACTAAAATTGACAGTGGCTAAATTTGTCACATTTATAGAGAGCCACGTGGACAATGACAATTAAGGTTAGAGAGTTATTAAATGGTGGTACCCTCTATTCATTTTTTTTCCACCAAAAACTTCTTTCGATTACTCTCTTTTTATCCCTTCCATACCCCTTTATTTGTTGCACCCTTTCCTTTTCTCGACCCTTGTTCTTCAGTTGACATCTCTTAATTTCCTTTAAGGGGGAGTTCCCCAAACCGTTTCATACTTCAATCCCCCCAAAAACCCAATCATTATTTTTGAAATACAGACTAGGGTTTATGATAATAAAGGTAACTTGTGTGGTCCTATACATGTGACCATTGGTGATGGAGGAAACAGAGAAGGGTTGCTTTTTCGTAAGTGTTTTTAGACTTAAGCTTTTTGTTATTTCTCAACAAACTTGAGTGTGATTGATTGTAAATTGCATGACAATGAAATTATTCTATTATATTTTATTTGACTTTTGAAATCCACACATGAAGATTAATTCCAAGGAAAATCAACTTAAACTCACATATACGCATAAGTTTGTGCCCTGTATTCATTCTCTATCTCTTATCATACACACCTCTCATTATATTTTTGATAGCACTCCTTCATCTCTAATGCTATAAACAATTCCATACCGCAACTGTATTTCATTCACCTCTAACCCTAAACGTGAGGCATTATACAAATTTGTTTAAAATGTAAATAGATCATCAAATTTCCTTCAGGTCTGGTGTAAAATTGGTTGAATTACAAGTTAATTTTTCTTACAAATTTGCAATGACTTTTAAGTTGATTAGAAGAAATTTAAATTAGTTGATCATAGCTGAACTCCACTACTCTTTGAACTTTTCTAACTGAATGTAAGGGTGGCAATTCGTGTTTTTGGATCATGTTTTGGGCCGACATGATAAGTGTTTTTTGAACACGACACGACACTAATTCATGTTTTTTAGTTGACATAAACACGATCCAAATAAAAATGACACAACACGACACGACACGAATAACCTGATTTCATAAATTTTGTACTAAATTGAACATTAATACACACGATAACCAGAATAAAAACATGACTAATAACATGACAAACACGACTCATAATTTTGACACGAACACGACACGACATGACTTTGTGTCGAAAAAGCCTGACACGAACACGACATATCATGTCAAGTTTGGGTAATTAGATGTCGTGTTTTCGTGTCGTTTCTAAAATCGCCACCCCTAACTGAATGCCCTATGTTATAATGTTTCGAGATTGCTTTGGCAAATGATTTGTTTAAAATTTTATATTTTCTTGCCACCTCATCAGACGGTTAAACTGCCTCTTGGCGAATGGTGAATACATTTTCAATTTTTTTTGTTACTTATTCACTGTGGTGTTTATTTATCTTACTTTGTGTACACAATCCTATATACTCTATAATTGAATAATTTTTATAACTTTAGAAACATTTTTCGATACATTTTTAATATATATTTTAATAATTTTGTTAAAAAAGACCCTCCACTTCAGGATTTGCATGCTAGTTATTGATATAATTAGTTCACATGTTATAATATTAATGGATAATGAAAAAGACTATGAAGATAAATAAAGAAATTGACAAAACACAGAGAGACTAAAAAACTTAACGTGGTTTACCAAATTGGCTATGTCCACAGGAGGAGAGGAGATATATTCAATATGAGAAATAAGGATTTTTTTTACACTCTCAATCTCTTTTGTCTCTCACTCAACAACCCTTGCAAAACACTCTCAATCTTTTTCTTACACTTTTTCTTAATGCTAGAATGAATGAAACCAATTTAGAGATGCTTGAAATTAGCCACGTCCGTTGGATCAAAATAAGGTTGTATGGTTGATATCAACATTACTATTCTAATTGTAGGCCCCTAAGAGGTTACTAGTCCAATTGTAGGCTTCTAACAAGTTACTATCCCAATGGTAGGCACATAACGTCCAAATTTTTCACTTGTTTTGACTCACTAACCATATCCCACCAATCATATTTTGAATGCTCATAATATTTAACTTAACTACCATAATTTTGAGCCATAAATCCAATAATATCCACCTTAGCGAAAAGCACAACATCCCAGAATGCGAAGAGCCCCCACTTGAAAATATTTAACTCGTCAAACATGACTCCACCTTAACAAGAATTTACCCCATTACTCTATGTCATGTTTTCCCGTTTGGAAGACACAAAAATGTTCTCCATTATCCCTTACACATGTACTCTGCTACACATACCTGCATCAAGTAATGAGATCATAACTCCACATTGATTAACATAGGCTAATTTATATGTGTAGCGTATCTAGTTGACTTTATTTATCGAATCCGAAGGGGGACTTCATCATTTCCCATTCTCACCCTCGCCTGAAAACATAACATATGTGTTTCGTTGTTGTTCCCACAATCCAATCACATCTCAAGTGCTTGATATCATGTGAACCCTATTTCCTTGTGGTTTAAATCAGATGATGCAACACATCTTTCTTTTCTCTTCTCACTAGAACCATACAACAACGTGCCCCTTTCATGACCACCTTTTACTAACAATCGGTAGCCCTTGGAATCCACTTGGATAATGGATATTAGATTTTTACATACCTCTGGATGCATGCCACAGCATCGAAAGTATGTTTTACACCATCAAACAACCTGACCTCACTGATCCCACCCTTTTTATGGCACAAGTTTTACCGTTGGGTAATGTCATATAGCCTTTTCTTTTACATTTGAACGGATCAAAACTATTAACATGGGAACACACATTATGTGTAGAACCCGAATCTAATAACTAATCTTCTCATCACAAAGAGTTACCTTGGGAAACAATGAGAGCATCTCCAAAGTAATCATCACTTTCTGCAGCATTTATCGTAGCATTATCTTGGCCATTTTCTTCATTCTTATTGCATGAAGAACATTACCATCTTTTATGGAACAATTCCTTGCACTTATAACCCTATGGTCCTATTTTACCATCAGTTGATCTAGACTTACTAGTCTTCATAGATCCATAGTCGGTTCGCCTTTCTCTATTTTGTCCACCATTTCCACTTCAAACACTACTCCAAATCCTGTGAATCATCACACCCAATTGGTAACGGCCAAAGTCCCTAATCAGCTGGCCACGGACTTGGGTCGTGACCATCTAAATTTTTGGTGTGTTCATTTTCATTACGACACTGAGTAATAGATTCTCTAGAAGTGATCACAACCCAAATCCTTGACCACTATGGGTCACGGAGTTGGGCCATGACCAGGTTATGACCATCTTGACGCAAAATTCAAGCCAAAATTCCCTCCAAGGTTGGTCGCAGATTGCTCATGGACTTGGGCCATGATTATTGGCATGACAAAGCATAAAACATACACACTGAGGGGCACGACTAGGTGTCGTGCCTATTTTTTAGGGTCGGTCATGACTATGGGCCATGACTAATAGATGATATACCAGTCAACTAGCTTCATTAATGGGTTGCAATTGGTGGGTCATGGATCTAGGACATTACCATGTCATTCCTAAAAAAAGCAGGCTCCTCATTTTCATTTCCTCGCCTCTCTTTGCTGATGGCATTTCCCAAATGCTACTGGTTTCTCTCTTTTGTCAAAAACGAAGCCATGGTCGACCATAGCTTGAATAAGCCATGGAGTAACCCAACTTTTGCATAACAAATAAGCCATGGTCGACCATGGCATTTCCCAAAAGCTTATGATTATTGGGGAATAATGAAGATAGCCTCTCTCTCGTCAAAGACGAACAAATCTGGGTTGAACGAATACACTAACTGAAATGTATGATTTGAAGGTATTTTTTCATATTTAGGTTTCTATTCATATTTAGGTTTCTACATATCAGGGTTAATGGGGTTCATATTTAGGTTTTGATTCGTATTTGGGTTTCAATCGGGTTAGTGGATTTCAAATACAAATCTTTGGTTAGTTTTTTTTTTTTTTTGCATTTCTTACATTTTTTTGGGCTTTGAGTTATCTTCAATTTAAACTCATTTTATTTTATTTTTATTTTTTTTACATATACTTTTTACCACATGAGAGTATTATTGCTCTATTTAGTATATTTTTATGAAAAACAAATTTAATTCTGTAGTTATTTTTTATTATAAATTTATTGCTTAATTAGTCTTGTTTCCATATATGTAGATAATAAAGTAAAATTTCTGTAGTATTTTCATTCATTACAGTTTGAGATATTAAGAAATGACCTTAAAAAACATCAATCATTTTTTATTTATCACAATCATGCAAATGGTTCCATTTTGAGTTCCAATTTTTTAGTTTCCAATCCACTTAGTTCCATTTTGAGTGTCATGTGACCATTTTTTCGTAAAAAATGCATGATCCATGGAGTGTTCTTGTTGTTATTGTGGTAACAGATTTTCAATCCACTGTGGTCCACTCTTTTTGTTTTACATAAATTATTCCACTTTTTTTAGTTTGACATTGAGGATTCCAATTTTGAATCCAAGTTATTAGGGGTTATTGAAAAGGGTATTCAAGTAATCTAATACATTTTTTTAATTTATTGACTTAAACATATTTAGTTTGACATGTCTAACGAGGAGCATCAATTTGAGTCCAAGACTGATGCTAGTGCCTCTATGACCTACCCTTAGCAAGTCGGTGATAATAGAAGGGAGGTTCCAATGTCATAAATAATTGTCCCTACAAGGTATACATATTTTTTCATGAGATCTCGATTATCCCCATTTTTTTAATTGTTGTGTGATTTACTGCTTTTGATGTTGTATGGTTCATATATTGAGTCACATTCAGATTTTTATTTCCATTTTTTATTTTTTGAGACTAAAGTAGATTGTGGGCTAAAGTTGAATGATTTTTAAGGTTGCTAATTACTCTTCTTTCATTTATATACAAATGAGATAAAGTCTAAGCCATGCCCATTATCATTGTATCTTTTTCTCGTGGACCAAAAGTGTGTATCTACAATGTTATTTAGCTAATTGTCTTGGATAACTTGTATAAGGATGTGTTTAATGGTGAATTTAACTTTCCATTCGCTTCTATGACGAGTTCAAACATATCAGTTTTAATAATTTTTTCTCTTTTAGTTGCAGCAGAGACGGCCCCCTTTCCTTTTGTTTACATATTTCGACGACCACCGCTCTCTCTCTCTCTACACATATTCCGGTACATCTCCCTCTCTCTCTCTCTCTCTTTATATATATATATATATATGTAACACATAATGAGGGTGAAAAGGTATTAAGTAATAAGTAATCGTATACAAGTTGATTTAGACGGTTCTCGTTACTATAAACTAGGCAGGTGTAAATTTACATTAAATCAACGTGTATACGATTATTTATTCCCTTTTCACCCTCGTTACTTGTTATATAAAACTTTCTTTGAGTTTTTATTTGGGATTTTTAAATTGTTGTTGACAGGTGGATTTGAACATTTAGATGGCCATTGAGCTGGTTAGCCCTAAGAATTTCTAATATATCACATTACTATTTGAATTGTTGTTTGGGATTCTTGAATTGTTATTGACTGGTGGATTCGAACATTTAGATGGCCATCGAGTTAGTTAACCCAAGGAATTTTTAACATTTAGGGTTGTGATTAAACCTAATATAAATAAGACATAAATAAAACATACTGTAAATTTTAAAATCTTGGTGTTAAACAATTAATAATGTGAAATGAAACATAACTATGTATAAATCATCACTATAAACATTATTATCGAATAAATGGGACATACTTACCATGGTTACGTGAGAGGCACCGACACCTCACACGGGACTCATGTAACTCAGAGGAACTAATCGTGTGGTCACGGGTCTCTCAGCTCGAGAATACAACGATAATTTGAAAATATCTAGACTTTGGCTTAAAAACATGGCGTTAGAGGTAGTAACCCTAAAATAGTACTCAAATAACCCCATAAGAAACACCAAGACCTTGCATGGGACCATTGTAACTCGTAGGAACTGACCATGTGGTCACGGGACTCTCGGTTTGAAAAGTAAACGGGTCAGAGCCCGAGTTGATAAGTACACGCATCTTAAATATAAGTACACGCATTTAAATATTTATGAAGTACAAGCATTGATAATTAAAGTACACGCATTTAAATATAAGTGTACTTAATAAATAACACTTATTAAGTACACGCATTTGTGATGTACATGCATGAAGTACACGCATAATATTAATACAATATTATATTATATTTATGAAGTACACGCATTGATAATTGTAGTACACGCATAGATAATTAAAGTACACGCATAATATAAATATAATATGCGTGTACCTAATGAAATATGCGTGTACTTTATGAAGTACACGCATTTAAATATAAGTGTACATGCATGTTTTAGAAAAGTACACGCATATTGATATGACAAAAATCTAATTTAATATACGTGTACTTTATGTATTTTGCATGTAATTTTATCAAGTAGACATATATAAATGCATGTACTATTTGGCAAATGGTTTTGGACATTACAATATTCTTGTACTTTATAAAAGACATTTGGGTCACTCATATTCTTAAACTCCTATGTGTATTATGGTCCGCGCCAGCGGCATTATTATACAAGTATTTCAATAGGCATGTACTTTATAGACTATGCATGTACTTTATAAAGTACACGTGTAATATATAGAGTACACGCATTTATATAATGTTTTGGGACTATATCTTGTTTGTGCTTTATAAAAATTTGCGTGTATTATAATTTACAATTCACGCAATCATATTTTGACATAACAATATTTTTACATGAAATGATATTAATGTTTAAATTTTTTACAATACACGTGATCATTTTTATAAGGGTTCATGTGTACTTTACTATATTTGGTGTATGACATAACTGAGAACACATGCATGAAAGAAATAATTTTTTTATTAAAAACAAAAAAATAAAGTACAATTTTTTCAAATAACGAAAGCTGAAAAAACTAAAGAAAGCTTCTATTAGGGATGTTTGTCAAGGCATCCAGGGTGTCAGGAAGAGAGTCAATTAAATTCAACCAGTGTCGAATTTCTTCTTCTATGACAGCTACAAGGCCTTCATGGAGAGCCTTCTTCTCCTTCAGCTTGGCGATTTTCATGGGAAATTCTTATGTATAGAAAGACATGAGGTCTTCATGTGTTTGAGGAGGGTCCTCATCGACATCAAATAAATATATGGGATTGGGTGGAAGTCGAGAATATCCTTCCCTCACATATGTTTGAAACTTCTGAAAGGCAGTTTCATATGAGGAAATACTTTTCTCAATTTGCCTTATTTTTGTTTTATTTCTTTCATCTCTCTCAAGAGTTTCTCGCAAGTTTTCTGCTGGAATAGCCATTATGTTATCTTTACCCTAGATGTAATGGTTAAGAAATGAACAAATATTACTCTTTTAGAGGAAAAGTTAAAGCTATTTATTTCTTGACCAAAAGTAGTTGGGAAGTGAGTAGTTGAGCTTAATAAATTGATTTTGGTTATTGTGTTCTGAACGAATTCTTCAAAGTAGTTTTCAATTAAAATAATAAAAAATTATTATATTAACCAGTGCGTGTACTTTAGTAAAAATGCGTGTACTTTTAAGAATTCATTGGTGTACTTTGTAATTATCACTTGTATTTTTCATGAAAATTTCTTGTACATTGTTTCATAACACTCAGGTGCATTGTTTGTCTAAACCTTACGTGGATTGTGGTCCACGCCAGCGAAAAAAAACTATTTTGGTGTAATGAATATTGTAAACAATAACTAATATAACACAAAACAAATTACAAATATGTTTTGTATTTGAATCACAATTTATAGAAGTTTTTTCTCCTTTCGGGGGAAGAAATATTTTGATAGAAGAATTTCCTCGAGTACATATGATCTTTGTTTTAGCATGTCAGGGTCTTGAAACAATTTTTGCATTTCCTTGTTTCTGCTTATTTGTTCAATGTAGTACATGCAGAACAACCCACAGTCAACCCTGAAATTAAAATAAAATAAATATAGAAATTAGTATGATGTGATGAAATTTTTTGAAAATATACAAATTAGTAATTTTTAGAAATGAAGTTTTTCTTGCCCATTATATTGTTTAGGGCATTCATGATCTCTTATTAGGTCAAATTTGAGATCACTTTCCAACTAGAAATCTACTATCCTTTTTTCTTGCTATGTCAATGGATCATCATCCAATGTAAACTCATTTGGTGTACCTTCATCAAACTTCCTCTGAATTTTGAAACCATTGTTTTTCATTATTTCTGCTTCAGTCTTCAATAGGCACAGTATTTTTTGGAAGACAGAAAACTGTTAAGAAGACAAATATTTAGTGTATACAAATAAAAGAGTATATCAAGATTAAAGAGTGAAAAGTACGCGCATAATATTAAAGTACACACATATTTTATTTTTTCATACACGTGTATTTTAAAATATGATGTGTGTACTTTGCCTAATGAGTTAAAAGTACATGCATAATATTAAAGTACACGCATATTTTATTTTTTCATATGACGTGTATTTTAAAATATGATGCGTGTACTTTGCCTAATGAGTTAAAAGTACACACATAATATTAAAGTACATGCATATTTTATTTGTATCTATCACGTGTATTTTAAAATATGATGCGTGTATTTTGCCTAAAGAGTTAAAAGTACATGCATAATATTAAAGTACACGTAACTTGTATTGGTTCATTTCACGTGTATTTTAAAATATGATGCGTGTACTTTGATAATCTGGGTAATTATGTGCAACTAAAACAAAGTACATGCATTATATTATGCATGTGTACACGTGTATAATATAAGTACAAGTAACATTACTAATTAAGTTTAGGTACTAACCAATTTTTTTGCATCATCGAAGAATATTGTGTTTTTTTCCTTCTCGTTCGGTCGAAGGGAATCCATGTGGACCACTTTATTTTCTTTTTTGTATATCACAAGTAATGTGAAATGTCCTACACTATGTCTTAGTACAATGAACAAATTATTACAAGTGCCTAAGTATTCAAATAAATCTCTGTATAACTCCCCCTTCTTATTGACTTCATTTATGCTATAAGCTTTTATCTGAATAAAAATTATAGACATTGTGTTAATAAAAAAAATTGAAATTTTGTTTCTCAAAACTTTCGGTTTAATTATACTTACCCAACAATAATCAGAAAAAGTGTGTGAGTAGGAGAGCCCTTCCTCTGACAATTTTAACTTCAATACTTCACTAAAGGCAAGTATTATCTGTTTCACACAATATAAAATGATGAGGAAATAATAATGTTGAAATTTAATGGATGTCTAATATTTGGACTACATACTTGGATTGAACTTTCTTTATTGTTGAGGACTTCAACAAAATCTTCCTATGGGACATACGAAACCAACCCTTGGAAAATAAATTCTCTGCATTTTATATAATCAATAAGAATTGTGTAATAATAATAACCTTATTGTTTTGCACCAAAAAAAATATAAATTAGCGAAGTGATAAATCATAAAAAAATAAACTTTACCCTGGCTCAGCCTTTTGAATAAACTCTTCAATCTTTTTCTTCGAAGCTTCATCGATATATTTGTATACTTCGATTGCTTCAAGCTTGAAGTGAGTTTCCTTCATTTGTTCAGCTATTGTTAGATGGTCTTTTCTCATCTTTGACTCTTTTTATTTCTTAATTAGTTCATGCTTTTCGGTTTCACTGTCAGCTTTTATTTTCTTCTGCCCTCTAGTTAAGAGGTCATTTTGTTTTGGATATTTTGGGGGTGCCCTGAACTATCTTTGAGGCTAGTTCAATCTTCAAACTCGAAATTCCGTCCATGAGTTGTTTAGTAATGTTTTCCAGATATATTTAACAAGGAGTGTTGAATTGTAAGCATTTTTTGAAAAAATGATTCATTTTCTCTTACGTGTATTTTATAAAGTACACACCTGTATTTTAATACATGCGTGTATTTTATAATATACACGCATCTATTATAAAATACGTGTACTTTATAAAATTTATAATATACACGTGTACTTTCAACATAAAATTTATAATAAAATTTAGAAAGTAAAGCGTGTACTATATATCTATTATATTTTATAGATTCCTGGTCAGTTTTTTTCAATTCTGATTCTTCAAGAATTTCTTCAACTCCGAAATTTCGTCATTAAGGATTTTATTATTGTTTTCCTGTTATACAAAAAGAATGTTACATTATAAGCAATACTTGAATAAAACTGCATTATTTTTAATAAAATAATGCATGTACTCTGCATTATTTCTAATATCAAATAAAACTACATTAAAAATACTATAAAATAAAACTGCGTGTATTTTTGGAAAACTGCGTGTATTTTTGGAAAATTGCGTGTACTTTGGGAAAAATGCGTGTACTTTTGGAAAACTACGTGTACATTAGGAAAACTGTGTGTACTTTAAACGTGTACTTTAGGAAAACTGTGTGTACTCTGCATTCAAAAGTACCTGTTGAGTTCTTTTCAATTCTGACTCCTCAAGATTCTGCCTCAATGTCATATTTTCTATGTCAACATCTTTCCATTGTTGCAATGTATCATCATACTTTTTTTGAGATCTTCATTACTCAGAGACAGATATCCATTTTTTGTTCCAAAATTCGTGTTGATTCTGCCTGTTTTTTCAATGATTCATCCAATTCTTTAATTCTATCCGAGTCACTCATTATGACTTGATCAAGGTTTTCTTTTAAAGAATTGTTTAACTCAACTAGTTGGGTATTTTCTACCTCCAACTTATTTAATAACTCTTTTTCCTTCAAAAGGTTGGAATTCTCCGCCTTTAACTTCTTCATTTCCTCATGGGCTTCAAAAAGTGAATCACGATATACCTACAACTGTACAATCAAAATGGTACTCTCCATCTCCAAAGAGGTCACCTTCACAAGTGCACCATTAATGTCTTCAGCTGCTTTAGATAGTTAGTTATTTTTTTCCAATAATTCCCTTTTCAAAACAAAAATTTGTTCCTCCAAATTAACCTTTAGTTGATCTTTTCCCCTCTTTTTCTTTGGAGTCACAATGTTTCTAAGGGGAATATTCTAACCATGTGAAAACTCATTGTCATTAATATCTTCAGCAACTTTTTTTTATGATGAATCAGCATGTATAGGACTTTCTGTAGATATGTTCAAAGAGTAACTTGTCCCTTCAAACTGAGATTCCTTTTGTACAGGACAATCCTTACAAGTTGGTTTATTTATAGCCTGCTTCAAAGTTGCTGTTGCGATGTCATTGTGACAACTCGCGATCCGAGATAAGGGGTGGCCAGCCCGATACCCAAACGTAACAGGAATCATGGATGGATATCATTCTCAGCATCACAAAATATAAACCGAGTATACGGGAAAACCACCCAATAAGTCAAAAAACAGGTTGCCAAAAAGTTTAGAAACTTAAAAGCAGTTAAGAAAATTAAATTTAAACAACCCAATCTGATAAGCAAATGGAGTTCCATAAGAATATATATAATACAACTAAGACGAATGTATACAAATAGACTGAATAGGCTGTCGATCCACAGCAACATACAACGAAGTACAACAATTTAAATATCTACATAATACATTCATTAATCAAATACAAGTTTGTGCCACACGCCCGAGTGTAAGACCCGATCATATCTAAAACACAAAGAAGAGGGCATTTAATTCAATGACCTGTAATAATCCGCAAAATCTTACAGCCTGACAAAAGCAAAGAAAGAGGAATAATCACAATGGGCATCCTTGCGGTGGAGCACCTGAGCGGATACAATCATATACACAACAAGGAAAGTAAACCGGTCAGGGCCGGGTTCTATATGATCACCAGAAGAAATAAAAAGCATGATAGAAATGAACAGTTATGCATGAATGATAAGGATGATAATATGAAAGTTAACAACAATTACAAATTAAGATATTTTAACTAATTATGAGATGTAACACAATTACAAAAGAAAAATATAAAAGTAAATAACTTTAATTTAAAACCTTTACTCATTAATCAAATTTCCATTATTTTTTATATTCCTCAATAGCAATAAAACCATTTATTAACTTCCGTAGTTAATTATCTTTCCATTCCTTAATAGGAATGCCATTAATATCAAGTGCTCTTTATGGCACATTAATCTCAATCCCGTGCTCTTTATGGAACGTATCCATGCTCTTTATGGCATATATCCATCAAGTCCCACTTGATGCAGAAAAGTTATATTCTCATACATATAACGATTCTAAGACCGCCCCTTCGAGTTTCCCCACTGGGCGCGCCCCTAAATGACCATCATCTTCCAGGGCCTATCTATACAAGACAACCTGGGCACTTATCGCGATACGTCGGGAAGCGGCCATATGCCTACGGGAGAGTCATGACCACACCCGGAATCCCCTCACCAGCACATAAAACATATAAAAACCCCGCATATGGCCAAGGACTATATCCACCCTGCATTCACTAGCCAGGGAGCATCACCAAGCGCGCGAACTTCCCTTATGATGTCATTTAGAGAGGTGTGTTTAAGTAAATTAACATTTACCATACTATATCTCATTTTCATTTTCAATTACCATACCAAAATTTTCCATTTCCATTATCCATGTGTTTGGTTCTTTTTATTCGAACCTATCATCATTAAACAACGGGGTTCATTTTATTTGAACCAATCATCTTTATCACAATTTGGGTTCATTTTAGTTGAACCTATCTTCTTTAAACAATTTAAGTTCATTTTATGCGAGCCTATTCCCATCGAATATTATCATGGATATTCCTCAAATAACAAGTCCCGACTAAATCTCCAAATAGACATTATGATCCTATAACTCCCAAAACTCATAGGATTCCAATAAGCCCCTAAGTCTCCAAGGATGGGCATTTAACTTCCTAACTTCAAAAGGTTTGAATAAAAGAAGAAATGCCTTAACATTTCATTAAACACCGCGGGAAATAAACCCCAGATGACCCAATTCTAATGTAGGGTGGCGACCAAACTCAACTAATGCTCTAGGACTCTAAGTTTTCTTCTTTAAAGAAGGTTCCTAGGTCCTAAACCTAAAGAAAAAGATCAAAAATTAAAAAGGAAAATGACTCAAAACTGCAGGACCCGAATCGATTCGCCCTGAAAGCGAATCGATTCGAAAGACAAATCCAACATTCTGCATACTATCGTATCGATTCGGCCTTAACCCGAATCGATTTGGGTACACAGACTTGGGAACTGAACCTATGCGAATTGATTCGCCCTAGGGGCCGAATCGATTCGCCCTTATGAAATTGCCAAGAATGGCTATGGAGCCTTGAACTCCAAATTTTTCCCAACCTCAAAACCAACCAAACCCAAATAATCTAATGAAACTAATACGCCAAAAATATGACTAATTACCATCATTTACAATAATTATCATCCAAATCCATTTCTAAGGTTTAATACCCATAAATCCAACAAAAACCCTAAGTAAACTAAATCATAACAATCCACAACCTATCAATGCTAATTAATCCACTTAAATCATATAATAGAAAGTAGGTAACTTGCCTTGAGGTAGGAAAATCAGATTTGAGGAAGATGAAAGAAAGATCCAAGCTCCAATCTCTCTCTTTTCTCCAAAGTTCTCTTCCTCTCTCTACTCTCTCTAGGGCTCAATTTTTATAACATGGAAGAATAGAAATGGGGTTGGGGAATTAAAACGTGGCTTAAGTCTAAAAAAGCCCACTTAAATGTATAATATGCGATAAAATGATACGCACTACACATTTAAGCTATAACCAGTCAAAAGAGCCCGAAATGCCAAAATGCAATAGGGCACTCATTTTGACCGTCTCGCACCTACCGGGACTAACTACACCCTCCAAATTATCATTTGGAAATTTTATAACTCATTTTAAGTTCTGATTTCTCATTAAACCAAAATGTCATTTTATATCTTATGACACCATAAATCACCACATGGATATTTTTACCTACTCATCAGGTAATCATACAACATTTCAGTAAATATTAACCTTTTTCATATTAAATTAATATTTACTCAACATCCATCATTTTATAATTAATTACTACACCGAGTAAATAAATATAAAATATGCTATCAAACGTGAGGGTTGTTACATACTCCTCCCCTTATGAGGGAATTTTTCCCCCAAAATTCAGGCATACCTCGCAAGAAGAAATGCGGATACTTTTCCCGCATGTCATTCCCGCGATCACATGTCGACTCCTCGACACTACGGTGACTACATTGCACCACAACCAACGGTACTACCGGTGATCTCTATCGCCGCTCTCCACGCTCTAAAATAACAACCGACTACTCCTCATAAGGAACGTCAAGTTGCATCTACTTCTAAAGAAATGTGCCTAAGGGAACCATCACATCTCTTGTACTTCTATAAAGGAGAGATATGGAACACATTATGAACTTACTGCAAGTATTTCCGCAGAGAAAGTTAATAGGCTACCGGACCCACCTTAACATATATAGGAAAGGTCCAACGTAACGCGGTGCAAGTCTTCCTTTCTACTCCAAAGCGCTTAATGCCCTTCATAGGCAATACTCACACCAAAACTTGGTCCCCGACCTCCATTCTCCACATGCCTTCTCCCCGCATCGACATAACTCTTTTGTCGATCTTGGTTATACGAATGCGAATCCGAGTGAGCTAAATTTTTGAAAAAGTATCCCCGGATCATTTCAGGTCCGAGGAATTTATCATCTTGCACCTCTAACCACCAAGCGGGAGATTCACAAGGCCTACCATACAAGGCTTTATAAAGTTCCATCCCAATAGTGATTCGATACAAATCATTATAAGCGAATTCAACTAGTGGGAGACACTAATCCCGACTACTCTTGAAGTCAAGCATGCACATAAGGAGTATATACCCCAACATATGGTTTACCCTTTTGGTCTGGCCCTCTGTGGAGGATGATAAGAAGTGCTAAACTTCAATTCGTTTCCCACGGCTTCTTAGAAACTTACCACAAGTGGGAAATGAAAATCTTGTCTCCGTCGAAAACTATAATCGAAGGCACCCCATGCAGTCCAACAGCCTCTTCATGTCCGGCCACTGTAAGGACATTTTTGTCCAACATACTCGTATATGTCATTAGCCGTAACACCGTTGCAAAGATTCAAAATCCATTCATCATCAACAGAATCCGAAGATCAAAAGAAAGGAAGAATTCAAAAATCCAGACAGCCGGACCGGTCCGCCTGATATTAAAACGAACCGATTCACCTAGCCGGACCGATCCGCTGAGACCCGGACCGATCCGCCTTTCTCGTTGAAGACCAGTGAGCCCCGGACCGAATGCGAACCGAATCAGCCTCAAATTAAAAGAACCGGTCCGCCATCGGACCGATCCGCCTAAGGCCCGGACCGGTCCGCCCTGGATAACCACGAACAGATCGTGTGCAGATTTTTAGGGCAAATGAATTCTTATTTATACCACGATCGGGGAGTTGGTTTTCTTAAGGCTTATACACGATTTCCAGAGTAGATAAACTCTAAGGCCTTCATGGTATTTGAGTCCATTGATTCATACCCTTGATTCACACAAATTCCATACACTTGTGAGTCACTTTTGGTAACCCTAGAACACCATTGATGTTCAACCCTTTGTGAAGTGGACCACTTCTTCCTCTTCATTGCAGCCCTACTGGACAGGGATTGTTCCAGCCGCCACCCCTACTGGAAAGGGTTTCTTCCAGCCGCGACTACAGAATTCGATACCCGAGGGTAATTCTTAGTCAAACTGTATTTCATTGTAATCCGATTGTAAACCGTCTTTTACAAATTATAGTGATATACAAATGGTTTTGCCCCTGTGGGGGATTTTTCCTTAAACTTTGTGTGTTGAATATCTTGTGCATGATTCATATTGTTTCAATCACACCTAGTTGCATGCTTAGGGTTAATTTGGGTTAAAAATGGTATTTATTATATTATTTCTTAATTGAACGCAAGCGCCAACTCTTTCAAATTGGTATCAGAGCAGGTTACGCCATTCTATTGCGTATTCCTTACTTCCGCAAAATTATTCTAAAGATATCAATTTCTGAAATAAATTTATTTTTGAAAAGAGCGTGTTCAAATGGAGAAGTCATATTATAAAATGCCTATTTTTGATGGGTCAAATTATGCTTATTGGAAAGCCCGTATGAGGTCGGCTTTAAAAGCCATTGATGAACGTGTCTGGATTTTGGTTGAACGAGGGTGGACTCCTCCAACCGTGACTGTTGATAATGTGACCAACTTGAAACCTGACATCACTTGGACTGATGATGAATTTAAATGGTCGTCTTTTAACTCTAAGGGTCTAAGTGCTATTTCTGGGTCTGTCACTCCTGATGAGTTCAAACGCATTATGACGTGCACCACGTCAAAAGAAGCATGGGATATTTTGCAACTTACCCATGAAGGAACAAATGCTGTTAAAGAGTCAAAATTGCAAAATTTAACAACTCAATTTGAAACCATCACCATGCATGAAAATGAATGTTTTGATGAATTTTATGCTAGGCTTTCTGACATTGTTAATACTAGCTATAATCTTGGTGAACATATTCCAAATGCTAGAGTTGTTAAAAAGATTCTTCGTTCCCTTCCTAAGCGTTTTATACCTAAAGTCACTGTGCTAAATTCCTTGGGTAATTTAAATACTCTAAAATTGGAAGAACTGGTAGGAGATTTACAAACTTATGAAATAGACATGTTTCCTAAATCTGCCAAGCCAAAAGATAAGGGAATTGCCCTTAAAGCCCAAGAGAGAAAAAGTGAGGGGTCAGCAAGAAAGAGAGTCGAGTCATCTAGAAAGATAGAAACTTCTGATTCTGAATGTGAGTTTGACCTAGATGGTTTGGCACTTTTTGCTAAAAACTTCAAGAAAATTCTAAAATTTAAGAAAAATGGGAATTTCAAAGATAAAAAGAATTTTCAGAAAAATAAGTTTGAAAAGAAAGATTTCAAAGATCCCCCTAAAGACAGTGAGAGGTGTTTTGAGTGCGATGGTAAGGGACACAGAGCGTTTGAGTGTGCCACTCGTCTGCATAGGGAAAAGGGTAAAGTTATCCTAAATGCTACCCTTAGTGACGACAGTGAGGTCGAGTCGGTGGACTCGGGAGATGAGTCACCGCATGAGCGTAACTTCACCGCGTTCATGGCTAGTCGTGTGAGTACTCCTAGTGCATCTCTCGACGATGAGGATGCTACTTCACAGGGACACCTCGACAGCGAGAGCGAAGAGAGTGAGGGAGAGGAGGAAGGTAGTGAGGACGAGAGTAGCCTTCAACGCGCCTACGTCGAGTTATATGATGAGTCTTTCAAAACTAAAAAACGTAACAAGGCGTTAGTTCTTAGGATCACCGCGTTAGAAGAAGAGTTAGGAGAGACGAGAGAGAGAGAGTCCTCCACCTGCACCACCATGAGAGAGAGAGAATCTGCCTGGTTTAGTAAAGAGAATTTGCTTAAAGAGAGAGAGAGCAGTTTTGAGAAAGAGAAAGCGGACTTGAATAAACAAGTGGCTAGTCTTACGAAAGAGCTCCATTCCTCCCTGGAGACTCGAAAGAAACTTGAAGCCCTTGTTGCTCAGCTTACTCATGACCTTGAGAAAGCTAGGAAAGTCAAGGTACAAATCGAGGACAGATCTGGGAAGATGGGAAAGATGCTCCTCGATCCCGCTTTAGGTTTTGGTGACCGGCAAGGAATAGGTTTTGATGGTGCCTCCATGTCCTAAATTGCACCCGGACCAATTCCTGAGTTTTCTACGACTCCGTATGGCCGTCAAAAAAAACCAAGAAGGAGAGTTCGACCAAGAAAAGCAATCCAAGGTCCTCCTAATACTGTGCTCTTTTGCTCCCATTGCAAAAGAAACGGACACCTTAGGGATGATTGCTATAAGTTGGGTCGGTCACGACGTACGTTTGCTCCACCACATCAAACTGATGCGATTGCCAGTCTGAGAGAGCGTGTTGAGTTTCTAGCCGCCACATCACAGAGTTTGATGGAGGAATTACTGAGTTTTCTACGACTCCGTATGGCCGTAAAAAAAAACCAAGAAGGAGAGTTCGACCAAGAAAAGCAATCCAAGGTCCTCCTAATACTGTGCTCTTTTGCTCCCATTGCAAAAGAAACGGACACCTTAGGGATGATTGCTATAAGTTGGGTCGGTCATGACGTACGTTTGCTCCACCACATCAGACTGATGCGATTGCCAGTCTGAGAGAGCGTGTTGAGTTTCTAGCCACCACATCATAGACTTTGATGGAGGAATTCCGACGGATGACCTTACCATCAATGAATGCGCCCCGCATTCTAACTAAAACCAACAACAACAAGGGAATACAAAAAGGTACCTACTCTTGGGTTCCTAAGAAAGAGAAAAAGGCCCTTGTTGTCCATGTCGCTCTCAAAGCCCATAATACCTCACAGTGGTATTTTGATAGTGGATGCTCTAGACACATGACAGGTGATGCCTCATATTTTACCCATCTTGAGGATTATAATGATGGGAGAGTCACCTTTGGAGATGGTCGCAAATCTAGCATAGTTGGACGAGGTACAGTAGAGTTACCAGGATTTCCCAAGCTAGAGAACGTGCGGTACGTCAAAGGTTTGAAAGCAAACCTTATTAGCATCAGCCAGCTGTGCGACGATGACTTTGCAATAAAGTTTGACCGGGAAGCTTGTAAGGTCTATAATCAAACCGGTAAGCTTTTAGTGCAAGGGGTGAGGACAAAGGATAACTGATATGGGACTGAGCCCACATCCTCACTTGTTTGCAACAGCGCCACGATCACTCCTATGGATCTGTGGCACCAACGTCTAGGTCATGTGAACATTAGAGACTTATCTCGTTTAGTCAAAAAGGACCTAGTACGTGGCTTACCATCACTTGGAAAGCCAACTTCCATGATTTGTGGACCCTGTCAGTTGGGAAAACAAATCCGTAGCCCTCATAGGAAGTTGAATTCCATTACCACCTCCCGTGCTCTTGAGTTGATTCACATGGATCTTATGGGTCCTACTCGCACGGAGAGTCTAGGTGGTAAGAGATACATTCTCGTGATGTTAGACGATTTCTCTAGATACTCTAGTGTAGGTTTTCTAAGAGAGAAATTTGATGCTGTAGAATTTTTAACGACCAAGTGCCGTCTCCTGTAAAATCAACACGGGGTCACTATTAACAGAATACGTAGTGACAACGGCACTGAATTTAAGGAAGCAAAGGTGGATTTGTACTGTGATAGCCTTGGGATCAAACATGAGTTTTCTGCTATGAGAACTCCTCAGCAAAATGGGATTGTTGAGAGAAAAAATAGAACGATCCAAGAAATGGCTAGATCTATGCTTCTAGGTCATAAAATTTCTAAGAGATTTTGGGCAGAGGCAGTGTCTACTGCATGCCACACGGTGAATAGGGTCTATCTGTGTCCACACACACTTAAGACGCCTTATGAATTGTGGACAGGCAAGAAACCCAACCTGGCATATTTCCGTGTCTTTGGGAGTAAATGCTACATCCTACGGGATAGAGAGCAATTAGGAAAGTTTGGCTCCCGGAGCGACGAGGGAATATTTCTAGGATATTCATCGAACAGTAGAGCGTACCGGGTTTTTAACCTAAAGAGCTCTAAGGTTATGGAATCAATAAACGTCACTGTGCAAGATGACGAACCTCCGACGGTTATTGATCCCAACCTTCAGTGTGAGGATGAGGAGTGTTCTGACAGTGATTTTCCTGTTCCTCTCCCACACTCTGTGGACCCTATTCCTATGTTAGGGGACACACCTGCTTGGGTTCACAAGAGTCATGACCCTTCAGCCATTGTTGGCGATCCCACTCTAGGGGTCAAGACTCGTGCCCAACTAGAGAACGTTGTTAGTCATCATTGCTACACGTCCAAAGTCGAGCCCAAGATTCACAAAGAAGCACTCAAAGATGAACACTGGATATCTGCTATGCAGGATGAGTTGCTTCAGTTTAAGAAGAACAATGTCTGGGAACTTGTCCCCCGACCTAGTGATACTAATGTTATTGGTACCTGGTGGATTTTCAAGAATAAAATGGATGAAAATGGTACCATAACCAGAAACAAGACTAGGTTGGTCGCTCAAGGCTACACACAGATAGAGGGTGTAGACTTTGGGGAGACATTTGCTCCTGTTGCGAGGCTTGAGTCCTTTCGCTTACTACTCGCCATCGCATGTCATCTGCACTTCTAGGTATATCAGATGGATGTCAAGAGTGCCTTTCTGAATGGCATTCTACAGGAAGAGGTTTATGTGGAACAACCAAAAGGGTTTGAAGACCCTAAGCACCCTGATCACATCTACTATCTGAGGAAATCCTTGTATGGTTTGAAGCAAGCACCCCGTGCTTGGTACGAGAGGCTTACTTCCTATCTCTTAGCCCGTGGCTTCAAGAGAGGGGGAGTTGATATGACGTTGTTCGTCAGGAGAGATGACGGTGCTATCTTGGTTGCCCAAGTCTATGTGGACGACATAGTCTTTGGATCCACATGCTCCCAGCATGCTCACCACTTTGAGGAGGAGATGAAAAGTGAGTTTGAGATGAGCATGGTTGGTGAGCTTACATTCCTCCTTGGTCTCCAGGTTCGTCAGCTAGAGGATGGGATGTTCATCTCCCAATCCAAGTATGCTCGAGACCTAGTGAAGAAATTTGGTTTAGACTCCGCTAAGCATGCTCGTACACCTATGAGTACCACTACCAAGCTTAGTAAGGACACTTCAGGCAAGGACGTAGAGCAAACCTTGTATCGGAGTATGATAGGTAGTCTTCTCTACTTGACTGCTAGTCGTCCCGACATTGCCTTTAGTGTTGGAGTCTGTGCGCGTTATCAGGCGTCTCCTAAAGAGTCACACTTACTCGCTCTAAAACGTATTATCAAATACGTGAGTGGGACTCTCTCATACGGTATTTGGTATTCCTTTGATACCGATGACCGTTTGTCCGCCTATTCAGATGCCGATTGGGCTGGGGACGTAGATGGTTGTAGGAGCACTTCTGGTGGGTGTTTTTATTTTAGTTCTGCTCTTGTCTCTTGGTTGAGAAAAAAGCAAAACTCCATCTCTTTGTCCACTGCGGAGGCTGAGTACATCGCCGCCGGGAGTTGTTGCACGCAACTCATGTGGATGAAGCAAATGTTGGAGGATTATGGGATTTCACAGGACACCATGACCATTTCCTGTGATAACACGAGCGCGATACACATATCCCGCAATCCTGTCCAACATTCGCGCACAAAGCACATCAGGTTACGCGAGCACTTTATACGTCAGTTAGTTGAGGAGAAGGTCGTAACCCTGAGTTTTATTCCTACCGACCGTCAGTTAGCCGATATTCTCACGAAACCTTTAGATGCCCTTAGATTTGAGAGTCTTAGGAAGTCTTTGGGGATTTGCACAGTTGACTGAGGGGTTGGTCTATGTCTAGAATAGGATGCTTCTTCATGTTCATATCATATGCTTCCTATTGCTAGTCTGTTTATATGTACCATAGCTTTGTTGTACAGCTTTTATGTATTCTTTGTTATTATTCTTGAAAAATACAAAAAGATTTTCTTTTTAGAAATTTTTTTAGAAAAACTCAAAAAGATTTTATTTTGATAAAATTTTTGAAAAATTCAAAAATAAAGTTTTGCCTTTATGGATGAGCATTTAAGATAGTCAAGTCACAACTTCATTCCATATATCCATGTGACTGTTTGATAGAGATTTGAGAGGCTACTTCATTTCATCCATGTGCTTAACATTGATTGGAGTCCTTGAGATGTAATTAGTGATATTTCCTACATTCTTGACTCCTATATCCTTTATTGCACACATGCACGGCTATATTTGATTGTTGCACTTGTCAATCTCATGGTGGCTTGAGTGTTTCCATCTCAATCCTGTCTATACAATGTATAAAATGCGATAAAACTTGACAAGATTGGATTGCATTTAAAAACCGTTTTGGTGAGACTGTGTGTATATGTTCATAACGGGGAGGGGCTGCAAAAGTTGATTCTTATCCTTTGCGCAAAAGCCACCGTTAAAAAGGACCTAAAAAATTGAGGAATTTTAATATCCGAGGTCCTAAGAGGTTAAAAGAGCCCTAAAAAATTAAAAAGGCAATAAAAAGCAATACATGCCATATATGGGCCATTTAGGTTTTCACCATCAATTCTCCAAAGTTCGAGAATGTAGTATACCTCTATTCAAAATATAAATCTAAGGGAGTTTGGTTGGAGATTGAAAAATGGGTTTGCACTTCCTTAAAAGTCCTGAAAAAGCATGAAAATCATTTTGGACGTTATTGGTGTAGAAATCACTTTGAGCTTTGATTTGTAGATTTGACATAGTCAATGTCGTATATTTCCAATCTTTTACACAAAAGGAAGCTTCCAATATTCATCGTGCACATATGTCATGTTTGTATGCTTTGATTTTCCTATCGAATTATGATCACACCCATTCATTACGCTATCACCGACTTGTTTGTTTTATGTTCATTCATGGTGTGATTATATGCCTTGTGTCACCCCGGTACTTGATTGCTTGATTTATTTCTCTTATTTGTCTATTTGGGGACATCATAAAAAGGGGGAGAATGAATTATCTGATTATGGGGGAGTTTTGAAATTCTGAGAATTGTTATATATGCTTATGTTTATCTCATTTCAAACTCGATACGTCACTTGGTATTTGCTTTATCTCATGTGTGTAGGTACATCCTTGATAATCCCATGTTGTTCACCCTGATGAGAAAAGCAGTGAGATTTCTGAAGATTCGAAGAACAAACGATGCAGCCTTAATCATTTGTACCACTTTCAGTTTTGGGTTCATGGAAGGGTAGATTTGTATAGGCATTGTGATTATAGATAATTCGGATTTTTTATGTTTGTTCCGGCATAGACATAGGGGGAGATTTGTAAGGACATTTTTGTCCAACATACTCGTATATGTCATTAGCCGTAACACCGTTGCAAAGATTCAAAATCCATTCATCATCAACGGAATCCGAAGATCAAAAGAAAGGAAGAATTCAGAAATCCAGACAGCCGGACCGGTCCGCCTAGCCGGACCGATCCGCTGAGACCCGGACCGATCCGCCTTGCTCGTTGAAGACAAGTGAGCCCCGGACCGAATGCGAACCGAATCAGCCTCAAATTAAAAGAACCGGTCCGCCATCGGACCGATCCGCCTAAGGCCCGGACCGGTCCGCCCTGGATAACCACGAACAGATCGTGTGCAGATTTTTAGGGCAAATGAATTCTTATTTATACCACGATCGGGGAGTTGGTTTTCTTAAGGCTTATACACGATTTCCAGAGTAGATAAACTCTAAGGCCTTCATGGTATTTGAGTCCATTGATTCATACCCTTGATTCACACAAATTCCATACACTTGTGAGTCACTTTTGGTAACCCTAGAACACCATTGATGTTCAACCCTTTGTGAAGTGGACCACTTCTTCCTCTTCATTGCAGCCCTACTGGACAGGGATTGTTCCAGCCGCCACCCCTACTGGAAAGGGTTTCTTCCAGCCGCGACTACAGAATTCGATACCCGAGGGTAATTCTTAGTCAAACTGTATTTCATTGTAATCCGATTGTAAACCGTCTTTTACAAATTATAGTGATATACAAATGGTTTTGCCCCTGTGGGGGATTTTTCCTTAAACTTTGTGTGTTGAATATCTTGTGCATGATTCATATTGTTTCAATCACACCTAGTTGCATGCTTAGGGTTAATTTGGGTTAAAAATGGTATTTATTATATTATTTCTTAATTGAACGCAAGCGCCAACTCTTTCAGCCACCAATACTGGCGGCGCATAACTTGACACATTTTGTCGTTACTCGGATGCACCACAAACTTAGATCCATGAGATTCCTCCATATCTGCCTTTCATAAGTCCCTCTCATTCGGGACAAAATTCTCTTACGAAAATGCACCCCACCCTCAAAATCAATAGAGCAGGGTTTTGTTCCCTAAATCAGTAGCTTGTATATGTGGTCTTAACCACTCTTGTCTCTCCTACGACATCTTGCAACAAAATGTTGCTCGCACGAAAGACTAGATTCTACCCAGGAAGTAGTACATTCTTTCCCATACAGCGGTCACCCCCACGATGAATTTTTAATTCAAGCATGGGATAATACTTCCCACAAGTTTAAACTTATGAGGCGCAAAAACAATAGGCCAGTGCTTCAGTATTATTACTTCCCATCCTGGAAGAGACTTGTTAACTGAATTCACCCTTGAGCTTAACAACATGAGCTCAGGAGTGAGAGTCAATTCACCTTTCTATTTTCGAAAGCTGAGTTGCCAACGTAACATTATAACTATGAGAGACCTCATCTCCTTCGGCCTTAACTACCAAACCTCTCAAAATCTCACACTTCTCGTTACTAGGAAACAATCCCTCTTAGAGTTAACACACAATCTGTTCATGGTCAACTCCCGACAACCTTCCTAAACTAACGTCACATAAACTAAAGGCCTTATGTCCAAACAATCCTAAGGTCTACCTACCTATATCCTATCTAAGTCGTATACATATAATACTAAGTATATCCCTAGGGCCCAAGACCCTTCTTAACTCCTGACATTTGCTCGGTTTCGTGCGTGGGATGTCTCGTCGAAGTGAAATCCAAACAAGGAACCCTCCCGTTACACTACCACCTCGCGTTGTCGATCATCAAGATATACAGGTCTAAGACACATGTTCGGGACCGAAAAGATTTTTACTTATATACATTACCATTTAAATAACTAAAGATTCAACAAATCAAGCATTCACTTTTCATAAAGCCTTATAATTATATACCCCACAATATATATATACCTTTTCAAATAGCCTTCTTATCGAGGCATAACCCGAAGTCTTAATTCGACTTCTCCTCCCAGTCTCCCTCACATCGTTCAGAGGAGAGAACTGTATACAATGCTTCTATTTTGCACTTTAATAGCCATTAATCACTCTTCTACGTGATTCTTGGCTAAACCTTTCCACCAGCAAAATAAAATAAAATAAAATAAAATGGAATTAACTAAAAGAAGAAAGAACAACATCTCTCCACTTCCAATGTCGTCGAGGTTCACGCGTGGAGCGTCCCGCAAAAGAGGAATCCAAACAAGGAACCCATCCTATACGCTACTACGCAACTATGTCGGTCGTGGAGATAAGGCATACCAATCACATCATACCCGACCATTTCAAGGATGAGTAAATCGGCCTCAAAGCACAAAGTACGACAATAAATCCCTATGTGTATACAAATAAGGAATTGAGCAAACCATCACCCATAAAACTCAACGCTAGTAAAAATACTCTCAGCAGATTTTATCAAATATGTAGCCTGAGAAGAGCTCATAAACAAATGAGTACGTAACACCCGCATCAAATAACATATAACTCAAGTACCTCCGAATTAAAACTTACCCTTAATAGCGGGTGGTGCTAACGAAGCTGGAGGAAATATAGCCTCCCGAATTTGATAAACTCTCCCATACAGTAACAATAACCGTCCCTGCTGCATGGGAACAACCGAATCAGGTACCTGAGGTGGAAACTAAACGTATGGCTACTGCGGAGTCCTAGGAAACAGACCCCTAAACCATTGAGGACACTCCATCGAAGTGACATGCCTACCAACATAGGAAGCACCGTCCCTTCATATCCTCTCGACCTCGACCCCTCGTTATTTCTAAACTGGGAAGTGCCTTGGCCCAGATGGTCTTTACCTCCATGACCACCTCGACCTACGTGTTGTTAAGCACCCTTACCGTGCCTAATGTTATTGCCACCCGCAATAAACCCTCCAAAACGTTATCTCTTAGACGAATCTCCTTGCTGAGGGTCCCTATCTTACTACTTACTACCCGAAGGTTGGGATGAGGGAAATGTTCCTCCTCCAATCCCATGTTCTCCAAGCTTTCCTGCTTGCCCCACGACAGTAGCTTTCTTGCTACCCGGTGTATATAACCGATGCTCATGGCAATGGAGTAATGTTGCATTCATAACTTCACCAAAGGTTTATAAAGCTGGATTACCCAGTAATTATTGTCGGATTCTCCAGTTTTGACCTCCCATAATCTTTGAGATCTTCCTATCTTTCGGAGCCACTTCATTCGGGACAAAATTCGCCAACTGTATAAACTCCTCTACATATTCCTCCACAGATCTCTCTCCTTGCAAAACATCCTGGAGCTTCTTTCTCATCTCCCTATGAACTGCGGGAGGAGCATACTCACGATCGAACAAAGCCCAAAACTCAGTGATCGTCATTGTGTCTCTCTGTTCTGACGTGGTTATTGTCTCCCACTAGTGTAAAGCAGATCCGACAAGCTTAAAAGTGGCAAGGACTTGTTTCCTCTCCTCTCTACATTCTATCATTCGAATGTGGCATTGCCTGTCCTCTTTCCAGTTATTGGCTTTGATAACATTCATGCCTCCCTTGAATTCCGAGGGATTGCCCCTTAGAAAGGACTCTCCAACCCTTTCTCACGGAGTAAGTCCCGTAGGAGCTTGCACATCGTTATCCCATTGCTGAACCTGTGGCAAATTATTAGACCACTGCGGTCATAGAGGCGTTAACCGCTTGAGCTACTGTGTTTGCTACATCCACAGCATTAACGGTCCCTTATGGCGATGTTGGAGGATCTACCTCCTCTTCTATAACCCTATTTCGTCTCGCTGGGATACCTCTCAAGGCGGCATTTGAGATGAAGAAACAATAGAGTTAAAATACTAAATGAAACTATCTATCTCGCAGAAGATCGCAAACATAGACAACTACACAGTCCTAACATTAGGCTCTATATCAAATAACGCTACAGTAGAACGTGACGAATCTACATAGATCCTAAAGACTCTAGAACCTGATGCTCTGATACCATCTGTGACAACCCGCGATCCGAGATAAGGGGTGGCCAGCCCGATATCCAAACATAACAGGAATCATGGATGGATATCATTCTCAGCATCACAAAATATACACTGAGTATACGGGAAAACCACCCAATAAGTCAGAAAACGGGTTGCCAAAAAGTTTAGAAACTTAAAAGCAGTTAAGAAAATTAAATTTAAACAACCCAATCTGATAAGCAAGTGGAGTTCCACAAGAATATATATAATACAACTAAGACGAATGTATACAAATAGACCGAATAGGCTGTCGATCCACAGCAACATACAATGAAGTACAACAATTTAAATATCTACATAATACATTCATTAATCAAATACAAAAGTTTGGGCCACACGCCCGAGTGTAAGACCCGATCATATCTAGAACACAAAGAAGAGGGCGTCTAATTCAATGACTTTTAATAATCCGCAAAATCTTACAGCCCGACAAAAGCAAAGAAATAGGAATAATCACAACGGGCGTCCTTACGGTGGAGCACCTGAGCGGATACAATCATATACACAACAAGGAAAGTAAACCGGTCAGGACCGGGTTCTATATGATCACCAGATGAAATAAAAAGTATGATAGAAATGAACAGTTATGCATGAATGATAAGGATGATAATATGCAAGTTAACAACAATTACAAATTAAGATAATTTAACTAATTATGAGATGTAACACAATTACAAAAGAAAAACATAAAAGTAAATAACTTTAATTTAAAACCTTTACTCATTAATCAAATTTTCATTATCTTTTATATTCCTCAATAGGAATAAAACCATTTATTAACTTCCATAGTAAATTATCTTTCCATTCCTAGATAGGAATACCATTAATATCAAGTTCTCTTTCTGGCACATTAATCTCAATCCCGTGCTCTTTATGGAACGTATCCATGCTCTTTGTGGCATATATCCATCCAGTCCCACTTGATGCAGAAAAGTTATATTCTCATACATATAACGATTATAAGACCGCCCCTCCGAGTTTCCCCACTGGGCGCGCCCCTAAATGACCATCATCTTCCAGGGCCTATCTATACAAGACAACTTGGCCACCTATCGCGATACGTCGGGAAGCGGCCATATGCCTGCGGGAGAGTCAGGACCACACCCGGAATCCCCTCACCAGTGCAGAAAACATATAAAAACCCCGCATATGGCATAGGACTACATCCACCCTGCATTCACTAGCCAGGGGGCATCACCAAGCGCGCGAACTTCCCTTATGATGTCATTTAGAGAGGTGTGTTTAAGTAAATTAACATTTACCATATTATATCTCATTTTCATTTTCAATTACCATACCAAAATTTTCCATTTCCATTATCCATGTGTTTGGTTCTTTTTATTCGAACCTATCATCATTAAACAACGGGGTTCATTTTATTTGAACCAATCATCTTTATCACAATTTGGGTTCATTTTAGTTGAACCTATCTTCTTTAAACAATTTAAGTTAATTTTATGCGAGCCTATTCCCATCGAATATTATCATGGATATTCCTCAAATTACAAGTCCCGACTAAATCTCCAAATAGACATTATGATCCTATAACTCCTAAAACTCATAGGATTCCAAAAATCCCCTAAGTCTCCAAGCATGGGCATTTAACTTCCTAACTTCAAAAAGTTTGAATAAAAGAAGAAATGCCTTAACATTTCTTTAAACACCGCGGGAAATAAACCTGAATTGACCCAATTCTAATCTAGGGTGGCGACCAAACTCAACTAATGCTCTAGGACTCTAAGTTTACTTCTTTCAAGAAGGTTTCTAGGTCCTAAACCTAAAGAAAAAGATCAAAAATTAAAAAGGAAAATGACTCAAAACTGCAGGACCCGAATAGATTCTCCCTAAAAGAGAATCGGTTCGGAAGACAAATCCAACATTCTGCATACTACCGAATCGATTCGGCTTTAACCCGAATCGATTCGGGTACACAAACCTGGGAACTGCACCTATGCGAATCGATTCGCCCTAGGGGCGGAATCGATTCGCCCCTGGGAAATTTCCAAGAATGGCTATGGAGTCTTGAACTCCAAATTTTTCCCAACCTCAAAACCAACCAAACCCAAATAATCTAATGGAACTAATACACCAAAAATATGACTAATTACCATCATTTACAATAATTATCATCCAAATCCATTTCTAAGGGTTAATACCCATAAATCCAACAAAAACCCTAACTAAACTAAATCATAACAATCCACAACCTATCAATGCTAATTAATCCACTTAAATCATATAATAGCAAGTAGGTAACTTGCCTTGAGATAGGAAAATCATATTTGAGGAAGATGCAAGCAAGATCCAAGCTCCAATCTCTCTCTTTTCTCCAAAGTTCTCTTCCTCTCTCTACTCTCTCTAGGGCTCAATTTTTATAACATGGAAGAATAGAAATGGGGTTGGGGAATTAAAATGCGGCTTAAGTTTAAAAAAGCCCACTTAAATGTCTAATACGCGATAAAATGATACGCACTACACATTTAAGCTATAACCAGTCAAAAGAGCCCGAAATGCCAAAATGCAATATGGCACTCATTTTGACTGTCTCGCACCTACCGGGACTAACTACACCCTCCAAATTATCATTTGGAAATTTTATAACTCTTTTTAAGTTCCGATTTCTCATTAAACCAAAATGTCATTTTATATCTAATGACACCATAAATCACCACATGGATATTTTTACCTACTCATCAGGTAATCATACAACATTTCAGTAAATATTAACTTTTTTCATATTAAATTAATATTTACTCAACATCCATCATTTTATAATTAATTACTACACCTAGTAAATAAATATAAAATATGCTATCAAACGTGTGGGTTGTTACAGTCATTCTTCACAAACCATTGTTTCAAAGACGATAATTTCCACTTCAGGAATTTTGGAGTATTTTCTTTATATTCTTCAACAGGAGAAATAATTTCAAATTTCTCACATGCCCAATACTGTGATCATACGAAAAACAAAATGAATTTAATACTTGTATTACCTAAGGATTCATAATGGAAAGTATAGGAGATTTGTTCAAAATACACGCAAAATTAAACGTGTACTTTACAAATTTTACAATTGTATATTGAAAGTACACGTGATTTATACAAATTTAACGTGTACTTTGTCAGTATAAGTTCACGTGTACTTTCTAAAGTACATTTATAATATTGTCAGAAAATATAACAAGAGTATTTTGAGAGTACACTGGTTATATTTACAAAACATAGTACACGTGTACTTTGTAAAAAACAAGTGTACTTTCACGTGATATAAGACATGTATTTTCAAAATACACGTGATTAAGACGTGTATTTTCAAAATACACGTGATATAAGATGTGTATTTTCAAAATAGACGTTAAATATCAAGTGTATTTGAAAGAACAAGAGAAAATATCACGTTTATTTTGAAAATACACGTAATATTTTCAAAGTACAGGTAAGTATTGGTATGTAAATTTTGAAATATCAGGAATATCAAGTGTATTTTAAAAATACACGTGAAAATATACGTGTATTTTGAAATATCACGTGTATTTTGAAAATACACGTTAAAATAAACGTGTATTTTCAAAATACAAGTGAAAATATCACGTGTATTTTCAAAATACATGTGAGTATTGGTATGTAAATTTTGAAATATCAACACGTTTTTTTGCTCACCATTAGGAAAAAGACACATCCAGTAACTGTGCTAGGTTTTGAACTTGCTGATTTGTCAATTGAATGTATGAGAAACTTATGCACAGCAGATGCCCAATCATACTTATTCATTTCCTCAATATCGTCGATGTATTTCAACCAAAATTCTCCAAGGGTGAAGTTTGAGTTGGAAAAAAAACGTGTTCAAGAAGTGGAGACACACAATTTTAACAAAATCAGTAATTCCTTCATTTGTCTCCAATTCAACTGATTTCTTCAAACCATTCAATATTTCTGATTTCCTATTCTTTTTGTGAAGTATCGTGCTTGTAATCCAGATTTTTGAGCAGTATTCGGTCCCTTTTTCAGTTCTATTGATTTTAAACCCTCAACCAGGGGTATGCCAAATATTTCACTTACATCTATTGGCATTATTGGAATCCTACTCTTCATACGAAAACTTTTGGTTTTCGTATTGTACAGCTCGATAATTGATAAAATATTTTTATCTGTCTTCTTGTGGTCCACTTCTACTACTTCCTTACTGTAGTAGGCATTGAAAAGCTCCCAAAATGAAGTCTTCTTAAGAAGTTCAATATGGCTATTGTTTATTTTATCTTTAATCTGATGCAAATCATGGATAAAGCTAACAATATTTGACCGTAATTGGTCATTCTTCTTTGCAGGACGTTTAGATTTCATTGCCACACTATAACTAGAACTGGAACTGGAACTCGATGAAGAACTATCATCAGAACTGCTCTTTTTTTGTTTCTTTACTCTTCTTGCCTTCATCTTCATCCCCATTATATTGATCTATAAACAAAATTTAAATTACTAACCTATAATGATATGTACAAAAAATAAAATACATGTGAATTAGAATAAAACATAGACTAAAACAATAAAATACAAGCGTATTTAACAAAAGTACGTGCAATATTCTCACAAACAATTTATACAAGTCTCAACAAAATACATGCTAAAGGCGATAATATATATCGTCAGTTTCATGGTAATACCTAACAGAGGTTTTTCGACAAGTCAAAAACCAAGATTCTCTACTCCTAAGATATTCAGTAAAGAAGTGATACAATAGCTGAATGCTAAAAGCTCCAACATTATCAAAACCCCTTAAGCAATAATGCTCAATTCGTTTAGCTAAATCCTTCGCTTTCGATTCAGTTACTTGAAGCTGTTGCACATCTAAAGTGCAGTAAATGTCTTCATAGTAGTAGTAGAAACCAAGTAACCTTTTAGATCTATCATTGATGCGATGGAAAAAAATGAATTTCGTCATCATTAGTACTATTGACTGTCAATGTGAAAGGTTTTGTATTGTTAAGATCTTCGAACGTGCAAGCAACAGTTTTGTAGTTGAACATGCTTGATCGTATGATTCCTAAACAATAACACAACAATACAAAATAGTACACTCATAATACACATTAGTACATGGATATTGGATTGAACAAATTGAATTTCAATGTGCGTGTACTTTCTGAATTTTTTGCGTGTACTTTCAACAAAATACACGCAAAAAATAAAAAAGTACATGCAATAATACTGATTATTAGCTAATAACATATCATTCAAATGCAACTGGCTATTGGACAAAAAATACTCCTAAATATTAACAAAATAATAATACTTCTTACAAACTCATGGAATATCATTCAAATGCCGCTGGCGCGGACCAAAATAACATAGGATTTATCAAATATGGATTTGAAATAAATATTTTATAGAGTACACGTATAAAACATAAAAGTACACGCATAATGAATTGAGAAATTCAATTTCAATGTGCGTGTACTCTGTGTATTTTGCGTGTACTTTTTGATAGTACACGCAAAATACACATAGTACACACAACACAGGCCTTGTATATGGACATATTCCAATCATGTATATATTCATAGTCCTTGATAAATCCTCGATAAATGACGTATACAGGAGGAAAAGTACAATGATGAAATACATATATCTAACATGTAAAAAGTGTGTTTTACAATTAAAATGAGGGAAACAAATATATGATGAAATACATATCATGAAGAAGAAGAATGTGATTTCATCAATCCATGTGTCTACAAATTTATACATATGAAATCACAAAATACACAAGGACAAAAAATGTGATAAGAGAATGTATACATACTTGTTAGTGGTGTTTGGAAGAATTTGATTTAGAATGTAAAATGTAGAACTTCAACGATTAGGGTTTGATCGAAGAGAGCTAGGGTTTTGATCGAAGAGAGTTAGGGTTTTGATCGAACAGAGGTTTTAGAGATTCGATAAGGAGTATTTATATGTTGTCGTTGACCAAAATTTGATTGAGAAATAGATTCGTTTTGGGGTTTTGATCGAAGAGATAGTACGAATAAGGTTTTGATTCAAGAGAGAATACAGTGTTTTTGGCACTTCGAATTCTAAATAGTGCGTGTTTGTTTTAATTTCGGGGTATTTGTATGTTGGACCTAATCGTTTAAAATTTGTTTGGCCTGGTTTTTTTGTTCAGAATTGTTAGTCCAAGGACTAGATCATAAAAACCCCTATAATATATTACCATGTAACTCAGACGATGCGCGGGCATCTTATAATATTTGGTAAAAATATAAGAAAATAGGTATCGATAAAATTATGTATACATAGCCAATCATATACATTTTATCTTTTTTTTCGATTTAATGTACACTTCTTAAATATTCAATAAACATTGAATGTGCATATAGATCTGCAAATAGATTATATATGAAAAAAAAAACATAATAATTGCTCCATCATGTGGGTAATGAGTAGACCAAAAAAAGTAAAAAAGTAAACAACATAAAAAATGTTATTCTTACCTACATTTTTTACTGTTTTTTCTTACTACTTTCATTAAACTCTTGTACATTACTAAAAAGTCAAAAGTACAAACATGTTAAAGCAATTCGATAAGAAATATAGGTAAGAAATATGGGTAAGTGTAACACTTCTCAAACAACATTTCAAAAGATTTCAACGGAAATAACTTGCGAAAATGCATTATTAAAAGATAGCTTAAAACCATTATATGCAATATAGATACATACATGTGTAAATAAATCAAATTTTTACAGTATTAAACTTTCTCACGTGTCTATATATGCTAAGGAAATCATCAAAAAGTGGTCACATGTCAACTTAGTCCATTCAGTAAAGTTATGTGTGTTCAGTTAAAAAATATCATCTCTCATTTTCTTTCTAACTCAAAAACACAGACTTCATATCATTGTTTCTAGGTAAATATGATTAATATGGGATTTAAAGGCGAAATTACTAAAATCCTAAGGGGCATCATGAAGTAGTGTGCTTTGTATAAGACAAAAATCAATCCGTGCCAATGGCATGGTTGTAAATAAAGACAATAATAGTCTAGAAAAACCCGAGAACCGTTGCCTACGACGTGATTAAGAATTATAATTAAGAAAGATATTATATTATTAAAACTGCATATGCAGGAGTAAGGTTGCGTACATCTGACCCCCCAGTACCCCGCAGTGGCGGGAGCCTCGTGCACTGGGTTTGCTCTTTTTATTATTTATTAATTTTATTAATATACGCTAACTATATTTGTAATGATCAAGCTTTATTTCTTATATATTTTATTATTTTCATTTATTTTTTTGAAAATTAAATATTAAAAAATTATAGAAACATAAAATCAAAATATAAATTCAAACTATTTAGACACAGTTAGATAGAGTTAGTTGTTTAAATTTTCGACAGAATTTTTACTAAATAGGGTGTGGAAGGCCAACTCGGTTGTGTTTGCATTAACAATTGTGGGTGTATACAACACTTTTCATTTCTTTAGTGTGTAGTTTTAAGTCATAGTAGGCAATTTAGTTTATAAAGTTGATCTTTCTAGTCTCATTAGATCAATAGGAGAAACTAACTCAAGTGGTTTTTGGTTTTGTCATTAATTATAGAACCCTTGATTTTCAAGAGAGAAGTTATTGAGATAACATGGAGATAAAAGTAAGATGAAACTTTTCGATATAAAATAGGGTTAACCATAATTTCAAATTTATTACATAGATGTATAACTTATATATCTATGTATTAACTTTTACCCAATTCATAATACATAACTGTGACACCCCGACTAATTAAATATCGGGTAGCTACTCCTTTATTAAATTAAATCAAAATGCCAAGTTGGCTCAGTTAATAGCATCACTGTCGAAAATATTTTATTATTCCTAACCACCTAGTATTTAAAAAGTAAGTTGTCAAATTTTAATCTAAGTCTGATTAACATGCAACAAGTGTAATGAAGAATAATAACACCATTCACCATAACGAAGTAAATAGAATGACCATCACATAATGTAAATAAGGTCTGGAGGAAAACTCCTCACTACAAATCCGCAAACTGAAATAATTAAACTGAATACTGAATCAAAACATGCCAAAGTCTGAAAAACTGAAATGAACAGATGTCTCTAATAGAAATGGGTAACATGCCCTACAACTGATAGATACTGAATCTGGAATCCAAATGATAGAAGCGTCTAAAAGCAAATTCCTGTAGCTTCCACAAACAGCTACAGCTCGTCACCTGAATGAGTATCCTATGCATGGTGTCCTTGTGGCTGGGCACCTAAAATGGTTTTACAAGAAAATAGATTTGAAAGAAAACGGGTCAGAGCCCGAGTGTGGAGATATTTTAAAAACCTGCAAGTGCTTTAAAAACATTTAAAACATTAAATTCAAAGTACATGTTAGGACGTGCACTCACATGAAATTCTCACCTCTCGTCTAACTGTGCACTCCTAACGTAATTACCCATCTAAAAATGACACAAACTACAAGCTAAGAGACATCATATCTAGCTAGACTGTCATAGGTTCTACCCTTATTAATCGGTTCCCATTTACATTATAACGATCTCAACTAAAATAGGGGGCTTAACGTAAATTCAGGTTCTCATATAAAAGTAATACAACTCGTTATAGATTATCCCTTTTGTTATTCCATAGTTATACACACAATACCATATGAAAGTTCCCAGTTTATTAAGTGTATATTTTTCTACAACATAAATATACAATATAAGCACCCCGAGACTAAGCTGCGGTGCACACATACTCTGCTATCCATCCCGGTACATCACGTACATAAGGATCACGCATTCCCAATCTCTCAGGAATCGTTCAGATAACACAAATCACAAATAATGGAGGCGAACACAGTCACATCACATGGGTCACGCACATATCTGCGCTCCCACGATCAGCAGACTTATTAACATCCCAATAAGTCCTTCTCTGACCTATGTTCATCGAGGTAACCAGTCTAAATCCGGGCAACACAAGGATTAGAGGGACCTAAGAGAACGCAAACTTCCCGTGATAGCAAGTATGGTAGGTATGTCATACACACAAATCATATATCAATATTCAGTAAACGCGCATCTTAGTAATCACCGTAGTTTAATTGTAGTACATATAGCCTTCTCGTACCAACTTATAATTTATACAATTTATAGAATCCCGGTTCATAATTCATACGCGCCATAATTTATTCTCACGTCATAGTAGGCACTCACGTCTCGACTCAAAAAGTCTATTTGATTCGTTCCACAAATTATATAATTTAATCCTCATTATATCCCAAATGTCCCAAGTATACCAATCCATCATCAAAGGAATGTTATCTCTATTATCGAACAAGTTTACGGGACTCCCAAAATCAAAACAGGCCAAAAAGGCCTAAACTGCCAGCTCGTTAGAAGTCTCGTTCGAACGAGGTTGTTCGAACGAGATTTCGTTCGAACAAACTGGGCTATCTAACGAGATCTCGTTCGAACGAGATTATCGAACGAACATCCCTCTCGTTAGAACCCCAAATTGTCAACTCGTTAGAAGCTCGTTCGAACGAGCTCGTTCGAACGACCTGGGTAGGTCTTCTAACGAGTGACCAGATTCAAGCCCAGAAATCCTATCTCGTCTTTCACTAATTTCTACACCTCAAATCTCAACCAAAATTCGTCCCAACAATGTTTTAAGGTCTCCAATCATTCTAAAACATACTAAGGTCATATATTAACATCTTTTAAGGAATTAACACATCCTAAACATCATTAATTCATCAAATCTCTACCCTTTCCCCCAAATTTCAAGAACATAAACCCTAGAATTTATCATCATCAATTCCCAGAATTTAATCCATTTTTATATCACATAAATTAGTATTTCTCTTAATTCAATCTTCCAATGACGTTTCTACATGCAAACCTACCCCCAAAATTAAACTAACAACTTCCAATTTCATGGGTTTTCCTTTATCTCTCAAACAAGAATGATTATTAAGATTTCTAACATGGAAGAAATATTTACTGCATAAAAATGTAAATTAAACCACTTGCCTTGATTCGATCTCTGATTTTGATGACGATTTCCTCTCTCTTTCTGCAGAATTCCCTCTCTCTCTCTTTCTCCAAGCTTTCTTCTCCAAAGGTGGCTATGGTGGCTAGGGTTTTCTTAGGGAAAGTTTTGGAAACCTAATCTAATAACCCCGGTAGCTTATTGGGTCATTAAGGGTTGGTTAGTGGGTTTAGTGGGTCAATTTCCAATCAGATAAAAACTCTTAATTTTCGTCACTTTTAATTCTCAAAAATGCAAAATTACCAAACTACCCCTATATGTTGCCGGTATGGCCTAAAAATACCCCGGGACCCAAACTAAACCCCCGGCTAGTGTTTTCTGACTATCTCGACCCTTCCGGACGCGTTGGCGCACTCAAAACGACCATGTGGATAATAGAAATAAAATTCAGTTTTATAATTAAAATAATACACCATGACGCGGCGGTCACACGCGTCTCAACAAAATTCCCAAATTGCCATATTTAAATCTCACGACAATTTTTCATAATTCCAAATTCATATATAATCATATATGCACATATAATCAAATACCAACTCGCATCTCGCTAGTATTTTAACCCGGATTAATTACCAATTAATACTCATTTAATTCAATTAATCCCAAAAATAAATATCACAGAAAATACGGGGTATTACATACTTCCCCCCTAATAACTGAATTTCGTCCCGAAATTCGGAACTAGAAAATACCTGGTAAGAATAAATCTGGATAACGTTCGCGCATCTCATCCTCGCGCTCCCATGTGGACTCCTCGACATTATGAAGTCGCCACTGAACACGCACTAACGGAACTATCTTTGACCGCAGTTTCCGCTCACTTCGGTCTAGAATAGCGATCGGCCCCTCCTCGTAGGAGCTATCAGGCTGGAGATTAATGTCCTCCAAATCAATATAAGAATGAGCCAAATTATCTCTAAGATATTTCCTTAGCGAGGAAATATGAAATACATCATGAATCCGATGCAAATGCTCCGGTAATCCAAGCCTATACGCAACCGGTCCAATCCGCTCAATGATAGGAAATGGTCCCACATATCTTGGTGCCAACTTCCCTTTCTTCCCGAAACGCATAATCCCCTTCATAGGAGATACTCTGAGCAAAACTTGATCCCCCACTTGGAACTCCCTGAAGAACCTCTTCGCATCAGCATAGCTCTTCTGCCGATCCTGAGCTACCCGAATGCGACTCCGAATCAATTATATCCTCGCCGAAGTATCCTGAATCACTTCCGACCCAAGTAGTTTGTTGTCCCCCACCTCCAACCAACATGACGGGGAACGACAAGGTCTACCGTATAACGCCTCAAATGGAGCCATGCCAATAGTGAACTGGTAGGAGTTGTTGTAAGCAAACTCCACCAATGGAAGATACTGCTCCCATCTACCCCCAAAATCAATGATACTCATCCGCAGCATGTCTTCCAACATCTGATTTGTACTTTTTGTTTGCCCATCGGTCTGCGGGTGATACGCCGTACTCAACCGCAATTCCGTGCCCATGGCCTCCTGAAAACTCTCCCAAAACCGTGAAACAAATATCTTGTCTCGGTCAGACACGATATTTAGGGGCACACCATGAAGTCTCACTACCTCAGAAATAAAGAGCTGGGCATACTGTCCCGCAGTGTAGTCTGTCCTTACGGCTAGAAAATGAGTGACTTTGGTCAACCTATCCACAATTACCCAAATGGAGTCGTGACCTCTCTGTGACGTAGGCAATCCCGTGATAAAGTCCATGGATATGCTCTCCCACATCCACATCGGGACCTCCAACGGCTGTAGTAGTCCTGCCGGTCTCTGATGATCCACTTTTACTAGCTGACAAGTGGCGTATTTAGAAACAAACTCAGCAATATCTCTCTTCATTCCACTCCACCAATACTGACGTCTCATATCTTGGTACATTTTGTCCCTACCAGGATGTACCGCGAACCATGAGCCGTGCGATTCTGCCATCACCTCGTGCCGCAATTCCTCCCCTTCCGGAACTACCAATCTCCCATTGAAGCGTAATCCCCCGTCTGAGCTAACGGTATAGGATTCGGCTCCCTCTGCCAATAATCGAACTATCTGCTCCTGACAGAACGAGTCATTTGCCTGTGCCCTCACTACCTTCGTGACAATCTGCGGTGTAACAGTCATCACAGACATGAATGAGCGGGCCACTGCATCCTGGTGTCCCAATTCCTTCCACTTGGCCTTCCACAGCTCTGCCACTTCATCTGCTGGCCTACGTCTTAACGCGTCTGCTACCACGTTAGCCTTTCCTGGGTGGTACTGGATATCAAACTAATAGTCCTTTACAAACTCAAGCCACCTACGCTATCGCATATTCAACTCCTTCTGCGTGAATAGGTATTGTAGGGACTTGTGGTCCGTGAACAATCGGAACTTCTCTCCCAACAGGTATTGTCTCCAAATATGTAGGGAAAATACGACTGCCGCCAACTCCAAGTCATGAGTGGGGTAGTTCTTCTCGTGAGGCTTTAGCTTACGGGATGCATAGGCTATGGCCTGACTCTCCTGCTGCAATAAACCTCCTAGTCCTTGCAAGGACGCATCGGTGTAGACTAGATACTCAACTCCCGGTCTCGGCAATGCTAACATAGGTGCTGAGGTCAACTTATCCTTCAAATCATCGAATGCCAACTGATAGGCATCACTCCAAATGTACGGCACACCTTTACAAGTCAGATGTGTTAAAGGACCCGCTATCTTCGAGAATCCTCGAATAAACCTCCTGTAGTATCCTGCTAGACCCAAGAAACTACGGATCTCCGTTGGTGTCGTGGGTTGTCCCCACTCCCTCACGGCGGATACTTTCCCCGGATCAACCGATATCCCCCGGTCGGAAATAATATGTCCCAAAAAGTGGACCTCCTTCAGCCAAAACCCGCATTTCTCATATTTTGCATACAACTCGTTCTGACGTAGTGTCTGCAAAACTTGCCTCAAATGCTCAGCGTGCTCCTCCTCTGTCTGGGAGTAAACCAGAATATCATCGATGAAGACAATGACAAACTGATCTAGGAAGTCCCTGAACACCCTATTCATCAAATCCATAAACACGGCTGGAGCATTGGTCAAGCCAAAAGGCATAACCCTAAACTCGTAAGAACCATATCTCAACAAGAACGCAGTCTTCGAGACGTCCTCTTCCCTGATACGCAACTGATGGTATCCTGATCTCAAATCAATTTTCGAGAAGAAGGAAGCTCCTCTCAACTGGTCGAATAGGTCATCGATTTGAGGCAACGGATATTTATTCCGTATCGTGACCTTATTCAACTCCCTGTAGTCCACACACAATCTCAGTGAACCGTCTCTCTTCTTTATGAACAACACAGGGGCACCCCACGGTGAAGTACTCCTCCGAATGAACCCCTGACCCAACAACTGCTCAATCTGATCCCGTAACTCCCTCATCTCAGCTGGAGCCATACGGTACGGTGCGCGTGCTATAGGTCTCGTACCCAGCAATAAGTCTATAACAATGTCTATCTCTCGACTGGGGGGTAGGCCTGGTATCTCCTGAAACACATCAGAATACTCCCTGACAACTGGGATCGAATCTAAAGGAATCACAACCTCCTTAGAGGTATCCTCTTCAATGTAATATAAATGAGCGGTCGAGCCTCCCTCTGGGCGAGGCATCGCCACTACAAACATCTCTTGCCCCGGAATGGCAAAAACAATGCTCCCACCGAAGCAATCAATCATGGCTCTATAATCAGCGAGCCAATCCATACCGATAATCACATCGTGAACATGCATATCTAATACCAACATGTCCGCAGGTAATACCAAACCACCGATCTCTACCCCCACTCCCCGACATATAAAGAATATAAGTGACCCATTCCCCAATGGTGAGTCGACACACGTCACTGTGCTCTCCGCGGTGGCTAACAACCCTAACGCCTTCGTGAAATGTGTGGCTATAAAACAATGTGTATCCCCCGTATCAAACAATACCTGACCCATAGTGCCATGGATAGAAAACGTACCCTCAATCGCGGGCGGTGCCTGTGGAACTGCTGCCTGGTGGACGTTATAGACACGTCCATACTGTAGCTACCCCTGTTGAGCTGGGACTGCTGGAATGGGTGGCAATGCTGCCATCTGTGGCGGTGCGGGGAGAGCGGCGGGAAACATAGGCCTCTGCAGCGCCTGGCGAGCACCCTGCTGCTGCTGCTGTGGGGCCCTGCCCCTATCAGGACAATCCTGTCGTTTATGGCCAGTCTTGCCACAAACGAAACACTTCCCTGGGAAGTTCCCTTCTCTCTGCCCCTACTGTCCCCAGCCCTGGTGGCCGTTACCGTTCCTCCCTTGGTCCTGCTGGCCCTGCTGAAACTGCTGCCCATTCTGCCCCTGTTGGCCCTGATGGCCGCTTGGACCCTGATGGCCCTGACGAAAACCTCCCTGCCCGTGCCTGTAATTTCCTGATCTGAACCTCTTCTGAACCCCCTGCTGGGAACCCTGCTCACTCTGTCTCTGCCCCTGAACAGATTGTGCCCCACCGGCACCATGTCCTCCAGTCCTGTCCTGATGGCTAGACTCTCCCGATCTCTTGCCCTCAGCCATATGAAAGCGGTGATCCTGGCAGTGTAACAAAGCAGCGTTAACCACATCAGAATAAGTGGCCAACGAAAGGTTCCCTAACAGATGCTGACGGATCCTCCATGTCAATCCGTCGGTGAATTTCTCAATCTTCTTCTTTTCTGTCGGTATCTCATCCAAAACGATATTCAACAGATTCGTGAACTCGGCCTCATACTCGGCCACGGTCTTACCCTCCTGCTTCAAACTCATCAATTTCCTCCTCATTTCTGTATGAACAGCGAACGTAAAGTACTTGCGGTCAAACCGCACCCAGAAGTCCTGAATAGTGAGAGTATCCCTCTCCTCCACGGTGGTAATAGACTCCCACCACTGTAGTGCAGATCCAACTAGCTTGAAACTAGCTAGCACCTGCTTCTGAACATCCGTGCACTCATACATTCTCAAGTGCCTCTGCATATCCTTCCTCCACTGGCTCGAGACTACCACATCTGAGCTACCTGCAAACTCTGGCGGATGCGCTTTCTGAAAAACGTCACGTACACGTTCCCAAGTAGACGGGAATACATTTGCCTGTACTGGCACGACAACCGGCGCCTGAGGTGGTGCCTGTTGAACTACTACAATTGCGGCATTTACCGCTTGGGCTACAATGGCTGCAACCTCAGCGGCGTTCATCATGCCCTGAACCGGTGCGGGCTGTGGTTCTGGCGTCGCATCCCTGGGAACTCGTCGTGCACGTCGTGGAGGCATCTGAAATAAGTAAGAAGTTTATAAGTTCGCAGTTTTAAACTTAATATAGCTGAAGAACGTAGCATAAACAAGAGAATACAACAGTCCTAAAATATAGGGCTCTATATCAAAGGAAGCTCAGCGGAAAACATAATAAGCCGTTCAGATCCTAAGGACACTAGAACCTGATGCTCTGATACCACCTGTGACACCCCGACTAATTAAATACCGGGTAGCTACTTCTTTATTAAATTAAATCAAAATGCCAAGTTGGCTCAGTTAATAGCATCACTGTCGAAAATATTTTATTATTACTAACCACCTAGTATTTAAAAAGTAAGTTGTCAAATTTTAATCTAAGTCTGATTAACATGCAACAAGTGTAATGAAGAATAATAACACCATTCACCATAACGAAGTAAATAGAATGACCATCACATAATGTAAATAAGGTCTGGAGGAAAACTCCTCACTACAAATCCACAAACTGAAATAATTAAACTGAATACTGAATCAAAACATGCCAAAGTCTGAAAAACTGAAATGAACAGATGTCTCTAATAGAAATGGGTAACATGCCCTACAACTGATAGATACTGAATCTGGAATCCAAATGATAGAAGCGTCTAAAAGCAAATTCATGTAGCTTCCACAAACAGCTACAGCTCGTCACCTGAATGAGTATCCTATGCATGGTGTCCTTGTGGCTGGGCACCTAAAATGGTTTTACAAGAAAATAGATTTGAAAGCAAATGGGTCAGAGCCCGAATGTGGAGATATTTTAAAAACCTGCAAGTGCTTTAAAAACATTTAAAACATTAAATTCAAAGTACATGTTAGGACGTGCACTCACATGAAATTCTCACCTCTCGTCTAACTGTGCACTCCTAACATAAGTACCCATCTAAAAATGACACAAACTACAAGCTAAGTGACATCATATCTAGCTAGACTATCATAGGTTCTACCCTTATTAATCGGTTCCCATTTACATTATAACGATCTCAACTAAAATAGGGGGCTTAACGTAAATTCAGGTTCTCATATAAAAGTAATACAACTCGTTATAGATTATCCCTTTTGTTATTCCATAGTTATACACACAATACCATATGAAAGTTCCCAGTTTATTAAGTGTATATTTTTCTACAACATAAATATACAATATAAGCACCCCGAGACTAAGCTGCGGTGCACACATACTCTGCTATCCATCCCGGTACATCACGTACATAAGGATCACGCATTCCCAATCTCTCAGGAATCGTTCAGATAACACAAATCACAAATAATGGAGGCGAACACAGTCACATCACATGGGTCACGCACATACCTGCGATCCCACGATCAGTAGACTTATTAACATCCCAATAAGTCCTTCTCTGACCTATGTTCATTGAGGTAACCAGTCTAAATCCGGGCAACACAAGGATTAGAGGGACCTAAGAGAACGCAAACCTCCCGTGATAGCAAGTATGGTAGGTATGTCATACACACAAATCATATATCAATATTCAGTAAACGCGCATCTTAGTAATCACCGTAGTTTAATTGTAGTACATATCGCCTTCTCGTACCAACTTATAATTTATACAATTTATAGAATCCCGGTTCATAATTCATACGCGCCATAATTTATTCTCACGTCGTAGTAGGCACTCACGTCTCGACTCAAAAAGTCTATTTGATTCGTTCCACAAATTATATAATTTACTCCTCATTATATCCCAAATGTCCCAAGTATACCAATCCATCATCAAAGGAATGTTATCTCTATCGTCGAACAAGTTTACGGGACTCCCAAAATCAAAACAGGCCAAAAAGGCCTAAACTGCCAGCTCGTTAGAAGTCTCATTCGAACGAGGTTGTTCGAACGAGATTTCGTTCGAACGAACTGGGCTATTTAACGAGATCTCGTTCGAACGAGATTATCGAACGAACATCCCTCTCGTTAGAACCCCAAACTGTCAACTCGTTAGAAGCTCGTTCGAACGAGCTCCTTCGAACGACCTGGGTAGGTCTTCTAACGAGTGACCAGATTCAAGCCCAGAAATCCTATCTCGTCTTTCACTAATTTCTACACCTCAAATCTCAACCAAAATTCGTCCCAACAATGTTTTAAGGTCTCCAATCATTCTAAAACATACTAAGGTCATATATTAACATCTTTTAAGGAATTAACACACCCTAAACATCATTAATTCATCAAATATCTACCCTTTCCCCCAAATTTCAAGAACATAAACCCTAGAATTTATCATCATCAATTCCCAGAATTTAATCCGTTTTTATATCACATAAATTAGTATTTCTCTTAATTCAATCTTCCAATGACGTTTCTACATGCAAACCTACCCCCAAAATTAAACTAACAACTTCCAATTTCATGGGTTTTCCTTTATCTCTCAAACAAGAATGATTATTAAGATTTCTAACATGGAAGAAACATTTACTGCATAAAAATGTAAATTAAACCACTTGCCTAGATTCGATCTCTGATTTTGATGATGATTTCCTCTCTCTTTCTGCAGAATTACCTCTCTCTTTCTTTCTCCAAGCTTTCTTCTCCAAAGGTGGCTATGGTGGCTAGGGTTTTCTTAGGGAAAGTTTTGGAAACCTAATCTAATAACCCCCGTAGCTTATTGGGTCATTAAGGGTTGGTTAGTGGGTTTAGTGGGTCAATTTCCAATCAGATAAAAACTCTTAATTTTCGTCACTTTTAATTCTCAAAAATGCAAAATTACCAAACTACCCCTATATGTTGTCGGTATGGCCGAAAAATACCCCGGAACCCAAACTAAACCCCCGGCTAGTGTTTTCTGACTATCTCGACCCTTCCGGACGCGTTGGCGCACTCAAAACGACCATACGGATAATAGACATAAAATTCACTTTTATAATTAAAATAATACACCACGTCGCGGCGGTCACACGCGTCTCAACAAAATTTCCAAATTGCTGTATTTAAATCTCACGACAATTTTTCATAATTCCAAATTCATATATAATCATATATGCACATATAATCAAATACCAACTCGCATCTCGCTAGTATTTTAACCCGGATAAATTACCAATTAATACTCATTTAATTCAATTAATCCCAAAAATAAATATCACAGAAAATACGGGGTATTACAATAACTAAATTTGTTAATGTGGTTTAGATAAATCTACAAGCTTAAGACCAGTCGTCCAGTGGAAAGGTACGCCATAAACAAAATAGTAACAAAGTGCAAATCCTTCCTCGAGAAGAAAAATAAACATTTTGATTTATAATCTCAAATTATACAAGCACACATAATTTACATTTAGAATATAAACACACATTCTAAAGATAGCAATTATTGGATTAATACATGAAAATATATAGAGAGTAGGGTAAATAGATTTGACGAAATAATTGTCTACCTAGAAACAATTACGTAACATTGAAGAATTTTATCCACCCAAAACAATAACCTACCATTTTCAAAGGGATAAATAATTATGCGAGTTTAATGCATATTAATACATAATCTAAGTCAACACAATTTTCACCTCAATATACCGTAAAACAACTCACCTTCACACCTTCCTCTGCTCCCTCCCATATATGCACAATCATTCAAATAAGAAAGCCAAATCCAAATGATAATTTCAGTATCTTCATTTTAAACCCTGGAAAAGAAATGAGGCCAAACACAAATAAATATTAGGAAAAAATAATATATTTTGCAAAGGAAAGGCCTACATGTATGTATCTCAAGTGCATTAAAATGTGATACCCCAAATGTATGTAAATTATTTAATGCACTTGGGATGCAAACTTGGTATAAATACTTGGTATGTACAACATTAATATTTTGCAAAAGGCACATCATAATAGACAAAACGAATTCATAATGATGGCACTAACTCGAAACTTAGTATTGATCTTGAAGGCTCTCGAAAACAATAAAAAAAATCAACCTCATTGACTAAATTTCTCAAAATTAATTTCTACAAACCTTACCATCAAACCATAGAAAAAAACTAAGATATACTGATCAAACACCAATTATAAACAATAACTCTAGGCCGACTCTCATTTGGGACTCAATGGGTGCGACTCGCTGATGTGTCACGCCCATTGAGTTCCAAATAAGAGTCCGCATAGAACGACTCAATTATAAATGGCCACATGTATCATATTGCACCTCTGCCACCCTAAGATGGTTTCTCCCCAAACAACACAAAGTATTAACCCATAAAACCCAGAAATAAAAACAAAAATTATAGCACAGAACCGCTAACATGACAACAAAAATTCACATCTTGCAACATAGTGAACTACAACATAACACCATAATCCCATAGCCTAGAGCCAAAAATATTTGACATTCTCTCCCCGTAATGTATATACCCACCGATATAAATGGTGCAAGTAAAACCAATATGATAAGAAGTTTCAAATGAAAAGAGTCAGAAATGAAACAAACAAAAAAATCATGTATGAACATAATGACTTTGAAACCTCTAAACTCCATTATTCAATCTCGTCCTGGATCATACAGTAATAATAAAACGACATTATTCTGACGTAAGATATATTAACAACACTATAATCTTAAAGTATTGTACCTTGTGTTTGGGTTGCTTCTTTCTGAAAGGGTCCATGGAGTTATTAAATGACTCTTGTGGCACATAATCTAGGGGGTGGGGTGGGATACGACCACCACTTACAAGCCCCTTGTACGGGATTTTTTTATAAAAAAAATTATTTTTGGGTTTTTTTTTGGGGGGGGGGGGGGGGGGGGTGGATCTAAACATTTCAGGGTACCCCTAAAAAAAGGATCTTAAGTATTTAGTCCTACTTTTTAAATTTTATTTGTACCCACTCCCATGTATTTATTTTTTTAATTGTTGGTCTTGTTGTAACCACTATGAGACTTGTGTCATTCTCAACAAAAAAGGAAGAGGGGTGGTTAGAGACTAGTTATAAACGATTTTTTGTGGTTATGGGGGAGGCTAAAAAATATTAGGATATAGGAATAAAGTAAAAAAAACTGGCCCAAATAATTTATTTAGGTATTTTAAAAAAAGGGTAATGCTATACTACCCAGGAGTTAACCCCGGGCTAGTACATGGAGGGGATTTTTTTTTCTTCTTTCATGGTTTCTCATGTGATTTATTAGCATTATTTGATTTTTTTATTTTAGAAAAGTTGTTTTTATAATAAGAAAATATTTTTTATAAATAAATAAAATGTATCGTAAAAAAACACTATTTAATATAAAAATATTTTTTGTGGAAAAAAACTGTTTCAAACAATAAAAGTTTGTTTAAAAAAAATAAAAAAACATTTTTTTACATTTTTTAACTGTTTTAAAAAATATAAAATTATATTAAATGTTGTAAAAATAAAAATAAAATAAAGTTTAAAAATACGGGGTGCTACGGGCGCGGACCTTTAAAAATAAGAGAATATTTGGTAAATGAATGTTTGAGGGTCTAAATGAGTTAAAAATAATTTAAAAAAACAATTCTTTATTAGAATAGTTTTTTAACGCGGACCTTTAAACAGTTTTAAGAAATACAAAAAATGTTATAAATGTTGTAAAATTAAAAAAATAAATTTAAAAATAAGGGGTGCTGCTGGAGAGGACCTTTAAAAATAAGAGAATATTCGGTAAATGGATGTTTGAGGGACTAAATGAGTTAAAAATAATTTTAAAAAAAATCTTATTAGAATAGTTTTTTAACTCGGTCCTTTAAAAAGTTTTAAGAAATACAAAAATTGTTTTAAATGTTGAAAAATTAAAAAAAATAAGTCTAAAAATAAAGGGTGCCGTTGGCACGGACCTTTAAAAATAAGAGAATATTGGGTAAATGGATGTTTGAGGGACTATACGAGTTAAAAATATTTAAAAAACAAAAAAAAGTAATTCAAAAAAACCAAAACAACTATTCTGATAAGAAGTTATTTTTAAAAAAAAAAATGTGGTGCCAACTAGACAAATGAGGACAAAGAAAGTTGCCAACTAGATAACCCGGTACTAGCCCGGCACGAGCTCCCTGGTTGTCTAGTATTATTCTTAAAAAATGGGTCAATATTTGGCAATTTACGGTGCTTAAAAGCTTTCAAATATTGACCCTTTTTTTAAAATACCAAAATAAATCATTTTAGCCTCATTTTTTTTAGGGGTACCCTGAAATGTTTAGAACAAAAAAAAATTATATAAAAAAAATCTCATAAGTTGTCGTTGTTTCATGCTCCCTTATGAGATCCTGAGTCATGTATGAGAAATTATACAATCTCAGCCCTTCATTTCCTCCCTCAATTCGTTTTTACTAAACTTTTAATCCTAACCAGTACCATGAAATTCATATGTGTTGATAGCACAACAGAGAGATATAATGGGGAAAACTCACAAAATCGTTGGAATTTGTTTCAAATAGAAGACAAAGGGGAAAAATACTTGAAGGAGTCATGAAATTGAGAAATAAATTTGTTAGAAAAAACTCACTTGAAACCAATGGAGAAGAGATAGGTCTTTGTGTGGAGGGTGATGGGCCAATGGAGTTTTTAAGAAGGAAGATGGAGAAAGATTAAAGAGACACTTGGAAAGAGATAAGGAAAAAGGCATTTTTAATAGGAAGTACGGTGGATTCAATATATTTGTTGCAATGAGTTAAATGGAGATTAGAGAGAAAAGGGGGGAAGGATGAACCGGAGAGAGAGAGAGAGAGAGAGAGGGGGGGGGGGGGGGTCGTCAAAACGGCTTGTGGGTTTTATTATTTTTCCACGTGGAGCTCTAATTGGGAAGTAGATTTAACTGCACTAGTTCGTTTTATAGTTACTAGATAGATTGTAGAGCGGGAGGTGTGGAGACTCGTATGTAATTAGATGAGGGAAAATTAGGTTTCATGCACTACACCAAATCTGTCGGATTGTCATGGTCATTGACCGTGACAAGTCCAACTTGTTAAGGTCAATGACCGTGATAAGTCTGGGGGTGACAAATTTTATTGTCACGGACTTGTCGCGGTCATTGACCGTGATAAGTTCATAAAACTTGTCACGGTCATGTCAAGGTCAATGACGGTGACAAGTTTTGTCATGCTTAATGACCATGACAAATCAGTGACCCTTTTTAAAAAATTACCACAATCATTGACCATGACAATTCTGGACAGAATTGAAAAAAACTCTATTGGGCAGTATGGCCACTACCACTGCCCAATAGTATATTTGTACCTGTTATAGCAACATTGTACCTGTTCAAACATCATATATCCAAATAAAATAGAGATAATGCAAATATACATTCAATACAATATACATCATAGAGATAATGCAAATATACATTCAAAATAATACACACACACACGCGCGCACATATACACACACACGCGCATATGTACACATACACACACATGCACATATACACACACATATATACACACACATGCACATACACACACACATATATATAAAGGGAAGAGAAAGAGAGAGAGAAAACGTACCTGAAAGTAGAGAGAGAGAGCAATCGCTTAGAGAGAGAGAGAGAATGGTGGAATAGAAAATGGAGGGGAAAAAAAGAATAGGGAAGGGTTTTTTGCTGGGAAAGTTATCACGGACATGTCACGGTCTTTGACCGTGACAACTTTGTAAGATTATCACGATCATAGATCGTGACAGGTCTGTGACAATAGGTACTTGTCACGGTCTATGACCGTGATAAGCCTTTATCATGACCTTATCACAGTCAATGATCGTGGCAAGGCTGGCCGGCTGAAGGGTGCCAATTTGGCCTTTTTACTATAGTGATGAAAGGTGAAATATAACTTATAAAAATGTATAAATTGGATTTAAAATGACGGTGAGAAGCATGTGTAATGAAGGAATATATTTGAGTAATTGAAATTTTCAAAATGTGAAATAAAACATAATGTATTGCATGCATATTGTGTTTCCATTGATCATACTTTGCAGATATTCATAGCATGATCGATAAGTAGATGTATAGATAAGAATAAATGTTGAAAATAATGTGGCAAGATGTATGTGATACGACAAAGTGTACCGCAAATGTAATAAGTACATCCATTAAACGGATTTAGTTATATAAGCTTATGAAGTCGAAAGTGAATCCAAAACATGAAATCAAACGTAGTAAGGGACATTTAGTATTCAGCCAAAATCTAAAGCATGAAAGATATTATGAGGTCTAAGCAATTTTGTTGAAGTCATAGTGTTGAACCAGACCTACGTCCAAGGAATGTAAGCAAGAGTAGTAAGTTTTTTAACGGCTTATGAAATAGATGAACATAGTTAGAGTCTAATTACATTAATAAGTTGATATAAATAAATCCCATCACATAATATAAGTTTGTATATCAACTATCATGCAAAATTAACCATTTTTCAGTAAAAATTAAATAAAATTTTATAATATACCTTAAAATACCGAGATAAGATAGACAAAGCTTTTATTTAATATTTTAGAACATCCACATACATTCTAGACAACCACATCCATGGTCGAGTCTCCAACCTAGCAAGAGTGTTTGTGAGAGAGATTGGGAAATTATATGGTAATAGAAAGTCAAACTAATTGATGCCTACTATGAAAAAATAAATGAACAAAAACCCAAACAACCCCATTATCAAAATGTGAAGGAGAAATCAACACATAGAAACGTAATCACTTTAGCTAACTTCTTGTTTAATCTGACTCTGATTCTCTTGGCCACTGTAAATTGTTGAGTCAAATTTAAATAAGGAAAGCTATCTCAATGGTTCAATCTCAAAGGGGCTCTTGGGTTTACTTTAACTTAAAAAATGAATACAGGTGTACTATCTCAACAAAATCCATAAATAGTGTTCTCAACTAGAATTTACATAACATAAATGTACTTAATATTTTGGGATTTAATGGAGAAAGTAATACTCTTATAAGACGTCGTACACTTCTGTTACTGTGACACCCTACCTATTTAAATACACTCCTTTACAAAAATAAAATAGGAGTCTTATTTGGTTCATTCTTAGCATCACTGTTGAAAACATTTTAAAGTTACCTACCACCTATTAATTAAATAAGTCGGTGCCGAATTTTATCTTTCATTAACAAATAGCAACATGCGAAAGTAACATAACCTAAGCCATTCACACAATAAGAGAAGTCTAGAACATCATAGGATATAATAATTAAATGTCAAGTCGACCATCGACTCCAAGTCTAAAATTATAATAATAAATCCAACAGAAAAGAATAAATCCAAATACAATGTCTGATACTAAATAGGCATAACACCCAAATGAAATAGTTGAATCTGAATCCTAACTAGGAATGAAATAGCTGAAGCGTCTAATCAAGTCATGAATGCCTCCACAAGTGCTGCAGCTACGCATCCCTAGAATAGATCATCATGTTTGGCATCCCTGTGTCTAGACACCTAAAGGTTTTTAAAAATGTTTTTGGCAAGGGTCACAGCCCAAAACTTTTGAAAAATAGTTGCAAGTAATTAAGATGTAGTAATTAAATATGCATGAACACTTTTTATATTTAAGTTGGTGTCGTACTCTCTTGAGATATTACTCACCTCTCAACTATTGTGCACACCTATTGCTTAGTTCATAACCCGACTAGTTATGTTATCCCGCTTAACTAGCCCTGTTATGAATACTTCTAACACATTACTCTAACCTGAGTACTTTCTATCGTTGAATTTAGGTTATATCGCTCATTAACTTAATTAATCATATCTTTATTAATTGATTGTATAACATTCACACTAGTTATATATGTAATACATTCACACTTTATGTATTTAACCCATATATAATTATCTACTTTATTATATACATAATAGTATACTACAACAAACAAACATATGTTGCGTATAATAGCCATCCCTCCGAGTAATAACTCACTTGATGTTTTTCTTTAAAATGTTATCATATCCCAGGTGTGATCAACCTAACCCGGTTACCATAAGTCGATTTAACTCACATCGAAATAGGTAAGAATAATGTAAATGTAGTGAAGGAGGTTATAGTCCCTCGATAGTGAGAACGAATCATACCCAAAACATCTCACTTCAAAAATAAATCACACAATAAAACACCTGGCGCTATGACCTGGGGATTATACTCTCCCTACATTCACTAGCCAGGGGATTCACCCACATCACGCAACCTCCTATGATAGCATTAAAGGGGTATGTCTTACATAAATATCATACACGTCGATATTTATACTTTACACACCACATACACACATATGCACACACTCACATATATATACGCTCGTTGTGTATACTATACCATGACTCTAAATTTATTTAAATTCACATCAATTAAATAATTAACATAGTCTCAACCTACTAAAATACCCGGAATCACTCACTTAGTTCGTACATTAATATTTATGAATTCACATAATTCACTCCTTAGATATCTCACCATTTCTCACCTTTATAATCCAACATAGATTTACCTATAAATTCCTAGGTATTAGATCCTCCCAATATTCACCTTAAATTAACAAATCTTGGAAGAATCCAGAAAAAATAAGGTTCAAAAATCAACACCACAAAATTGCCAGAAATCAGGCTTCATCGATCGATCGATACTTGAATGCAGGCAACTTCTTCCCCAATCATTTTTCCTCCATTTTTTTTCATCAAACCTTCATGATTTAGACCCAAATCTCAAGAAAATCATAACCAATTTTTAACACACAACTTAACCAGATTTTAACATGACTAAAACCTTCCAAAATCAATGATTTCAAATTCCATTAATTATCTTAATGAACTGGGTCTATAAACAGATTATTCAATCGTCTTCCCAAATTCGATTATACAATCTCCAAAATAAACGAATTTACTTAGATTTCGTATATCAACTTGATTATAACAGTAATAGATGGTAACTCATCATCAATTGAACATTTAATCTACACAATATGCCCAATTCATCAAAAACCCCATTTACAAATGAGAACCCTCGCCAAAACGAATTTATCTACACCTACCATGATATGAACATGAAAATTCTGCAATTTAATTTGAAATCAAGTTAATCACTTGCCTCTCTATGTTCGCAGGGTCTGATTTTATGTTGTAGAAGACAAATCGATGTTAGAACTCCACAATCCTCTTTGATTTTGGCTCCTAAATCTCTCATCTTTATACCTTCTATCTTCTTTCAATTTCTTAAGGTTTAGAATGTAAGTTATGACATCCTCAAACTCTTAGACTTAGGTTTATAACCCTCAATCCCGAAATTAGTCTAACGGGCCAAGCCCAAATGATCCAAATACCCCCATGTGGGTCTGGTCTTGTCTAAAAAGGCTCGGGAACCCAATTACTACCTCGGGTACTCTATTCTAACTATCTTGACCTATCCGAAACCAACCTTACACTAGAAATCATCATCCGAGTCCCTCTCCACAAATTTCCTATCTTGACCTTAATACAGCCTACACACGATTCCTGGTTGAGATATATCATAATCTCGTCAATATTATTCACTACGATGTATAATAATTCTTACATGCTATTTACTACACACTTAGTAAATTTATTCCATAAATATTAATCATAATCTCTCTCGATCAATATTTAATAAACATATCATATTTATATATTAAATTACTGCACACGTGTAATTAAAAATACCCGAATTAATTAAATTTTAATTATTCAAAAATACGGGATGTTATAGTTACCTCCACCATTGAAGCCTTCTAAAATGGGAAATGGAAACAAATAACTAAATAAGTTTCCTCTATATTCTTAATGAGAGAAAAAATATTCTTCTATATAGAATAATAATAATAATAATAATAATAATAATAATAATAATAATAATAATAATAATAATAATAATAATAATAATAATAATAATAATAATAAAGATGTTTAAGTGCACTATCTCAATTGAATCCATAAATATTTTCCCCGGTAGAATTTACATATCCAAAATGTACTGAATATTTTGACATTCAATAGAGAAAATTACACTTTTGTTCCCTCCACCATTGAAGCTGTCAGTTTCTATTTCTCTTTGATCCATATTGGTTCAAGAATAGATTAAACAAATCAGTTTCTTTAGTTTAAGATCACTTATAAATAGGCTAAAAAAAATCACTAAGACACCAAAGAACAACACAAATCCACCATTACTTACAAAATTAAAAAACATAAAATCAATAAAATTCCATTAAAGCTAACAAAGAGATAAATATACAAACATTAATAATACCGTGGTTGATTATACAATAATATTTGGAGTTTCTTTAAAAGATAATATTTTTCATAGAATACGAAATAACAATACAAACAGCTTATACAGAGAACTCACCGTCTTGATTCTGTCATGGTTTGGTGAGTGTGGGAGAGGCACTGTTTACATCTCCCATGGTGACACCACCACCACATATCTCTTCATTGGTGGTGTTGCGCTTTATCCAAAAACTAGGTCTCGCATTTCCCCATCCGTAGTCTTGGACGGATTAGGGGAGGATATAGGGTGTTGTGTAGCTCCTAAAATAACAATTAAAATAAACAACTGATTGGAGGAGATATAGTCTATTGAAGAAGTGTGGTGCTTTGTTTAATGAAGATATATGTTATAGAAGAAAAAGGAACGAAACCCAGTATATGTTAAATTGATTAGATGCGAATGTAATGTCACGATGCAATTGAGAAGGCTATTAAAATAAAGAACTGTAAGGCCAAATAAGAGAAACGGACATTTAGGTTTGTATATTTGGACCTCTATGTGGAGATGGGCATTAAGGAGTTACTTAGCAATTCATTTACTGCCTTTCCATGTGTCACTTGCATCTTTGTTTTGGATATCCGTTCTTTAACCCTCTGTTATTATTCAGCTATGCTGAGTTGGAGATTAATGGAGAGGGAGGATTAAATGCAAAGTGGAATTGGAGCCACGTGGTAAAGGTAAAATTGGAGACACCGTTTATATATATATATAGTTGTCACTCACGTGCGTTACAGTATTACCTATGTTAACTGTATGCACATATAAGTACTGAGTCGATTGATGTAAGATTTAACTGACATTAAAAATGTGTGTATGAATATCATTTTGTCATTCAAATGCAACAATTTTTTGAGTATTTAATTAATTTTCTATAGTGATAACAATTTAACTCAAAAATTTAAAACAAAGGATAGTAATGGAAGTATGTAGTAATGTCATAGTGAAGCATTGTTTATCCGTCTCCGATATGTTGGAAACTTATATGAACTCAGTAAACTCAAACATGTACAAATGAAAAGGCAAATAATATTTGTTTAATAATTTGTCTAGAAATGAGGAAGTCAAATGTTAAGTAAAGGGGTGAGATATATCTCCAACTTTTTATTGCTATTGAAGTCTTGATTATGTGTCTCTTCCACTTGATGCACCACGAAGTGTCCTGATGTTCGATCATCATTACTCAACTTCTTTATTTTGGATGTAGAACGTGAAGTCCTTTTCATCGAATAAATAAATTTGTCTTTAGTACTTTGATAAAAAAAATCCTGTGATGAAGAATAGTTATTGTTAATTTAAATGTGATGCAATCAACAGGTACTTTAGTTTTAAAAAAATCTTACCTTATTATTACACACAATGAAGGTATATAATAAGTGTGAAACCCTGCCTAATTAAATATCGGGTGATCAATCCTTTATTAAATTAAAATCAAGGTGAACGGTTGGTTCATTCTTAGCATCACTGTCGCAAAATAAATTTCCAATTTAATTACCCTAAATAATTAAGCTAAGTGTCAAAACAATTTAAAACATTATTTCCATTCTATTTAAATCCATATATGAAAACCTTTTTAATAATTAAAAAATTTAGAATCACATAAATATGAAGAATGGTAATAAACACCCAAGAGTTCAGCCATTCAGATAAACTAATACCAAGTTTTAAAACTACAAATGAAATCATCCTGACAGTAATCAAAATCCAAAGAGTACAGAATACTGAAATTTAAATAATAAACATAAATCTCTGACAATTTCAACTGAATTGGGAAACGGGCGACACATGCCCTAACTAATCAAAACTAAAATAAGAGTAGAGTCAATAACGAGGTCGTCTAAGCAATGGCCTGCAACTCCCACATAAGCTACAGTGCGTCCGTTCCAAGGAATCTAAGCATGACGCCCCTGTGGCTGGGCACCTATAATACATACATATATACATATATATATATATATACAAGAGAGAGAAAAAGACAGGAAATGGGTCAGAGCTTGAGTGTAAAACAGTTTTAAAAATAGTCTAGCAAGTATTTTAAATGCTTACTGACTAATGCAACAACCATGTTAGTATGCGACACTCTCTTGAGAATTCTCACCTCTCATCTAGTGTGCACGTCTACCGTACTAATAAATATAGTAAGTTTCTATAACTTATTCTCCATAAGGTTTTATCACGTGAAAATCAAGGTTATGATATTTACTTTAGGAAATCATTTTCTTCAAGATTTCTGATAAGCATCCAAAACTGTACAATTTATACCCCAAATAGACGTACTTTAGTTGCTAATTCTCAGTAATATGGGTCTTATGTGCTTAAATGTTTATCTTGTAGGTCAATTGTGCATTGCATAGTTCAAGCGTTTAAATCAAAATAATTGCGCATAAATGGAGCTAAATACCCAATCCCCTGACCCTAACTTAGCCCATCCTAGCCTAAACCTACCCTAAACCCTGTGTGTGTTTTGTTTGTCCCTTTTTATTATTTTTTAGATTTTTAGTTTGAGTCATTTTTATTTTTAGGATTTATTTTCGATTTATTTAGTATTTTCTAGATTTATTTTCTATTTTATATTTTATTAGTATAATTTTATTTTATTTTTTTTATTCTATTAGTTTTTAGTTTTAGTTTTATTTTATTTTATTAGGATTAGAATTTTTAGGATTTCATGTATTTTTAGTGTTATTAGATTTTACATTTTCTTTTTAGGATTTTAATTTTAAGTTTTATTAGATTTTATTTTTATTTTTAATTTTAATTTTATTTTTTTTAGTTTCAAATTTTATATGAGTCTTTGTTTTATTTTAGAATAGGATTTTATTTTTTTAGGTTTTTCTTTTATTTTATTAGTTTTATTTTTTTACTAGTTAATTTTATTTTAAGGGTCCAAATTATACACACACATACACTCAAATACTCACTCACACACATCCTACTAACCGACACTCAACCTCACACAACCTCTCACCCACATCCTACTATCCTACACTCAACACACCCAACTACACCCCACTCATCTTCTTCCTCCAAACAACCCACAACACTCTCTCTCCTCCATTAAAACAACCTACCACACCTCTCTCTCCCCACTCTCTCTCATCCACCATTTAAACCCAAAGCCGAAGTCATTCCCCACAGCCTATTGCCCCCATGCACTGGCGACTCCCCAGGCTAAGATCCCGAGCTCCTCCGGCCGGTCACACCTACCCGACCACCTGCTCGACTAACCCCTCCCGGCGGCAACCCACTCCAGTTGCCCGGCGTCGTCAATCGTGCCAACCCGTGTCCGCCGAAGCCCTCCAGCCAGCGACCCCCTTACCGGCACCGGCGAATCACATCCAAGCTCGCACCACCTGCTTAGCCGACCCACGCCATCCATCACCAAAGTCCAGCCCCATTTCCGGCGATCGCCCCTTTCCCAACTCCGGCCTGAAACCCCCCAAAATCGGGCGATGGCGAACCTGCCACTGACGCCCCTTCAACCGCCGGCGCTGTCTCTCTCCCTCCCGCCTGACCCCCCGTCGACCCCGTCGTCCTCACCCCTTCCCGCAGCCCCTCGTCACCACCCACGCGCAGCCCCCTGTCTCTCCTCGATCCACTTTCCAACCACCTTCACCATCCCTCTTCCAATCTATCACCCTTGTCCAAACCTGGTTGAACCAACCCGATTCCATCCATCTTCCAACCTAACTCAATCCAAGACCCACTTCTCCAAACCCACCACTTCTACCAGCCAAAGAAAACCATGAAGCCAAAAGACCAAGTCAACTAAAACTAAAAACCCATGTGCCACTTAAACCAACTTAAACCCTTTTACCCCTTATACCCCCAACTACCAACTTTAACCTCAAAACCCCAAAATACCCAATAACTAAATCAGATTTTTATTCCTATCCACTCACCCACTTATCCCCTCATTCACATGACCTCACACCATATTCACATGCACCCCTTATCCATTTACAAAAAATACCCATAGCCTCCATATGCACCATATAAATTGAAGACTTGGGTCATTTTCAAGAGGGATCTAAAACTTAGTTTTTTTACTCTTGTGTGATAAATTTCTCTACACTCCTCTTTAGAGAGTATTTGCATTTTTAGCAAATATCTCAATAAAGAGGTGTGTAGTGAAATTTATCTCTAGAATAAATTTCACCCCACCACTCTATTATGAATTATTGCATTTTTAGTAATTAATTCAAAATAGATTGATGTAGTGAAATTTATCCCTTATGGGAGGTAAATTCTAACCCATTCCTTTATGTTGAGATTTTGCATTTTTAGCAATTATCTCAATATAAAGTAATGATCTAGAATTTACTTCTTTGGGTGAATTCTAATGTACAATTTTATAATTTTAGGATTTGCATTTTTAGCAAATCTCTTTATTATTTAATTGTCCATTATGAATTCATCCACTATCCATTTTATTTTTATTTTGTAATTTTTAGTTTAAATTCAATAAGGGACTCATCATTAAAGAGAGAGAGAAAATTCTAGAGAAAAGTAGAGAGTTAGGTTAGAATAAATTAGGTAGAAATATTTGTAAATAGTTTTATTTTCATTTTTTTTTAGATATTTGTGAGTGATAAATGTGTGAAATTCAATTGAGTTGATTATTGAGTTTATTATTGTTGGATGCTCATATTGGATGGATTGTGCTTAATTTCAAAGGAATAGAAGTTCAATTTCACTTCAAGAGATTGGGGTTTGATTGTTTTCTTCTCTTCTCATTTATTTTATGCCTTTGATTATTAATTTGTCATATTTCATATCATGTTAGGCTAAAACCCCTTTCAAGGGGTGGGGTAAAACCCTTATTTGATGTTATTTTATTTTAATTAGTTTAATTACTTGAAAAGTCCCTTTGAATATTAATTTTAATCCCTCACCCTTAAATTTATGCCTCGAGAGAGGGTAAATGATTTTCGAGAGAAAATCGAAATTCTAGTTATAATACCCATTTTAGATTAGAACTAGATATAGGGGTTTCTTAAGTGGGGTATTATCACTTGAATTTCAACTCTAAATTTATTTTCTAAGATTTACATAAATTTTAATCGATCGCTCCTAGCGGGTGATTAATTAAAAGGAGTGTAGATCTATTTTTCTAGAGTTGTAGGGTGTTAAACTTAATTTTCTAAAAGATTACTATTATAATTACACTTGCAACGAGAGTTGGTTTGTAATTTTGATATTAATTTGGGAGAATTCAAATAATTAAATTAATTAATTAGAATAACTAAAATTTGTGGTGTAATCTCATTCCTTGATTGTTCTCACAATTATTTACCTCACTTTATCTCTTATTTTAGCGTTAGACTTTATTTTCCATTTTAGTCATTTTCTAGTTAGTTATTTTCATCTTAGTTTAGTTTAGTTTAAAACCTCACCTCACCCCATTTGTTTGAATATTTGAAAAAGCTAAAAAAAATAGAAAAAGTGAAAAAGCACAAAAAGAAAATAAAAAGTGAATTACAATTGAATTTGTCTCTAGCTTACCCCCTTGGAAGTGGATTGATACCCTTACTTACCTCTACACTTTAGATTGTTATATTTGTAGGTATTTGAGGATTTTGACTAACTTGGCTTTCAACAACGACTTACGCAAAAGTTTCTTTATCAATTTCTTACGTTATTTAGAACAACTCATTACCGTTATAAAGTTCCCGAACACTTATAATAAAGTTGAAGAATTTATTCATTACTTATCTACTTATACGCATAGTTGAAAGTTCCCATATAGACATACGTATATATATTAGTCACACATATAATATATATACTAAAGGCACCCTACCTAAAATCTATGGTACTGGCATACTCTGCTATCAAGTCCCCATATCACTCAAACTAAGGGAAATACTAGTTCGGAATCACTCTCGAACTGTATTAAGAAAATACACAAACAAATGGAGGCGAAGTATAGTTCCAAGTCACTAAGAGGTCAGCACATACCCTCACGTCTCTTAGGACCATTTGACTATCACTCAAATAGCCTGTATCAAGGATACTACCTTCTAGGGTACAAGTCGTTATCCACCATAAAGGCCCAATCGAGATAAAACTGCCCCGGCGCGAAAACCCCCATGATAGCAAGTAGCTCGGGTATGATTTTTACACAGATATAAAATATGCACAATCACACAGTCATATATATATATATATTCACATTTCTAAATTAGGTGCGCCCACGACCCATAATATTATTCTAGCCATGCGTAACATATAACGCTCGAGTTCTTCGTATAAGTAAATCACTGTTTTTTATTCTATTAAGTATTAAAAATCCTTAAGTACTTCTCGACTCTCGAAGTGTATCCTCTCAAAAATAATATAAAATCAGTAGTTGCACCCTCACTACTCGACTGGTCTAAGTCTTCCTTAATTCTCACAAGATATACTTTAATGTAAGCACGATTTCCCACTAAATTTATATTCCCGAAACCCCACGGTTAAATCACATATGAATCGTATCACCCGAACCTTGCCTACAACCCTACTGGTCTTTTCCAAGTCTCATTATGGTAGATAAAATATGTTTAAGGGTTCCCACAAAGTGGCATAGGGTTAATCATTAAGAATAAAGAATAAGCTTCAAAATTCAGAAGAGGTTCATTGATCGAAGGGAGGGGGTCATCGATCGATCAAGTCAACCGATTGGCATTCAAGGTCAATCGATCGATCGCCTAGATATTTCCCAGATTCTGCATATACTATCCTACGGGTTTCATCACCAAAAGTCCTCAAAACCTCTATCAATTTTGTCCAAACTCCCAAACAACATTACTACTAGTACTATATACCTAACTACATGATTTCCTATGTGAGACATGTTCAAATTCATCAACGATATCGAATTAATGGGGTAAAATTGACATAATCCTCAAGAACCCTAATTTTGGAGGAAACATGCATTCTTCTAATTATTTCCCAGATTTCTTGTTTCTAAATTCATACTAATTCGTGGGTAATCCTCTACATGTGATGGGTATGTCTAGAATATATTAAATTTCTCTAAACATGCGATTTAAAGGCTCTAAATTATCGATTTCTTTCATAAAACACGTTCTTAATAATCCTAAACTAGCATGGGTGAGACATTAACTAAAAACAAAGTAAGATAGATACTTGCCTGGAATTTGAGTTTCTGATTTGTGAATGAAAGAGGTATGGTTGCGTTCCTCGTCGCGCGATCTACGCTTTGGTGGTGGTGGGGGTGCAAATGGGTGAGTCTTTGGCCTTGAGTTGCTCAGAAAGCTCTCTAACTCCTTCTCTAATTGCCGTTCTTGGGTTTTGTGTTTGTTAACCCTAGAAGACAACTCCTAAAGGCTGATATACCCTTAGGAAATTCGTGGGTTTAATTGCCCAAAAATGTAAAATGTCTAAAATACCCTCCCGGGATGCCAATTAGGCTTAAAAATGCCCCGAGACCCGAACTAAACCCCCGGGTACATTATTTTGACTATCTTGACCCTTCCGGACACTTTGGTGCACTCAAAAAAACCATACGGGCGACTTATAATTTATTCACTTATAATAATAATAATTTAATCCCGACACGACACAGGCACGTCCTGACTTAATTTCCATAATTGTCATATTATTCCCTCATGACAATTTTAATAAATTCAATTCTACATATTACTCTACTCAATAAATAATATTTAACAAATCAAAATTTTCCAATAATTACTAACTCTCGTCACACTAGTAAATATTTAAAACAAATTTTTGGATTAGTATTAAATTAATCTATCTCAATTAAATTTAATAAATCCCTAGATTTAACAGCAATAAAAATACGAGGTATTACATACTTCCCCCCTAATAACGGAATTTCATCCCGAAATTCAAAAAATAAGGCCTATCCGGTGAAACAATTCTGGATACCTTATCAGTACGCAAACTATCAACATAGTAAGGCGCTCAATCACTATATCCCCCGCTTCGCAACAAGCATGTTTAACACTCTCATTAAAGACACTTCACATTGTGCTCCTATACGACAACATTCGCATAAGACATGCCTATACATTATTAATTTCCATTATTTCAATATCATTGGTAGGCCGCACCTCACTACAGGATAATTATTCAAATTTATCTAAACACAAAACTCCCATTCCGAGAGAAACCATACGAACATCTGACCACTCTTGTTCGCCTAAAATAGACGTGGTAATTCTACCATAGTCATCAGACTCTAACTCGACCAATCCAAAATTTTGATTATCCACCCATCTCTTAACATTCAGAGTGAGAAAAGTTAAGGTTTTTCCACACCAAAACCTCAATAATCGTCTTGTTCACAATAAACAGGTACGAGTGCTCCCACGGAACCCTACATTAGGTAATATCCTCCCCCAATTACCATGCTATACTCCACTTGCTAGCTATAATCATTGTGGAAAAGAAATGATCACAATGAATCCAAAATTACTTTCACACTGCTCCACTAATGGTTAATCACCGCTCAGCTACTCCCCGGATTATGGGTGATACAACTTGATCAAAATGAAACGTTATCCCCGCTGCTTCCTGAAATCCCATATTGAAGGTGGGTTTAAAAAAACTCAATCGATTTCAGAAAAATACCGTGTAGGACCCCGTATCGGCATGATCCTTCCTTTCAAAGGAAGACTGGGGAACACTAGCTAATATTGTAAATCACCCCAAAGGAATGTAAATAACTTCCTTCTTGGGCATCTTGTTCCACATGATCGAAGGAACTCTTGATCTTACCTTGAGGTTGTCAACTCATCCAAGAAACTTTACCGACTTTACCGGCCTCTTCCATTATAGGAATTATTGATAGCCATAACATTCTCTGGTTTCTCCTCTTGTTCCAACCGATTTCTATTTATGGGTAGTGCCCGCGGAGACTACTCACTATGTCCTGCTCGACATCGAATTCTACTTGTAATGTTTCACATTAAGTGACACTTAATACTCCCCTTCTTTCCTTTGCATTTACTAAAAGTTCCGACCCATGCACCTTTCTCCACGATGTGCACTTCCGAACCTTTTATACCATACTAACATCATCACTCTTTGTACGCACAAGTCGCTCTCACATTTGACAAATTACAACTCCACTCCGAGTGTTCTCCATGTAGTTAAATTCTACCCTTCTCAAGGAATACCCCTTTTTAAATGGCTTCCCACAGCCTTCCAACCAAATTCGGTGTGCTACTCTGATCACACACTTATATATGGATTTATCGTCTTTCACATGGCGCTCAATCCACTCTGCCACTTCCACCTCGTTATGTTAGTCTTACAAACATATATTCTACACGTCTATTCCCACATCCCTACAACTCGGACGATTCTAAAATCAGCTAACCAGGATGCCCACACACCCTATAAACCATGCATACTAGCATAAGCATCACATACGCTTCACACATAACACCCAATTCTTTCTTTTCCTTGTGCTCACAACGTGATTCCAACACTTGGGTACTCTCAATTACCCTAGAAATTGAAATTTTAAATCCTCCTTATCATCGTTCCACCCCTCAACTCGTGGTGATAAGACAAAACTTCTAATGCTTTCTTTCCACATAACAGGCTCCACTGGCCTTAATTCATAATTCAACTTCCAATTTTTAGATATAATTACCTGCTCCTACTACGACCGAGGTACCAAACTCATAGACTAATGACCAAACATCTTCATACTTCCAACCTTACGCTAAGTTTCATGCGTAGGATGTCTCGAAAAATGAAATATAAACAAGGAACCCCCCCGATACACTACTACCTAGCATTGTCGGTTATTGAAATCCATTAGGCTTTACGTCCATAACATGTACCCCTTTATTCCGTCTCTTGACAAAAAAGTTACATCTCCTCCCGTAATTACACTTAACAAAGAACATTTCACCAATTGAATAATCGTTCAGTATTGGCGGTGATCCCATTCCATAAACCTCAAATATATACAATCGGGATTCTCGAAATCATGTCCCCAAACATATGGGTATAAATCTTAACTCTAACATCTCTAAAGGATAGATATATCAACGCGCTCTTCCTATCACCAAATCCTGAGCGCTAAACATAATAATGAGTTAAATCTTTTCGCTCAACAGTAAACCCAGTACATACTGAATCATAACAACAAAGTCCCTACACACATCGGTATCAAATATCTCGAGCCCACTATCCCCTTCGAAGTCTCTAGAATAGATAATATAAGTCCGAGTCCTACCCCCTCGCAGGTGAGGCCTCGCCAGAACAAAACATGTTGCACTAATGCAACCAATTCGATAGCCTTGCAATAACTGCCTACTATCGTACTAACCATTACTATAAAGTTGCAACCAAGACAATATCATACTCATATATCACATCACTAAAACGAGTAATCTCAATAAAGTATATAACACTATTAATACACCCATTCATCTTCCGCGGATAGCACTAAAGATAATCCCGCTACACTAGGGAAAATATTCACGTAATAGTAATGTTTATAATTATACGTATTAAACTCATCTCACATGTTAATCTAGCAATGAACAAAATATAGTGACTCGCTCGTGTCACATACAATACGTCTAATCCTCCGAGGATAAAACTCATACTTCTACCTTACCAATCGTCTTGAATGCACAAATGGTCCCCAGATGTAACACGCCTGCCCAAACCAGAATAAAAACTACTTTAATCGTTGTCCTTTACTAGGCATCCTACTCTTGTCCCTTTACTCACTTCGGGAAAAAATTAACGCATGTGAATAACTCTTCACAAAATACCTCTACACATAATTCACTTATCATCTGTCATACTAACCATATTAGGACTGTCCTTCTCTCGGACTTTGGTAGGCTTGATTCCTAATGGCTACCCTCGTTGTTCCCTTAGCCTTGTTGGCCCTAAAGAACATGCTACTGGATACAGTAATCCTTACTGAATTCACCATCGCTCGGTAAGAATTCAACTATCTGATTCATTTAAATGGGTCCCCTGATGTGTATCCACACCCCCTTGTGGTGCTACACTACCACCGTTGCATAGAATCTTATTCTTGACTAAATTCTTTGATTCTTTTAGCTTCCTACACAAAGAAGCATTACCATCTCCATTGATAAAGCACGAAATTGTCAATCTCTGAATCGAACGTCCAGCAGAATCCCTTTTAAGTGTTATTAACTATATATACGAGTCGATCTCCCACTTGGAGTCCTCTCCTCCATTTGTATCTACATCCTCCGATACAAGATTCGCTAGCGGTTTAGATTTATATTCACAAATGGACCTCTATCAGGTCCTCCCGTGATCAGTTCAGAACAGCGTGCACATCTCATTCTCAACACCTGATGGAGGAACGTCCGGTTAAACTGTACCTAGGGTCCTTTTATTGACGCAACATTTCACTATTAAATGTGGTGGTTGACTTCCACCATTATAACTTTGCTCCGATGACTCAAGAAAAATTTTAACCCAAATTTTCACTTCTATTTAACCACACTCCGCCATATGCCCAAGCCTTTGAATGTATTACCTTCGTTGGGTAACACACTCAATTCTATCATTTCTAGAATTTCCACTAATGACCCTCCTCAATTTTGCCATTTGACCCTCTCCTAAGCATTCTACATAGGGTGAGTCTAATCTTGCACCTCTTTCGACTATAGAAGCATTTGGAAATCTTAGGCTACGCCTTAGTCATCTTCACATTCCTGGCTTCTCGTGCCATAATAGCGGTGACCTTAACTACAGTCGTCCTCGTCGAATATACTTTACAACCTCAATTAAGCCTTGCCTCCCGATGTCCGCCTAACGGCCCTCGTCTGATATCCTTCATCGCTCGGCACACGCACACATCCGAACAGAAATAGAATTCACTAATATACATACGTTATAGCAGGACAACGTAATCTCACCATAGAAATCAACAATCCTAAACTTAGGGCTCTATATCAAACAAAGCAACGCTAGAAGCATAATAAGCCGTACGGATCCTAAAGGACACTAAAACTTGATACTATGATACCACATGTGACACCCTGCCTAATTAAATACAGGGTGATTAGTCCTTTATTAAATTAAAATCAAGGTGAACGGTTGGTTCATTCTTAGCATCACTGTCGCAAAATAAATTTCCAATTTAAGCACCCTAAATAATTAAGCTAAGTGTCAAAATAATTTAAAACATTATTTCCATTCTATTTAAATCCATATCTGAAAACCTTTTTAATAATTAACAATTTTAGAATCACATAAATATGAAGAATGGTAATAAACACCCAAGAGTTCAACCATTAAGATAAACCAATGCCAAGTTTTAAAACTACAAATGAAATCATCCTGATAGTAATCAAAACCCAAAGAGTACATAACTAAAATTTAAATAATAAACATAAATCTCAGACAATTCCAACTAAACAGGAAAACGGGCGACACAAATCCTAACTAATCAAAACTAAAATGAGAGTAGAGTCAATAACGAGGTCCTCTAAGCAATGGCCTGCAACTCCCACATAAGCTACAATGCGTTCGTTCCAAGGAATCTAAGCATGACACCCCTGTGGCTGGGCACCTGTAATACATACATACATACATATGTATGTATATATATATATATATATACACACACACACAAGAAAGAGAAAATGACAGGAAACGGGTCAGAGCCCGAGTTTAATACAATTTTAAAAATAGTTTATCATGTACTTAAAATGCTTACCGGCTAATGCAACAACCATGTCAGTATGCGACACTCTCTTCAGAATTATCACCTCTCATCTAGTGTGCATGCCTACCGTACTAATAAATATCCAAAGTTTCTCTAACTTATTCTCCATAGGGTTTTATCACGTGAAAACCAAGGTTAGGATATTGACTTTAGGAAATCATTCTCTTCAAGATTTCTTACGTTATTTAGAAAAACTCATTACCGTTACAAAGTCCCCGAACACTTATAATAAAGTTGAAGCATTTATTCATTACCTATCTACTTATTCGCATAGTAGAAAGTTCCCATATAGATATGCGTATATATATTAGTCACGCATATAATATATATACTAACGGCAACCCATATAAAATCTATGGTACTGGCATACTCTGCTATCAAGTCCCCGTATCACTCAAACTAAGGGAAATAATAGTTCGGAATGAGTCTCGAACTGTATTAACACAATACACAAACAAATGGAGGCAAAGTATATAGTTCCAAGTCACTAAGAGGTCAGCACATACCCTCATGTCTCTTAGGACCATCTGACTATCACTCAAATAGCCTTTATCAAGGATACTATCTTCTAGGGTATAAGTCGTTATCCCCCATAAAGGCTCAATTGAGATAAGATTTCCCCGACGCGTAAACCCCCGTGATAGCAAGTAGCTTGGGTATGATTTTTACACAGATATATAATATGCACAATCACACAGTCATATATATAAATATTCACATTTCTAAATTAGGTGCGCCCACGATCCATAATATTATTCTAGCCATGCGTAACATATAACGCACGAGTTCTACGTATAAGTAAATCACTCTTTTATTCTATTAAGTATAAAAAATCCTTAAGTACTTCTCGACTCTCGAAGTGTATCCTCCCAAAATAATATAAAATCAGTAGTTGCACCTTCACTACTCTACTGGTCTAAGTCTTACTTAATTCTCACAAGATATACTATAACGTACGCACGATTTTCCACAAATTTATATTCCCAAAACCCCACGATTAAATCACATATGAATCGTATCACCCGAACCTTACCTACAACCCTACTGGTCTTTCCCAAGTCCCATTATGGTAGATAAAATATGTTTAAGGGTTCCCACAAAGTGGCGCAGGGTTAATCATGAAGAATAAAGAACAAGCTTCAAAATTCAGAAGAGATGTCGATCGATCGACATTCAAGGTCGATCGATCGACATTCAAGGTCGATCGATCGATCGCCCAGATATTTGTTAGATTCTGTATATACTATCCTACGAGTTTCATCACCAAAACTCCTCAAAACCTCTATCAATTTCTTCCAATCTCCCAAATAACATTACTACTGGTACTATATACCTAACTACATGATTTGCTACGTGAAACATGTTCAAATTCATCAACGATATCGAATTAATGGGGTAAAATTGACATAATCCTCAAGAACCCTAATTTTGGAGGAAACATACATTCTTCTAATTATTTCCCTGATTTCTTGTTTCTAAATTAATACTAATTCGTGGTTAATCCTCTACATGTGATGGGTATGTCCAAAATATATTAAATTTCTCTAAACATGCGATTTAAAGTCTCTAAATTATCAATTTCTTTCATAAAACACGTTCTTGATAATCCTAAACTAACATGGGTGGGACATTAACTAAAAACAAATAAAGATAGATACTTGCCTGGAATTTGAGTTTCTGATTTGTGGATGAAAGAGGTATGGTTGCATTCCTCGTCGTGAGATCTACACTTTGGTGGTGGCAGCGGTACAAACAGGTGAGTCTTTGGGCTTGAGTTGCTTGGAAAGCTCTCCAACTCCTTCTCTAATGGTTGTTCTTGGGTTTTGTGTTTGTTAACCCTAGAAGACAACTCCTAAAGGCTGATATATCCTTAGGAAATTCGTGGGTTTAATTTCCCAAAAATGTAAAATGTCTATAATCTTAAAAATTCCCCGAGACCCGAACTAAACCCCCGAGTACGTTATTTTGACTATCTCGACCCTCCCGGACACATTGGCGCACTCGAAAAGATCATACGGACGACTTATAATTTATTCACTTTTAATAATAATAATTTAATCCCGACACGACACAGGCGCGTCCTGACTTAATTTCCATAATTGTCATACTATTCCTTCGTGACAATTTTAATAAATTCAATTCTACATATTACTCTACTCAATAAGTAATATTTAACAAATCAAAAATTTTCCAATAATTACTAACTCTCGTCACGCTAGTAAATATTTAAAACAAATTTCTGAGTTAGTATTAAATTAATCTATCTCAATTAAATTTAATAAATCCATAGATTTAACAGCCATAAAAATACGAGGTATTACATACTTCCCCCCTAATAACGGAATTTCATCCCGAAATTCAGAAAATAAGGCCTATCTGGTGAAACAATTCTGGATACCTTAATAAATCCCTAAATTTAAAAGCCACAAGAATACGGGTTATTACATTAAGCAACCAATAAACGATTATTCTTTGTCAAATAATATTATAAATGCTTTCTTCTCTCCATCTGAGACTTTTATTTTCAGCGAGTACCTATAAGGATGCGAAGTTTTCTACGAGTTTTAGGAGATAACGGGGGTGTTAAATTGACTGGATAAGAATGTATTTATTTTGAGTGTAAATAAAAGGTGAAAATAGTTATAAAACTAAACTCACCGTAACTGGAAGAATAATTCTTCAATGTTTTTGCTAGTAGTCTCCAACTAGAAGTAACTTTACTTAGATAAATACATTTCTTTACTAAATTTCTAACATAACTTAGATACATTTATCTCTTACTAAATTCATATCCTGACAATTTAAGTACCTTTCATTTTTTTTATGATTAATCAAACATGCAATATCTTCAACAATAGAAATGCTTTGAGAACTTTTCTCTTCCACGATTTTTTCAAACTCCTCCATAAGTCCAACCACAATCTTAATTGCGTCGAGATAATTATCCCCAAGTGCCACAAAATCCAATTACTGAGTCATCCGACAGTGCTAGTAGTTTCCCAACAATTATAGACACTTTGTCCACTTTCTGTACTCTGGTTACACAGGAACATAAAAACAAATTGACACTGATTGTATCTTAAGTGAAGTGACGAGTGTACTATTAATACAAAATAAAATCCAATTGAAATTAAAAATTCGCATAATTTCCTTATTTAGCTTGAGAGAGGTAATGGAAATCTAAAATTCTGAAATGCTAGTCAGATGAAACGAGTGACAAAAGAGAGCTCCCACTTTGACATTACATAATCAGAATCTCTTTTATCTAATATTATATTACAATTTTAAGATTACTACTACGTAAAAAAGTAAATATCAAAATAAACAAAACATAAACAAAAAAACAGTTACACTTTTACTGATCCAAAAGCATAAAAGTAAAATCTAAATATGATTTCCTCCTAAAGTAAGTTGCAAAAAGTCGCCAATTGTTTTGTAGAGAGAGTGTAGAAGGCTAGATTTGAGGCCAGCCCACCTAGACCCTCTAATTTCTCAACATCATATTAGGATACAAAACCATTTTTAGTTGTTATTATCTCATCAACATCTCCCGTCTCTATTTGTTGGGTTGTTGGGGGAACTTATAAGGGGTTTCAGGTGGAGATAGAGATGACGTTGACATTGGAGAACAATACGAATAATATACGTCTTTCTCCATGTTAGGATTAGCGAATATGGTACTCTTCATTTTGGTAATTAATCAAACACATTCTAAACAATAACAAAATTTGTATAGTAACTTGACTATTAAATATTATTTTGTAACATACTCCACCACATTATATAGCTAAAGAAATATCCCTCATCGGCCATCAAACTCTTTATTGAATCAATAACCCTAAACATTACAAAGGAACCAAATTATAACAAAGTACTTTTTGGATTCTCCCAATAATTCAAAGACACGGAATTTAAGTACTTGCACCGAAATAAGTTATAAGTCCGATCGAGGTATTTCAAACAACCATAAGTGAAATTGGTTAAAAAATCTTCTACAAACCAAAGTGCATCATTTTACAAACCAAGATGGATCAAGAAGACGGACATCGTAGACACGATATTCGTAGTCTGGTATGAAATAAGATGGATCAAAACCCTGTCAATTGCATGAATATATCCACCAAAGAATTAGCCAAGAGGGCTTTCATTAATCAGATGCAATCCCATTTTTAAAGGGCAATTAAGAATGAAGAGCCCTTGAAGAAGTTTCCAACCCCAACGTTCAAAGTGTATGATGGAAAGACCAACCCCATTGATCACGTGCTCTAGTAATGGCAGGAAATAATGCCCTTATGTACCGCATATTCACCTCCAGCTTGGGGGATGTCGCATAAAAATGGTTCGAAAGGTTGCCACACAGGTCGGTCAAAGATTTTAAATCACTCGCTGAAGCCTTCATAAATGATTTCATTATAAGTAGTTCTCATCCCAATATAATGGTCTCTCTCCTCGCAATAAGGAAGAAATCCTAAGATACTTTACCGAATTATGCCAGGAAATACTAAAAAACCTATAATGAAGTTGAAGATTGATCGGAGTATGTCATTGTGGCATCATTTAAAATAAGGTTGCCCCACAATTCTATATTTCTTGAGTCTTTAACCAAGAATGAGGCAGATACCATCAATAATCTTATGTCACATATGGAGAAGTATGCCAAGGTGGAAGATGTGGTCGCCTTTAACCAAGGTGACAATGGTCGCGCAAAGGTGACCAAACGTAATGACAAGGAAGGCACCCCCAAGAAGGGCGAAAGAAGTAGGATGGAGGTCCTAAGAATGGAGATAATGTAGACCAGTCCAAATATATTCAAGCGATCAATAATGTGTTCAAGGAGCCAATCTATAAGATCTTGAGTAAGATCAAATAGCAACAGTTTCTCAAATGGTCGAAGAAGATGGGAGGCGATATGAGAAAAAGGAACAACACGCTCAGATGCACCAATCACAAAGAAAACAAGCATAAAATAGAGAACTGTAAGGCCCTTAAATCCCATCTAGAAGAGCTAGCCCATATTGAACATCTGAACGAGTAAGTGGAGAAGAAAGGTGGCAATGTCATCTCCAGTGCTAATAAAAAACTAGACAATGTCTTGAAAGACGAGTGGGGACATGAATTCATTATCATCTACGGTGCCTTGAGTTCAATGAAGATCTAAGGTAACACAGTTTGAATAGAGCTTAAGAAGGTAACTGCAGCAAATTAAGGCTTTCCAAATTGACCCCGCCAAAAGTCTGGCTGGTAAGCGTGGGCGCTCAGAAGATATAAACTATAATAAACACATAGTCTTCATGGAAGATTACTTGATCGGAGTTAGGAACCCACACCATGATGTACTAGTAATCACCCTCAGGATTGTAAATTAGGATGTGGATAAGACATTAATCGATCAAGGAATCTCCTATGAAGTTATGTACTTGGACTTGTTTAATAAACTAAACTTAGGAATGGAAGACTTGAAAGAAGCAACCATCTCTCTGGTCGGCTTCACTGGAAAGATGAATATGCCGTTAGGGAATGTGGTCCTACCCACTAGGGCTAGGAATATCTCAAATTTGATTGAGTTCTTAGTGGTTGATATTATTCTCCCTACCACGTTATTCTTAGGAGAGGATGGTTGCACAATATGTAGGTCGTTCCTTCTACTTACCACCAAATATCAAGTGCATTATAGATCATGAAATAATGGAGATCATGAGCAATTAGACTATTACTCAAAAGTTTTTAATCTCTACCATCAGGCCTATGCAAGAGAAGAATAAAGGGGAAGATATCATTCCCAAAGTGTCCAAAGATGGATCCACACCGTCTAAATATCAACTAAAGTATGGAAGACCAGGTATGGAATAAATAAAGGTGGACCTCGCAGATAGGGTCATGGAGTAGTTAGAATAAATAAATTTTGACAAATCTTTATCGAGAAGGAAATTCTTAATCGGCACTACATTATCCGAACAATAAAGGGATGAGTTAATCTCTTTATTAAAGAAGAATCAAGATGTATTATCTTGGCAGTCATACGATATGCCCAAAATTGACCCTAAAGTCATGTGCCATGGACTTCACATTGATCCCACCTATTCGTCGATCACACAGATTGCTCGTTGAACTGCCCCGGAGAAAGACAAGTTAATGGAAAAAGAGGTAAGGAAAGTTTTTGAGGTAAGGTTCATCTCATAAGTTCAATTCCAAACATGCCTCTCAAACCCGATGGTGGTAAATAAGAGTAACAGGAGTTGAAGGGTGTCCATTGACCTTATAGACCTCAATAAAGTCTGTTTCAAAGACATCTTTCCTCTGTCAAAGATAGATTAGTTGGTCGACGCCATAGCTAGTCATGAGTGGATAAGTCCCTAGATGGATATTCAGGATATCACCAGATCCCTTTGTTCGACCCCGATCAAGATAAAACTTCATTTATAATATCCCTTGTCCTGTATTATTAAAAGGACATGCCTTTTGTCCTTAAAATGTAAAAGCCATGTACCAACGATTGGTCATAATTATGTTTAAGCAACAGTTAGGGGATATGATGGAAGTATACATCGATAATATACTCGTCAAAAGCAAGAACAAGTCCAACCACTTGTATGACTTAGCAAAAACCTTTAAGATCCTCACGCTCTACTAGATGAAGCTCAACGCTGCTAAATTCTCCATTGGGGTTTAGTCCGAAACGTTCCTTGGATACTTAGCTAGTAAAAGGGGTATTAAGGACAATCTCGACTAGATAGTGGTGATTAACAATGTCCAGCCTCCAAAGACGCTACGCAAGATCTAAAGGTTAACTGGAATGTTGGCAACCATTAATCATTTTATCTCGAAGTCTTCTGAGTGATGTCGATCATTCTTTCAATTGTTGAAAAAGGAAAAAATCCTCACCTGGAACGAGGAATGCTCAAAGGCCCTTGAAGAAATTAATTCCTACCTGAGAAAGCCTCCCATACTATCTATTCACAATCCAAGAGACCCTATTTAACCATGCACTCAGTTTGACCTTAATGTGCGAAAAGTAAGTACATCAAGTTCCCATTTACTACGTCAGTAAAACTCTCCTATATGTCGAGCAACGCTACCTCCCCCTTACAAAATTAGCCTACTATCTGGTCATCGCGTCACGTAAGTTAAAACACTACTTTGAGGCCCATTCAATCATAATCATCACTTTTTACCCCTTAAAGTCATTGTTCGAAAGATCGACTTATCTGGATGGATGTCCAAATGGTCGGTTAAACTTGGGATATCTGATATACGTTATCAACTAAGAATGGCGAGTAAGAGGAATGTGTTGGCAGATTTCACCACTAAGTTCACGGGGAAATGGGAGCCTAGTGACCAAGATATAAGTGATCAGTTGATGTAAAGATAGGTTGACCGGTTTAAAGAGTGGATCCTTTATGTAGATGGAGAATCCAACTCAAAGGGGCACGGGAGTAGGACTTGTACTTATTTCCTCAGAGAATAGCATGATCGAATAAGGGATTAGACTTGACTTTGAAGCTTTTAACAACGAGGACGAGGACGAGGACGAAGCTCTCATCATTGAATTACGTAAATCTTTCTCTGTAAGGACAAGACAACTTGACATTTACTGTGATTCAAAGATGGTATTTAGCCAAGTGATAAGATATTTTAACGCCGAAAATGAACGAATGTCGGCGTACCTACGGGTCACTCAAGACTTGATGGCCAAATTCGAGAAAGTTCGCCTTCAATAATTCCCATAGGGGCATAATAGCCATGATGATTCCTTAGAAACTTTGGGGTCAGCAGTGGACTCCGATCCTAAGAGAACCACTGAAGTTCATTTGGGAGATTTGACTGAATCAATGAGGATGATTTTGGGTCCTTTTTGGTAGTATCATAGACCAGTTACCCGTCCGTCCCAATCTGGTAAGCAGCCTGGGTCCATACTCGGGGACTATTTGAGGTGGTCATAGGGGAAGGTGGTTACAAAGGATTATGCTAAGGAGATTGGGAGGAGGTGGTGTAATACCCCGTATTTTTATGGCTTTTAAATTTAGAGATTTATTAAATTTAATTGAGATAAATTAATTTAATATTAATTCGGAAATTTGTTTTAAATATTTACTAGCGTGACGAGAGTTAGTAATTATTGAAAATTTAATGATTTGTTAAATATTACTTATTGAGTAAAGTAATATGTAGAATTGAATTTATTAAAATTGTCACGAGTGAATAATATGACAATTATGGAAATTAAGTCAGGATGCGCGTGTGTCGTGTCGGGACTAAATTATTATTATCATAAGTGAATAAATTATAAGTCACCCATATGGTCGTTTCGAGTGTGCCAAAGTGTTCGGAAGGGTCGAGTTAGTCAGAAAAGTGTACCCGGAAGTTTATTTTGGGTCTCGGAGCGTTTTTAGGCCTAATTGACATCCCGGGAGGGTATATTAGACATTTTGTATTTTTGGGTAGTTAAACCCGCGAATTTGCTAAGTATTTATCAGCCATTAGGAGTTGTCTTTTAGGGTTAACAAACACAGAACCTAAGAAAGTCCATTAGAGAAGAAGATAGGAAGCTTTCCAAGCAATCCAAGGCCAGGAACTCATCGGTTTGCACCGCCACCTCCACCAAAACGTAGATTGTACGACGAGGAACGCAATCATACCTTTTTCATCCAAAAATCATAACCTTGAATTCTAGGCAAGTATCTATCTCCCTTTGTTTTTAGTTAATGTCTCACCCATGTTAGTTTAGGATTGTTAAGAACATTTTTTGTGGAAGAAATTGATAATTTAAAGACTTTAAATTGCATGTTTTACAGGACCTAAATATATTCTGGATATATCAATCATATGTAGAGGATTACGCATGAATTTGTATGGATTTAGAAGCAAGAAATCTAGAACAAAAGTTAGAAGAATGGATGTTTCATGAAAAATTAGGGTTATTGATAATTATGTTAATTTTACCCCATAAATTCGATACCTTTGAAGAATTTGGTCATGTTTCACATAGGAAATCATGTATATAGGTATATAGTACCAGTAGTAATGTTGTTTGGGAGTTTGGGGATCGTTAATGGAGTTTTGGTTAAGGTTGGAGAAGAAAATCCGTAACTTAACAATGGCAGAATTCGTCATAATTGATTGATCAATCGACGATCGATCGATCGACCCCATTCTTCGATCGGTCGATCCCTCCTGGAAAACTGCATATTTTTTCTCCTTTTTGTTTAATTCGATTAAAATGCGTAGGAACCCTTGATTATTATTGATACAGTATAATGGGTTATAAAGAGGACCAGTAGGGTGTATGTAGACTCCGTTGAGTGAAATTTAATGTTGGATGAAATTGTGGATTAATGGGGAGTCATTCACACATAGGAAATTATACATATGTTAACTAAAAGATTGAGACTCGTAAAGGATTTAGACCAGAAGGTAAGTGAGAGTATACCTACTGAAATTATACTTATTGAGATAGAATACTTCGAGACATGAGAAGTAAGTATGAAATAAATTATAAATGAGAATAAAAGAGACGAATCTGTTATGCGAGGTAATCGAGTAATATGTGCTAAGAACGGATAATTATAACTATGGGTTGTGGGCGTACCTAATTTAGAAATGTGAATATTTATATTTATGACTGTATGATTGTGCATATATTATGTATCTGTGTAAAAATCATATCCGAGTTACTTGCTATCACGGAGGTTTCCGCGCTAGGACAGTCTTATCTGGATTAAACCTTTATGAGGGATATTTTCTTGTACCCTAGAAGATAGTATCCTTGATACAGGCTATTTGAGTGATAGTCAGATGGTCCTAAGAGACGTGAGGGTATGTGATGACCTCTTAGTGACTTGGAACTATGTTTCGCCTCCATTTGTATGTGTTTGTGTTAATACAGTTCGAGAGTGATTCCGAACTAGTATTTCCCTTACTTTGAGTGATATGGGGACTTGATAGCAGAGTATGCCAGTACCATAGATTTTAGGTAGGGTGCCTTTAGTATATATATTATATGTGTGACTAATATATATAAGTATATCTATATGAGAACTTTCTACTGTGCGTAAAAGTAGTTAAGTAATGAATAAATGCTTCAACTTTATTATAAGTGTTCGGGAACTTCATAACTGTACTGAGTTGTTCTAAATAACGTATCAAATCTTGAATAGATTGATTTCCTAAAGTAAATATCATAACCTTGATTTTCACGTGATAAAACCTTATGGAGAATAAGTTAGAGAAACTTATGAGATTTATTAGTACTGTAGGCGTGCACACTAGATGAGAGGTGAGAATTATCAAGAGAGTGTCACATCATGGTTGTTGCATTAGACGGTAATCATTTTAAATACTTGCTAAAATATTTTTAAAACTGTTACACTCGGGCTCTGATCCATTTTCTGTCTCTTCTCTCGCTTGTATATATATATGTATATGCATTACAGGTCCCTAGCCACAGGGGCGTCATGCATAGGTTCTTTGGATTGGACGTGCTGCAGCTTATGTGGGAGTTGCAGGCCTTTGTTTTAGATGACCTCATCATTGATTCAGTTCTTGATTTAGTTCTTCATAGTTAGGGCTTGTGTCTCCCGATTTCCTATTCCGTTTGTTTTTTGTCATAGGTTCATGTTTATTTATATTTTCCAGTATTTATTACTCCTTAGGAGTTAACTCTTATCAGGACGATTTCATGTATGGTTAGTTGACTTGGTTTATTTAATCTAAATGGATTAATTCTTTTGTGTTGATTGATATCTGTAGCACTTATGTGATTCTTAGACTGATGATTATTTAAAAAGGGTTTTCAAGTTAGAATTTAAAAATGGAAATAAGACTTTAAATTGTTTTGTCACTTAGCTTAATTATTTAGGGTGTTTAATTTAGAATTTTTTTGTTACAGGGATGCTAAGAATGAACCAACCGTTGACCTTGATTTTAATCTAATAAAGGACTGATCACCCAGTATTTAATTAGGCGGGGTGTCACAGGTGGTATCAGAGCATCAGGTTCTAGTGTCTTTAGGATATGTGCAGCTTATTATGCTTCCAGTGTTACTTTGTTTGATATAGAGCCCTATGTTTAGGATTGTTGGTTTCTATAGTGAGATTTTGTTCTCCTGCTATAACGTATGTATATTAGTGAATCTTGATTGCGTTCAGGTGTGTTCAAACAATGAAATATGGCAGGCAAGGGCCGTTGGGCGGATAGCAGGAGGCAAGGATTTATTGAGGTTGTAGAGCATATTCGATGATGATGACCATTGTTAAGGTCACCCCTATTATGGCATGAAAAGGCAGGACTGTAAAGACGACTAGGGCGCAACCTATGATTTCCAAATGTTGCTATAGTTGAAAGAGGTGAAAGATTAGCTTTACCCAACGTTGTACGACTGGGAAAAAGACAGACGAGACATTAAAGAGATATGTCAATGGAAATTCTAGAAATTCGCAGATTGTGTGTGTTAGACAAAGGAGGTAAAATATCCAAAGGTCTGGACATATGATGGAGTGTGTCTAACTGAAACTAAAAAACTGAAGTAAAATTTTTCTTGGCTTGTTGAAACAAATTTATAATGGTGGGAGTCAGCAACCACTTTTAGAAGTGGAATTCTATGTCTATAGAAGGATCTTGGGTACAGTTTGATCGCATGTTCCTTCATCGGATGTTCAGGATAAAATGTGAACGTTGTTCTGAACTCATCATAGGAGGACCTGACAGAGGTCCATTTGTGATTATGAATCTAAACCATTAGCGAATCTTGTATCGGAGGATGTAGATACAAATAGAGGAGAGGACTCTAAGCGGGAGATCGACTCGTAATAATAGTTAATAACACTTAAAAAGGGAATTCTGCTGGACGGTCGATTCAGAGATTGACAATGTCGTGCTTTGTCAATGGAGATGATAATGCTTCTTTGTGTGGGAAGCTAAAAGAATCGAAGAATTTAGTCAATAATAAGACTTGAGGGTGTGGATACACATCAGGGGACCCATTTAAATGAATCGGATAGCTGAATTCTTATCGAGCGATGGTGAATTCAGTAAGGAATACTGTAGTCAGTAACATGTTCTTTATGGACAACAAGGCTAAGGGAACAACGGGGGTAGCCATCAGGAATCGAGCCTGCCAAAGTCCGAGAGAAGGACAATCCTAATATGGTTAGTATAACATGTGATAAGTGGATTTTGTGTAGAGGTATTTTGTGCAGAGTGAAATCACATGCGTTAATATTTTCCTGAAGTGCATAAAGGGACAAAATTAGGATTCCTAGTATAGGACAACGATTAAAGTAGTTTTTATTTTGGTTTGGACAGGCGTGTTACGTCTGAGGACCATTTGTGCAGTCAAGACGATTGGCAAGGTAGAAGTATGAGTTTTATCCTCGGAGGATGTGGCGTGTTTTATGTGACACGAGGGAGTCACTATATTTTGTCATTGCTAGATTATCATGTGATACGAGTTTAATGCGTATAATTATAAACATTATTATTATGTGAATATTTTCCGTAGTGTAGCGGGATTATCTTTAGTGCTATTCGCGGAGGATGAATGGGTGTAATAATAATGTTATATACTTTATTGAAGTTACTCGTTTTAGTGGTGTGATATATGAGTATAATATTATCTTGTTTACAACTTTATAGTAATGGTTAGTACTTTAGTAGGCAGTTATTGCAAGGCTATCGGAGTATCTGCCTTAGTGAAACATGTTTTGCCCAGGCGAGGCTTCACCTGTGAGAGGGTCGGGCTCGCATTTATATCATATATTGTAGAGACTTCGAAGGGTATAGTGGTATCAAAAAGTTTAATCCCGGGGTGTTTAGGGACCTTGTTGCCATGGTTCAGTGTGTATTGGGTTTACCATTGAGCAGAAGGATTTGACCCATTATTATGTTTAGCGCTCAGGAAGGAAGAGTGCATTATTGTATCGATCCTTTAGAAATGTGAGAGTTAAGAGTTAGACTCATTTGTTTGGGTACAGGATTTTGAGGGTCTCGATTACATGTGTACGAGGTTTGCAGATTGTGATTACCACCAATACTGAACGATTGTGCAATTGGAGAAATGTCTTTGTTGAAGTATAATTACGAGAGGAGATGTAACTTTTTCATCAAGAGATGGAATAAAGGGGTACATGTTATGGACGGAGGGCCTAACGAATTTCGAGATCCGATAATGCTAAGTAGTAGTGTATCGGGGGGTTCTTTGATTGGATTTCGCTTTGCGTGATATCCCACAGATGAAACTTAGCGTAAGGTTGGAAGTAGGGAGATGTTTGGTCATTAATCCATGAGTTCGGTACCTCAGTCATTATTGGAGCAGGAATTTATAACTATAAATGGGAAGTTAAATTACGATTTAAGTCCAGTGGAGCCAGTTGTGTGGTAAGAAAGCATTAAAAGTTTTGTTTTATCACCACAAGTTGAAGGGCGGATCGATGATAAGGAGAATTTAAAATTTTTATTTCTGGGGGTGATTGAGAATACCCAAGTGTTGTAATCGCGTTTTGAGCACAAGGGAAATAAAGAGTTGGGATGATTTTTTGCGTGGATTATTTGGAAATAATTTTAATACAAGAGAGAAGACTTGTATTTATTTTAATGTATAGAGTATTGGTGATTTATTTTAGTTGTTGTATTTATTCGAGAGAATTATTGTACTTATTTGAAGAGATTTGAGATTAGTGGTTTCTCTTTTGTTGTTGTGGGATGTAGATGCTCTATACCTTGTATTTTAATGGATTTGGTTAGTTTTATCGATGAGTCCATTCGCTCTTCCCGGGCGGGCGGGGTGCTACAGAATGTGGGCATCCTGGTTAGCTGATGTTAGAATCGTCCGAGTTATAGGGATGTGGGAATAGACGTGTGGAATATATGTTTGTAGGACTAACATAACGAGGTGGAAGTGGTAGAGTGGATTAAGCGTCGCGTGAAGAACGATGATCCATATATACGTGTGCGATTAGAGTAGCACACCCGAATTTGGTTGGAAGGCTATGGGAAGACATTTAAAAAGGGAGTATTCCTTGAGAAGGGTAGAATTTAATTATTATATAGAACACTCGGAGTGGAGTTGCAATTAGTCAAATGTTGAGAGTGAATGACGCGTACAAAGAGTGAAGATGTTAGTGTGGTATAAAAGGTCCAGAAGTGTGATAGAAATAACTTTTGCGTGTATTTTTTTCTTTGTCATTACTTGAAAAGTCTTTCTAATCAAAACCTCAAATACCTACAAAATATAATAACTCAAGTGTAGCAGTAAGTAAGGGTATCAATCCACTTCCAAGAGTGTAAGCTAGAGACAAATTCAATTGTAATTCACTTTTTATTTTCTTTTTGTTCTTTTTCACTTATTCTAATTTTTTTTAGCTTTTTCAAATATTAAAACACTTGGGTGAGGTGAGATGAAATAACACTAAATTAAACTAAATGTGAGATAAAAATAACTAACTAGAAAGTTACTAAAATGAAAAATAAAGTCTAAACTAAAAATAAGAGATAAAGTGAGGTAAATAATTGTGAGAACAATCAAGGAATGGGATTACACCACAAATTTTAGTTATTCTAATTAATTAATTTAATTAATTGAATTTTCCCAAATCAATATCAAGAATACAAATCAACTCTCGTTGCAAATGTAATTTTAGTAGTAACATTTTAGAAAATTAATTTTAATACCTCACAACTCTAGAAAAATAAATCTACACTCCTTTTAATTAATCACCCGCTAAGATCGATTAATTAAAATTCTTGTAAATTTTAGAAAATAATTTTAGAGTTGAAATTCAAGTGATAATACTCCACTTAAGAAACTCCTATCTCTAGTTCGAATCTAAAATGGGTATTGTCACTAGAATTTCAATTTTCTCTCGAAAATCATTTACCCTCTCTCGAGGCGTAAATTTAAGGGTGAGGGATCAAAATTAACATTCAAAGTGACTTTTCAAGTAATTAAACTAATTAAAATAAAATAACATCAAATAAGGGTTTTACCCTACCTCTTGAAAGGGGTTTAACCAAACATGATATGAAATATGATAAATTAATATTCAAAGGCATAAAATAATAAAAGAAGAGAAAAGAACAATCAAACCAAATCTCTTTGACAAAGTTGAACTTCAATCCTTGAAATTGAAGCATACACCTCTTAATTGAGCATCCAAATGATTTGAAATTAAATATCCACTCAATTAAATCTCAATCAATATTTCTCCTCACAAATCTCTAATAGAAAAGAAAAAATAATAATAAAACTATTTACAAAATGATGTTTATCTCTCTACAATTCTCTCTCTAAAAATTCCTATCTAAAAACTCTCCTCTTTTTCTCCTTTGGATGAGCATGGTCTTCTTATATAGTAGGCACAAGGAGGGGTATATTGGGTAAATGACTAGGAGGTGCATGTGGATATGGTGTGAGGTCATGTAAATGAGGGGTGAGGAAATAAAAATTCTGATATGGTTAATGGGGGTGTTTTGGGTAAAAGGTGTGAAAGGTGTTAGTTGGGGGTAATTTTAGAAAAGGGTTATAACTTAGTTTTAACAAATTTGTCTTTAATGAGTTTGGTCTTTGGTTGGAAGGTGGAATGAAATTAGTGGCCTGCATTTTTGAAGAAGTGGGTCATGGAAGAATTGGGTTGGAGATGGGTCAAGTTAAATGGGTCGAGTTGGGTTCGAGTTACTGGGCGGATTGCAGGTTGGAGCCAGGGGCTGCTGTCGCCGGAGTTGAGGGTTCCGTCGGTGCTGGCGGTGTTGCTGGAGTTCGGGTTGGCGGGTTAGGCTTCGCCGGATTGGGTAAATGACAGGGGGGCGACGAAGGGTAGGGATGGAGGAAAAGGTTGTCGTCGGGTTTGCAGAAGAGGGTGGCGCCGGCGCGGGTTGTGGTTGTGGCGGATCCGGGTCACAGTGGAGTTGGAGATGGTGGTTTAGTTGAAGGTCGTCGGGGGCAAGGGGCCGCAGGTGGTTGGATTGGGGCTGGAGTTACGGGTTGTGGCGATGGGTGAGGTGGAGAGAGAGAGGGGTGAGTTGGAGGTTGAAGATGGTTGGGAATAGTTTGTGTGTGGTGAGGGTGTAGGAAAAGTAGGGTGAGGGTTAGTTATTAGCTTAGGGTGTAAGAGTGTGTATGGAAGGGTGTGTGTGTAGTTTGTGACCCTTAATAAAAACTAAGACTCAAAATAAAATTAATAAAACTAAAACCAAAAAATAAAATCTAACTAAAAATAAAACAAACTAAAAACAATAAGAATAAAAATATTAAAACTTAAAATAAAAAATCCTAAGCTATAAAAAAAACTGAACTAAAACAAAAGAAATAAAAACTTAAAATCTAAATGAAAAGTAAAGTTATAAAAAAAATATATAAAATCTAAATGAAAAATAAACTCCTAAAAATTAATCCTAATAAAACTAAAAACTAATAAAAATTAAAAATTAAAAATAAAAATAAGATCACACTGAATAAAAAGAAATATAAAAATAAAAAATAAATCCTAAAAATTCTTAATAAATCTACAATAAATTCTAAAAATAAAAATGACTCAAACTAAAAATATAAAAAAAAATATTGTGACACCCCGCCCAATTAAATATAGGGTGATCAATCATCTACCAATTTAAAACATGATATTCTGTTGGTTCATTCTCAGCATCACTGTCGAAAAACTTTTTTTACATATTAATTACCTAATATAAAATTAAGCTAGGTGTCAAAACATTTCCGATTTAATAAAAACCAAGTAAATCCATATCTTTCCATCTTAAAATATAAACCATTCACGACACATAGGAATGTAAATAAATACTGAACATGAATCAAGTATTGCAATAAATAAGACTGAGTAAAACTCTCAGTTCAAAACTCCAAACCATCAACTAAACTGAATACAATATCTCTGATAAAAGAACTAGAAGTGGGCGACATATGCCCTAAACAAGAAGTCTAGATGATACTGAATGGAAAGGATAGATGCATCTACTGCAAGGACCTACAGCTTCCACAACAGCTGCAGCACATCAAGGAATCCAAATCTATAAATATGATACTCCTGTGGCTGAGCACCTGATATAATACATATATATAGCAAAAAAGAGAAGAGATACAAGAAACGGGTCAGAGCCCGATGTGTAAAAATGATTTAGCAAGTATTTAAAACTGGTTCTTAAAACAAGTTTTATACGCATGTTAGTTATCGAACTCTCACATGAGTTTCTCACCTCTAGTCTATTGTGCACGCCTAACATACATCTAATCTCCCCCTAGTTATACCTCCCAGTCTAACTAGTCAGAAACCATACTAATACTAACTATTCTCACAAGTAGTATTCTAGTATCGCCCATACAATACGCCATTCAGATAGTTTATATCACATACTAAATTTCATTATTCATCGTTTAAATGGTTAATCTTTTATTCACTAAGATCATTTTACTTCTCCTTTTCATTTTATCTACTAGTCTCACAAAGTAGAAAGTTACCCAAGTACACTCATATATATATATATATATATATATATATATATATATAGTCTCATCATCCCTATATATATACACTAATCCTGCACTCTTAGGTTAAGACCACTTGGTGCAATGAAATGATTATTATTATTACCAATTCTACTAATTTCACACAGTAGCAATATTCACAAGTCCATATATATATATATATATATATATATAGTCACATCATCCCTATACATATATATACTAATTCAGCACCCCTGGGTTATCACCCATTAGTGCGCCTAACAATAGAATATTGCATCCCCGGGTTAGCACCTGTTAATGCACTTATCAATAATAATCCAGCACCCCCGGGTTATCGCCCATTAGTGCGCCTAACAATAATCATCCTTATACCCCTGGGTCATCACCCATTAGTACACTTAATGATAGAGTTTCTGCACCCCCGAGTTATCACTCATTAGTGCCCTTAACTATAAGGTTCTTGCACCCCCGGGTTATCACCCATTAGTGCTCTTACAATAATATCACATAATAGGCATACACACATTCTATTATAAAATATAGAAATTTTCTTCAACCTACATATATACTCCCCATACGTATTTTAACCTCATTACTACGTACAGTATAAATAATTAGATTACTATCTCTCTCGTAATCTCCAAGGTATACTCTCTCTCTATACCGAAATAATTAAAGTATTTATTCTCACATACTTTCCCGAAATTCAATCTTATTTAAATTTACTATTTGGAAGTTTCTCTCACTCCAATAAACCGGAAAACTCGAAACTAGACTTTGAGAAAAATCCCCAAAAATTCCCTCAGTCGCTCGAACTAGAAGGGTTGTCGTTTGAACGACTTCCACGGGTCGTTCGAATGGCTTCGCGCGAGATGCTATCTCGTTCAAACGGCTTCGCGCGAGATGCCATCTCGCTCGAACGACTTCGCGTGAGATCTCCATCTCGTTTGAACCACTTCGCACGAGATCCCCATCTCATTTGAACCACTTCGCGCGAGATCGCGCGGATTGCACTGTTCGTCTTCTTCACCAAACTTCAACGTTTTTTTCTCCATTTTTAAACCTAAAAACCTCTAAGATTTAATTCCCAACAACTCATCATCAATACCCATCAACCCCTAACAGGTTATAGATCATTTCTATCATCCTAGGATCCTTAATTCGTCATTAATCATCATAATTACATAAAATCCCCAAATTAATTTACATGAACCCTAGTTTCCAAAATTCCAATTAAAAAACCTTATCAACCCAGATTTGTTCATCAATATATATTCAAATTCCGTGATTAATCCTCTACATACATGAAGGAAATTCAGCCACTAATTAAACCAATCCTTAATCATAATTTAAATCTCCAATTTTCACCCAATTAACATATAAATGATGATTAAATCCACCTATACTAACATGAGCATGATTATTGCTAAAAGAAAAAAAGTAATAAATACTTACCTCGAATATGACGGTATGATCCGTTGGTGATGTTGGTACATACGCGTTCCTCTCTTCGCGATCTACGCGTTGGTGGTCACAGTTATGCAAGGTGATGCCAAATGAGTCTTCTGTCTTGGAATTTGGTTCTCCCTCACAGCCTCCATGGCCGTTCTAACTTCCTATCACTTCTTAACCCTAATGGACTTTCCTTAGCTGATATAATTAATCCCAATTTTCGTCCATTAGTTTAGCCCAAAAATCCAAATTACAAAACTACCCCTACGGGGTGCCGGTTAGGCCTAAAGTCTCCCCGGGACCCAAACTAAACACCCGGGTACGCTATTTTGACTATCTCGACCCTCCCGGACTCAATGGCGCACTCAAAATGACCATACGAGTTAATAAAAATAAATTCTCTTTTTATTCCATTCAATTAGTTCCGACACGACTCACACGCGTGACAGACTTAACTTACTAAACTGTCGTATTTCTCACTTCCGAAAATTTATCAAATATCATAATTCCATATTACATATCATACACTAATATTCAATAGTTCACAACAATAAGTATTAACCCTTGGAACCCTAGTTAATAATTATTTAAATTCGGATTAATAACAAATTAATTTCTCACATTTTAATTTAATTAATCCAACAACAATAATTAATCGCATATTTATTCCCATAATAATAATAAATCACATAATTATTTAAATCGTAAAAAATACGGGGTGTTACATATATAAAAAGGGACAAACAAAACACACACACGGGTCGGGAAAGGCTAAGGCTTAGGCTCGGGTATGGTTACGGGGTTGGTAATTAGCTCCTTTTCAACTGCAAATTGCTCCGAAATATAGCTTTTGACACCGCAACTGCAATTAAGCCTACATATTGAACAATTAAGTGCATAAGACCCATATTGTCGAGAATTAACAACTAAAGTATGTCTATTCGGGGTATAAATTGTACAGTTTTGGGTGCTTATCAAAGTACACATCATGGAGAAAACTGCACGGATCGGAACTTTTGGTATACGCTAAGGAAAGAAGGGAAGTATTAAGTGTCATTTAATGTGAGACATTTCAAGTAGAAGTTGATGTTGAGAGGGACCTAGTGAGTGGTCTCCACATACACCACTCATAGATAGAAATCGGTTGGAACAAGAGGATCAACCAGAGAATTTTTGTGGCTATCGTCAATTCCTAAATTGGAAGAGGCCGGTAAAGTTTCTTAGATGAGTTGCCAACCTCAAGGTTAGATCAAGAGTTCATTCAAACATGTGGAACAAGATTCCTAAGAAGGAAGTGATTGACATTACATTGGGGTGATTTACAATATTATCTGGTGTGACCCTGTCTTCCTTTTAAAGGAAGGATCGCGTCGGTACGTGGTCCTACACGGTATTTCTCTGAATTAGGATGAGATTTTTGAATTCCACCTTCAAAATGGAATTTCAGGAAGCAGCGAGGACAACATTACGTTTTGAGTAGGATGTATCACCCATAGTCAAGGAGTAGGAAAACGGTGATTAACGATTAGTGGAGAAGTGTGAAAGTAATTTTGGATTCACTGTGATCGTCTCATTTCCACAATGACTATAGCTAGCAAGTGGAGTATAATATGGTAATTGGGGGAGTATATCACCTAATGGTAGGGTTTTGTGGGAGCACTCGTACCTGTTTATTGTGAACAAGATGCTTATTGAGGTTTTGGTATGGAAAAAAACAACCTAACTTTTCTCACTCTGAATGTTAAGAGAGAGGCGGATAATCAGAATTTTGGATTGGTCGAGTTAGAGTCTGATAACTATGGTGGAATTACCACAGTAGTTTTAGTCGAACAAGACTGGTAAGATGTTCGTATAGTTTCTCTCGGAATGGGAGTTTTGTGTTTAGATAAATTTAAATAATTGTCATGTAGTGAGGTGCGGCCTCCCAATCATATTGAAATAATGGGAATTAATATTGTATATGCGTGTCTTATGTGAATGTTGTCGGATAGGAGCACAATGTGAAGTATCTTTAATGAGAGTGTTAAACAAGCTTGCTGTGAGGCGGGAGCTATAGTGATTGAGTGCCTTACTATGTTGATAGTTTGCATACTGATAAGGTATCCAAATTTTTTTTACTAGGTAGGCCTTATTTTCTGAATTTTGGGATGAAATTCCATTATTAGGCGGAAGTATGTAATAACCCGTATTTTTATGGCTTTTAAATTTAGGGAATTATTAAATTTAATTGAGAAAAATTAATTTAATATTGATCCAGAAATTTGTTTTAAATATTTACTAGCATGATGAGAGTTAGTAATTATTGAAAATTTGTTGATTTGTTAAATATTACTTATTGATTAAAGTAATATGTAGAATTGAATTTATTAAAATTGTCACGAGTGAATAATATGACAATTATGAAAATTAAGTCAGGACGCGCCTGTGTCGTGTAAGGACTAAATTATCATTATTATAAGTGAATAAATTATAAGTCACCCGTATGGTCGTTTCGAGTGCGCCAAAGTGTTCGAAAGGTTCGAGTTAGTCAGAAAAGTGTACCCGGGGGTTTAGTTTGGGTCTCGGGGCATTTTTAGGCCTAATTGACATCCCGGGAGGGTATATTAGACATTTTGTATTTTTGGGTAATTAAACCCACGGATTTGCTAAGGATATATCAGCCATTAGGAGTTTTCTTTTAGGGCTAACAAACACAGAACCTAAGAACGACCATTAGAGAAGAAGATAGGAAGCTTTCCAGGTAATCCAAGTCCAAGAACTCATCCGTTTGCACTCATCCGTTTGCACCGCCATGACCATGAAAACGTAGATCGCACGACGAGGAACGCAACCATACCTTTTTCATCCATAAATCAGAACCTTGAATTCTAGGCAAGTATCTAACTTTCTTTTTTTTTTAGTTAATGTCTCACCCATGTTAGTTTAGGATTGTTAAGAACATTTTTTGTGGAAGAAATTGATAATTTAGAGACTTTAATCGCATGTTTTAGAGGAACTAAATATATTCTGGACATATCAATCATATGTAGAGGATTACCCACGAATTTGAATGGATTTAGAAGTAAGAAATCTAGAAAAAAAATTAGAAGAATGGATATTTCATGAAAAATTAGGGTTATTGATAATTATGTTAATTTTACCCCATAAATTCGATACCTTTGAAGAATTTGGTCATGTTTCACGTAGGAAATCATGTATATAGGTATATAGTACCAGTAGTAATGTTGTTTGGGAGTTTGGGGATCATTAATGGAGTTTTGGTTAAGGTTGGAGAAGCAAACCCGTAACTTAACAATGGCAGAATTCGTCATAACTGATTGATCGATCGACGATCGATCGATCGACCCCATTCCTCGATCGGTCGATCCCTCCTGGAAAACTGCACATTTTTTCTTCTTTTTGTTTAATTCGATTAAAATGCGTAGGAACCCTTGATTATTTTTGATAGAGTATAATGGGTTATAAAGAGGACCAGTAGGGTGTATGTAGACTCCGTTGAGTGAAATTTAATGTTGGTTGAAATTGTGGATTAATGGGGAGTCATTCACACATAGGAAATTATGCATATGTTAACTAAAAGATCGAGACTCGTAAAGGATTTAGACCAGAAGGTAAGTGAGAGTATACCTACTAAAATTATACTTAGTGAGATAGAATACTTCGAGAGATGAGGAGTAAGTATGAAATAAATTATAAATGAGAATAAAAGAGATGAATCCGTTATGCGAGGTACTCGAGTAATATGTGCTAAGAACGGATAATTATAATTATGGGTTGTGGGCATACCTAATTTAGAAATGTGAATATTTATATTTATGACTGTGTGATTGTGCATATATTATGTATCTGTGTAAAAATCATATCCAAGCTACTTGCTATCACGAAGGTTTTCGCGCTAGGACAGTCTTATCTCGATTGTACCTTTATGGGGGATATTGGCTCGTACCTTAGAAGATAGTATCCTTGATACAAGCTATTTGAGTGATAGTCAGATGGTCCTAAGAGACGTGAGGGTATGTGATGACCTCTTAGTGACTTGGAACTATGTTTCACCTTTATTTGTATGTGTTTGTGTTAATACAGTTCGAGAGTGATTCCGAACTAGTATTTCCCTTAGTACGAGTGATATGATGACTTGATAGTAGAGTATGCCAGCACCATAGATTTTATGTGGGGTGCCGTTAGTATATATATTATATGTGTGACTAATATATATACGTATATCTATATGGGAACTTTCTACTGTGCGTATAAGTAGTTAAGTAATGAATAATGCTTCAACTTTATTATAAGTGTTAAGGAACTTTATAACTGTTCTAAGTTGTTCTAAATAACGTAAGAAATTTTGAAGAGATTGATTTCCTAAAGTAAATATCATAACCTTGATTTTCACGTGATAAAACCTTATGGAGAATAAGTTAGAGAAACTTATGAGATTTATTAGTACGGTAGGCATGCACACTAGATGAGAGGTGAGAATTCCCAAGAGAGTGTCGCATCATGGTTGTTACATTAGACGGTAATCATTTTAAATACTTGCTAAAATATTTTTAAAACTGTTACACTCGGGCTCTGACCCATTTTCTGTCTCTTCTTTCGATTTTATATAAATATGTATATGTATTACAGGTGCCCACCCACTGGGGCATCATGCATTGGTTCTTTGGGTTGGACGTGCTGCAGCTTATGTGAGAGTTGCAGGCCTTTGTTTTAGACCACCTCTTCATTGATTCAGTTCTTGATTTAGTTCTTCATAGTTAGGGCATGGTCGCCCGATTTCCTATTCCGTTTGGTTTTTGTCAGAGATTCATGTTTATTTATATTTTCCAGTATTTATTACTCCTTAGGAGTTAACTCTTATCATGATCATTTCATGTATGGTTAGTTGACTTGGTTTATTTAATCTATATGGATTAATTCTTTTGTGTTGATTGATATTTGTAGCTCTTATGTGATTCTTAGATAGATGATTATTTAAAAAGGGTTTTCAAATTGGAATTTAAAAATGGAAATAAGACTTTAAATTGTTTTGTCACTTAGCTTAATTATTTAGGGTATTTAATTTGGAAATTTTATTTTGCGATAGTGATGCTAAGAATGAACCAACCGTTCACCTTGATTTTAATCTAATAATGGACTGATCACCCGGTATTTAATTAGGCGGGGTGTCACAAGTGGCTTCTAATGTTTAATTCCCTGGATAAGGGCATTTTGGTTTCATCCAAGCTGATCAAGGCATACCATCGCATGGAGCGAACAATGAAGTGAAATCAGGATTCAAATTCTTTGGGTCCTTTGGGGACTGGTAATGATGATGAGACGGACCTGTTTGGTATTGGGGTTATGTTTTATGGGGGCAAGTTTGTTAATAATTGTATTTATGCCTAGCATTGCGAAGCCCATGGTTGCAGAACAGGCTCTTGCCAGGCAAAAAAGTTCTAATTGGATTGATTCTATAATCACTTATCTACAGGAGGATGTCCTGCCGTCCAACATGAATCAATCCCATTAGATCATGATAAAAGTGTAATACCGCGTGTTTTAGTAATAAATTATTTTTGGTAGAATTTAATTAAATAATTTTGTGAATAAATTAAATTGGTAGAATTTAAATTGAAAATAAATTGTTTGTTTGTGATTGCATGTTTATTTGATTCAATTGGGCTTAATGTGTTCACTCATGGAAAATAAATTATACATTAATTAACTTTTTGTTATGTGGGGATTCAACATAATAAAAATGTGTCATTTGGGTAGATATAGTTTGGACAGGTTTCAGGATGATTGGGGGACTCATTTAGGTGTTTTAGACATCTAAAATTAGGCATGGGGAATAGATATACCATTACGGCAGTTATTGGGTCTATCCTGTGTAACACCCCGTATTTTTTATGATTAAATAACTATGGGATTTATTTATTATTATTGGATTAATTAAATTAAAAAGAGAGAACAAATATTTGTTAATTAATTAATCCTGATTAAAATAATTATTAACTAGCATACCAGATTTTAATAGTTATTGAAGAGAATTATTGAATATTACAGTGTGGTCATGCAATATGGAATTATGAAATTTTATAAATTGTCGAGAGTGTAAAATGTGACGGTTTGGTATTTTATGCCGGGACGCGCGTGTGAGTCATGTCGGGACTAATTTAATGGATTAAAGAAGAAAATTACTTTTAAGTAACTCGTATTACCATTTCGAGTGTGTCATTGAGTCCGAAAGGGTCGAGTTAGTCAGAAAACTCTACCCCGGTGTTTTAATTGGACTCTGAAATATTTTTAGGCCTAACCGGCACCCCGTAGAGGTATTTTTGTCTTTTGAATTTTGGGGGAATTATTATGGACGAAAATTAGATAATTAAAGACGAGAGAACGTGGGTGAGATGGAGTCTGTCAGTTTCTAAACCTAAGAGAGGGAGAGGGAGAACCACAGAGGAAGAAGAAGAGCTCCATAGGTGTTCTTGGTGTAAGACTCAAGCCCTGACACCACAAATCCAACCAACGTCTAGATCGGAGAGCGAGGAACACAACCATAAAAATTTCATCAGCAGATCAGACCATCAAAATTGAGGCAAGTGTCTATTACTTGCTTTCTATTAGCAATAATTGTGCTCATGTTAGCATAGGAATAAAATACATGATTTAGAATTGAATTGGGTGAATTTAGAGAATTTGATACATAGATTAAAAGTTATCTTGATGAAGAATTGAATCCATGTGTATGTAGAATAGAAATCCAGAAATTATATGTTATGATTGAGAAACGAATCTAGGTTTTAATTGGTTTTAAATTGAAAGTTGAAGAACTAGGGTTTTCATGGTTCAATTTGGGGATTTCATATTTAATTGATGTATTGTAAAGATTCAATGATTCTAGGTTTCTAGAAATCATCTAAGAATGTTAGTTCCAAGATCTGGAAAATCCCATTTTAGTCCAATTCGATTTGCATAGTTATTTTGAGTGAGGAAAACTATCAATTTATGATTTTAGTATAGTGTATAATTACTAGGGTATATTCGTAGAGTGATACCTTATATATTTTGGGGAAAGTGAGTTAATGATTTTAATATAGTGGGGAATTGCTAGGAGATATTCGTAGAGTAATACCTTATATATTTTTGAAAAGTGAGTTAACCATGGAAATTTCGAGAGAGTGAACATAATCAAAATAATAATATTATAAGTAGTAATGAGAGAGTACTACGTATGGAAGAATATATGTTTGGGTTGGGTGAATACCTTGATTCTAATAGGATGTGTATGTGCCTATTATATGCTTATTATTATGTGTATAGCACACCTACACTGCTTGCTATCGGGAGGAGGTTGTCACACAATGGATAGTCTTATCATGGGTGACCCAATGGGGGGATATTTGACTTGTACCCAGAGCATATGAACTCAGATACATGCTATCTGATACGTAGGATAGTTTCAATGGCTGAATGGGAGCATAGGTATGTGAGTGACCCATTTGGGTGGTGAGTATGCTTGCCTCTAATATTTGTGTTATTATATTTATGGTTCGTGTGAGACGCCGAGCCAATTGTCCTTCATGCAGCGAACGATGCACCCGGGCATGATAGCAGAGAATGCATTGCGCCAAGTGGTCCTAACCAAGGGGCGTAGGATTTCTATATATATGTATAGGTATGATGTGACTGTATATATATATATATATATATATATATATATTTTTTTTTTTTATTTATTTATTTCTTTATTTATATTTGTGAATAATTCTAATGTGTGAAATTAGCAAATATGTAAATGTTGTTAAACGAAGTAACTTAAGGGGGTAAAGGATTTACTACCAGAACAGTGAATATAAAATACATTTAATTGGAGTAAGTTATTTAATAACATGTTGTATGGGTGATACGAGTTTCTCCTACGAGTTATAATTAGTAGTATATGTCTATGACCTAGATAGGAATATTATAGATGACTGGGTTAGGGTAGACGTACGCTAGGTCTGCACAATAATGGAGATCTCATGTGAGAGTTCGAAAGTAGCATGCACATAATAGTTGCATTATTGCAGTTTTAAATACTTGCTAGAATAAATATTTTTACCACTCGGGCTCTGATCCGTTTCTTGCTATTCTTGTCTCTTTTGCTATATATGTATATATATATATATATATATATATATATATATATATATATATATAGAGAGAGAGAGAGAGAGAGAGAGAGATTATCAGGTGCCCAGCCACAGGGTTACCACCAGACTTAGACGCGTGGATCATTTGGTGAGCTTCAGCTATTGTGGAAGTTGTAGATTATTGGGATTAGACGCTTCCATCTTTCCATTCAATTTCTAGATCAGACATTTCAGTTAGGGCATGTGTCGCCAGTTCCGAGTTTAGTTATTTCAGAGATTTTACTTTTTTTATTAGAATTTCTTTTCCTGTTGGATTAAATATTATTATACTTTTGGGTTTGAGACTTTGAACTGGAATGTTTTATCTAGTATTATTTATTTCAATAGTTGTTTCATGTTCAGTGTTTATTTTATTCTGGTGGAATGCAGATAGCTTGTGTTTTAAAAAAAGAATTTTTTTAAGTTTTATTGGAGTATAATTAATTGGGAAAAAGCTTTGGCACTTAGCTTAATTATTTTAGTGTCTTTAAAATAAAGAAAATTATTTTCGACAGTGATGCTAAGAATGAACCAACCGGACACTTTGAATTAATTTAATAAAGGACTGATCACCCAGAATTTAATTAGGCGGGGTGTCACAGGTGGTATTAGAGCATCACGTTTCAGCGTAGCGTTCTTTGATGTAGAGCCTTATTATAGGATTATTTTCTTTCCTTACTTATGCGACTTACGTTCTCCTACTATGAAATTGTAATTGATGTGACTCATTATACGAAATTATTTGTACTTCGATCATCGAACATTATAGGAGGACCAGCGAGGGCCGAAAAAAAGACTACAGGAGAAGGATCCCGGTGGAAGGCATAGAGTAATCTGTGAATGGTGGTCGTGATAAAAGTCACCATGAGTATTATTTAAGCAAGTGATAATAGAATCATCACTCGGGAACAAAGGGTTCCCCAGGCACAGTTGTAGGTAATGGTGGAGCGATTTCAGGATTGTCTAGCGTAGTCGACAAGGGGGAAATCATAGGGAATATTTTGAAAAGTCATCGGTGGAGATGTGAAGGAGAAAGAGAGGAATTGGAACCGATCAGTGGAAGTAGAAAATCCGAAGGCTATTGTGTATAGAGGAGTGTAGCAACACTTCGAATTAAAATTGGAGTCAAATTTTTATCTCTTAGGAGCGACAAAAAGTGATCAGAGTCAATCACCACATATAAAGAAGTGTGTTTGAAATTTATAGAGAAATTTGGGTGCGAGTTGACTGTGAGGTCTTCCATTTGATGTTATAACAGAGGTGAAAGTGGAATTTTGGAACTTAGCACAGTGCGGAGGCTAGAGACCGATCATGAGAGAAATGTTGTATTGCATAATGAACTTCATAGCTCGGAAAAGGGGATAGAATAAACACTCGGGTATACTATTTTAGGCCTAACCGGCACCCCGAGAGGGCATTTTGGTAAATTGTATTTTTGGACTAAATTAATGGAGGAAAATTAAGAGTAATTATATCAGCCAAGGAAGTTCATTAGGGTTAAGAAGTTACACAAAACAAGAACGGCCATGGAGGGTGTGAGGGAGAACCAAATTCCAAGAGAGAATACTCATTTGGCATCACCTTGCACAACCGTGACCACCAACGCGTAGATCGCGAAGAGAGGAATGCGTATATACCAACATCACCAACGGATCAGATCGTCATATTCGAGGCAAGTGTTTATTACTTGCTTTATTTTAGCAATAATCATGCTCATGTTAGTATTGGTGGATTTAATCATGATTTATATGTTAATTGGGTGAAGATTTGGAGATTTAAATTATGACTAAGGATTGATTTAATTAGTGGTTGAAATTCCTTCATGTATGTAGAGAATTAATCATGGAATTTGATTATATATGGATGAACGAATCTGGGTTGATTAGGTTCTTTAATTGAAAATTTGGAAACTAGGGTTCATATGAATTGATTTGGGGATTTTATATAATTGTGGTGATTTATTACGAATTAATAATCCTAGGAGGTTAGGAATGATTTATAACCTATTAGGTGTTGATGGGTATTGATGATGAGTTGTTGGGAATTGAATCTTAGAGGTTTTTAGGTTAAAAAATGGTGAAACACGTTGAAGTTTGGTGAAGAAGACGAACAGTGCAATCTCGTGCGATCTCGCGCGAAGTGGTTCAAATGAGATGGAGATCTCGCGCGAAGTGGTTCAAACGAGATGGAGATCTCGCGCGAAGTCGTTCGAGCGAGATGGCATCTCACGCGAAGCCGCTCGAACGACAGTGGAAGTCGTTCAAACGACAACCCTTCTGGTTCGAGCGACAGGGGGAATTTTTGAGGATTTTTCTCAAAGTCTAGTTTTGAGTTTACTGGTTTATTGGAGTGAGATAAACTGCCAAATAGTAAATTTAAATAAGATGGAATTTCGGGAAAGTATGTGAGAATAAATACTTTAATTATTTCGGTATAGGGAGAGAGTATACCTTGGAGATTACGAGAGAGATAGTAATCTAAATATTTATACTATACGTAGAGATGAGATTAAAATACGTATGAAGAGTATATATGTAGCTCGGTGAAATACCTATAATTTATAATGGGATGTGTGTATGCCTATTATGTGATATTATTGTAAGAGCACTAATGGGTGATAACCCAGGGGTGCAAGAACCTTATAGTTAAGATCACTAATGAGTGATAACTCGGGGGTGCTGAATTAGTATTGATAGGTGCATTAATGGGTGCTAACCCGGGGATGCAATATTCTATTGTTAGGCGCACTAATGGGTGATAACCCAAGGGTGTTGAATTATTATTGATAGGTGTATTAATGGGTGCTAACCCGGGGATGCATGATTTCCAGAATATGTGCACTAATGGGTCTTAGCCGGGGGTGCAGAATTAGTATATATATATGTATAGGGATAATGTGACTATATATATATACATGGACTGGTGAATATTGCTACTGTGTGAAATTAGTAGACTTGGTAATAATAATAATCATTACGTTGCACTAAGTGGTCTTAACCTAAGAGTGCGGGATTAGTGTATATATATAGGGATGATGACACTATATATATGTATGAGTGTACTTGGGTAATTTTCTACATTGTGAGACTAGTAGATAAAATGAAAATGAGAAGTAAAATAATCTTAGTGAATAAAAGATTAACCATTTAAACAGGGAATAATGAAATTCAGTATGTGAGATAAACTATCTGAATAGCATATTGTATGGGCGATACGAGAATACTACTAGTGAGCATAGTTAGTATTAGTATGGTTTCTGACTAGTTAGACTGGGAGGTATAACTAGGGGGAGATTAGATGTACGTTAGGCGTGCACAATAGAAGAGAGGTGAGAAACTCATGTGAGAGTTCGATTACTAACATGCGTATAAGACTTGTTCTAAGAACCAGTTTTAAATACTTGCTAAAATATTTTTACACATCGGGCTCTGACCCGTTTCTTGTATCTCTTCTCTCTTTTGCTATATATATGTATTATATCAGGTGCTCAGCCACAGGAGTATCAGATTTAGAGATTTGGATTGCTTGACGTGCTGCAACTGTTATGGAAGCTGTAGGTCCTTGTAGTAGACGCATCTATCCTTTTTATTCAGTCTCATCTAGACTTCTTGTTTAGGGCATATGTCGCCCACTTCTAGTTCTTCCATCAGAGATATTGTATTCAGTTTATTGTATGGTTTGGAGTTTTAAACTGGGAGATTTTATCCATTCTTATTTATTTCAGTACTTGATGCATGTTCAGTATTTATTTACATTCCTATGTCTGGTGAATGGTTTATATTTTAAGATGGTAAGAAATGAATTTACCTGGTTTTATTAAAATGGGAAATGTTTTGACACTTAGCTTAATTTTATATTAGGCGATTAATATGTTAAAAAGTTTTTTGACAGTGATGCTGATAATGAACCAACTGAATATCCTGTTTTAAGTTGGTAGAGGACTGATCACCCTATATTTAATTGGGCGGGGTGTCACTGGTGGTATCAGAGCACCAGGTTCTAGTGTCCTTAGGATCTGTGCGGCTTATTACGTTTCAACATATCGTTCTTTGATGTAGAGCCTTATGATAGGATTATTGTGATTACCTTACGTATGCGACTTACGTTCTCCTGCTACGAATCATAATGGAGGTGATTCATTATACAAAATTCGGTGTGATTCGAACCCCGAACATTTTAGAACGACGAGCGAGGGTCGTAAGAAGAACTGCGGGAGGAGAGCTCAACAGAAGACATAGATCAACCGGGTAAGAGTGATTGGGACAAAAATCACCACGAGAATTACTTAAACTAGAGATAGTAAAATCGTCACTCGGGAACTGTGGGTTCCCAGGACACAGTCGTAGATAATGGTGGAGTGATTTCGGGACCACCTAATATAGTCGATAAAGGGGAAATCAGAGGGACTCTTTTGAAAACCCATCGGTGAAGATGCGGAAAAGAAAATGAGAAAGTGTAACAGACCGATGGAGGTAGAAAATCCGAAGGCAATTGTGTAGAGTGGGGCGTGACGACACTCAAAATTTAATTTGTAGTTAAAAGCTACAGCTCTTAGGAGCATCATGTAGTAATTAGAGGCAATCACCACATATGAAGATGTGTGTTTGAAATTTAGGGAGAAATTTGGGTACGATTTGACCGTGAGGTCTTCCATTCGATGTGATAATAAAATGTGAGTGAAATTTTTATGTTTAAAATGATGGGTATGATAGAAACCGATCATGAGAGAGAGGTTTAATTGCATAATGAACTTCGTACCTGGCAGAGGGGGATAAATTATTCAAAGGGTTTATAGTTGATAAAGGACCCGTGAGTAGAATACCAGTATGGATGAGAAATCCATCTAGGATGACTAATGTTGATGTCATCAAAGTTATACGGTTGCTAGTGATTACAGTCCTTCCAAAATAAGGGAGAAAAGAAGGTTAACGAACCTGCTGAAGAGCAGAAAATGAATTTAACGGTGTTAGTGAAACCCCACATGAGAGTATACCCAATAGGGAACTCAGTTAGATGATTTTAAGTGATTAACTTCAAAAGGATGATGAAGTCAATCAGGCTGTAGAGGCCAACCATAGTTCCGAATAGCTAGCGTATCCAAAGGGATAATGGAAGAATAATAGTGAGTTGAGACTGTCGGTCCGAGAGAAGGACATTCCCAAAATGGTCAGTGGGACCAATGACAGGGAAATGATTCGAGAAGTTTTCCTTATGTGAAGGAAGTAGGACTAAAAGTGCTGAATGTGTCCATAATTGAGAAGTGAGACCGAAGAGATTAGAAATGGTAAACCGTGCCAGTTAGGCATAACGACTGGAGGAGCGAGACTTCCAGTGAAAGAATTTGGGGTCAAGGGGATTAGGCCCAGGAAATTTATAACCTGAGAATGATGGGTTCGGACTGGACCAATAGAGTCCTCGTTAATAGTAGCATATAGTATGTGAAGGTCTACGGGTCCCGGGATGTAAATGAGAGCAATAAAGCTATAATTGAGGCCTAGAGAGTTTGAGCCAACGTTTCAATAATGGGCGCGTAATCCATAAGATGGAATAAATTGTCCGTGATGAGAGAGGAAAACCATAGGATGAAATCCTAGGATGTATGACGATTGTAGATGTTCATGGGTCGTGATGGCAGCCACGTGCTGAGACCCTATGATTTGGCGAGACTGGTGAGGTTTTGCTTCTTCCTTGTGAGTAAAGGATAGATTCTAGTGACTTGAGTGTGCCACAACTTTTATGTAAATTGGAAACCCTAAACGTCACGTGCGGGTCGAGTTTAGTGGGAACGTTAGTTTTAACAGTCTTGTTACAAACGTATTTCTCGTTGTTAGCAGGGCATTTTGATGATTGCTCGTGAAGGAATCGGGCGGGCCTTAAGAATGTATTTTGTTATTATAATTTACTACTGTAATGAGTCAGCTTTAGTAGAGTTTATTATGGTAATGTGTAGTGATTAATTACCGTATGGTTAAACGATAGTAAATATGTAGTGATATGACTGTCGTAACGGATACTCCGGAAGGAATGATCTTAGTTTTGTCCGGCGCCACCTGAAATAGGGTTGGGCCCAGATATGAGTATATATATGAAAATTTTATGGTATTATATACCTTAGCGAGTATAGTGTCTAATTATATGCGATTCCCGAGCATGGGGATTTATTTGTCTCTTAAGACTTAGAATACATTGTGTTCTTATCGAGCGGCGAAATATAGCTCGTTATATATCTATAGCACCAAGTACTTGGGATAGTGTGGGCGCCATGCTTCATATTACATTTTTAGGGACATGAGAGTGGACTAGTAAAATTTTATATCACAATACGTAGATTGTGGGAAAGTACATTGTATGTACCAAAGGCTTTATGGACCTCAACAACCGGCTAGGTTAGATAGTAGTGTATCGGGGGGGTCCTTGTTTGGATTTTACTTTGCGAGACATCCCACGCATGAACTAGCGAACATCGGGAGTTGGAGAGAAGTTTGGCCGATAGTACATAAGTTTTATTTGTTGGTTATTGTACCTATAGGAGGTTATAATTGAGAGTTAATAATTCGTTTATGACTTAAGGCCAATAGAGTCGCCTAGTCTCAGTACCATTCTGAATAGAGCAATGATACCATTGAAGGATTGATTAAGTTATGGTTAGTGGGGCGGTTGAGTGCACCCCTACCACATCAGCATACCGAGTGTGCAAGAATTGAGGTAAGAAAATTTTATGTCTTTTGTATAATGATGCATGAGGTATAGGGTGTATGGGCGCCCTAAGGGATTGAATCAGGTAGTGTATTGTGATTAGCATGTGAATTCGATAACATGTAGTCGGGTAAGCCGGAGCTTATGCACAAAGTTTTGTTAGATACTTATGTCACACGATACGACAAAGTCAACGTATCACGATTAGAAGTACATTCAAGAGAGTATAAAATGTGTCAGAATACAAACAACAGTGGTGATGGGTTTAATGTAGAGTAACCTTCAAAGTTAGTCTGCAGTGGGTCAGCTAACTGTTAGAATAATAGTGACGATTCGAAACCAGTAGGGACTCCTTCCACTAGAGAATGGAAGAGTATCCCCAAGGATCTTCTCATGTAGCTGAGATGGTGAGATTATAGGTACTAAAATGCGATTGAGTACGACCTAATACCCACAGAGGGATGGGCAAGACAAGCAGTCTAATCGAATGCGGGAGAGAAAATTTTATGTGAACCCTAATATCTTAGGGGAGGACGAGAGTAGTACATTCCACTAGTGGAGTTTGTGTCCAAATAACTCCTGTAAGTTCACGTTCAGGCAGAGTGCCAGTGGAAGTATGGCATGATAAACTTTGTTATTGTCCTACTAGGTAGTTAAATGTGAGGGACCAGTTATGATTACAAATGTCGGAGAAGAATCGATATTATCGTATATATTGTGGGTGAAATATATATTGCACAACGAATTTAATTGTAAGCACGACTCGAGACGAAGTCGTATGTATATGAAAAGAGGATAAATCTACTAAGGTGCAAATTGTAGAAGGTTAGATAGTGAATATCTAAAATAAAGTTGAAGTGGTGAAACTTAAGTAGAAAGGCTTGGGCAAGAGCCTATATGACAGGGTAACCTGGAGTTTAAAGCAAACACATGTGTAGTGTTCATTATTAAGGGTATTCGATAGCGTACTATATGGGGGGTACGGAGTAGCTTATTTGTGAGTGCTGGGATGCGATGCGCAATATTTTTACAGCATTGTCTATACCTGGTATACTTTTCCCGAATTTTGGGATGAAATTTAGTTGTAAGGGGGGAAGTATGTAACACCCCGTATTTTTAACAATTTAAATAATTATGTGATTAATTATTATTATGGAAATAAGTGTGCGATTAATTATTGTTGGATTAATTAAATTAAAATGCGAGAAATTAATTTGTTATTAATTCGGATTAAAATAATTATTAACTAGCTTGCCAAGGGTTAATACTTATTGTTGTGAATTATTAAATATTACTGTGTGATATGTAATATGGAATTATGATATTTGATAAATTGTCAAAAGTGAGAAATACGACAGTTGGGTAATTTAAGTTTGTCACACGTGTGAGTCGTGTCGGGACTAATTGAATGGAATAAAAAAATAATTTATTTTTAGTAACTCATATGGTCATTTAGAGTGCGCCGTTGAGTTCGGAAGGGTCGAGATAGTCAAAATAGTATACCCGAGTGTTTATTTTGGGTCCCGGGGCGATTTTTGGCCTAACCGGCACCCCGAGAGGGCATTTTGGTAAATTGTATTTTTGGGCTAAATTAATGGAGGAAAATTAAGAGTAATTATATCAGCCAAGGAAGTTCATTAGGGTTAAGAAGTTACACAAAACAAGAACATCCATGGAGGGTGTGAGGGAGAACCAAATTCCAAGAGAGAAGACTCATTTGGCATCACCTTGCACAACCGTGACCACCAACGCGTAGATCGCGAAGAGAGGAATGCGTATATACCAACATCACCAATGGATCAGACCGTCATATTCGAGGTAGGTGTTTATTAATTGCTTTCTTTTAGCAATAATCATGCTCATGTTAGTATAGGTGGATTTAATCATGATTTATATGTTAATTGGGTGAAGATTTGGAGATTTAAATTATGACTAAGGATTGATTTAATTAGTGGTTGAAATTCCTTCATGTATGTAGAGAATTAATCAAGGAATTTGATTATATATGGATGAATGAATCTGGGTTGATTAGTTTCTTTAATTAAAAATTTGGAAACTAGGGTTCATATGAATTGATTTGGGGATTTTATATAATTGTGGTGATTTATTACGAATTAATAATCCTAGGAGGTTAGGAATGATTTATAACCTATTAGGTGTTGATGGGTATTGATGATGAGTTGTTGGGAATTGACTATTAGAGGGTTTTAGGTTAAAAATGGTGAAAAACGTTGAAGTTTGGTGAAGAAGACGAACAGTGCAATCTCGCACGATCTCGCGCGAAGTGGTTAAAACGAGATGGAGATCTCGTGCGAAGTGGTTCAAACGAGATGGAGATCTCGCGCGAAGTTGTTCGAGCGAGATGGCATCTCACGCGAAGCCGCTCGAACGACAGTGGAAGTCGTTCAAACGACAACCCTTCTGGTTCGAGCGACAGGGGGAATTTTTGAGGATTTTTCTCAAAGTCTAGTTTTGAGTTTATCGGTTTATTGGAGTGAGAGAAACTACCAAATAGTAAATTTAAATAAGATGGAATTTCGGGAAAGTATGTGAGAATAAATACTTTAATTATTTCGGTATAGAAAGAGAGTATACTTTAGAGATTACGAGAGAGATAGTAATCTAAATATTTATACTATACGTAGAGATGAGATTAAAATACGTATGAAGAGTATATATGTAGGTTGGTGAAATACCTATAATTTATAATGTGATGTGTGTTGCCTATTATGTGATATTATTGTAAGAGCACTAATGGATGATAACCCGGGCCTTATAGTTAAGAGCACTAATGAGTGATAACTCGGGGGTGCTGAATTATTATTGATAGGTGCATTAATGGGTGCTAACCCGGGGATCCAATATTCTATTGTTAGGCGCACTAATGGGTGATAACCCAAGGGTGCTGAATTATTATTGATAGGTGCATCAATGGGTGCTAACCCGGGGATCCATGATTTCCAGAATATGTGCACTAACGGGTCTTAACCGGGGGTGCAGAATTAGTATATATATGTGTATAGGGATAATGTGACTATGTATATATATATATATATATATATATATATATATATATATATATATATATATATATGGAGTTGTGAATATTGCTACTGTGTGAAATTAGTAGACATGGTAATAATAATAATCAATACGTTGCACTAAGTGGTCTTAACCTAAGAGTGTAGGATTAGTATATATATATAGGGACGATGACACTATGTATATGTATGAGTGTGCTTGGGTAATTTTCTATTTTGTGAGACTAGTAGATAAAATGAAAATGAGAAGTAAAATAATCTTAGTAGATAAAAGATTAACCATTTAAACGGTGAATAATGAAATTCAGTATGTGAGATAAACTATCTGAATAGCGTATTGTATGGAGGATACATGAATACTACTAGTGAGCATAGTTAGTATTAGTATGGTTTCTGACTAGTTAGACTGGGAGGTATAACTAGGGGGAGATTAGATGTACGTTAGGTGTGCACAATAGAAGAGAGGTGAGAAACTCATGTGAGAGTTCGATTACTAACATGAGTATAAGACTTATTTTAAGAACCAATTTTAAATACTTGCTAAAATATTTTTACACATCGGGCTCTGACCCGTTTCTTGTATATCTTCTCTCTTTTGCTATATATATGTATTATATCAGGTGCTCAGCCACAGGAGTATCAGATTTAGAGATTTGAATTGATTGACGTGTTGCAGCTGTTGTGGAAGCTGTAGGTCCTTACAGTAGACGCATCTATCCTTTCTATTCAGTCTCATCTAGACTTCTTATTTAGGGCATATTTCGCCCACTTCTAGTTCTTCCATCAGAGATATTGTATTCAGTTTATTGTATGGTTTGGAGTTTTAAACTGGGAGGTTTTATCCAGTCTTATTTATTTCAGTACTTGATGCATGTTCAGTATTTATTTACATTCCTATGTGTGGTGAATGGTTTATATTTTAAGATGGAAAGAAATGAATTTACTTGGTTTTATAATAATTGGAAATGTTTTTACACTTAGCTTAATTTTATATTAGGTGATTAATATGTTAAAAAGTTTTTCGACCGTGATGCTGAGAATGAACCAACTGAATATCCTGTTTTAAATTGGTAGAGGACTTATCACCCTATATTTAATTGGGTGAGGTGTCACACTAGCTAGAATGACTGATGTTGATGTCACCAAAGTTATACGATGGCAAGCCATTTCAGCACTTCCAGAAAAAGTGAGCCAGGAGGGTTAGAGAATTTGGCCGAAAAGTAAAATTGAACTTACTGGTGTTAGTGAAACACCGCATGAGATTATTCCTAATAGGGAACTCATTTAAATATATTTTATTGATTAACTTAGTACGAGTGATGAATAATATGTCAATCAGGTTTGTAGAGGCCAACAATAGTTCCGAAAGGCCCGCATCGCCAAAGGGACAATGGGAGAACAATTAGGTGCTAAGACTGCCAGTCCGAGGGAAGGACATTCCAAAATGGTATGTGGGACCAGTGACGGGAAATGGCTCTAGAAATTTCCTTTTGTGTAAAGAGTGGGACTACTAGTTTTGAATGCATCCACATTGAGAAATGAGACCAATAAGATTTGAGAAGGGTAAACAGGCCAATTAGGCATAACAATTGGAGGAATGCGATTTTTTGAGGAGGAATTAGGCCCAAGAAGTTACAGCCCGAGAGTGGCGGGTTTAGGCAGGACTACTGGAGTCCTCTGTAATAATAGTATATTAATCCTCAGGGTCATTTATGGCCAGTATGAAATAGGGTGGACAATAAGGCCATAATCGAGGCCTCGAGATTTGGGCCAATGTTTCAATGATAGGCGTGTAAAACACAGAACAAAATATTTTTCCCACAGTGAGGAGGGAGAAAATATTGGGTGAAATACTAGATGTATAAAGATTACAGATGCTCATGGGTTGTGTTGGCAACTACGTACTAGGGCCCTATGATCAGTTGAGCCTGAGGAAGTTTTGTTTCATCCTTGCGAGAAAAGGATAAGGTCAAGTGACATGGGTGTATCACAATTCACATATGAATTGTTAACACTAAATTTCACATGCGACTCGAGTTTAGTGGGCACGTTGGATTTAACCATCTGGTTACAAACTTATTTATCATGGGTAACGGGAGTTTTTAATGTCGCCCGTGAGTGAGCTGGGTGGGCCCTAAAAGCATATTTATTGTTATAATTTACTATTGCATTGAATTATCATAGTAGAGATTATTATGGTAGTGTGTAGTGATAATTACCTAATGTTTGAACAATAGTAGATTTAATGATAAGGCTATCGTGCTAGATACTTCGGGTGAGTAGAATTACTTTTGTGCCACCAAAAATAGGGTTGGACCTATATATATGTGTGTGTATATATATATATATATATATATATATATATATATATGAAAATTTCATGATATCATAGACTTCAATGAGTATATTTCCTCATTTGGTGGGATCCCGGTGCGTAGGGATTAATGTACTGAGGTGACTCAGGATGCATTGTATTCTTTATCAATCCGCGAGATATAGCTTATTATGTATTGCGCCGAAACTTGGGTTAGTGATAGTTCCATGTTTCGTGATATTTTTACGAACATAAGTAGACTTTTATGTCAACATACAAAGATTGCATGAAGGTACACATTATGGACTAGGGGCCTTATAGATCTCGACAATCGATAATGTTAGGTAGTAGTGTATCGGAGGGGTTCCTTGTTTAGATTTTGCTTTGCGAGACATCCCACACATGAAACTAGCGAACGTCGGGAGCTAAAGAGAAGTTTGGATGATAGTACAAGGGATTCGTACCTTAGTAATTATACATTAAGAGAGTATAATTGAGAGTGGATAATTCCACTATGATGTGATAATATATTTCATTAATACAATAATGCGCAAGGTATTGGGTGTATGGGCGCCCTAGGTAATAGAATCTTAATGTTTTGTTATCGTTCGGGACGTATGGGATAAGGTAAATGAAGATAGAAGTGGAGATATCAGGACTTGATGGTACGCTCATGAGAATGTTATGGTATTAAGAATTATATTGTGATTGTCATGTGAACTGACAACATTTAACCCGGGGAGTCGCAAATTACTCCTTAAGATTTGTCAGAGGCGTATGTTTCACGAGAAATTAATTATTAGAACAGGGGAAGGACCTGTGACACACGGTGGGGCAAAGCCACATGGATCACAGTTAGAGGTACTTTGAGAGAATATAATGTGTGTCATGTTATAAATGATAGTGGTGATGGGATTCTATGAAGAGAATGTATGGCTAAAGTCATTTTTGCAATGGGTCACTTGTCCTTTGAAAAAGGGTGAACCACCCGAAACCAATAGAGGTTTCTTAAACCATTAGGGATTCTGAAGTAGTAATGGGAGAGTATTCCCAAGGATTTTATCGATAAGGGGGTTACGATCCTATATGGGTGATAATGGATAGGTTGGCCGAGGTAGCTCATGTTATGCCAATGGGGACTGGTCGTACTATTGGACAATATGCGCAGATCTTATTAATTAAGATAATGAGGTTATATGGGTTACCACTTGATATCGTGTCCAATTGGGACAAGATCTTAGTCTTTCGATTTTACAAAAGTGTTCACGAGGCCATGGGAACCGAGTTGATATTGAGTGCGACCTATCATCCGCCGACGAATGGGCATAACAAGCGGACTAGTCAAATATTGGAAAATAAATTATATCTGTACCCTTGAATCTCATGGGAGGATGAAAAAAGTCCCTTCCACTAGAGGCGTTTGTGTACAATCACTCGTATAAGTTCACTTTTGGGCATGGTGCAAGTGAAAGTGTGACATAGTAAGCCTTGTTGTTCTCCTGCTTGTTAAGTAAAGGTGGGGGACCAGGAACTATTGATAAGATTAGAGATGAGTTAATACTCACCGGATATAATGTGTGCGAAATATATATATTGTGCAAATAACCTATTTATGTGTGATATTGAGAGAAGAGATCGTATGTATCTAAAAAAAGATTAACCTACTAAGGTGAGAATAGTATATGGCTAGATAGTGAATATCTAAAATAAAGCTTAAGTAGTGAAGCTTAAAACGGTAAGACTTGGGCAAGAACCTACGTGACAGGGTAACCTGGAGTTTAAAACGAACATATGTGAAGTGTTCATTATTAAAGGTATTCAATAGTGTACAATATGGGTGGTACGGGGTAGTTTACTTGCGAGTGCAACAATGCGATGCGCAACATATATACATCGTTGTTTGTACCTATGTACTTTTTTCATATTTCAGGACGAAATTCCGTTGTAAGGGGGAGAGTATGTAACACCCCGTATTTTTTATGATTAAATAATTATGGGATTTATTTATTATTGTTGGGTTAATTAAATTAAAAGGTAGGAAAAAAATTTGTTAATTCATTCATCTGAATTGAAATAATTATTAATTAGTATGCCAAGGGTTAATACTTATTGATGAGAATTATTAAATATTACTGTGTGGTTATGTAATATGTAATTATGAAATTTTATAAATTGTCGAGACTCTGAAACGTGACGGTTTGGTATTTTATGTCGGGACGCACGTGTGAGTCGTGTCGGGACTAATTTAGTGGATTAAAGAAGTAAATTATATTTAAGTAACTCGTATGACCATTTCGAGTGTGCCATGGAGTCCGAAAGGGTCGGGATATTCAGAAAACTCTACCCGGGTGTTTTAATTGGACTCCGAAATATTTTTAGGCCTAACCGGCACCCCATAGGGGTATTTTTGTCTTTTGAATTTTTTGGGGAATTATTATGCAATTAGATAATTAAAGATGAGAGTACGTGCGTGAGATGGATTCTTACATGATTTAGAATTGAGTTGGGTAAATTTTGATTAAAAGTTATCTTGATGAAGAATTGAATCCCTATGTATGTAGAATAACAATCCCGAAATTATATGTTGTGATTGAGAAACGAATTTGGGTTTAAATTGGTTTTAAGTTGAAAGTTAAAGAACTAGGGTTTTAATGGTTCAATTTGGGGATTTCATATTTAATTGATGTATTGTAAAGATTCAATGATTCTAGGTTTCTTGAAATCATCTAAGCATGTTAGGAGATCAATTAAGTTACTGTTCTGGGTATTCAGTTTGAACAGTATAGGTTTTTAAGACTGAAAACTATGGAAGACGAACTAAAGCAGGTGAAAAATGTAACAAGTTTGGTGGGGGATAATTTTGCTCAATCTCGTTCGAAAGAGATGGAGTCTGGTTCGAACGAGAATGCATGTCGTTCAAACGACATCCATTCTGGTTTGAAGGACAAGTCCAAAATCTGGAAAATCCCATTTTAGTCCAATTTTATCGGCACAGTTATTTTGAGTGAGGAAAACTATCATTTGATGATTTTTGTATGGTGAAGAATTGCTAGGGGATATTCGTAGAGTGATACCTCATATATTTTGGGAAAAGTGAGCTAATGATTTTAGTATAGTGCGGAATTTAAGGGATATTCGTAGAGTAATACCTTATATAATTTGGAAAAGTGAGTTAACCGTGGAAATTTTGAGAGAGTGAATATAACCGAAATAATAATATTATAGGTAGTAATGAGAGAGTACTACGTATAGAAAAATATATGTTTGGGTTGGGTGAATACCTTGATTCTAATAGGATGTGTGTATGCGTATTATATACTTATTATTATGTATATAACACACCTACACTGCTTGCTATCGGGAGGAGGTTGCCGCGCAGTGGACAGTCATATCTTGGGTGATCCTAGTGGGGGGATATTTGACTTGTACCCAGAGCATATGAACTCGAATACGTGTTATCTGATACGTAGGATAGTTTCGATGGATGGATGGGAGCATAGGTATGTGCGTGACCCATTTGGGTGGTGAGTACGCTCGCCTCCAATATATGTATTATTAGATTTATGGTTCGTGAGAGACGCTGAGCCAATTGTCCTTTATGCAGCGAGCGATGCACCGGGACATGATAGAAGAGTACGCATTGTCCGAAGTGGTCCTAACCAAGGGGTGCAGGATTTGTATATATATGTATAGGGATGATGTGACTATATAGGTATTTGTATATATATGTATTATATCAGGTGCCTCGCCACAGGGTTACCACTAGACTTAGACGCGTGGATCATTTGGCGAGCTGCAACAGTTGTGGAAGCTATAGGTTATTGAGATTAGATGCTTATATCTTTCCATTCGGTTTCTAGATCAGACATTTCAGTTAGAGCACGTGTCGCTCGTTCCCAATTTAGTTATTTCAGAGATTTTACTTTTCTTATTATCATTTTTTTCCTCTTGGATTGAATATTATTATACTTTTGGGTTTGAGACTTTGAACTGTAATGTTTTATCCAGTCTTATTTATTTCAGTAGTTATTTCATGTTCAGTGTTCATTTTATTCTGGTGGAATGAAGATATCTTGGGTTTTAAAAATGGAAATTTATTAAAGTTTTATTGGAGTATAATTAATTGGGAAAAAGCTTTGGCACTTAACTTAATTATTTTAGGGTGTCTAAAATAAAGAAAATTATTTTTGACAATGATGAAAAACGTCGCTAATGCCGTTTAATACAAGATTAAAATGTATAACCAACTCCGAGATGTTTGTTGAAGAAACCCTTTTCTTTTGAAAATAAAAATTATAAACAACAAGATGTGTTTACAAAAAACTTATGTACGAGAGTAATCAAGACTTTGTAATCAGTTTTTAAAACAAGTCAGTTTCAAAAATTCAGCACACTATAAAATGAGATGAGTAGATGAAGATAATAAAAAACACACAGTTTTTAACGTGGTAAAACCTCTCCCAATAGAGGAAACATCCACGGTGACTTCTAAGTCACAAAAGTAAAAATCCACTAACAACAAATAATAGTTACAAACAATACAACATAGATGCACACAAATCAACCTATTCTAAGTTTAGGAATATACCCCACTTGGTGTCCTTCTAAATTCTCATAGATCTGATTGTTGATGATGTTCTTCCAGTTTGATAACTTCCTTTGCTTTAGCTTCCTTACGTCGACTCAATAATCTTTGATCTTATTCACAACGCTTCCAGTGTAGTAGTGTGTTAAGTGTTTGTGAAGTGATTCCTATCAACATGCATGAACTCACACACACTTAGTTTTACAGACAGTCCTAGAAAAATTACATATAAAGACTATATGCTGTGATTTTTTTTTCTTTCTTTCTTACAGGACTAAAAACCTTTATGACCTTTAATATAACCCAGATTCCTCGGATATCTTGCTTCTAAATTGGTCAAGATCTTAATCAATCTCTGTTTTAAAAATAATTTTGAGATTGAAAATCTCCAAGTGTGAATCCAACTAGGTCAAGGTTAAGTTTCGTAAGAATAGAAACCATAAAGCATTTTCAAAACTCAATCAGTAAAGATTTTCTTAAATCAAGAAAGAAATATGCAGATCTAGTGAAATGTAACATGCAGAGTGTAGATCTACAATTTCTATAAAGAAGAAATACAGATCTTCACACGAATGTTTAAGTTGTTAATAAGATCACAGACTAAGAGGTTACAGCTTCAATATGAACAAACCACTCTCTCTCAAACACTCAAGGTTGTGTTTGGGGTTGTGAATATACGAAGGTTTGATTCAGAAATGAAGTGTTTAGGGTTAGGGTTAGGGTTAGGGGTTGGCTAACACAGTTTCTTTATCTCTCTTCTCTCCTTTCTTTTCTCTCTTATCTCTCACTTCTCTCTTCTCTCTATTTTTTTCTCTCAGAAATGACGAATGCCCAAAAGTCTTGAAAGGCTGAGAAGTGGAGGGTTTATATAGGAGTGGATGAAGGTTCTGGAGATGCGAAGGGAATCAAGGGCTGAGATTAAGTCATCCTAAAATTGACTTGATCTAAGGGTTATAAAACAGCGGTGGTTAAGTCGAATGTGATTGGTTCATAGGATGGCACAAGGATGGGTTTAAAACACATGCACACCATCGATAAGTTTTGATCCAACGATCAGCAATCCACCATCCAACCCTCTCACATAACAAACACAAACAGATACATCAGGCAAGTGACAAGTGTTGGCATGTGAGTGGCTCACAAACGCGCGTCAAACTTAATTACAGGCAGCACCCTGAAGTCTCTAGCGCATTTACATTCTACCCAATCAAACATTCCAATGAAAACTGAAGTTTCCAAAATAGAATATTAACCCCACAAATTTTATAAACACATTTTTATTAATAAAAACATTATTTAAAAAATGTTTAAAAATTCCCAAAAAATAATTAAAACCACATTTTAAGGGGAATTAATCACACAATCAATTTTAAGCAATATATACACATGTATGCACTTCTAATGTGTGTAGTGTGATTCAAATTATACCTTCTTGGTACATTAAAGAGGATTTAGAGAGAATAATTCTGAGGTTCTTTGGATTCTAGGTTGGACAAACAATTTTGTCACTATTTCCAAACTAGTTGAACACTTATACAGTATAGACTTAAGTAAGTCAAAGGTATAAGGTGCTTCAATCTCCCCCTTTGTAAATATGAGACAAAATCTCCTTTGAGTTAGCTCAAAACTCGTAGGGAACCAAAAAAATAAAACCTAGTCCTATACAAAAGATAATATCTACCCATTTCCTAGAAAGTCAAAAATTACATAACTCAACTATTTACAAATTTGTACACTAGAAATGGTAGACAATCAGTAGAAGAGATTCCTACAAATATGCACACTAAGATCAAGAAGTTTAGATGAAATGTGAACAAAACATTGAACTCGTAAGACTCAAATTTCTCCCCCATTTTGTCTCAAATGGACAAAGGGTAAAAATTAAGGTCTTAAGAGTTTAATCAGCGCATACCATACCTATAGAATTTCGCAAATACAGAAATCTGTTATAGTCTAGAGGTTTAGTGAACATATCTGCAAGTTGCAGATCAGTAGGTAGGTAATGAATTTCTAACTCCTTAGTTTCAACAAGTTCGCGTATAAAATGATGTCTTATTTTAATATGCTTAGTTCGCGAGTGTTGAACCGGGTTTTTAGATATGTTAATGGCGCTTTGATTGTCACAATACAATTGTAATTGATCTTCTTTAATCCCATAGTCGCTTAACATTTGTTTTATCCATAACAATTGAGCACAGCAACTTCCTTCTGCTATATATTCGGACTCAGCCGTAGATAAAGATGTGAAATTCTGTTTTTTGCTACTCCAACCAACTAAATTATTGCCGACATAATAACAAGCACCTGATGTACTTTTACTGTCATCAGTACACCCGGCCCAATCAGCATCAGTATACCCTATGATGGTGCTACAGGTATCCTTAGTATACCTAAGTCCAAGATTAAGAGTGCCTTTTATGTACTTTATTATACGTTTTACACACAATAAATGGATCTCTTTAGGGTTATTCTGGTAACGAGCACACAGACATACAGCATACATTATATCTGGTCACGAGGAAGTTAGATAGAGTAGGCTACCAATCATACTACGATAAAGTGTGGAATCAACTGACTTTCCATTTTCATCTTTGCTTAATTTAACAGTAGTACTCATAGGCGTTTTGGCAACTTTAGCATTCTCTAAACCGAATTTCTTAACAAGATCTAAGGCATACTTGGTTTGAGAGACAAATAGACCATCAGAATTCTGTTTCACTTGAAATCCTAAGAAAAGTTGTAGCTCCCCCATAAGGGACATGTGAAACTCCTTATGCATTATAGCAGAAAAAGATTTAACTTCAGAGTTTGAAGTAGACCCAAAAATGATGTCGTCTACATAGACTTGGGCTATAATAATGTTTTTGTCAAAATGTTTGACAAAGAGAGTCTGGTCATTTCCTCCTCTCTTAAAACCCTTATCCAACAAAAAGTTGGAAAGGCGTTCATACCAAGCTCTAGGAGCTTGTTTTAAGCCATACAAAGCCTTTTTTAGACGAAAGACATGGTTAGGGTATTTAGGGTCAATGAACCCTTTGGGTTGTTCTAAATACGTTTCTTTGGACAAAATTCCATTGAGGAAGGAAGATTTGACATCCATTTGATAAAGTGTAAATTTTAAGTGACAAGCTATGGCGAAAAGAAGTCGAACAGATTCAAGACGAGTGACAGGGGCAAACGTCTCACTAAAATCTATCCCTTCTATTTGAGAATAACCTTGAGCAACTAGTCTAGATTTGTTTCTAACGATGACCCCATTTTCATCAGATTTGTTCTTAAAAATCCAACGTGTCCCAATAACATTTTTGTTTTGAGGCCACGGTACAAGATACCAGACATCGTGAATGACAAATTGTAAAAGTTCTTCCCGCATAGCAGAAATCCAGTGTGTGTCATTCAATGCTTCATTAACATTTTTCGGTTCCACAAGGGAGACGAAACATGCATAATTAGCATAATTTCTTAACTGGGATCTAGTACGAACTGGCTCATTAGGATTACCGACCACGTTGTCAATGGGATGATCTTTAGAGACCCAGCCAGGTACTTCAAGACTCTCAATAGCTAATGAGTCATCTATTTCTGGTGAATCAGTTTTGAAATCATTTTCAGATTCAACCACAATAGGTGATTCAGATATCTTATTTTCGACAATAGTGTCGCTTACAATTACATTTATCGATTCCATAAGGGCCTTAGTACGCAGATTGTATATACGATAAGCACGACTGTTTGGAGAGTATCCTAAGAAGATGGTTTTATCACCACGCGTCTCGAATTTAGACAAATGTTCTCTGTCTTTACAGACATAACACTGACTTCCGAAAGTTCTTAGATATTTCATATTAGGCTTCTTACCATACCACAACTAATAAGGAGTTTGTTTAGAGTTTTTCCTTAGATAGACCCTATTAGTGATATGACAGGCAGTTCTAATAGATTCTACCCAGAAGTATTTAGGTAGGGATTTGGAATGGAGCATGACACGTGCCATCTCTTGAAGAGTTCGGTTTTTCCTTTCGGTAACACCGTTCTGCTGAGGAGTCTTAGGGGTGCTGAATTCGTGTTTGTAACCGTTGTAGTCACAATATTCAACTATTCCTATGTCTATGAACTCTCCACCTCTATCTCTACGAATACGATTAACTTGTGTATCCTTCTCATTTTCAATTCTAAGTAAGATTTTTGAAAAATTCTGAAACGTGTCAGATTTATGTTTCAAGAAGGCAACCCAAGTGAATCGTGTGAAATCATCAACCATAACTAGGATATAACTATGTCCACATAGACTAACAGTTCTAGAGGGACCAATAAGGTCCATATGGATGAGATCTAGAGGTCTAGAGGTGAGAATATCTTTAACCTTTTTATGCGAAGTCTTAACTATTTTTCCTTCCTGGCAATGACCACAGACAACACTGGAAATAGGTTTAATTTTAGGAATTCCTCTAACAATCTCTTGACTAGACAATCTACCAAGGATATCATAACTTAAGTGACCCATACGATTATGCCAGATTTCATTGTCATCCATTCTGACAATGTTACAGGTTTCACAACTAGTCTTGACAGTATAACAATTGTCAGGTGTTCTAAATCCGGTAATAATGCATTCACCTTTATCATTTAGAATTTTACAATTGTTCTTTGAAAAGGTAACTGTATGGTTAGAGTCACAAAATTGTGATATACTTAGGAGGTTGGCTTTAAGGCCTTTAACTAATAGAACATTTTCCAGAACAGGCATTCCTTCTTCTTTTAGGGTTCCTTTACCTATGATCTGGGATGAAACTCCGTCACCAAAAACTACTTTGCCTCCAACAAATCGGGTTTTGTTTAAGAGTTTGGATTCATCTCCTGTCATATGTTTGGAGCATCCTGAATCTAAATACCAACCAGATGAAGTGTGTTCAGCTTTTAAAGCAGTGATAACAACGTTACACTTCATTTGGGGTAAAAGATCATCTTTTCTAACCCAAATAGCTCTAGTTTTAATTTTGCGCAAGTTTGCCCTCATTTGATAAAACTTTCGAGAAACAGATTTTTTTCGAAAAACATTTGGAGCAATAAACTGATTATTGTGGAAAATTTGAGCTTTTGGTTTAGGAAAGTTTCTGGGAGCCTTTCTCTTAAATGAACTCTTAGTTTTGGTATTTCTATTCCTGTAGTTAGAGTTCTTGTCAGGTTGTCTTGGAAGGACATAATGGTTACGATTTTTCCTATAATAGTTAAAGTTCTTGTAGACAGAAGTGTTGTACACAGGGGTGTTTAGACGCCTAGCATAACAACCTTCAAAGGAATGACCATAAATGTCACAGTAGGAGCAATATTGATTGCTTGAGGGATGAACTTCCTTAGGAAAACTTCTAAAGATGGTTTTAATAGCATTCTGTTCAGAAGTCCTATTCCTAGGAGGGATGGTTTTAAAGGTAGATTCAGCCTTTCTGATCAAAGGACAGACGTATTTAGTCTTAAGTGTAGTGTCAGCCTTAGAGTTACTAGACTCTCCAATGTCTATCTGTTGTTGCTTTTGATCAAATTCCTCTTTAATAAAATGAAAGTCTGGACATGTTTCGATTGGTCTTTTCCCCCAGACACAAACTTAATAGGTTCAAGATTTATAGTTTGTGGTTTATTCTTAGGACAAAATCCAATACCAGTTCTATCATCCGAATTGGTCTTCGAGTCAACAACAAAGTCAGTAAAACAATTTGAATTGTTTTCAAACTTAGAAATTTTTTTGAAAACAGTAGCTGTCTTTGTTTTTGCTTCCTCCAGTTCTAAAAATGTTCCCTTGTATTTCATTTCCAGGGTTTCATTAGTTTTAGTCAACTCTTTTAATTTTTGATCAAAAGTTTCAATTTCAGATTGATGAGACAGACACTGGTTAGTGTACTCTTCGGCATTCAGCTTCACAATAAGACTTAGATCATCTAATTTCTTAGTCAGGTCTCTAACAGTCTTCTCCAGTCTAGTGCCTTTTTTAAGAGTTTTAGCATACAAAGTATGGATATCAGGGAGGTCATCTGTGTCTGAGTCGCTAAGTGAAGTGTGTGTAGTGACCCCTAACGATTCAGTTTTAGTACTCACGCACCCATTTACATCGTCGTTATCGAGATCACTTTGACTCACACACACGGAACTAGAACTAGCAACATTTTCAGATAATAAAGCATCTAGGCCAATCAAAGCAGTATTCACACAAGCAGGAGTAGGAGCATCATTATCACACACAGGCATATCATCATTGTAAATGATCTTAGCATAAAAAGACATGCAAGGGTCAAGTACATTTGATGACTCAAGTTCCTCTTCATCAGAGTCACTTGAATCATTCCAAGTTTTACAGACATTGGCTCTATTGTGTGTGTTGGCTTTATTAAGATTAACTCTGCAATCGTGAGCAATGTGACCTAGTTTCCCACATCTAAAACATTCAATCTTTTTAAGGTCTCTGCTGGGTCTGGAGTTGTTGTCCTTAGGATGTTTGTCAAGTCCTCTCTCATGAGGTTTGGGATTAGACAGAGTAGGATAATTAGGCTTGCCTTGTTTAGTTTCCTGTTCGTTTCTAAATTTAACAATTTTCTTAAATTGTTTAGACATTAAGGCAATCTGATTATCTAGTTTGTCTATATCACACTCCTCATCAGAGTCAGAGTTGATCAAATTAGTCTCAAGTTTAGATATCTTAGAGGCAAAACTCAAGTTAGGGTTGGGTTGTTTTCTTTGAGAATGATTTAATTGTTTCTTAAAGTCTAATTCCATTTCCACAGTCCTAAGTTTGCTACTGAGTAACTCAGGGGTAAGGTTTTGATCACTCATTTCCTCAATAGCATACCTCTTATTGTCAAACTTTTGTGGTAATGATCTTAGGATTTTAGAAACAATCTCATTCCTATCATATATTATACCATTAGGATGCAACTTAGTAACTATATCAGTTAAGTTCATGTAAAAGTCATCAAAAGACTCAGAATCAGACATGATCAAAGAGTTGTACTGCTGGATAAGCATTTGAGTTTTAGCAGCTTTAACTCTTGAGTCTCCTTCATGGGCAGTGATTAATGTGTCCCACGCTTCCTTAGAAGTGGCACAAGATGAGATTCTCTTGAACTCATACTCATTAATAGACATAAAAATGGCATTCTTGCCTTTATTGTTATTTCGAGAAATAGTTTTCTCTTCTTGGGTAAACTCACTTAAGATTTTCTTTACCCTCTCATCACTTCCTTCAGTGGCTGGTTTAGTAGGATAAGTATATCCGTTTTCAATAATGTCCCAGACATCATCTCCTAAAGTCCCTTGGATGAAGGCAACCATTCTTACTTTCCAGTAAGCAAAGTTGTTTCCATCAAAGAGTGGAGGTCTGGACAGATTACCAAACCTTTCATTCTTCTCGTCCATACTTAGGTTTTTCAGAAAACGATTTCAGAAACACAAGATCTTTTTTAAATAAAAGTTAACAGGGCTTTGATACCAATTGAAAAACGTCGCTAATGCCGTTTAATACAAGATTAAAATGTATAACCAACTTTGAGATGTTTGTTGAAGAAACCCTTTTCTTTTGAAAATTAAAATTATAAACAACAAGATGTGTTTACAAAAAACTTATGTACGAGAGTAATCAAGACTTTGTAATCAGTTTTTAAAACAAGACAGTTTCAAAAATTCAGCACACTATAGAATGAGATGAGTAGATGAAGATAATAAAAAACACACAGTTTTTAACGTGGTAAAACCTCTCCCAATAGAGGAAACATCCACGGTGACTTCTAAGTCACAAAAGTAAAAATCTACTAACAACAAATAATAGTTACAAACAATACAACATACATGCACACAAATCAACCTATTCTAAGTTTAGGAATATACCCCACTTGGTGTCCTTCTAACTTCTCATAGATCTGATTGTTGATGATATTCTTCCAGTTTGATAACTTCCTTTGCTTTAGCTTCCTTACGTCGACTCAATAATCTTTGATCTTATTCACAACACTTCCAGTGTAGTAGTGTGTTAAGTGTTTGTGAAGTGATTCCTATCAACATGCATGAACTCACACACACTTAGTTTTACAGACAGTCCTAGAAAAATTACATATAAAGACTATATGCTGTGATTTTTTTTTCTTTCTTTCTTACAGGACTAAAAACCTTTATGACCTTTAATATAACCCAGATTCCACGGATATCTCGCTTCTAAATTGGTCAAGATCTTAATCAATCTTTGTTTTAAAAATAATTTTGAGATTGAAAATCTCCAAGTGTGAATCCAACTAGGTCAAGGTTAAGTTTCATAAGAATAGAAACCATAAAGCATTTTCAAAACTAAATCAGTAAAGATTTTCTTAAATCAAGAAAGAAATATGCAGATCTAGTGAAATGTAACATGCAGAGTGTAGATCTACAATTTCTATAAAGAAGAAATACAGATCTTCACATGAATGTTTAAGTTGTTAATAAGATCACAGACTAAGAGGTTACAGCTTCAATATGAACAAACCACTCTCTCTCAAACACTCAAGGTTGTGTTTAGGGTTGTGAATATACGAAGGTTTGATTCAGAAATGAAGTGTTTAGGGTTAGGGTTAGGGTTAGGGGTTGGCTGACACAGTTTCTTTATCTCTCTTCTCTCCTTTCTTTTCTCTCTTCTCTCTCACTTCTCTCTTCTCTCTATTTTTTTCTCTCAGAAATGACGAATGCCCAAAAGTCTTGAAAGGCTGAGAAGTGGAGGGTTTATATAGGAGTGGAGGAAGGTTCTGGAGATGCGAAGGGAATCAAGGGCTGAGATTAAGTCATCCTAAAATTGACTTGATCTAAGGGTTATAAAACAGCGGTGGTTAAGTCAAATGTGATTGGTTCATAGGATGGCACAAGAATGGGTTTAAAACACATGCACACCATCGATAAGTTTTGATCCAACGATCAGCAATCCACCATCCAACCCTCTCACATAACAAACACAAACATATACATCAGGCAAGTGACAAGTGTTGGCATGTGAGTGGCTCACAAAAGCGCGTCAAACTTAATTACAGGCAGCACCCTGAAGTCTCTAGCGCATTTACATTCTACCCAATCAAACATTCCAATGAAAACTGAAGTTTCCAAAATAGAATATTAACCCCACAAATTTTATAAACACATTTTTATTAATAAAAACATTATTTAAAAATGTTTAAAAATTCCCAAAAAATAATTAAAACCACATTTTAAGGGGAAATAATCACACAATCAATTTTAAGCAATATATACACATGTATGCACTTCTAATGTGTGTAGTGTGATTCAAATTATACCTTCTTGGATCATTGAAGAGGATTTAGAGAGAATAATTCTGAGGTTCTTTGGATTCTAGGTTGGACAAATAATTTTGTCACTATTTCCAAACTAGTTGAACACTTATACAGTATAGACTTAAGTAAGTCAAAGGTATAAGGTGCTACAAATGATACTAAGAATGAACCAACCGGATGCTTTGATTTAATTTAGTAAGGACTGATCACCCGAAATTTAATTAGGCGGGGTGTCACATCCAGGTATGATTTAAAGCTTGATTGGGGCCCCAAACGTGGGGGTTTATGGGTAACTCGGGTTTCTAATTAGAATAGCGTAATTAACAATTGAGAAATCATTTTCCATCCACCACAACAAAACCCTAGTAGCCTCACACTCCTATACCCAGACTAGAGATGGATTGGGTATCAAGGATTCAATAGAGGGAGACTCCAATCGACAGCTTAAAACCACAAGTATCTTGCTAATTGAATTATAATATGTTTCTTAATTAATCTATGCATATTCTCATAAAAATTCTAGGTTAATTGAATAAATTGATGATTTTGATTAATTGCAATAAATTCAATGATTCTTAGAACAAATATGAAAATAGTGGTTTTAATGATTAATTGATTTGAAGACAAACCCGGAATTGGTTTCGTGTTAATTAGAAATTGAATCTTAGAAACTATGTTGTAGGATTGTTATCTTGGTGGTTTTAATTCATGTATTATTCTTATTGAAATATGAGAATGATTAGATAAATAGTATGGCTAAAAAATTGGGTTACATGAACTATAATGTTAGACATAAATTCTGGGATTTTAGGGATATAATTTTGTGTTAATTTGGTTAGGAAATCATCTAAATAGTGTTATCCAATCATGAGGGATTTAGGTTCATACAACTTCCAGAAAGATAATCGATTCATCCTTCTAGGTGAATCAATTTGGTCTGAGGACGAACCGATTTGACCCTGGAGGCAAATCATTTCGGCCTATGGGCCTCGATCAGGGTAGGATTGGGGAATGGTTCGAGTGACTTTTACGAACTTAGGCAAGTAGGTAGGAGGTCATCCATGTGAGTGGGTAATTTAGTATTTGTGTCACTATTTTATTAATGGGGAAATTGACAATTAACTAAACCATTAAAATTTTAAACTAAGAATATTGATTGGAGATTAATGAGACTTCTTAGGGATGATTATAGGATTAATTACATGCACGTATGATGTGATAAAAATAGGTATTTATTTATTTTTGTGAACATACCCATGTTCGTGGACGGCGTATCGATTGGTGTTGTGTAAGCATCGGTACAAGTGGGTTGGGTGTTATGTAGGTCATTATTTTAGGTCCTACGTGGTAGAGCCACTTACAAGGAGGTAGGTGTAAATACTGGGATCCATTGTTATTGTCGGGGGTATGGACCGTGCAATGGTGTACTGCGTAAGGATCGTCCCACATGTGTGTGTTTTTTTATGTCCATTTGGATGAGGAACACCTCCAGAATCACCGATAGAGCACGAACGGGATACTGAGGGTAGATGTCTTTATGTGTAGTATATATGTAAGGACTTTTATAATTACATAAATTATTTGAGATTAAATTCATGTAATCTAATGATGCAGACAATTGATAAAGAACCTAATACCATGAAAAATTCATAATGGGTGATATGTGATTTATTGTGCGCAGTATCGTGTGGGTTATTCTTGGGACTAGAAGTGTATGTGTAGATGCTTCACTTCATTGTATGAATTGTGCTAGATGCATTAAACATAATCTTATTGGTGTAATTATCATACTTTATAATTGGGACTTGGGTTGATATTCGTTTAGTATTATAATTAGATGAGGGGTGAGAAACTTACTGCATGCGAGTGCCGATGGGCGGTGTATAATGTGAATTAACTGCATTATTTTACATTTTTTAGTAAGTTAATTCTTGTAACTCTAGGTCACTGACCCAAATTATAAAATGTTTTCCTCTAAAGTTTATATAGATAGGGACAACAGGGATGACAAGTGATCAAACTTGCGATCGTATTTACACATCCATTACTTCAGTTTGCTTGACTATATCATAGGTTAATATTTCCTTTCGAGTCAGTTTATTATTTCAAACATTGTATGGGTATAAGCCCGAGTTTATTATTCAGTCTTTTAGGATATTTGTTTACTTGAGTGGATGTTTTATTCTACTTGGGAGTTTGGATTTATTTCTTTGCGAGTTGTGACTTAAATTATTTGTTTGAATTAAAATTATAATTGTCATATTTTGGTTTGATGCTAAGAATTATATAGATTATGAGCAAAGCTCCATCTTTGGCGTATTGTGTCTGGCCAACCTTTACGTGGAAAATGGGAGTAGTTACAGTTGGTATTAAAGCATCCAGGGTCTAACGTCTTAGGACATGTGTTGCGCTCATTATGTTATGTGTTGTGTTCCTTTGAATTATACAGCCTTGTGATTAGGAATCGTTATACTCTTTATGATCTGTTACTAATACCAACATTTTTTTCTTTCAATTGGCAAACGGTTGGTGAGGTAGACCACAACGTGTCACCACACAGGCTATAGAGGTGGGTGCTCAACTGGAGACGCATCCACACCCATAGCCACCACTAGCCTGTCCCACCCCGCAGTAGGTGATGTTACCCGTTTAGGCACAGATCTCGATATGTGAGAGAGCTAGAGAGGCCTTCACTAAGTTCCACCTATCAGAGTTTGATGGGAGTCCTAATATACGGGTGGCTAGTGAGTGAAATAAGAACATTCAGCGCCACTTGAGGAAGGTTAAGTGCACGTCAGTGCATAAGAAAATGTTAGCCTTGTTTCGACTCGTATGTTAACCTTACAATGGTGGGAGTCTGTCACCACACTAGAGGAGTGGGACAGGTTGACTATTGAAAAGTTTTGGGTCAAATTTGAGGGAAAGTATTTCCCACTATCTATGAAATTAGAGATGAGGAGGGAGTTCATGGACCTTAAGAAGGAAGGTTAAACTATAGCAAAATATGAGGAAGAGTTTACCGTATTATCTTATTTTGTTGCGAACGAGGTAAACACCAAAGAGAAAATGGAGAAGTTTGTGTAAGGGACAACTTGGTCCATCAGGCAATCATTATATGTAAATTCAACTTTTACCACCTACGCTCAGATGGTGAATGTCGCTTTTCTGCATTGTCAGAGCCACGGGTTTTTTTAGAAAAGTAAGGGGGAGAAGAGATCGAGTTCAGAAATGTCGAGCCAGCAAGGCAATATGAATGGGAATGACAGTCACGGGACCCAACAATTTAAGGGGTCATATGCGAGTGATCATCATAAAAGGTGCGGGGGTTCTAATGATCGGAATGAGTAGGGACAGCCGGGCTAGGGCCAATAACTGAGAGGCCTTTAGGGGTAGTGGCAGCAGGGCCAATAGGGACAAAAATATGATAGGCATCAATTTTAGAGAAATTGTTATGTTTGTGGAGAGAAAGGACACTTAACAAGGGAGTTGTCTTAAGGAAATCGGGTGGTACGGGAGCTGAGGGGACAACGAGGATACCAAGAACCTAAGGTAAGCATCAGTTGTTGCTATCCTAGCCAATGGCGACAATGCCAACACTACCAATGCTACCCGTCCCACCTCAGAGACAACAGTCGCAGTTATAGTATGGGCATGTGTATCACGTCGCTCCTTGAGAGGGTCCATCATCGGCATAGACAGTGGAGGGTAAGTTCCCTATTAATGGACTTGTAGGGCATATTTAGTTTGATAGTAGTGCATAGTACTCAACAGTTAATACTACTTTATTAGTGCATCGAGGATGATAGGTTTAGCATTTTACATAGTGCTTTACATTGATTCATCCGTGAGTAGAGGGGAACTTGTATGTTTCGTGTGTAGAGTTATAAGGATTGACCCAGGGAGACTTAAATTGTGGTAAACCTAATTTTATTAGATATGTAGGAATATGATATTATCCTAGGGATGTAACGGTAAGCCACTTACAGTGCTTGTGTTGATTTTTATTAGACCATTAAGAGTTAATGGTCAAGTGTAGAACGAATGGTTGGACAATGATGTTCATCATAGATGTGAGAAATATTATGGTAATTATCATTTTTGGGGTCTAGTTATGGTCAAATGGATTACGAGGTAAGCTTGGGTTAGTACGAGGACCCTGTGAAAATTTGGTGCACTTAAGAGAGAGCAGCATATTGAGACTTCTTAGCAATTGGGAGGATTTTGAGGAAAGAGTTGGGTACGAATAGATTCCAATTAAAGAACGTTGAATTGGTGTTGCACTCACATTTGGCTAGATTTATTGTGCTGTTAAACTGTTCATGATTTCGGTGAGAATAAGGTGCGAGAGATTGGACCTAGGAGTGGGGTCACCATGTGATTTCAGAATATGAAGGGTTGTGACTCAATTAGAAATTTTTTATGAGGATGTTATGACTTTTGCATCATAGACACGTGTTTTATTGATGAACTAATGATGAACAAGGTTAACGGATAAGCAAGTGTCCAATTATGAATTTTGGAGATAGTAGCGTAGGACCAATGATGGTTCGATGGAGTTTTATAAACCCTATATAGTTAGAGTTTATACGGGCATTGGGATTTTAGCCGCGGGTTTTGCATGAGTTGAAAAGTGTGGCCTTATCGAGAGTAGGCACAATAATGTGAAGATTTCAGGAATTGTTATTGACGTTTTTCTTGAATTAAGGATACAATTAATTTCTTGACTCGGGGTACATACATGGACTAGATGCTAATGATGTCACACTTTAAAGGATCAATAAACACAATGGTTATTCGGGGATGGATTTATTTTAGAAGGCAAGGACATGAATAATGAGAAGCATTTGTGTTGAAAAAGTTTTGACTTACTTTGAGAGATTTATGGCTAGATATGGCCTCGGTTACATGAAGATCTCTATTGTCACGAAGAGTGTTATAATAATGATGTTGTCATTAAAAATGGACGATAGTAGATTTTATTAGGATGGGCAAATCTTTAGCGTCTTAGAAGTGATTGAGCACTCTACTAGATTTAAGGATGGACATCAGGTGTCCTACCGTATATGTAAAAATCAACATGATGTTCTTGGAATTATTGGAACGACAAATTTAACGAAAATTAGTGTAACTCTTGGAAGTGATGAGCCTTTCGTTGAAATTAGCACAAGTTGAAAATTTTATGGTTAGCGTATTATTTCCTATGTAGTCTTGGACCAACGGATATCAATAACTGACTAAGCTATGTATTTGTGTATAGAGAAGGCTCCTTATTTGAATTTCGCTTGCGAGACATCCCACGCATCAAATTTAGCATATGTCGGGAGTTGAGGCACATTTGGGTTCTAGGATGTTTTGTTAATACGCTATACATATGTGGAGATATAACGCATCGGGCGATGTTATATTGTACGAGTTAAGGACAGTGTGGACCGGGAGTGCAGTGATGAGAGCACTTAGTAATATTTACACCACTAGTAGAATAAGTGGGACAATATCAAGAATAACTGAGTCATGGTCTAAAGGATATTCGAGTATATTTTTTGCCTAATAGATATGCATGGTGTGTATTGTGCACTTTGTATGTATATATGTCATCCATATGTAATGTTTGTGTGTGTGTGTGTGTGTGTGTGTGTGTGTGTGTGAGTGAGTGTATATGTGATATGTGGCATATGGGCATCCCGGTCACACTATGGTAGGCATAAATGAGCCTTTTTATTTTATCTCGTAGGATATAAGTACAAACTAATTGAGTATAAACCTATTATATTGTTGCGGGTTAAGTTTTGATGTTATGCTTCAACGAATTTTGAGGACGGAATTCCGTTAATGTAATACCCCATGTTTTCGTAATAAAATATTTTTGGTATAATTTAATTAATTAAATTCATGAATAAATTAAATGGGTAGAATTTAAATTGAGAATAAATTTCTTATTTGTGACTGTATGTTTATTTGATTCAATTGGGCTTAATGTGTTCACTCGTGGAAAATAAGTTGTACGTTAATTAACTTATCGTTATGTGGGGATTCAACATAATAAAAATGTGTAATTTTAGTAGATATAGTTTGGGCATGTTTCGATATGATTTGGGGACTCGTTTAGGTGTTTTACACATCTATAATTTGGCATGGATCATAGCTATACCATTAAAGGAATTATTAGGCCAATCCGGGTATGGCTTCGAGGTTGGTTAGGGGCCCAAAAGAGGGGGTTTATGGGTAACTCTGGATCAGTGATTATAATAGGGTAATTAACAATTGAAAAGACATTTACCATCCACCAAAACATAACCCTAGTAGCCCCACACCAATAGGAGATTTTACCAAGGCTAGAGAAGGAAGGGAGAACAATGATTCGAGAGAGGGAGTCTCAGATCGACAATTTAAGGCAAGAATTTTGTTGCTAACTCAATTACAATATGTTTCTTATTTCATCTTTGAATTTTCCCGTAACAATTCCGATTTAATTTAATAAATTGATTGTTTTGATTAATTGGAATAAATTCTATGATTTTTAGAACAAATATGAAAATAATGGTTTTAAGGATTAAGTGATTTGGAGACAAACCCGAAATTTGTATCATATTAATTAGAAATTGAACCTTAGAATCCATGTTGTAGGATTGTTATCTTGGTGGTTATAATTCATGTATTAATCTCATTGAAATCAGAGAATGATTAGATCGATAGTATGATAAAAAATTAGGTTAGATGAACTATGATATTAGACTTAAATTATGGGATTTGGGGGATCTTGGGTTAATTTGGTTAGGAAATCATCTAAATAGTGTTATTAGATCATGAGGAATCTAGGTTCATGTAAATGTAAAAGGGAGAGAGATTAGGAAGAAATTGGGTTTGGGGAGTATGAATCTCGTAATAAGGATTGCAGCAGCTCTGGCCACTGCCAGAGAGAGAATTAATCCGGCCTTCGAGGTGAATCAATTCGGTCTGGGGGTGAATCGATTCGACCCTGGAGGTGAATCAATTCGGCCTCTGGGCCCGGGTCAGGGTAGGACCGGGGAATGGTTTGGGTGATTTTTATGAAGTTAGGCAAGTATGTGCGAGGTTATCCAAGTGAGTGGATAATTTATTAAAAATGGATTTGTGACACTATTTTATTAATGGGGAAATTGACAATTAACTAGATGGTTAAAATTTTTAAGTTAGAATATTGATTAAAGACTAATGAGACATCTTAGTGGTAATTATAGGGTTAATCACCTATACATACGATGTGATAAAAATATGTATTTATTTATTTATTTGAATGAACACACCCATGTTCGTGGACGGCCTATCAATTGGGGATGCGTACGTCTAGGCATTGTGTAGGTCATTATTTTAAGTCCTACGAGGAAACGTCGCTTATGAGGAGGTAGGTGTAAAGGTTGGGATCCATTATTATTGTTAGGGGTATGGACCGTGCAATGGTGTACTTCATAGGGACGGCCTCGCTTGTGTGTGTTTTGTGATGTCCATTTGGATGAGAGGCTCCTCCAGACTTACCGATATAGCACGAATGGGACACTGAAGGTAGATGCCTTTATGTGTCCTATATATATATATATATATGGACATATATAATTATATTAATTAATTGAGATTAAATTCATGTATTCTAATGATGTAGACAATTGATAGTGAACTTAATACTACGAAAGTGCATAATGGGTGATATGTGATTTCTTGTGGGTAGTATCGTGGGTGTTATTCTTGAGACTAGAAACGTATGTGTAGATGATTCACTTCAATGTATGAATTGTGCTAGGTGCATTAAATATAAATATTATTGGTGTATTTATCAGAGTTAACTGTATTATTGTACATTATTTTAATAACTGCATTATTATACATTATTTTAGTAAGTCAATTATTGCAACTCTAGGATGCTGACCCAAATTATAAAGTGTTTTCCCTCTAAGTTTACATAGGCATGGACAACAGGGCTAATAGGAGATCAAACTTGTGATCATATTTGCACATCCATTACTTTAGTTCATTTGACTCTTACATTGGATGTTATTTCCTTTCCATCCAGTTTATTATTTCAGACATCGTATGGGCATAAACCCGAGTTTATTATCCAGTATTTTAGGATATTTGTAATACTTGAGTTTATGTTTTATACTATTTGGTAGTTTTGATTTATTTATTTACCAGTGTGATAAATGTCAGAAGTTCTCTCCTAAGCTCCATCAATCATCCAACGATTTGAAGCCGCTAACCAGTCCGCGGTCGTTTTCCCAATGGGGTTTGTATATCATAGGTTCACTACCAACGACACCAGGAAGTGGTAAATACCTGTTAGTCGACACATATTACTTCACGAAGAGGATTGAAGCAAAGTCATTAGTGAACATCAGATACACTTACATGATCTGATTCATCTAGAGGAACATCATAACTCACTTTGATGTAGCTAGGGCAATCATCACAGATAACAGAATGCAATTTGAAAGTGGGTTATTCCATAGCTTCTATGATAGCCATGACATCAAGCATCACTTCAACTTTGTGGCCTACCCTCAGAGTAATGGGCAGGATGAGGCCTCCAATAAAAACAATGCTCGAAGACATGTAGAAAAGACTAGAGAAGGAAAAACGAGCTTGGGCGGATGAGTTTCCCCGCCCCATGGGCATATTGTACTGCGCCCAGAAGACCAAGTGGGAAATGCCCATTTTCTTTGGCCTATGGGATGGAAGTCGTTATCTCATTGGAAGTTGGATTAGCGACTATGAAGATCACTATTGTTGAACAAGGTCTGAACGAAGAGATCATAAGGCCTGATCTCGACCTGGTTGATGAACGAAGGGAGCAATCCTTGATCGAGTTAGCCTCATACCAACAGCAGTTGGCTAGGCACTACAACAAATGCGTTAACCCGAGAATGTTTCAAGTCGAAGAATATGTCCTAAAAAAGATGATCAATAGTGCCAAAAAAATTCGGATGGAAAGTTTGGACCAAATTGGAAAGGACTATTCAAAATCATTAGTATAATCTGCAAGGTGCCTACTATTTGGAAATAATGGTGAGAAGATAGATACGAAGGGCCTGGAATGCGGCCAATCTCGTAAAGTTTTATTTTTAGAAAAGTTTATTTGTTTACTTCTCGTAATTTTTAGTTTCTGATTTATTTTTCTTGGAATAATTCAAAATTGTTTCAACATTGTTACAAATAAAAGGCTTACACTTTGATTTTTGAGACCATCATTATGATCGATAATAACATCTGGTCGGATATCAGTCATTAGCAAGAACACCTGAGTTTGATTATACTTAATCAGAATCTCAAGGTTTAATTGTTTTCATCATAAAAAATCTGAAGGCCTTCAAAATTTCCCTGGAAAGCAAAAGATCCATGAGGGATCCCTAGGTACTAAGTAATCTGGCTTTTGTTGGTTGAAAATCCTGAACGAGTAGATGGATCTAAGACCAGGTGAATTTTTTCCAAAGTGTGCTCTAGGCTTAACGTAGTGTGACAACACAATATATAAGATAAGACAGATGATATAAACATGGTCTGAATAAAAAAATATAAAAATGCAAAGTCTGGATTTATAAAAAAAATCATATTATAGAATATGAAATTATACAAGAGAAGTGTATATCAATAAAACTAAAAAATATGCATTTGTAGAAGGTCAAAATGACTTGTACAATTTTTATCCCCGATGAGTTATCACCTTGGACACAACAACCCTTCGGTGATCATCGATTTTTGTCTTAAATTCATCGTGGCTCTAGTGAGAGATCAAATTGTTTTTGGCTAGTTAAAGAGGAACAAAATCAAGCGGGATCTAACTCTCATCACTTCCGAATGGGGGTGAAGGTAGGTTGGTATTCAACATCGTACCAACATCAAAGTTAAGAATCCTTTGGGACCTTTCTCCCTGCCAAAAAATTCAACCACCCATATTTGTAGGCAACTTTCTTGGCTTTGTGTAGCCTAAATGATTCATCCATCAATCTCTCATAATAGCCACCAACCCATACTTTGCAAGGACCTTTCCTAAAGATATATCCTTGCTTCATTATATCTCGACTAAGTCCCATCTTAATCACTCCATCCATTTTTATATCTTCTTGAGCTTCACCAATTTTCTTTCTCAAAGAGTCATTCTCACTATGTGAAAGTTCAGGAACATTGTCAACATCCTTGGCGTCATCCTTCAATTTGTCAACCCAAATTCGACTTCTCTTTGTAGGCATTGGTTATTTTTTGAAGAGCTTTATGAGCATAAGTAAATGCTAAACTATCTTGATCACTTGCCCCTCGACCAAGTGATTTATCTAGGTTGCCAAAAAAATAGGGAACCCCTACAGTTGTATTTCCAAGATACAAGGATAAACATAAACTACTCAGCAACATGAAGATATAAAGTCGAACACCGGGAAGTTTTTTATTGCACCAAAAATGGGGTATAGCCCTTACAAATAGGCAAGAATATAAAAAGTATAAGAATTTTCAATCTAAGTTGTTCTTGACTATATTTGGGTCTTATTTTCCTTCACTAGCTCCTGTGTTTCAGGGGGTTTGCCCTGATTGGCCCCACTTGGTTCTTGATTAGAAACAACCTTTGTTTGACCAATCTCTTCCTCCCTTGGTGGGGAGCCCGAATTTTGTTCGCCGAACATCTCAGAGTCAGCTAGGACATTGGTCTCTACAAAGACAACATCCCAACCCTTCTTGAAGTTATACTTTCAGATGAAATCCCATTATTCTTTGGCTTCAACAACATAGCCCAGATCATAGGACTCATCAGTGTCCTTCTTTAGTTAGTCGCACTCCACCGCCAGTTGGTCATGCTCAACCTTTAATTGGTCGAACGCAACCTTTATCAAATCACGTTTATTTTTTAGCTAGTCAAATGCCAAGATGGTGGATTTTTTCTCTAGCTCGTATTCCCTATTGACGGCATAAAGGACATCCTTAGACTTATCCAAGGCATTTATTAGGTCTTTATTGACCTTGGATTGGTCCAAATGTTGGTCCAGAATGGCGATAAAGTCTTCCACAAACTACAATAATAACGTTATTTCAATTCAATAACCAAGATAAAGTAAAGAGTAAAATTTTAAAAAAAAAAGTTGTGATTACTGGAGATAACTCCAGAGAGACATGTGAAGAAAGATGATCGGTGGTCGACTTGTCAACCTGCTCGTGGTCAAGTGCAAACATGACCCCCTTAACATGTCAGGAGCTAAATATGGATTTTTGGCCACCGACATCACCTGGTGGCCCTTCCCAAAGTTTAGGGCATCTCCATTTTTAGGAGGAATAATACAGATTGAAGAGGAATATACCTTTTCCTTCTTGCTCTTCTCTTGGATGGGGGAATCTGTTAGCAACTTTGGATTTTGGGGAAGTGGGACTGTTAGCATCATCAACCAGGATGAACCTCTTCGTAGGAGTCATCACCTCCTCATCGGTGTGTGTGATAGTATTGATGTTTTGAGATTCAAAGTAATATTAAGTGGAGGATGCCTCACTCACAGAAGGAATGGGAAAGTCAGTAATTGAATCCACGGGCCGAGAAGTGATGCTATTAGTGGAATCTTCTAATTGGCTATAGAAAAGTATCCCCAGTCCTTAACTATCAAATTGAATAGCTCAATCATTTTTCTACTTTTATAAATATAACAATATCCAAACGATACAATACAAGAGAAATTTTTTTTACCAGGTAGTCATAAGATTTTATAACCTCCAGCTCACCTTTCTCACTTCAATGTCTTTTACTATCTCCAATTACAAATATATTTTATGAAACCCTTGACCATAAATCATATCCACTGTTACCTAGCACGTGTATTGCTTAGGTAGATGTGTACAATACTCTAGTCGGTATTCCATAATGTGGGGGTATGTTTAGTTGGTTACGTTGGGGATATGTTTAGCTGGTTACGTTGGGGATATGTTTAGCTGGTTCGCTACTTTGAATTATGGGGGAACTTTAGAACTTTTGATGGGTTTTTTATTATTATATTTACTAGGTGTAAACCTGCGCGATGCGCGAGATCATTGTGGGTCATTCATACAGATAAATGGATGCATAAACAATATGAAAGTTAAGACTGTAAATTATAGAAAACGGACACTAAATTTGAGAAAGATTGTTATAGAGGGCATACAAAGTATTTCCTTAAATATTCCAAAAAAATTATACTACGTATTTGAGATTGAGAATAACAATATTTTAAGAATTTACGTGTAGTTCTTGAATATCAAATTACGTTTAGTTCCTAGGATTTAAGCACATTTACACCTAGTCCTCCTTATTTTTTTTATATTCTAAAAAGTTCCTTGTTAATTTTTTTGAGAAAATTTTTCATAGGATTTACAATAAGATAGAAAATAGTTTATGTGAGTGTTTTGTATTGTGAAGGACTTTTCGAAACAAAAAAACTTTGGCTAAATAATAATTAATAAAATGTCAAGGGACTTTTAATTGAATGATCCCAAAAATATAAATAAAATTGCAAAAAGCAAAAGAAAACACCATATTTAAGATTCACTCTTGGGATCACTTAAAATAACTACCACTCAATTTTTCAACTCTCGGATATACCCATTGATGAAAATAAATATTGGATGACAAATTAACACCTTAAAGAATAATACAACTGATGGAAAAAATTACAACAGTGAACATCAAAAAATAAAATAAAAATAAATAACTAACTATTGGTTCATATATACTCCTCTGTCTTATATGCTAGATTTTAGGGGAATGTAAATAACTGATCCTAGTGTTACAGCATAGATAATTGAGGTATACACTATAACTCCTCACAAATCATATAGTAAAACAAAAAAATATAAAATTTTAGGGAAATTTAATATGGATTAATGCAATCATAGAATTCCAAGATTATTCCCATCATCAAGATTACCACGGACCATGGGAAGCTCCGCTCCCCAACTGAAGAGTCATCAAAATGGATCAAACTTAAAATCAATATAATAAAGTTAACCAGAAAAAATATTCAAAAAAAGGATGAATATTATCAAATAAGTGTCATCTCCATCTCGAACATATATTTTTTTATGGATCAACTCAGATGTCGGCATATTTTTATTGATCAACCCAGATATTTGAATGTGTTCAAATTAACATATACAACAAAATATCTTCATCCAAACTCAAAATAAAATCTTTTGTGAAATATATAAAGCAAAATATCATACCCAAATTCTTTTAAGGTGTCACATATTATCCCTCTACACCACAATATTAACATCAAATCCTCAACAAATCATATTCCTAGATCTATATAATATGAAGATAGTATAAATAAATCCCAGATAGTAATTAAAATATTTAAACCGTATAGTGAGAGAGGAAATTTTGCCTTCCTTTGCCAAAAGTTACGGTGTTCGTGTTTGGGAGTTAGGAGGAAACTAATTCCATAATATAGTTCATTGTCCCATCTTATGGTCAATTAAAGAAACAGTACATGATGCAAATGAAGACAGGATGTGGTGCCTTTCGTCAAAAGATTGTACCTTGTTAAGAGCACCATTTCCCAATGCGAAGCCCTTGTCAACCATGGTGCTCACCACATCCTCCGTCTTCTTAACACCTGAACCCGTGCCATTTGGATTAATATATATAAAAACAATAAGACAATTGGCAAGCATGATTCTCTTAACTGAAATCCAGGAGTATCTACCTTTTTTGGTGCTTTACCAAAGTCAAGTTTTGAAATGCTTCTATTTAATTTATTCATTCGACTACTTCCACTCATCCATTCACTTATTCGTTCCATCGATGCTGAAAGCATTAATGAACATATGTTATAACACAAACAAATTTGATATGATTATAACAAATAATCTGATTTGTGAATTAAAACCTGTGTGTAGGCAAGGAAAACAAAGAACACAAACAAACATTAGTTTGTATTCAAACCACTATCAGATCTTCTTTGTGAAACCATTGGACTCATCCACTTCGTCCATATGTTTCACCACCAAACAAAGAACAAAAACAAACATTAAAACCCTCTATTGGATCTAAAAATAACAAAGCACGCAAATAAACAAAGAGAAATTAAAAAAGAGTGGAAAACAACAACGTTGTTTTCTAACCTTCTCTTGCAATTAACAATGAGAGTCAGGGTTTCTCCAAAATGAGATGAGAAGAATAGAAATGGATGATCCTATAATTTAAAGATAAAGATATACGGAAGACAAAGGGTTGAGTATAGAGAGAACGTAAAAGGGTTATAAGAAATTAGTGGTTCATGGATTGGATGCCACATGTCACAATAAGGTGAGAGTGAATTAAAGTTGTGTATAGCATTTTAAAGTATATAAAAGATATATTATGTCTCTCCTCATCAATATCAAAATTTCCATAAGAATGTGTATAGTAAGTAATCTCTATATTTTGTAATATTTTAATAAGGTATATAAATCATTATATAACTATTAATTAGTTGAGAAGTCTCCCATATATTCTAATATTGATGTTAAAAGTTCCTTTGTAACTACCAATGTAATAACTAAAGTAATATATTACAAAAATTATAAATGGACTCCTATATTCAATATTTAGTCCACGAGTCATTCAATAAAAAGCGTCGATATAAACTTATCTCATCCCTCTTATTACCATTTATATAATAAGCATTCTTCATTACGTTCCCTCTTTTTGGACTACTATTTGAAATATCTCAGAGTTCTATATATTTAACCAGACTTTTTTTCCTCAAATAAATATGTTATTTTTTACATGTATCTTGAAAAGAAACAACTTACCCAATGTTTTTATTTTTTTCTTCATATTCTCCATCAATTACATAGCAACACCCATTTGTTTCTTCATCTTATTCATTAATTATATATCAAAACCCGTGATTATATATACATATATATATATATAGAGAGAGAGATACCCATTTGTAGGTCCCGAAAAATAACCAAGTGCGGAAAAAGTGTGTTTTAAACCAAACCAAGTTGTGAACAAATTTACTTAGCCAATTTTATCGTGTGTAAGATCTAAACATGCATCTAGGTGATAGGCAAGTAAAATAAAGTAAAGATACTCACAACGCCAAATGTACAAGGAAAAACTCAAAAAGGAAAAAAACCTCGAACGGCCCAAGTCAGGCAATCACTAGGAATAAAAGATTTTACAAAGACAGATTATCCTTACTCATAGACTCGATACCCATGGGTCTTGATGATCCTTCTGATATTCTACCATACTTCAATAGTGACCACATATAAATTCCATCTTCTACGATGCTCGTCCACAACACGTGCCTCCATAAGTGTCTAGGTGTCCAACGATATGGCTTGATATGTCTACGATGTTGAACACGATGTCAATCGCTTATCCACTGCAAAACCAGCAATCAAAAGTTGTTTAAAGAAGGTTGAACAAGTTCCTCTTTATTCAAATAAAATATCTCTATCGCATATGAATATGAAGAATCGGATCTTTAAAACATAAAGGATGATTTTACTTTGAAAACCTTTATAAACTGTTATGCAGAAAACGAAATAGTATTTTGGAAATATTTAACTCTTTACACACACCAAGGAAAGGACGGGGACCTGACTTAAATATATATTTTAAGTTGCTGAAATCTCATTTAAGCAAGATGACACGTCGTTCAAATGATAGTGCCTCTCGTTCGAATGACATTGTTTGTCGTTTGAAATGACAGGTTGATTAGAGTTCCAAACTGATCCAACTTTAATAAAAGATTTTTAATTCAAACCAACTTTAATCCAACACTGATTCGTCCTTTATCTAATCTGTGAACACATAAAACATTTTATTTAAAAAAAATCATCCTTAAACATTTTCCAATTTCCATAATCATTTAGCATTTATACCTTAGAGAAATTCGGAATGCAAATTAAACCTTAAAGACGACAAATTGCACCAATTAAACTTCGGCATGATTAATTCTTTGTATCTTTTCCTCAATGTCTTCAAATTCTTCGATACGTCATAGACTCGTGGGATCGGATGATAAAAAATCTATCTATGACTCAAACATGTTTTGTTTCGAGAATAAGTCAAAACTACATTAAGACTCAATTCAAAATTTGGTCCTTACCCTATTTTTTGTGAGACGATATTTCAAAGCAATCTTAAAAATTAAACCTTTCTTCTACATCTCATAAATATCATGGTAAAGACGAGGATGATACTCAAAAAGAAATGCTTATTGAATCTCCCTCCCTCTCATTTGCTTTTTACTATCAATTTTTTTTTGTTTGGTTTAGTGAGATCAAATGCCTCTTATAAATGGAAGGAGCCATTCATTTTCTGTATCACATTATTCCGGATCACACTATGTTTATCAGACTTTGTTTAAAATGAAAGGTGTTCGTTTGTAAATATTTATGCCTATGTAAATACTAATTTTTATGGATTTTTGTGTTTTTTTCCTCAACTTCTTATGGATTTTACCCTAACTCAATCGACTAATTTTTTTATTTACCCATTGGGTTTTAGAAAATTCGGTGGAGTAAATAAATTATTGTAATATATAAATCATTTTTTTCTAAATAGCTAATGGGTTTTACCCCAAAATGGTGTTACTTTATTTGGTAAGGATTTTATCCGTGGCGTCTTTCGAGAAGTGGATGGAATAAATGAATGGTTTGAATATATTCAAGGAAGATCATCACAGTAGTATTGAAGGGTTACCTATGTGTTTACGCATTTGTGGTACCTCTAATGAGGCTAGGCAGATTTTAGTCCATTTTTACTTCTTTTTGTTGTTTATTTGGTTGAGTAAGAAAATTTGGTGTAAATGATTTTAGAGTTATTTAATATTTGGACGACTCATATTGCATCTCAAAAAATAATATATAAAGGCTCGATTGGAACCTATTACCTTGAAAGGTGAGTGAAAAACACGATAGCAATGATCATTGCATGGTGATTGAGAGGGCTTATACGAATCTTTGCGGGTCATATCATAAATAGGCTGAATTTATGTAATTGTAGAGACATATCATTAGTCATTTGAATGAATAACTAATAGGAGTTTTGACAAATAGGTAAAATACACATCATGTGCAATTTCAAGATTAAAAAAATGTAATTTTATATGATTGACAGTTTAATTAATAAAATAATATTTTTGTAATGAGAAACATATATATTATGTATATGTAGTGGAAATTATTAAAATGATCCTTGATTGTGTGACTCAGATATTTGAACATATATACATACATACATACATACATACATACATACATACATACATACATATATATATATATATATATATATATATATTACCTTTATTGTATGTCCCTTGCACATCGTGCAGGTTGCATGCTAATAAAAGTTAAATTTAGGAACACCACTTTCAAATATCTTGATCATAAAACCACTATATTTTGGGTCGTGTAACTTGAGATTGTGGTACATAGGAGGGAGTACTGATCCCAGTTAGCATGATCCTATCTAATGGAAACAAATTCCAACATATTAGCAATTGCAATCTCCATTCCCATACACCTTGAATTGGGTGAGATAAGATATATAAAAAAATAGACAATTCAAATGTCATCTCTTTTAATATATACGACAAAAGGGAGAGAATTTAGAATAGCCGTAAACTCTATGCAAGCAATACAAATTAGAGCAAAAGTTCTCCAACGCACCATAAAGGGTAGAGCAACAAATCTTTATATTTTTATTTTTAATGTTACATCTACTCTTAATGTTAACCAATTTTGACACAAATAATTACTCAAGAATGATCATTGTGCATGATTTATGTAATTTTATATCTACTCTCAACTGTTATTGAGATTGATAAGCACCCAAAACTGTATATTTTATACCCCGAATAGACGTAATTTAGTTGTTAATTCTCGGCAATTTGGGTCTTATGCACTATATTGTCTATTTTGTAGGTCGAATGCACATTGCGGTGTTTAAACGCGTATTTCAAGGAAATTGTGCAGATTATGGAGCTCATTACCAATCCCATAGCCCTAGCCTACCCTAACCTACATAAACTTTGTCTCGAGCCGTGTGTGTTTGATTTGTTCCCTTTTGTATTTTTTATACTTTTAATTTTTAGTTTGAATCGTATTGTTTAGGATTTATTTTTTATTTCGTTTTATTTAATGATGTTTTTTTTTATTTTTAGTTTTTAGTTTTTTTTATTAGGATTAATTTTTAGGATTTCATTTATTTATTTTTTTAGTTTTATTTGAATTTGTTTTTTTTAGATCTTTAGTTCTTATATTTTTATTAGGTTTTTAGTTTTATTTCTTTTATTTTAGTTTTATTTTATAGATTAGAAGTTTTATTTTAATTTTAGTTTGTATAGATTTTATTTTTTTAGGATTTTAGTTATTTTAAGTTTCATTTTTTTAGGGTCATGAATTAAACACACACACAACCCCTCACACCCATCTAACATACACCCCCATACACCTAAACACTCCCCCACCCACACTTCCTACACCTTACCACACACAACACAACCCACTCCATCTTCTTCCTTTCACCCAACCACACTCTCTCTATCTCCAAACTCCATAGCCACAAACCCACACACTAAAACTCATATAATCCAACTCCCCACCTACCTAAACCCGGCGCGGCGAGTCACAACTCGCTCCAGCCAGCCAAGCCAAAGCCGGCGACCGCAACCTCAACCCCAACCTAACCCCGGACTTTATCTTCGTTCCCATCTCCTGCCAGCCCAGATCGGCACCGCCGGTCAGCCCCTCTCCTAACTCTAACCCAAGGCAACCCCTGCCAAACCATTACCACCAACCCGCCTCCCCAAACCCTGCGGTCCAACCCGAAACCGGACCCGGTGGCCACCCCATTTACAACCCCACCTTCCCCGTGACCCAGCCCCATACCTCCATCCGAAACCCATTTTGGCTCACCAACCCGGATACCCTTTTCAAACCCAACCAAAAACCCAAACCCATTTCCATTCTTCTCCACAATCCACAACCTGTTCAAAACCAAAAACAACTAAAGTCCCCACATGTCAATTAAAACCCACTTAACTCCTTTTACCTATTATACCCCCAACTAAACCTTTTTCCCATTCTACCCCAAAACACCTTTTACCAAATCAGATTTTATTCCCTCACCTCACTTCCCACATGACCTCACACAACCCATGCACATTTGTGCATTTTCCTAAATTAACCCTCACTCACACCTTATACAACCTCTTGCACCTTTATCCTCCCATTTTTACCCCCATGATCCATGCCTACTATTTAATTAATGTAAGAATCAATTTGAAGGAAGCTTTAGAATAGGAATTTGTAGAGAGAATTCTAGAGAGAGATAGTTTAGTGTAGAAAATAAATTAGGATAAACACCATTTTGTAAATAGTTTTATTTTATTATTTTATTAGATATTTGTGAGGTTAAATTTTGTAAGAGATTTAATTGAGTGATTATTTAATTGCAAACACTTGGATGCTCAATTGGAGGGATGTAAATTGCAAATTCAAGGATTGAAGTCTAATTTCACTCAAATAGATTAGGTTTGATTCTTCTTCTCTTCTACTTTATTTTATTAGCCTTTGATTGTTTGATTATCATGTTTAATATGATGTTAGGCTAAATCCGTTTTCAATGGGTGTGGTTTATTTGATGTTATTTTAGTCTAATTAGTTTGATTACTTGAAAATTCCCTTTGGATATTAATTTTGATCCCTCACCCTTAAATTTACGCCTCGAGAGAGGGTAAATGATTTTCGAGAGAAAATCTAAATTCTAGTTATAATACCCATTTTAGATTCGAACTAGAGATATGGGTTTCTTAAGTGGGGTATTATTACTTGAATTTCAACTCTATTTTTATTTTCTAGATTTACATAAATTTTAATCGATCGATCCTAGCGGGTGATTAATTAAAATGAGTGTAGATCTATTTTCTAGAGTTGTGTGTGTGGGGGGGGGGGGGGGGGGGGGTGGTTAAACTTTCTAAAAGATTACTATTAAAATTATACTTCCAACGAGATTTGATTTGTAATTTTGATATTAATTTGGGAGAATTCAAATAATTAAATTAATTAATTAGAATGGTTAGAATTTTTTGTGTAGTCCCACTCCTTGATTGTTCTCACTATTATTTACCTCACTTTATCTCTTATTTTTGTGTTAACTTTATTTTTCATTTTAGTCATTTTTTAGTTTGTCATTTGATCTTTCATTTAGTTTAGTGTTATTTCACACCTCAACTCACAAAATTGCTTTAATATTTGAAAAGCTAAAAAAAATATAAAAGAAAAATTCCAAAAAGAAAATAAAAATTAAATTACAATTGAGTTTGTCTCTAGCTTACCCCCTTGATGTGGATTGATACCCTTGTTTACCTCTACACTTGAGTTTATTATATTTTGTAGGTAATTGAGGTTTTGATTAGAGGAGCTTTTCAAGCAACGATGAAAAAATATACTGAAAAGTTCTTTCTATCTGAGATGCATACTACATAACAATGCCATGTAGCTAGGTAGACATAAAAGGAAAATTATATCTCAAGAAAGTGTACATGTTTTTAATAAAATTTTGATCCTTTCAATTCTAACTTATACTTTGAATTACACAGTGATATAGTAACTATAGTATATAAATATAGGGATTTAACAAATACATAAATCTGGGCCTGCTGTTAGGTTAAGTTATAAAATAAATATTCATTATAAATTCGTAACATACACATAGAAAAGAAAGAAAAAATTGTCCGGTGATGGTTTGTACTCAAGCATAAGAAAACATTAGTGGAAAAGGATTTTACAAAAGGATGGAAGCGTGCTTCCACTATAACTTTAACCTTTGTAAAAAAAATGATAGCACCAATAGTATGGGAAAGACCAATGCCTTAACTGCAATTTATGATCTACTGTATAGTGTAAGAAGCATTTTTTTTTAGATAAATAATGTAAGAAGCATTCTCTAATCATTCTTCCTTACCTATTTGGCACAAGTATTACCCATTAAGTTAGCATAAGCCCTCCAAGAAACGGGATTTGTCATTTTAGATCCTTAATTTGTCCGAGTAAATTATGATGGAAAAAAAAGATAGTGAGTTTATAGAAATCATTTCTCATTAGCTTTAAAATTGATGCCTCTAGCATCAACCTGGTAGTAAAATGTATAAGACAAGAATATCATTTGGTTACTACATGTTATGTTGAACGCGTATAAAGTGTTTGTTCCACTTGCGGTGCTGTTTGGATGTGATTGTGGTGTTGGCCCACTCGCGGCATGTTTTCAACCCTAAGTGTGCTTGATTTTAAATTCGGATCCTATTCTCAAATCGAAAGTCCTACAACTACGCGGTCGGTTGATATGTGTTACATTGAATGCGTATAAGGTCCACGTGGGACTCGTAGTGATGTTAGTGGGTGATTAGGGGTGTCCGCCCATTCGTGTCACGTTTTCAAGCCTAAGTATGCCTTTTTTTTTAAATTCGGGTCCTATTCTCAAATTGGGAGTCTTGCGACTACGTGACCGGTTACTACATATTATGTTGAATGTTCAAAAGGTGTTATTGACACCCGCAGTGCCGTATGTGGGCGATTGGGGGTGTCTGCAGCTCAAGACACGTTTTAAGCCGAAAGGTGCCTATTTTCAAATTAGGGTCTTATTCTCAAATCGGGAGTCCTTCGACTATGCGGTCGGTTGCTAAGTGTTACATTGGACACACACGAGGTGTTTCTTCCACTCGCGGTACTGTTTGGGGGTAGTTAGGGGTGTGTTCCCACTCGCGACATGTTTTCAAACCAAAGTGTGCCTATTTTTAAATTCGGGTCCTATTCTCAAATCGAGCGTGTTGCGAATATGTGGTCGGTTACTACGTGTTGCGATGGATGCAGATGGGGTGTTATTGCCACTCGCGGTACCATTTGCAGTGGTTTTGGGTGTTCTCCTTCTCGTGGTACATTTTCAAAAATAACTGTGCCTATTTTCAAATTCGGATCCTATTCACAAACCGGGAGTCTCGTGACTACGCGATCGATTAATACGTGTTACATGGGACACGTATGAGGTGTTCATGCCACTTGTGGTGCCGTATGGGGGATTTTGGGGGTGTCCTCCCTCTCGTGACACAGTTTCAAGCTTAAGTGTGCCCGTTATCAAATTTGGGTCCAATTCTCAAACCTGGAGTCCAGTAACTACGAGACCGGTTGATACGTGTTACATTGGATATCCACAAGGTGTTCAAACTCCTTGTGGTGGAATTTGGAGGAGGTTGATCTATGTTATGTTGGACCCTCACGAGGTGTTTGTGTCACTTGTGGCACCATCTGGGGGCAGTTGGAGGTGACCTCCCGCTCGCGGCACATTTTCAAGCCTAAGTGTTCTTGTTTTCAAATTCGGGTCCTATTCTCAAATCGGGAGTCCCACATCTATTCAAACGATCGCTACATTTTACTCTGGATGCACACGAGGTGTTTGTGCCACTCGTGGTGATGTTTGGGGGTGGGGGGTGTCCTCCTACTTGCGGCACATTTTAATTCCAAAGTGGTTGTATTTTCAAATTCGGGTCCTATTCTAAAACCAGGGGTCCTACGACTAAGAGACTGGTTGCTACATGTTATGTTGGATGCGTACGAGGTGTTCATACCACTCGTAGTCCATTTTAGGAGGTCGAGGGAGTCCACCCGTTCATAGGCGGTTTTCAAACCTAAGTGTGCCTACTTTCAAATTCGGGTCCTATTCTAAAATCATGAGTCCTACGAATACACAGTTGATTGATACGTGTTACTTTAATGTGCAAGAGGCATTCGTTCCACTCATGGTGACATTTACGAGAGGTTGGGGTGTCTGCCCACTCACGGCACATTTTCAAGCCTAAGTGTGTATGTTTTCAAACTCGGGTCCTATTCTCAATCCGGAAGTCCCACGACTACGCAGTTGGTTGTTATGTGTTTCATTGGACATGAACAAGTTTTTTCTATTTCTCATTGCCATTTTGAGGTTATTGCGTGTGTCCTCCCACTCATGGCACATTTCGAGCCTAAGTGTGCCGATTTTTTAATTCAGGTCCTACTCTCAAACAGGGAGTCCCACGACTATACGACCAATTGCTACGTGTTACATTGGATGGGAACAAGGTGTTCATGCCACTCGCGATGCCATTTGGTAGCAGCTTTGGGTGTCCGTCCACTCACATCATGTTTTCAAGCCTAAGTGTGCCTGTTTTCAAATTCGTGTCCTATTCCCAAATCGTGAGTCGAGCGACTATGTAGTCGATTGCTGCGTGCTACGTTGGATGTGCATGAGGTGTTCGTTGCACTCGCAGTGTCGTTTGGGTGTAGTTAGGGGTTTCCACCTGCTCACGGTACATTTTCAAGCCTAAGTGGGCTTGTTTTCAAATTCAAGTCCTATTATTTAATCGAGAGTCCAGTAACTACGTGACCAAGTTTACATGTTACGTTAAACATGCATGATGTTTTCATGCCACTTGCAATGACGTTTGGGGTGGTTAGTGGTGTCCACCCACTCCCGTCACGTTTTTAAGCCTAAGTGTGCTTGTTTTTAAATTCGGGTACCATTCTCAAATCAGGTGTCCCTCGACTAAGAAAAATATTGCTGTGTTACATTGGATGTGCACGAGGTGTTCATGCCACTCGCAATGCCATTTGGGGGTGTTTGGGGTGTCTGCCCGCTCGTGACATGTTTTCATGCCTATGTGTGCCTTCAAATTCGGGTTCTATTATCAAATTGGAAGCCTCGCGACTACGCAGTCAGTTGCTACATGTTATTTGGACACGCATAAGGTGTTCATGCCACTCGTAGTGCCGTTTGGGGGTAGTTGGGTATGTTCGCCTGCTCATGACATGTTTTGAAGCCTATGAGTGCATGTTTTTAAATTCGAGTTTTACTCTCAAACTAGGAGTCCAGTAGATACGCAACCATTTTCTACATGTTACGTTGATTGCGCACGAGGTGTTCATGACACTCACGGTGATGTTTGAATATGGTTGGAGGTGTCTTCCCGCTCGCGACACGTTTTTAATCCTAAGTGTGCATGTTTTCAAATTCGGGTCTTATTATCTAATCAAAAGTCCCACGACTACGAGACCACTTGCTACGTGTTACGTTGGAGTTAAACGACCAATATAAAAAGACAAGGAAGATGCCTTCAATAGGGGCTGGGACAAGGCCTTTGCCGTAACTGTTGTCCAAATTGAGTATGGGAAGAAGGTGTCCTTCAAAGGTAGATGGACATATGCCTTGAAGGAATTCGACACCTCAGCTGACTCTGACATGTTACAGTGGTATGATCCTGGTTCCCCTTCCAATTTGGATGAAGAAATTGATGATAAAGAGGGGATGGGTGAATCCTCCCTGGCACCTGCGACTAGGAATGAGTCTATACTCTCAGAGGATGACGAGAAGGTGTAATTTTTTTTCAAGTTTACTGATCCATTCTTGTATCTCTTTCCATTGATGTTTGAATTTTCTTTGATTTTTCCTTTTTGGATTTGGAATGGAACAATCCCTATTAACACATTTTTATTATTGAATGAAAAGTTCCTTTGGTCAACTTGCTAGTATATACTTTTACATGTGCCTGTTCATTCTGCTTGGTTTCATTTTTTAGTTTTGATACTTGCTTTTCAGTTTACCTCCAGGAAAAATGCAATTATCTCTGTTGAAGCTGACATGTTAGGAAGTAGTAAGAACTTATTTTGAGCTAGTCATGAAAGTCTAACTGAGACTGAATTGAAGGGGTTGCTCGGCAGCAATGCATCCGACTAAGTAATAAAGGCCTATGTATATCTGCATTGTCTCTTTGATAGGGCTATGAGTAATAATACAACTTGCTATATAATTATTGAATAACTACAAGATGACCATAACCTTTCTTGGTCTTTGATCCATTCTGACTATGAGGATAGGTTTGAAGCCATAAGTGCTGGTTGGGGTTTTGATAAGAACTATAAGAGATCACCTTTGCATTTAGGAAAATGGAATTCTTGTTGAATAGAGAAATGGTAAGTGCTTAGGATGTCGCTACACTACTTGAAAAATAAAATAACAACTTAAGTAAAGAATTAAAGAGCTTGAAAAATTTCAGCTAAAGAGGAGCCGAGTGAAGGTGCATCTTTCTTGGAGCTTAAGAATGCCAGACTCTTAGAGGCACTGGAAAACTTGAAGAAGAGGAAGACTAAATCTTATCAGTCTTCTGGATAGGTGGTAGTTTTTCGGCCAATTGAGGATGAAAAAAGAATTAAGAAAACCTCAGCCAACTAGGCAGCTTTTTTAAAGGATAAAGACAGAACCATTAAAAAGTTCCAAGACAAAGTGGACCGTCTAACTTATCACTTCCACAAGAAACCCAAAGTTATCTGGATGGATGGTTATGATGATGCCTTAACTCATACAGACGATCACCGGGAGTAAGCTCACTAGTAAGGGTACAAATGGGGATGGTTAAACGTGCTGGGATTGATGAAGGTGGATGATAAGAATAAGTTGTGGCATTGTCCTGATCCAGGCATGTTGGAATATCCTAACCCTCCATTCAGGATTGATACCGAATGGATTCCAACTAATGCCATTCCCTTAGGGGATTATAGTCTTCACGGTGAAACTGATTACGTTCACCCCCCCTCGCTTTTAGATCAGTTGAGCAACAGTTGTCATAATAGGTTGAGAGATTTTAAAACCATAAATTTACCCAGTACTCTTGAAATTCCTCCTGTTAGGATGGGCGAGGCTGAAGGAAAGCTTCCCATGGAATAAACTTGTATTTCCTCTTTATTTCCAATTGGGTGCATAACTTTTATGAAAGTTTGATGGAATAAAAAGACCCTTTTTTTCATACATGTCTATGTATTTTAGTTTTTGATTCATGATTAAAAAAAATTTATTAGGGTATTGGCTATGCAACCATCTAACATGCTTACTTGATCAGTGTCTGGTCAAGTTATGAACTTGAGCTTTTTAGGGCTAAGTATCCACATTAGTTACAATTGGCGGACACGTGTATTAGGAATGTAAGTTTTTCCTCAATTTAACTTGGTCAGGTAAAACTACTTATTTCTGAGTTCAAGTCATACATTAAGTTTGAGGGACTTCTTGTTCTTAACTTCTCAATGACGAAGTCATACATGAAGTCTAAAAGATTTATTTTTTAAATTTGGAAATGTTTATTGGGTTTGGAGGCACTTCTTATTCGTAACTCGTCAAAGACTAAGTCATATATGAAGTCTAAATTTTTTGAAGTTAGAAAAGTTTGAATTTGAAGTTTGAAAAGTTTACTGGTTAGGTAGGGAATTTATCATCTTCGTACTCTAAAAAAACCATAAAAATGAAACATAATTGGTTGGAAATGACAACTTTATTAATCTGGAAGAAATGATTACATCAAATACATAATAGAATTATTGATAATATTTCTTGAGGTGGTCGGTGTTCCATGGATTATTGAACTCTTATCCTTCATGCATTTTTGGTCGATAAGTTTCTGGTCGAATGTCTGTCGAGATGTTATAAGGACCATGATAGTTTGCTTCCAACTTTCTTCCTTTCTGGATGTGTTGTTAATGACATAGTCTCCTTCTTTTAAGTTGGTCGGCTTGACCCTCCTGTTGTATAATCTAGAGGTATTTATTGATAAAAAGCATTCGAAGCACAACATCTTCTCTGACTTCCTCAGTCAAGTCTAAATCTAACCTCCTCATGAGATCACTTTTAGTGGAATTAAATTTCAACACCTTATGAGTCGACAACCCTATATCGGCTGTAACCATTGCCTCAGTACCAAAAGTAAAAATGTAAGGAGTTTCCCCAGTGGCTATTATCAACGTAGTTTTATATGCCCAAAGATCATTGTGAAACTCATTTATCCAGTTTCCCTTCGCATTATCCAACCTCGTTTTCACCCCCATCAAGTATAGTTTTTTTGGTGACCTCTGTTTAGCCATTACACTATGGGTGTCCAAGGGCAGAGTGAAGTTTTTAGATTTTGGACTGAATACAATACTCTTCAAATTCCTCAGTATCTAATTAAGTCTCGTGACCAGTAATTACTGCATATGGAATTCCATACTTGCATATGATATGTTTCCATATGAAATGGAAAACTCTTTCATAAGGCATTTTAACTATAGACTCAACCTCTACCCATTCAGTGAAATAATCCATTGCGACTACCAACTATTTGAATCTTCATTTAGTCCTCAATAATGGGCTAAGCAAATCAAATTCCTAAACAGAAAAAGGCCAAGGGGAAGTAATGGGGGGTTCTCTGTGAACTGTGGCAAACTTCTAACATTTATCACATTTTTTTGTAAAGGAAATATAGTCTGCTCTCATAGTCAGCCAGTAGTATCCTTGTATAGCAATCCTCCGTACTAATGATCGACCAGTATAATGATCCCCATAAGAACCTTCATGTACCTCTGTGACCAAGTGAAATACCTCAATTGGGTGAACACAACGAAGTAATGAAGCCGTGTATCCCCATTTGTATATGACTCATATCTTTAACACATAACTGGGTGCCTTGAACCTTAATTTTCTAGCTTCATTTTGATATAATATGTATGACCTCATCCCAGAGATGGACCCTTTGTCGAAGCCGACTAATGAAAAACTGTCAATTTGGGCAAGTAATGACTCTGTCGGCCATCTATCGTGAAGGGTCTCATCCTCGGTCGTAGATTCATCTCAAAAGCCTTGTCTTAGTCTTAGATAAGCAGTCAATGATATATGTATTATTGATCTTGTGAATCAAGGCCCATCGGCCTCATCCATCATCGAGAAAATAGGAGCCAGAAAAAGTCTCAACTCAGCGTGATAGTTACCTCATCTCCAGAGTATCGAACTTTATGACTTGGCCTTGGCCCGATTTAGAAAGTTGATAGTTAACAGCTAGCAGAGCGTGTGAAATGGGGCACGCATGGAAGTTTTCACTTGGGTTGCAGATATCATTTGCTCAAAACCATTATAACAAGATATCCCTCACAAGTGATGGAATATTTCATCAGCACGATCTATATGTGTCATTGACAGGTGGTTGCACCTTATTGGCAAGAACATTTTACACATGCTTACTACATGCTTTGGGGTAGAGTACACAACCCAGGCACTATATATACTCACCTTCTTCATCAGTGAAAAGGGTTGAAATATTCAAACCCTAGCCAAAAATTTGTTGCTCTTATAGTAGAGAGACAAAGTAATGAGAATTGTATCACTAAGGCCATTAGTGCCCCTTTTTATAGTGAAGTTCACACTCATTTGCAAAGTGGAGTAGGCCAATGGCTGAACAACTTATATTCTAGTCTTGTTCCTCATTGCCTCATCTCCTTCTTCACTTATAAACTTGTTTAACAATCATTGTTGCACCTTCAAAGTTGTTCAGGATTGAGATAATACCAGTTTACATGTTGATACTAAATCATGTATCATCAGTTGGTGTCATTTATAAGAATGAATATTCTTCTTCTTCCTCCCCATTTTTCAGCTTGTTCTAGACCTGATTCTCTATTGGTGATCCAATTCCACACCTGGTTGGATTTGCACTACCATTAAAAGAGCTCATGTTGAGTCTCTCAAGCTTTTCTCCAACTCACTTAGTTCATCTAGTTCACCCTTTGTGATGCTCATTAAACTGAGGTCATGGCCTCCAATTTTCCTCTAGGCACTAGCCCGAGTTCCAGCCAGGCGCCGACCACTTTACTAATAAGTGTTTTACACTTAAGGACAAAATCAAAAAAATGTTAAAGCAAGGAAATCTCAGGAAATATGTCGATAAAATTTGTGCTAGGGGTGGAAGAGATGACACCGGGAAGAGAAGAGACAATAATCCTAGACGAAATATCTAAGCAAATAGAAATGATGATGTCTCTGATACTGATGATGAAGCCGACCTTGAACTTCCACCAAAGGCAACTGCACCCAAAGTTCGGTTGAATATGATATCTTTAGGAGCGAAGATGATATGTGGTGGCCTATCAGGTGGTGGAAAATATGTGGCTGACAGGAAGGCCCATATAGCAAAGGCCAAAGCAGTCCTTAAGAGTGAAGTGGAACACTCGGTCGAAGTTGAGTCTAAGCAAGTTAAGAGGAAATGTGGATATGAACACCCTAGTGATAGGTTTCTCTAGATTAGACATAAAAGGGATCCTGGCCCCTCAAAATAACCCACTGGTGATTGTTATAAGTGTTTATGGATGCGATGTTCCTAGAATACTCATTGATTGAGGAACTTCAGCTGACGTGATGTTTTGGGCGTGCTTTAAGGTATTGGGGCTTAGTAAGAAAAGACTTGTCCCATACCACCAGTCTTTGATCAGTTTTAGTGGTAAAGAGATCCATCCCTTAGGGATATATGAGATGGATGTTTGTATGTGGGAGACCTGGCCGAGGTGCCTCACCATAAAGATAAACTTCATTGTAACGGATGAGAATATCTATTCGGCTTACAATATCATCATGGGCATGGTAGCCCTCAAGGAATTTGAGACAGTTCCCTCTACTGTACACTAGATAATAAAATTACCGACTCCTTATTGAGTATGGGAAGTTCAGGGTAATCAAAGGGAAGCCACTAAGAAGATAGAATGCATCGTCCTCAATGAGGACGATCCAAAAAACCCATCCAAGTTGGCAAAGACCTAAATAAAGAAATCAAAGATGAAATTATTGAGATGTCGAGAGAAGGACGGATTATCTTCGCATGTAGTCACAAGGACATGCTAGGAATAGACCCAAAAATTCTCTACCATAAGCTGAATGTGGATAAAGAAATGAAGCCAGTCAGATAAAGGAGACGAATGTATTGAAGAGAAAAATATGATGAAGTTAAAAAGTTAAAAAAGGCTGAGTTCATTAGGGAAGTGGTCTACCCAGAGTGGTTGTTCAATGAAGTCACCGTACCAAACTCGAATGGTAGATGGAGGATGTGTGTAGACATTACCGACCTGAATAAAGTTTGTTCTAAAGACAACATTCCACTCCTTAGAATTAATCAGATGGTAGACGTCGTGACTAGGCACGAATTGATGAGCTTTGTGGGCACCTATTTAGGTTATAACCAATTCTTTATGGACCCGACCGATGCTGAGAATACCTCATTCATCACGGATAAAGGAATGTATTGCTACAAATTCATGCCCTTTGGAGTCAAAAGTTCCTACGCAACATATCAGAGACTATTGAATAAGATGTTTGAGGAACAGATTGGCAAAACCATGGAAGTGTACGTGTACAACATGTTGACCAAAAGCCTCAAGGCCGAGACACATGTGGTTAACCTTGAGTGAATTTTCAACACCATGGATGAGTATCAGATGAAGCTCAACCCTGCTAAGTGTGTGTTCGGGGTAGGAGTGGGCAAATTCCTAGGATTCAACCAGTGGGGGATATAGGAAAATCCTAAAAAATTCAAAGCCTTAATTGGGATGAAGACCCCGAAGATCATTAAGGACATTCAGAAGGTGATAGGATGAGTCACTATGCTGAACAGATTTGTATCGAGGGCCACAGACAAATGTCTTCCCTTCTTAAAAGTTTTGAGGAAAACCTTTGAATGGAATGAAGAATGTGAAAAGCCTTCTAAAAAATGAAGGCATACTTGGTCTCCCCATCGCTATTATCCCGACCAATTCAAAGAGAGATGTTATATTTATATTTAGTTATATCTAAATCGTCCATTAGTGCAGCGATCGTACGAGATGAGGATAGGGTGCAGAAGTCGGTCTACTTTAATAGCAAGGCCCTTCAAAAGACCGAGCAGAGGTACCCTAAGATAAGGAAGTTGTAGTATACATTGATACATGCCTAGATAAATATGAAACCCTATTTCCAGGCTCAAATAATGGTCATCCTCACTGACTCTCCTCTTAGATAGGTTATCCATAAACCCAAGAAACTGGGTGGGCTTATGGCTTGGTCTATAAAATAGGGGGAATTTGATATTTCATACCATCTAAGAACAACAGTCAAAGGGCAAGCTTTGGCTGAATTTTTTGTCGAGCTCACTTGGGATGAGACCAATGGTGAAGATTCTATGGAACCAACAATTAAGTTAGACAAATCAAGTGGGAGCCCGAATAAAGCAAGGTTTGTAATGGTTGACACCAAAGAAGAAATTCTTTTGGTTAAAGAGGGTATCCTAGGGGAAGGGATCTTCTCAAAAGGAGGCACAATTTGGATCTTGTTCACGAATAACTCATCATGTAAAAAAGGAAGTGAAGTTGGGTTAATAGTATCAGATCCAGATGGAACTGACATAGAGTACGCCTTGAGGTTCAACTTCAAAGCGACTAACAATTAGTCAGAGTACGAAGCACTTTTGATAGGACTCTACCTTGCCAAAGCATTAATGTAGGCCAAATTTTGGTTCATAGTGACTCCCAATTAGTGATAAGTCAAATTTTGGGAGTATATGAGGCCAAAGATAGCTCAAAAGGATACCTCGGCTAGACAACAGCTGAGCCGATACCAAAAAAGGTTAGCATTTACAACGAGAAATGAGATCAGATGGTCAGTCCCAGTAGATATCTTGTATCGACTGACCATCGAAAAAGACAAGAATGCAGTTGAGTTTTATTTAAACCTAAACTTGGGGGCGTCATGGATGGATCCCCTTAACCGATACATCAGAGATGGAGAATTTCCAGAATTAAAAGCTAGGAGGAAGAAGTTGAGATACAAGGAAACAAAATTCTCAATAATAGGAAATGTCTTGTATAAAAAGGGATTACTCCTCCCTTTAATACGATGTGTTCATCCCACTGAGATGGAGTATTTATTGAAATATGTGCATGAGGTTTCCTGCTCAAGACACATTAGAGGAAGGTCTTTGACGAAGAGGATAGTTACTCAGGGTTACAGGTGGTCGACCTTAGCCAAAGACACAACCGGCTATGTGAAAAAGTGTGATAAATGTTAGAGATATGCATGTATCCCTCATCAACCTCATCAGCTCCTATCATTTATCACTTCTTCGTGGTCGTTTGCAGTATAGGGGATTGACTTAGTGGGACCCCTACCCAGAGCCACAGGCAATTACAAATACCTTTAGTGATGATTGACTATTTCTCAAAGTGGTAGAGGCTGAGGCCATGATCATTATAACCGAGATAAAAACCTTTAAATTTATTTGGAGGAGTATTATCCGCACGTATGGTCTTCCAAACACTTTGATCTTTGATAATAGTGAATAATTCAAAAACTCATCTCTCGAGGCCTATGATAAAGAGGTCGATATCAAACAGTTTTATTCATCTCCAGACCGACCTCAGATAAATGGCCAGATTGAAGTGACCAACAGAACTATCTTAGATGGGATCAAAAAGAAATTGGAAGATGCTAAGGGTATATGAATCGATGAAGTACACATCATTCTGTGGGCCTACATGAGGATAGAGAGAACATCAATATGGGAGACCCCTTTCATCCTTGCTTATGGCTCAGAGGACGTAATACCCACTGATATCGGCCTGCCAAGTCATAGAGTTCAAACATAAAACTCGAAAGAGAATGCAAAGGAACTTAGACTAGACCTGGACCTCATCAAAGAGAGACGAGAAGATGCAGATGTCAGACATGTTACTTATTAGTAGAGGACTGCGAAGTTTTACAATTATAGGGTTGATAACCGTCGAAGATCTAGTTCTGAAGAAGACCTGGAAAAAGCCAAATAAGCTACACGCAAATTGACATGGCTAGTACAGAGTCATATAAGAAGTGGTTCCAGGCACCTATAGACTTGAGAACTTTGAAGGAGATCCATTCTCACATCCATGGAACGTCAACCATCTTAAGAATTACTATCTTTAGAATTTTGTACAAGTTTTGTTTCACCATTGTATGAGAAATATTCTAGAGTGATGAATGAAAAATTTATTCTCGTGTTCCCTCATATTTTTCTTTGTATAAAGTGTGCAATTGCATTTTTCAAGTTGTACCGAGCTAAAAAAACATCATCCATATGGTGAATCAACATTAACTCACTCTCGGTGATACGAAAATCTAGAGGGGACTTACCTCATCCATAGATTATCAATAACACCGAGAGTGGGGACAGTGTAGTAACATCATTAAAGTGGTGAAAACATAAAGAAACCTTAAAAATCATTTAATTATGGTTCATTTAAACACCATTAATTTGGTGGACTCAAAATTGAAAAATCATTTATTTGGTTATTCTCCCTCGGCTGAAGATGAAGGATAGCTTAATTTAAGCATCATTAATTTAGTGGTATCATAAACAAACTCTCTCAGTGAGATGACAGTGCAGGATGAAGCGTAGTCCATGCACTCTTAAAATGATGAGAGGGGACTTGTAATTAAACACCATTAATTTAGTGAGTCAAGATTGAAAAATCATTTATTTTGTTATTTTCCCTTGGCGGGAGAGCTTGATTTAAACATCATTAATTTGGTGGTATCAAAGTCAAACTCTCTCAGCGAGACAATAGTGCAGGACGAGACGACACTCGCCCATACACTCTCAAAATGACGAGAGGGGACTTGTAGTTAAACACCATTAATTTGGTGGACTCAAAATTGAAAAATAATTTAATTATGGTTTATTTAAACATCATTATATGGTGGTGTCTAATTTAAAAAATCATTAAGTTGGTTGAATTACTTCTCGGCTACGGACGAGAATATAACAACAATCAAAAGGTTCTAAAGTTACAAGCAGACACAACATAATCAGAGAGGTGGAAAAAATAAATATTTCTATTCAAGAACATTCGTCAAAGTTTAAAGAGGAGAATACACATGCATTGTTCCAAACTTAAAATATCAGAAATTGCACCATCATAATTAAAAAATTATATCAGAAAGGGGCATCAGGAAACAAACGTCTACCCTAATAGAAAAGGAATTAAGTGGATTGGTTCCCTCCAATTGTGGTATCTTTTCCCTTGGCTATAGCCGCCGATTTGACATCGTCCAAGACTTGAGAGAACTGAGTATCTTCTAGGTCAGTGGCCTCCAACTCCGGACGGATATACGAGATAGCATCATAGAATTTTAAGACGAACCATTGAAAAGACGTCTTAATACCATTCACATGGTATTCACGACCGAAGCTGCCAAACTCTTTTAACGCCTTATAAGACTCAATGGCCTCTTCCTGTATCTTTTTTGTGGCCTCAGTGGAGATGGCCTCATCCTTAGCCTTTTTGACGGTAGCAGCTAGGTCGATAGCATGCTTAGTAGTCTGGGAAATTAAAGCGTTGTGTTTCCCTTTCAAAAGGTCTTCTTTTTCCTTCAAAGGGTTCCCAAATTCAATTCATTTAGGGACCTTTTATGGTAAGCCTTATATTACCTTAGTTTTCTCTTCACATCCTTAGCCTTTGGAATTATTAGGTATCAATCACCCATTTAATAGCCGAGGTAAAGGCACACACAGGCTGTAAAAAAATAAAAACATATAGATGTTAGAAAAAGGCAAGATAAAAATTAGAATGAGATGAAATTCAAATCAAGGATGAAGAAGATACATGTGACAAATGATGGAGACTGAAGTCAAAAGTATTAAAGGGATGCGTCTTCCCCATGAACTCGTAGTCTCCCTCTGGGGGGACTACAAACATAGCCGCCTTCGACCTCGACGTAGATAGAAGAATCAACCTAACACATGCCTTGAGTTGGGGTATGTTGGCCGACCAAAAAGATTCAAATGAGTCCGACGAAGATGAACTCAGCCCAGAAGAACTTGGCATTGACTCAGGTGGAGGTTTCTTTACTCTCGACTTTGTGTCATGAACGTGATGAGTATCCAAGGGAACAGGCAACTCCTTTTGTTTCTGGATGACCATAGGTCGATTCGACCCACTATATGTCGCCTTCTTAGCGAGTTTCTTGTCTCCCTTCTTTCCAAGAGCATTTTGGAGACTTGGGGTTATCATATTCCAAAGCTCGTCTGAAATATGAGGTAGATGGTATGCAAATAAGAAATATAAATGGTTAGTAACAAATTCAGAAGACGAGGAAAAACTTTCATTAATTTGAAAAATTAAGCAACTCACACAGCACGTCCACAGGGTTAACACCAAGACTAGACGTAGGTGGGAGACATTAAGTTTTCAAACTCATTAAGGACCCCGTCCTTCCCTTGATTCCTTAGAAAGTTAACCTTCTCCTTATTGGCAATATTGAGATCGGGATCCATCATGGCTAACATGGAAGAGTTGTCCCAAGCACAAGAAACTCTCGTCTCATCCTCAAATCGATCAGCATCGGCCGAAAATTCCCAGGAGCCAGAGACAAAAAATAACCTCAGCTTTCAATGATGATTTGATGTTTAATTGACATGGATGATTTTCTTATCGGGCTTTTTGGCCCCTAAGTGGTAGTAATCGGGCGAAGTTCTTGAAAATGAGACGTTATAATAAGCCTTTAATATTTCTATTGAAGGATCGTCCTCATACTTGTTCATCCAGAGAGAGACAAAGTTGAGTATGATCCTCCATCAATTAGGTGCTAATTGGAAAGGATCAACTTCCAAACTGGACAAAATTGCTCAGACTGAAGGATCGAAGGGAATTCAAACTCTAACCCTAAACACATTCTCCTATACGGTGACTTCGACATCTCAGCCATTCAACACTCTCTCGTCCTCGTTCGGGACGTGAATAACAATATATGACTTGATGCCATATAAATTAGGGGTGCACACGGTTTGGTTTGGTTCGGTTTCAATACGAAACGAGAACTAGAACCGAAGTGGTTCGATTCCAGGTTTTTGGAATCGGAACTAGAACCGAACCAAACTGAATCGATGGTTCTTGGGTTAGTTCGGATCGGTTCCCAGTTCTATTCACTTTTTAAAATAAAATATATAATTAACTTTCAAAATTAGTTTTTAAATGTAAAAACAACATTTGTCTTGTCCTTCCATAATGATCTATCATAATATTCTAATATAATTTTCAAATAGGTCCCTATTTTTTTATCGTATTTTAATATTTAATCATGCCTTTTCATTTCAACATTAAAAGACAACAATGATATATACTCACATCAAACATCATAAAGGTAACATTGCACTTGAAAATACAACATAGATGGTTCACATTACACTTGATAAAACATCATTAAAAACAACATCAAAAGAGCACCCAAAGGTCCTTAAAAATAGCAACATTATGCAATAAACTCCTTTAAAAACAACAATAAAACTCCTGAAAATAGCTAGTCCTTAAAAATAGCAACCTAAAACAATTTAAATAGCAGAAACATGACAACTTCCAAACAACACCCAAACAGCTTCCAAACAACACCCAAAGGGCTTCCAAACAGCACCCAAACAGCTTCCAAGTAGCACCATTTAACTACAAATAAAATTGAAATAAAATAAGCACACCTAAAAACAAATTTTTAATTAAAAAAGTAGTTAAAAGAACACCATTTACCTTAATACGAAGGATTTGAGAACACATTAACAAGATCGGGATCTTCCGTAATAACTGAAATAAAGCACAAATATATAATGAGAACATTTAATAACAAAACACATATTTAATGAGAATGTTTAATAACAAATAATTTTAACTTACCAGACTCAAGATCACTCATTTCATCCAATCTCATCTCAACATTTATAGGAATTGGTGATAAACGTAACCAATCTTGGGCACATATTAAGCACTCCGCAATTCTAGGAGTTAATAAACTTCGAAATTGATCGAGTACACGTCCACCCGTGCTAAAATCCGATTTCGAAGCAACTGTGGATACCAGAATAGCCAAAACGTCTCTTGTAAGTAAAGAGAGAACCGGATACCTAGTGGAATTGAGTTTCCACCAACTTAAAATATCAAAAATTAGACACATCCTTTTCCAGATCTTCTAAATATGTATCAACCTCAGATTTTGAATCAACATTTTCTTCTTTTTCTAGTTATTGAAAAAATTCCGATTGAACAGATTTCATTTCATAGTCTTCAACAACTTCACCAAATTGATCAACCTCTATTTCATTTGAACTTTGAGTTTGAGACACTTTTATTGAATGGGAACCCATACTTTCAAGCATTTGATAATGAACAAACATTCTAGTCAAAAGGTCTCTAATTCGCATATCCAAATCACTAACATTTTCAAAGTGATACATTTTTTAGTAATAAAATTTCACATATTTCAACTTGTAATGAGGGTCTAACACCATCGCAATCAATAACATCATATTAATTTTATCAATGCTCCCCCAATACTCATCAAATTTTTCCTTCATCTTGATTGCCATTATACTCAATGTCAAATCACTATTCTTGCTCCATTGGGACAAAAGTGCTTCAATTACACAAATATCATAAAAATAATGATTGGCGGTAACATACAAAGACCCCAAATTTTTTTTAGTAATATCATAAAAAAATTCAAAAACTTTGCCAAAACCCTTGCATTTTCCCAATCTTTATCAATAGGAGCACCTTCCTTAATATTGGAAGAAATAGTTGTTTCTTTATCATCCACCATCTTTTCAAATTGCCTTTGAAACTTAATTGATGTTTCCAACATGAGGTAAGTAGAGTTCCACCACGTACGAATATCTGCAAAGTGTGATATTTGAGGGAAACTTTTCTTGAATACAACTAGTTTGAAATTGTGTTGCTCTTTGGGGTGAACTCCTAATGTACCTCACGGCTCCATGAATTCTAGCGATGGATGACTCCACCTCTTTCATCCCATCTCTCATAATCAAGTTTAAAATGTGGGCACAACACCTCATATGAAAAAACTCTCCATCTAAAACAAAAGCATATTTTTTAAAGTTTCTTTTTCAAGAGACCAATTGCGGTATCATTTGAAGAAGCATTATCAACGGTCAATGTAAAAAAAATTTCTATGCCCCATTGAAGTAAGCACAACTCAATGGCTTGTCCTATTACCATACCCTTATGACTATGAATGATGGTAAAATTTAGAATTTTTTTATGCAATTTCCAATTGAAATCAATAAAATGGGCCGTAAGTACCATATAGCTCATGTTTTGAAAAGAAGTCCATGTGTCAGTGGTGAGACAAATTCGATTTATTGCAATGCTCAAAGATTTTCTCATATCCTTTTTTAAACCAACATACAAATCAAAAAAATCCCTAGCTATTGTAGTACGTGACACATTTTGAAACTTAGGTTGGCAAACGGCCATAAAAATTTGAAAACCCTCATGCTCAACAAACTTAAACGGTAGCTCATCTATGATAATCATTTTAGCAAGTGCATCATGACATAATTTTTGGTCAAATTTCCAAGAAATAAGTTTTCTTTCTTCATCTTGCCCTTTATTATTATCCTTTTGAAAATCCAAGATCTGTTGTTTCTTATCATTTAAAGGATACTCCTTACATTTTGACAAGTGTTTCCATAAAGTGCTAGTTCCATTTTTACTAGAATATGCATATTCAGTTAATAAATAAGTACACAAAACCTTATTGGGTTTACTTCCATCTTCATTTTCAACCTTATTAAAATGGTTCCAAACATCAGATTTATAGGGTTTTTTAGAAGCTACCTGAGCTGATGATGGTGCTTGGGATATAATAGGAGGTATTGCATTTGTTTGGTCAGTTGAAGCAGGTGCATTATGAGATGGATTTGCATTATCACCCATGCTTGGCATCTGAAAAAAATAATGAAATTAAATGAGTTTAGACAAATAATGAAAATAAATGAGTTATATACTGAAAAAAGTCTGTAACTCAAACATAATTTTAAAAATATCCAGAATGTTTAAAAGTCTGTAACTCAATGGTAAAAAGTTTGTAACTCAGAAAATGAAAAAAAATCTATAACTCGGGTCTGAAAATGAATCAGGTCTGTAAATCAGTCGGACAATATATGAAACTCAGGTCCGAAAATGAATCAGGTCCAAAAATGGAGATATTCTACTGTAATGAGTTTCGAAAATCTACAGCAGGTCCAAAAATTTACAACTTGAGTTCGTAACTAATGAAAAAAAAACTAAGATCAGAGTTCGAAATCCAGAGCAAGCTTCATACCTGAGTTCGTAACCAATATAAAAAAAAACTAAAATCAAAGCTTTACTCCGGACCTGAGTTCGAAAATGAAAAAAAAAAACTTTGAACCTGAGCTTAACTTCACGTCAGAGGACATACAAATCAGAGGAAAAAAACTATGATCGAAAATGAAAAAAAAATGTAACATAGAAAATGTAACTAAGATCGGAGGACATGCCGATTTTATTTTTAGCGATGGAGAGAAAGCTTGGCTTCAGAGTTTTCTCATTACGTCTCGAGAGTGAGAGCAACGAAAGAGAGAGAGTAGAGACAGAGAGAGAGGAGCAGCTGATTGAATAAGATTTGGAGACTTAAGCCTTAAGAGTAGTATTTATATGCCTAGGGTTTAAGAGTGGAAAAACCGGTCGCCCATAAGGCCCTAGTTTTCTTTTTAGTTTTTCTTCTTATATATATATATATATATATATATATATATATAATCGGTTCGGTGCCAGATTGGTTCAGATTCGATGTTGGGTTCGATTTCAGGTTCGGTTCAGATCAGTTTTCGGAATGAATTGTTTTTTTCCCTCTGGAATTGATAACCGAACCGACGTATCGGTTTTTTTAGAACCAGAACTGAACCATTGATAAAAAATGAACCAAATGCCATCGGTTTGGTTCGAATTTTTGGATTTTTGATTTCTTTGTGCACCCCTAATATAAATGCCTCTAGAATAGAAGGTCAGACTCTCTAATGGTGGATGAGAAATTCTTGACATATGAGTAGTCAACTAGTTCCCCGGCTTCAGAATCATCATCGTCGATGGCAGCTTCATTGGTCGGGGACTATTCAGGGAATCTCTATTAGAATTATCTCTGGGTTATAATCGAGAGGGGAATGATAATTGGTAGAATGACAACGTTAACACTGGCTCATCAAAATTTGAGATATAATGAACTAAAGAGTCATCCTCATTGGAAGACTCAATGTGGTTGCAAGATGAAGACATAGATGACCTCTCGGTCGCCTCAGGCCCCTCAAGATTTTTGGGTGAAAATTTCATGCCCTCTTCAAAAGAATATCTACTATCGGTTGAGGCAGAAGATGAGTTAGGCGTCTTGTCATCACCGAATTTGGATGGTGGAGGTAGGATGACCTTTAGGGGAGTGGAGAAGATAAGGAGGGTAATTTCGGCTCTGAATTTGCGATGAGTCCCAACCTCATTTGCAGTTCTACGTATCTCCTAAAAATACCTCTCTCCAAGTGTTGGGTATTGTTCTGCTAACTCATAAAGTGTTTTTAGCATTCAAATGGTTAAGATTCAACTTGGTTTGATTAGAAAAGCACAAACACTTTGAAGTTTGATGAATCTTGAATTAAAGATTAAAAGGGGGTAATGAATCATTTTCTTCTAAGAACAACTCAATAACACTCAACCAAAGTTTTATTGGAGAAGATGACAAACTTTTAAAGGATGATCAGAAGGATAGAAAATCCCAAAGGTAACTAATCAATGGTGTTAACCACCGACAAACCACCTAAAGCTAGCCTTATAACCCCCAATCAAGGTCATCAAAAAACTTGAAGCTCGCTGAAAGAATAAAATATAGATAAAGTGGCAAAAAAACCTTAAAATGAATGGTAAAAAGGGGAAGAAAGGTTACCTGAGAAAGAAAAGTACGTCAAAAGATTAAGAAAAAACCTAAAACCTTACCGGAAAGCCTTGAATGGTGGTGAGAGAGAGGAAGAAATGAGTTTTGTATATAAAGAGATTTTATCCAGAAGAAGAAGCAGGAAAGAGAAATGAGTAGTTCAAAACCATTTAAATACTTGTAATCATTATGCATAATTTCCAAGGCGGTCATCATCAGTGCATAATTCCCTATAGAACACTTACAACCGTCATTTATGGGAAATATGCAAATCCACAAGATGACTACCAGGTGTCAATCTAAGGTCCTCATTCAGCCTTCCAGATCTAACATATGAAAGGACACATCAAAGACATCTTATCAACTTCTGTCCAAAGATACTTTATCCCTCAGCCTTCCATTCACATTGAAGTCTACGGGCTAAGGATGATTGCTATACCAAGTATGAATTTGTCCCAAAGCTAGACCCCCTCTCGGCCAACCCTCTCGGCCAAAGTCGACTAACAACAAACTATCAATTTGGACAAGTAATGACTCGGTCGGGCATTCAGCATGAAGGGTCTTATCCTTGGTCATAGACTCATTTCAAAAGTCTCGTCCTTGTCTCAGATAAGCAGTCAATGATATCAGTATTAGCGATCTTGTAATTCAAGGACCTTTGGCCTCATCCATCATCTAGAGGTCGGGGGCAAAATAAACTTACATCTCAACATTAAAGTTACCATATCTCTAGAGTATCGAACTTGGTGACTTGGCCTCAACCTGATTTAGACAGCTTACGGTTGACAGCTGGTAGAGCGCGTGGAATGGGGAACGCGTGGAAGAGTGCGCATGGGTCGCAGATCTCATGTGCTCAAAACCATTATAACAATATATCCCTCACATGTGAGGTAATATTTCATCAATATGATCTACATGTGCCAGTGACACGTGGTTAAACCTTATTGGTAGGAACATTCTACATATGCTTACTACATGCCTGGGGGGTACAGTACAAACCCCAATCACTATATATACTCACATTCTTCATCAATGAAAAGGATCAAAATATTCAAAACCTAACTAAAACATTGCTAAGAGAGAAAGTAGTGAGAATTGTATCACTAAGGCCATTAGTGCCCATTTTTATAGTGAAGTTCACACTCATTTGCACAGTGGAGTAGGCCAATGGCCGAGGCACTTATATTCTAGTCTTGTTCCTCATTGCCTCATCTCCTTCTTCACTTATATACCTATTTAAACACCTATGTTTCACCTTCAAAGTTGTTCTGGATTGATCTCATACCAGTTTACTTGTTGTTGATACCAAAAATTATCCTTCTACGTGGACCATTCATATATGAACACGTGTTATCCATCTGGGCATTAGTCCAAGTCATCAAGGGCAATTCAACGACCATCTAAAAAGATGTCAACCAACATGTTAAAGAATCTCGACCAACAGATGGAAGACCGACCAACAATGACAGTAAATCGTCAACAGTTGTATACATTATAAGCATTGTACAAATGTAAATATCTATATTATGAAGGCCTTCCATCCTTTAATATTTTGGATCGTGTACACCCTACGGGGGCTATAAATACATTGTAAACCCTACATCCAAGGGGAACGAGACAAGAGACAATTGATCAAACACAAAGCAATACACAACAATGGACGTAGGCTTTTCCTTTTCAACTGAACCACTTTAAAAATCCTTTGTCTCTTTTACTTATATTTATCTGTGATTAATTAATTAGATCCATATAGTTTTTTGCATCAACAGATTGGCGTCGTCTGTGGGAATGTGTTTCTAATCTTTCTCGTTAATTCAAACTTAAATGGATGATATTCTTGAATCAAGTCTCAGGAATGAGGGCATTTCTCCTGTCCCTTTTGCCCCACCCGCCCCACCCACAGCGAATGAATTAACTGGAATTTTGGACAGTCTTACAAGATGTCAATAGGCTATGCAGGATACTTTTAGGAAACTCACATAGGCCCTTCAAGGAGGAGCACCTACTCTATCTTCCCATGGAAATATTCCATCACCACCACCAAGAGGTGGTAGACGCAGTCAATCAAGGACTACTAAGGAAACTTCCAAGCATCCAAGGTTGAATTCATTATTCAGGGCATAAAAATCCTTCAATACATAGTCATACTCTCTAGAGAGGCTGAGTGATTTTGAATGACTAAGTCGTGTTCTACCTTTGATCGTTTAGGATCTAGGAGGAATAAAAATGTTCCTAGGGCATTGTCGGGGAACACTCGACGACCATCTGATCGAAGGGAAGGCTCCGCACAGTCTAGATCAGACGCCCAACGAACTGCTCTAGCCGAGCAGCATTCCTAAGAAGAAAGTTCAGTGAACAACTTAGTAGAAACACACAAATCTGACGCTAGTGATAAAGCGTGGAAAGGCTCTATCCATAAATTAAAAGATAGTTTGGGAGAAATGGCGAAGGCCAAAAATCCTCTACAATGAATCTTCATTAAAGGATCCCCCTTCGTACAAGTAATTGTATATTTCCCCACTCCTACAAAGTTCAAAGCCCCAGTGGTTACACCCAAATACGATGGCAAAACTGGTCCAATCCTCCATATAGAGCAATATCAAGCAGCAATCGATATTTATGCAGTCCCTGACGAAATGAGGTGTAAAGCATTCTCTGTAATACTTACTGGATTTGCCCAAATCTGGTACAATAGCCTTCCTTGGGGACAGATTTCCAACTTCAACCAGTTGGCTGAGCTATTTATTAGCAACTTTTGTTTTACAACCAAGCTTGTAAGAAGGGTAGCATATTTTCTCAATGTACGACAGAAAGAAGGAGAAAAGGACCAGGGACTACATCACTCATTTTAATAATGAAAAGCTGGATGTTGTGGATTATACGGAGAAAATTGCTATAACAGCCCTTGTGAGTGGACTGCTCCCTGAGAAGCTCTATTACACACTTGCTAAGGATCCCCCAAAGACAATGGCAGTGTTGATGGCTAAAGTAGCCAAAATCATGAATACCGAGGAAGTAATGGCTGATAATCAGACCTCAGGAGTAAAAGTTGAAAACAAGAAGGATCATAAAGATTCTAAGGAACGTAAGGAGTTAAAACATAAAGGAATTGTAGAACGGATCAAGAAGTATAACAGCTACACTCCACTAACTATGGGCATTCATCATGTTTTGGAAGAGATCAAACACAATAAAGATGTGCATTGGCCTAATAAGTTGAGGAGTTCCCCTACTAAGAGAGATAAAACTAAATACTGTGAGTTCCATAAAGACCATGGTCACACGATGGATCGTTGCATTTCCCTTCAAAATGAGATTGAAACTCTCATTCGAAGAGTAAAATTAAATCAGTTTATTAATCGGCACAATAATAAAGGAGCTCGGCAGATCAAAATTTCCTTGCAGACCTATAGAGGAGAATAAAATGGCACATGAAGATGACGAGGAAGATGATCGCGATCTACCCAAAAATGCCCCGACAGACAGAACGCAAGGTATTTAAACTCAGTTTTGGTTCTTTTGATTGCCAAATGATTATAGGTGGAGATGTAGGAGGAGGAGATCATACAGCTGAGCGAAAAGCTTACCTTAATTAGGCTCAAGCTTGCTCGTACATATATAGGATTAATCTTGTTGAGGAAGATAGACCAAGGAAGGTTAACAAAGACAAGTCGTTAATAAGCTTCTCAGAAAATGACCTCTCAGGAGTACTGTACCCCCATGATGAACCATTGGTAATTAGAATAGAAAAGGATAACGTAATTGTTTTTAGGGTGTTAGTAGATAATGGCAGCTTGGAAGATATAATGTTTTATCCTTGATTCAGCAGCTTGCACTTTAAGCGCAACTAGTTAGAGCCCTATCATCGACCAATACTAGGTTTTGCAGATGGGAAAGTCTTCCCTTTGGGTACTATTAAGATGTAGATGATGATTGGCACATGGTCAGCCAGCCAAATAGAGAAAATTCATTTCTTTTTAATGATAAAAATGTACATTTAGCTTATAATGTAATTATAGGAAAAGTTAGGCTAAAAAAGTTTGAGGTAGTGTCCTCTACTATTCATCAATGCTTGAAATGCCTGACCAACTTTGGTTTGGGTGTTGTAAAAGGTGATAAAAAAGAATCTCAGTAAAGCTACTACTCCTTTGCCGAGCAAGAGGATTTGGAAGAAATAAAGAGGAAAACCACTACTTACCAAGTGGACACTACTAAACCTGATGTAGAATCTGAGGTTGAAACCTTATATCCAAGGGAATAAACATAACTTGTGATGGGCTAAATTATGGAGGCAACAGAAACTATTGTGTTAGACGATGATAAACCAGAGCACGCCACTCAAATAGGAACAACACTGGATCCTGTTCTTAAACTAGAACTAGTGAGCTTCCTTAGACAGAGAAAGCATGCGTTTTCATGGAGTCACAAAGATATGCCAGGGATTGATCCCAAATTCCTTTGCTATGGTATCAACGTTAATAAAGAAGTCAAGCCTGTAAAGTAGAGGCAAAGAGTATTCATCCCCTAGAAGAACTAAGCCATACAAGAGGAGGTTGAAAAACTTTAAAAAGCTTCCTTCATTTACGAAGTGAAGTATCCAGATTGGTTAGCCAATGTAGTTATGGTAAAAAAAATAATAAGTGGAGGATGTGCGTAGACTTTACAGATCTTAATAAAGCATGACCAAAGGATCATTTTCCTTTACCCCGAATAGATCAGCTTATAGATGCTACATTAGGGCATGAACTACTCAGTTTTATGGATGATTATTCTATTTATAATCATATCATAATGATGCCTGAAGACAAGGAAAGAACTTCCTTCATCACTCCTCGAGGAACTTACTATTATAATGTTATGCCTTTTGGTTTGAAAATGCAGGTGCTACGTATCAAAGGCTTGTGAACAAGGTTTTTGAGGAATAAATAGGCAAAAACATGGAAGTATATGTAGATGATATGCTTACACAGAGAAAGAAAGCATTCGATCATATTACCGACCTCAGCCAGACTTTTGGTCAGCTTGAGAGGCATCAAATGAGACTGAACTCGACAAAGTGCATATTTAGAGTACAAGAAGGGATGTTCCTCGGGTATGTCAAAAATCAAAGAAGCATTGAAGCAAATATGGATAACATTAAGGCATTGATTGAGATGCAGTCCCCAACTTGCAAGAAGGATGTGCAATGGCTAACTAGGCGAGTAGCTCTGAATAGATTTATGTCACGAGTTATAGATAGGTGCCTACCATTATATAAAGTGCTTAGAAGGAGTTTTGAATGGAACGAAAAATGTGAGAACGTTTTCTGGAGTTGAAAACTTATTTGGGGTCACCTTCGCTGCTTTCTCGACCAGTTATGAGGGAAATTATACCTGTACTTAACTGTTTTCGAATCAAACATGAGCTCTGCTTTGATCAAAGAGGACAATGGAGTTCAAAAACCTATTTATTATGCCAATAACGCTTTCTGAGGAGCAAAAATCAGGTACCCTCTCCTGGAGAAGCTGGCACTGGCGTTGATTGAAGCGTCTAGACGCATGAAGTCTTATTTTCAAGCCCATACGATAGTGGTATACACTGATATGCCTTTAAGATGGGCTTTGCACAAACTATAGAAGTCTAGCAGATTAATGTACTGGGCAGTGGAATTGGGGGAGTACGATATTATCTATGAACCAAGGTCTTCTCTTAAAGTATAAGCGGTAGCAAATTTCATACTGAACTCCCTTACCCTGAGGTTCTGAGTAGTAAAATCAACAGGCTGAGCACGAATCCGGAGAAAAGAATTTAAAAGAAATTATTGACAGTCAAGATCTCGAGGAATTTTTATCAATATAATTCGTCACTGACCTACTAGATTCCTCTTCCCGAACACAGGAAATGTCCAAGAAGTGTGAGGAAGCAAAGAGAAAAATATTCCACTATAGGATTTTGACAGACTAAGCATTTGACGACAATCTCCTTATGTGGAACCTGTATGTTGATGGGTCATCTTGTGCAACCGGTAGTGGAGCATGTACAATACGTAACACCCCAGATGGTATTGATATTGAATATTCTCTAAGATTTTAGTTCCAGGCCTCCAATAATGAAGCAGAGTATGAAGCTCTCATTGTGGGCTTAAGCAGAGTATGAAGCAGAGTAGCCTAATCATTGAATGCCGAGCAAGTTTTGGCACACAGTGATACCCAATTGGAGGTTAATCAAATATTAGTCTTATATGTATCTAAGGGAGAATTGCATCCGGGTACCTATCCAAAGCATTGGAAGTAATAACACAATTTCCAACTGTTCAGATGTGCAGAATTCCAAGATTAGAAAATGCCTGAGCAGATGCACTTGCTCGGCTAGCTTCAGCCACTAGAGTTAAACTACGACGAAGTATTTCTATTGAGATTTTGGCCAATATGAGTATAAATGAGGATTTGATGATCAATTTTATTACTGTAGACATGGGGCCATCTTGGATGGATCCCATCAGAGCATACATTGAAGAAGGGACTTTGCCCGCAGATATAGTTGAAGCCAAAAGGTTGAAGTATAAAGGTGCCAAATACGTGCTAGATAAAGGAGTTTTGTACATAAGAGGATTGAAAGTTAACCTATAACACTGCATCCATCCCCTAGAAGTCCCAGACCTGATTCAAGAGGTACGTGAGGGATCTTGTGGAGCTCATATAGCAGGAAGAATGATTCTACAACGAATAAGTGCACAAGGATACTACTAGCCAATAATGTGAGCAGATTGTGCATATTTTTCTATAAAGTGTGACAAGTGCCAAAGGTATTCCAGCATTTGCAAGACTCCACTGGCTTCTCTCACCCTAATCACTTCACCTTGGCCATTTACCATGTGGGGTATAGACTTGGTCGGGCCACTATCGACCAACCGAGGAAGATTCAAGTACTTGGTTGTTGTTGTGGATTACTTTATAAAGTTGGTTGAAGCAGAGCCATTAATAGACATGCCTTATGAGACGGTCTACCAATTCATTTGGAAGAATATCATTTGCAGATATAGGATGCTTTATGCCTTCATTACCGACCATGGAATGCGGTTTGATAATGATGAATTCGCAGCTTACTGTGCTCAATCCAATATCCACAAATTACATTCCTCTCTAGGACACCCTCAGAGTAATGGGAAAACTGAAGTTACAAATAGAACCCTTCTTAATGGATTGAAGAAAAGGCTTGATGATGTAAAAGGAAACTGGATCAACGAGCTACATTTTGTTCTATAGGTGTACCAAACAACCCCGAGGGGTGAAACATGAGAATCGCCATACATGCTAGCATTTTGGACTGAAGCAGTCATACCTGCTGAGTTGGGTCTTCCATCCTATAGAGTTTTAAATTGTAACTCTCATGTAAGTGATCTCATGTGAAAATTGGATTTGGATATTCTAGAAGAAGTGCGAGAACATGCTGCTCTGAGAAATGCAGCGAACAACACGTTTTTACAATAAACGGATGAAGTCGACCAACTTAAAAGAAGAAGATTATGTACTAAAAAGGTTATCGAGAAAAATAACAAACTTGAGGCCAATTGGCATGGGCCATATCGTATTTCAGTAATTGTCCGACTTGGACCCTACCGAATTGAGACTTTAGAGGGAGAAGAATTTAAGAATCGGTGGCATACCGAGCATCTTAGGAAATATTACCAAAGACGTAATCAATTGTACTCAGTTCAATATCAATTTTTAGTATCAATAAAATTATTTTTCCTCTAATTTATGTTTTTGATTTTTTTGGGGGAATACTAGTGTTATGTACTACTATATACTTGATCGATGGAAATACTTATTGATGATGAAGGTTACAAGTTTCCAGAAAAACTTCAAAATATTGCTCAACACAAGAATCTTCTCCAAAAAATATGCTTATCTTTGGTCGGCATTCAACGTCCAGAATATCTCCTTCGCAACAGTTGATTATTGAGATGGTCGGCATAAGAAATAAGTTGCTCGGGACTAGAAAAACTTAATCGGAAGCACACAAAAATCCAAGTAGAATAGGATATTAAGTCCTCAAGAAACTTGGCCAACAAGTATAAGGATAAAATAAGATCTTTATCCTACTAGGCAAAGCGTAGGAAGAACGTTGCGAAGATTCCTCAAGAGTAATGTAGGCACATATTCCACATACGCCTGATCACACCACTGGTTACTAATACAGAGAACCTAAATATTTAGGTGTGTTAATAAAACCTATGGAGACACATGGGTAACTAGCTCCAAATTTAGATTTTAATTTAAGTATGCTAATAGAACCTATGTATTCATTGGTAATTGATACCAAATTAAAATTTTAATCTAAGTGTGTTAATAGAACTAATGAAAAATAAGAATTCATTCACAAAATAGTCACATGTAATTATTAACAGGATAAGATAATCAAATATACTTCATTCATTTAATTTTCATTACAAAACTATGTTAATAAAAGAATTACATGATATTATTTTAAAGGGCATGTCCCCTCAACTTTGGAAACTGATTCCATTCCAGCTGGAGGATCATCTAAAGTATAAGGAGAATTGATGAAATTAAAATCTTAAAGCATTCTCCTATTGCTTCTACTTTGCCGATCTAGCAGATGATCGGGTCTAATAATTTACAGCTCGTCGTAAAGACCATAATCTCCTAGATACTTAGAAATCAAGCATTGGGGAATAGTGTTGACAAGAATATAGTTAACATCTAATTTGAAAGGGGGATCTTTAAGGTTGAGCAACCCAGGATCGTTCCACTTCCAAAATGTATTGTCCTGATCCACCTTCATCACTGTTAAGCAGTTGGTCCATCCCCATTTCTATCCTTCATTCTGGGACTATTTAAACCGATCATCGAAGTTCCTTAAAGCTTCATTGTATCCCTCCGTCAATATCTCTTTAGGTTGTTTATGGAACTAGAAGGTGAGCCAATTAACCTAGTAGTGCAATTTCTTCAACACTCCATCCTTAGCTTGCAGCTAGGAAGATTGAGTAGGAAGTTGCTCGAATTATGTTTGAAGCTCTTGGGATATCTCAGTAAGGGCTTAATTTTTGTCCTTCAGCTGGGCAACTTGATTAGCTAAGATTTGTTGAGTCCTAGCCTCATCTGTAGTACCTCGACCAGACTTAATTTTTTCTCTGAAAGAAGAATCAGACTTTGTCTTTTTCAGTGCTTCCAATTCTTCCCTTTACTTGGCATTTTAAGCCTTTAAGAAAGAATGTCCTTCATCGGTAGTAGCAATAGCAGTTGAAGAAGACTTCAAAGCATTCAACTCACCCCCAAACTATTGTTCTCCTCCTCTAGCAGTTTGGCAATGGCTCTGGCTTCCTCTACTTCACAGTTGAGCAAAAATTATTATCTTCGAAAATATGAAGAAAAATTTTCCAACTTCTATTCAAAGCCCCAACCTTCACTTAAGACCTTGTACTTATTCTCATAATCAACATTCAAAAGGGATTTGGCCTCCTTATGGTCCTCCTGCAGCTCCTTAATCATTTCTTAGTAGGCCACATTATTAGCCATTGCCCAATCAAGGAGGCATTTCAAATGAAGGTAGGCTTCCTTGGCTTACTTAGAGACACCTTCCTTGAGTAACTTCGATAGCTCTTCCTTAGTCGAAGATAGGTGATCTTTTTCAAAGAGTTCATTGCACCTATAGACTAGCTCGGAGTTGATGGTGGAGAATTTTTCTAGTTTATCCACGAACTATTAAGAGCAAGAAAAATATCCAATCAACAATAATATGAAAAATATGAAGAGAAGACAAGCAAAGGGGAATAAAGATTTCATTTTTCATTGATAAATTATCATTTACAAATACATCAGTAAAAAAAAGAAAAATTATGATTGCAGGAGACAAAAAACAAAAGATGCTCAGGAAGATCTACACATTCTTCACGTCTATAGTAGGCCCAATAAAAATAGAGGCAGGAGTAGGCAGAGAAGAATGGTTATCAGTTAGGGGAGCAAAGGAGTCAACATCAATAATTTGGTGTTGGTCGACAGAGTCCAACACCAAAAGGGATTAACTGGACCCCTAGCATCTTCAATCTCCTCATCCATGTTAGGAGGAGCTCCTGGGTTATCTCTGAGAAAGAGCTCAGAATCCTGAGGGGCACTGACCTCCACCAAGGATGCCGACCAACCGTCCTTAAAGCATTTTTTCTTCACAAATTCAATTTGGAAATAAGCATCCCCAATGGATTTTTCCTATCCCTTATTGAAGCCAGACTCCCTGACCTTATCTCTCTTGGCCTCCCATTCAACATCTAGGTCCTTCTGTAGCTTGGCAACCTGCCCCCGAGCAATAACAGTAGTTTCATCGACAGACTTTATTTTTTCCTCTTATTTTTTCTACTCATGGGCCAGTGCCTGTTGGGAGTACAGTACTGACATTTTAAGCTCATCAAAGGCTTCTTCAACCTCATTTAAAGAAGAACACGTAACATCATCCTTCTCCAACATGTTGTTGAATTCAACCAAAAACTGCAATAGGGAAACAAAATAAGTTAACATAAGGAGTTGCAAAAAGAAGAATAAAGAAAGAAAAGGTGATAGTAGTTAACAGAGCTAGGCTTTGAGTAGCTCTTTCAGAATTCTTTGATCAGGGCAGTGTAAATACAGCACCCCTATGGTCTGGCAAAGTACCAAACCTTATTAACATGTCAGGCCAAACCAGGGCCAAGAGTCACTAGAGAGCCATATGACGATAAATCGACCAGCTCTTATTGGTTGGGATTAATTGAAGACTCTTTTGCCAACCTAGAAGGGATCCCTTTCCTTATTCATTTAAGTTGGACCTCCTCAACCTTCTTAGCTAGGGCTTCTTCCCAATATCATCTTTATTCTTTGATCCATCAGTAACTTGTTTGGAGGAGGCAGTAGCAGCTATGTCACCCAAAATATTAGGATGATTCCTCTTCACTATGGCAGTGGATAAGGGCAAGTTTGAATCAAAAGAAAAAGGGGAAGAAACAGTAAGTTCACCACTACCAGATGCAATGGCTGAAGATGTGGATAGGGGGTCTTGGTCAAGGTTTACTAAGGAAGAGGGTACAGCTACAGTTGGGCGAGCAACAAAGGAGGTGATGGTGTTCCTGCATTGCAACAAATAGGAGGCTAATTTGGTATGTTCCTCCCCTATTTTCTGGTGAATGACCCAGATGAACTTCAATTCTCTGATGTTAATGTCACTCTATTTTTGTCATTAATTAAGGTCTAAAATGGGAAATTACCAAAATGACCTTCCGAGTTGTCGGTTAGGCTTAAAATCATCCCGAGACCCAAACTAAACCCTCGGGTACACTATTATGACTATCTCGACCCGTCTAGACACATTGGTGCACTCAAAATGACCATACGGACAAATTACACCATGGGCCAGTTTGCACAGTTATTCATTGCCGAGATCGTTAGGCTACATGGGGTGCCCCTGGATATCGTGTCTGATAGAGATAAGATTTTTGTGTCACGCTTCTGGGAGAGCTTTCAGGAGGTCATGGGAACAGAGTTGAGATTGAGTTCAGCTTACCACCCACAGACAGATGGACAAACAGAGCGTACCAATCAGATGCTGGAGGATATACTACGCATGTGTGTCCTTGATTTTGGAGGTGGTTGGGAGTCGTACCTTCCACTGGTGGAGTTCGCCTATAATAACTCCTATCAATTCACGATCGACATGGCCCCATTTGAGGCATTGTATGGCAGGACTTGTCGTTCTCCATCTTGTTGTCTAGAGGTGGGGGATAATAAGTTGCTCGGACCAGAGATGATTTAAGAGACTTCAGATAGGATTGAGCTTATCAGGAGTCGCATTCGGGTAGCCCAGGACCGACAGAAGAGCTACGCCGATGGAAAGTGGTCCTTTCGAGAGTTTAGCATGGGGGACCAACTATTATTACGTGTATCTCATATGAAAGGAGTAATGAGGTTTGGGAATAAGGGGAAGTTGGCTCCGAGATACATGGACCCATTTCCCATTATCGAGAGGATTGGGCCATTGGCATACATACTTGGGTTATTGAAACACTTACACCATGTTCATGATGTGTTTCACATATCGTCATTGAGGCGGTATCTTCAGGATGACTTGGCCCACACTCACATCGTGATAGAGGAGATCGATTTGCAGCCCGACAGTTATTATGGGGAGAAGCCAGTGGCTATCCTAGATCACAGCGAGAGGAGACTGAGGTCAAAGGTAGTTCCACTTGTGCGGGTTTAGTGGCAGCATCACAATGTGGAGGAGTCCACTTGGGAGCGAGAGGCGAATATGCGTGAGAAATATCCAGATTTATTTGTACCAGGTATGCCTTACTTTCTTAATTTCAGGACAAAATTTCGTTATTAAGGGGGAAGTATGTAACACTCCGTATTTTTTAGAGCCTAAATAATTATGTGATTAATTATTATTGTGGGATTAATTAAATTAATATGCGAGAATTAATTGGTAATTAATCCATATTTAAAAATAATTATTAACTAGCGTGAAAAGGGTTAATACTTATTAATGAGAATCATTGAATATTACTGTGTGATATGTAATATGGAATTATGAAATTTGATAAATCGTGTCGGGACTAATTGATGGGGATAAAAAGAGAAACTATTTTTAGTGACTTCTATGGTAATTTCGAGTGCGTCGTTGAGTCCGGAAAGGTCGAGATAGTCAGAGAACACTACCCGGTTATTTTATTTAGACTCCGGGAGATTTTAGGCCTAATCAGCACCCCGTAGGGGTAATTTTGTAATTTTAAATTTTGGAGAAATTAAATGGACGAAAATTGGGAGTTTATTATATCAGCCACGAGAGGTTCATGTGACACCCCGACTAATTAAACACCGGGTAGCTACTCCTTTATAAAATTAATTCAAAATGCCAAGTTGGCTCAGTTAATAGCATCACTGTCGAAAACATTTTTAAAGATTACTAACCACCTAGTATTTAAAAAGTAAGTGCCAAATTTTATTAAATCTGATTAACATGCAACAAAAGTAATGAAGAAATAAATAACACCATTCACCATACTAAAGTGAAACGAATAACCATCACAAAATGTAAATAAAACCTGGAGGAAAAACTCCTCAATACAAATCCCACAACTGATAAGTAAACTGAAATAAATAACGAAAACTGAATACTGAGCAATACATGCTAGAGTCTGAAAACTGAAATGTAAAAATGTCTAATAGAATTGGGCAACATGCCCTACAACTGATAGATGCTGAGACTGGAATCCAAATGAGAGAAGCGTCTACATGCAAATCCCTGTAGCTTCCACAAACAGCTACAGCTCGTCACCTGAATGAGAATCCTATGCTTGGTGTCCTTGTGGCTGGGCACCTAAAATGGTTTTACAAAAATATATATATTTGAAAGCAAATGGGTCAGAGCCCGAAAGTGGAAATCATTTTAAAAACCTACAAGTGCTTTAAAAACATTTAAAACATTAAATGCAAAGTACATGTTAGGACGTGCACTCACATTAAATTCTCACCTCTCGACTAACTGTGTACTCCTAACGTAAGTACCCATCTATAACTATCCTTTCCACTAGCTAAGTGACAACGTATCTAGCTAGACTACCAAAAGTTCTACCCATTTTACTCGGTTAATTTAACATAACAAAGCTCGTAATTTAATAGAGGTTTAACGTAAACTCAGTTACTAAATATGCCATTGATATAACTATCAGTTAACTCGTCATATTTCTCAAAACCATACCGTAATATTTTACAATATTAACAAGAGGATTTCCATCAATTTAATGTATATTATTCACATCATAAATATACGATACAAGCACCCCGCAATCTAAGCTATGGTGCACACATACTCTGCTATCTATCCCGGTACATCACGTACATAAGGATCACATATTCCGAATCTTTCAGGAATAGTTCAGATAACACAAATCACAAATAGTGGAGGCGAACACAGTCACCATCACATGGGTCACGCACATACCTACGCTCCCATGGTCAGCGGACTTATTAATATCACAATAAGTCTTTCTATGACCTATGTTCATCAAGGTACCAGTCTATATCCTCCCCGTAGGCACACAAGGAATAGAGGGTCCTAAGCGAACGCAACCTCCCGTGATAGCAAGTATGGTAGGTATGTCATACACACAAGCCATATACTAATACTAAGTAACCACACATCTTAGTAATACCGTATTTTAATCGTAGTATATATTCTCATACTAACTATAATTAACACAGTTCATACTATTCCGGTTTATAATTTTACGCGCCATAACTATCTCACGTCGTAGTAGATACTCACGTCTCAACCCAAATCCGTCCATGCAATAACACTCTCATATGTAAATTCCTCCTCAATAACCCAAAAGTCCCAAATCTATCCTTACATCATTAAAGAATGTTAACTCTACTCTCGAACCAGTTTTCGGGACTCCAAAAATCAAAACAGTCCAAAAAGGACAAAACTGTCAACTCGTTAGAAGTCTCGTTCGAACGAGGCTTCGAACGAGTTTGGACTGTCAGGTCGTTAGAAGTCTCGTTCGAACGAGACTGTTCGAACGAGATCCCAGTTCGTTCGAACGAACTGACCCTTCTAACGATATCTCGTTCGAACGAGATATCGAACGAAAATCCCTACTCGTTAATAACGACTGGTCAACTCGTTAGAAGCTCATTCGAACGAGTTCGTTCGAACGACCTGGGGCTGCTTCTAACGAGATGCCAGTTTCGGCCCAGAACTTCCCAAAAATCATTTTTCACCATTTTTACTGCTCAAACCTCTTCTAAAATTCGTTCCCACAATATATTGAGTTCTCTAATCATCCTCAAACATGTTAAGGGGCTATACTAACATCATTAAAGGGTTTGATATCATCTAAACATCATTAAATCACAATTTCTACATTCATTCCCAATTTTCTTCAAGAACATAAACCCTAACTTTTTCTCATCATAAGTTCCCAGATTTTAATTCGTTTATGCATCATCTAGACATGAAATCTCCGAAATTTAAATCTCCCAACAATGTTTCTACATGCAAACCTATCCCAATATTCAATAATAACTTCAAATTTCATGGGTTTTCTTTTAATCTTTCAAGAACAATGTTTGCTTTGAGGGAACTTATGAAAACCTAATTTAATAAACCTCCGTAGTTTGTTGGGTTAATAAGGGTTGGTTGGGGTCAATCCTTATCAGATTACAACTCTCAATTTTCGTCACTTTTAATTACCCAAAAATATCAAATTACTAAAATACCCTTTGTAGTGCCGGGATGGCCTAAAAATACCCCGGGACCCAAACTATACCCCCGGCTAGTGTTTTCTGACTATCTCGACCCTTCCGGACGCGTTGGCACACTCAAAACGACCATACAGATTACAGATGTTAAATTCACTTTTAATATCAAAATATTATACCGTGACGCGGCGGTCCCACGCGTCTCAACAAAATTTCTAAAATGCCGTATATAAATCCCACGACAAATTTTATAATACCAAGTACATATATAATCATATATGCACCTAATCAAATACCAATTCGCATCACATCAGTATTTATAACCCGGATTAATTTCCAATTAATACGCATTTAATTAATTAATCCCAAAAATAAATATAGCCAAAAGTACGGGGTATTACATACTTCCCCCCTAATAACTGAATTTCGTCCCGAAATTCAAAACTAGAAAGTACCTGCTAAAAATAGCTCTGGATAACGTTCGCGCATCTCATCCTCGCGCTCCCATGTGGACTCCTCGACATTGTGATGTCGCCACTGAACACGCACTAACGGGACTATCTTTGACCGTAGTTTCCTCTCGCTTCGGTCCAAAATAGCAATCGGCCCTTCCTCATAAGAGCTATCCGGCTGGAGATCGATGTCCTCCACAGAAATGTGAGAATGAGCCAAATCATCCCTAAGGTATTTCCTCAGCGAGGAAATATGGAACACGTCGTGAATTCGATGAAAATGCTCCGGTAACCCGAGTCTATACGCAACCGGTCCGATCCGCTCAATAATAGGAAACGGCCCCACATACCTCGGTGCCAACTTCCCCTTCTTCCCGAATCGCATAATCCCCTTCATCGGAGAAACCCTGAGCAAAACCTGGTCCCCCACTTGGAACTCCCTGAAAAACCTCTTCGCATCAGCATAACTCTTCTGCCTGTCTTGAGCTACCCGAATGCGACTCCGAATCAACTCAATCCTTGCCGAAGTATCCTGAATCACTTCCGGCCCAAGTAGTTTGTTGTCCCCCACTTCTAACCAACATGCTGGGGAACGACAAGGCCTACCGTACAATGCCTCAAACGGAGCCATGCCAATCGTGAACTGATAGGAGTTGTTGTAAGCAAACTCCACCAGTGGAAGATACTGCTCCCATCCACCCCCGAAGTCAATAATACACATGCGTAGCATGTCTTCCAACATCTAATTGGTGCGCTCGGTCTGCCCATCAGTCTGCGGATGATAAGCCGTACTTAACCGCAATTTCGTGCCCATGGCCTCCTGGAAACTCTCCCAAAACCTCGAAACAAATATCTTGTCTCTGTCAGACACGATATTTAGGGGCACACCGTGAAGTCTCACAATCTCTGAAATGAAGAGCTGGGCATACTGACCCGCAGTGTAATCAGTCCTAACGGGTAAAAAGTGAGCGACCTTAGACAATCTGTCCATAATTACCCAAACGGAGTCATGACCCCTCTGCGACGTAGGCAACCCCGTGATAAAGTCCATGGATATGCTCTCCCACATCCACACCGGAACCTCCAATGGCTGTAGCAATCCTGTTGGTCTCTGATGATCCACTTTTACAAGCTGACAAGTGGTGCATTTCGAGACAAACTCAGCGATATCTTTCTTCATACCGCTCCACCAATACTGCCGTCTCATGTCTTGGTACATTTTGTCCCCTCCGGGATGTACCGCGAACCGTGAGCCGTGCGACTCTGCCATAACATCGTTTCGCAATCCTTCCCCTTCCGGAACTACCAATCTCCCATTGAAGCGCAATCCCCCGTCTGAGCTAACGGTATAGGACTCGGCTCCCTCTGCTAGCAACCGAACTATCTGCTCCTGACAGAACGTGTCATTAGCCTGTGCCCGTACTACCTTTGTGACAATCTGCGGTGTAACAGTCATCACAGACATGAAAGATCGGGCCACTGCATCCTGGTGTCCCAATTCCTTCCACTTTGCCTTCCACACCTCTGCCACCTCATCTGCTGGCCTACGGCTCAACGCGTCTGCTACTACGTTAGCCTTGCCCGGGTGGTACTGGATGTCGAACTGGTAATCTTTCACAAATTCAAGCCACCTACGCTGTCGCATATTTAATTCCTTCTGTGTGAACAGATACTATAGTGACTTGTGGTCCGTGAACAGCTGAAACTTCTCCCCCAAAAGATAGTGCCTCCAAATTCGTAAGGCAAATACCACTGCCGCCAACTCTAAATCATGCGTGGGGTAATTCTTCTCATGAGGCTTAAGCTTACGGGAAGCATAAGCTATGGCCTGTCTCTCCTGCTGCAAAACACCTCCAAGCCCTTGCAAAGACGCATCGGTGTAAACCAAATACTCAACTCCCGGTCTCGGCAATGCTAACACAGGTGCTGAGGTCAATTTGTCCTTCAACTCATCAAATGCCAACTGACAGGCATCACTCCAGATATATGGCACACCCTTACGAGTAAGATGTGTCAAAGGACCTGCTATCTCCGAGAAACCCCGAATAAACCTCCTGTAGTATCCTGCTAAACCCAAGAAACTACGAATCTCCGTTGGTGTCGTGGGCTGTCCCCACTCCCTCACCGCTGACACCTTCCCCGGATCAACAGATATTCCCTGATCGGAAATAATATGACCCAAGAACTGGACTTCCTTCAACCAAAACCCGCACTTCTCGTATTTTGCATACAACTCGTTCTGATGAAGTGTCTGCAAAACCTGCCTCAAATGCTCGGCGTGCTCCTCCTCTGTCTGAGAGTAAACCAGGATGTCATCAATGAAGACAATGACAAACTGGTCTAAGAAGTCCCTGAACACTCTGTTCATCAAGTCCATAAACACTGCTGGAGCGTTGGTCAAGCCGAAAGGCATAACCCGAAACTCGTAAGAACCATATCTCGACAAGAACGCAGTCTTCGAGACATCCTCCTCCCTGATACGCAACTGATGGTAACCCGATCTCAAGTCAATCTTCGAGAAGAAAGAAGCTCCTCTCAACTGGTCGAATAAGTCATCGATTCGAGGAAACGGATAATTATTTCGTATCGTGACCTTATTCAACTCTCGGTAGTCCACACACAACCTCAGTGAACCGTCCCTCTTCTTCACAAACAAAACTGGAGCGCCCCAAGGTGAGGTACTCCTGCGAATAAAGCCCTGCCCTAACAGCTGCTCTATCTGATCCCGTAACTCTCGCATTTCAGCTGGAGCCATACAGTACGGTGCACGTGCTATAGGTCTCGTACCCGGTAGTAAATCAATAACGAAATCTATCTCTCGACTGGGTGGTAAGCCTGGTATCTCCTGAAACACATCTGAATACTCCCTGACAACCGGAATCGAATCTAAAGGAATAACAACCTCCTTAGAGGTATCCTCCTCTATGTAATACAGATGAGCGGTCGATCCTCCCTCTGGGCGAGGCATCGCCACTATAAACATCTCTTGCCCCGGAATGGCAAAAACAATGCTCCCGCTGAAGCAATCAATCATGGCCCTATATGCTACGAGCCAATCCATACCGATGATCACATCATGAACATGCATGTCTAACACTAACATGTCTGCAAGCAATACCAAACCACCAACCTCTACCCCGACTCCTCGGCATATAAAGAAAATAAGTGACCCACTCCCTAATGGTGAGTCGACACACGTCACTGTGCTCTCTGCCGTAGCTAACAATCCTAAAGCTTTCACGAAGTGTGTAGCAATAAAACAGTGTGTAGCACCCGTATCAAATAACACCCGACCCATAGTGCCATGGATAGGAAACGTACCCTCGATCGCGGGCGGTGCCTGTGGAACTGCAGCCTGGTGAACGTTGTAGACACGTCCATACTGTAGCTGCCCCTGCTGAGCTGGGACTGCTGGAATGGGTGGCAATGCTGCCATCTGTGGCGGTGCAGGAAGAGCGGCGGGAAACATAGGTCTCTGTGGCTCCTGGCGAGCACCCTGCTGCTGCTGCTGTGGGGCCCTGCCCCTATCAGGGCAATCCTGCTTCTTATGGCCAGTCTTGCCACAAGTAAAGCACTTCCCTGGGAAATTCCCTCCCCTCTGCCCCTGCTGTCCCCAGCCCTGGTGGCCGTTACCATTCCTCCCTTGGCCCTGCTGGCCCTGATGGAACTGCTGCCCATTCTGCCCCTGTTGGCCCTGCTGACCGTTTGGACCCTGATGGCCCTGACGGAAACCTCCCTGTCCCTGCCTGTAGTTCCCTGACCGGAACCTCTTATTGTCCCCCTGCTGGGTACCCTGCTCAGTCTGTGCCCCGCTGGCACCATGTCCTCCAGTCCTGCCCTGATGGCTAGACTCCCCTGACCGCTTGCCCTCGACCATATGAAATCGGTGGTCCTGGCAGTGCAATAGTGCAGCGTTAACCACATCAGAATACGTGGCCAACGATAGGTTCCCTAGCAGATGCTGACGGATCCTCCAATTCAACCCATCAGTGAACTTCTCTATCTTCTTCTTCTCTGTTGGAATTTCGTCTGGAACGATGTTCAACAGGTTAGTAAACTCGGCCTCATACTCGGCCACTGTCTTGCTCTACTGCCTCAGACTCATAAGCTTCCTCCTCATCTCTGTATGAACTGCGGATGGAAAGTACTTGCGGTCAAACCGCACCCAGAACTCCTGAATGGTGAGGGTATCCCTCTCCTCTGCGGTGGTGATAGACTCCCACCACTGCAGTGCAGATCCCACTAGCTTGAAAGTAGCTAGCACCTATTTCTGAACGTCAGTGCACTCATGCATCCTCAAATGCCTCTGCATGTCCTTCCTCCATTGGCTCGAGATAACCACATCTGAGCTTCCAGCAAACTCTGGCGGATGCGCTTTCTGAAAAGCGTCACGTACACGCTCCCAAGCAGATGGGAATGCATTAACCTGTGCTGGCGCGACAACCGGCGCCTGAGGTGGTGCCTGCTGGATCATGGCAATCGCTGCATTTACCGCTTGGGCTACTATAGCAGCAACCTCAGCGGCGTTCAACATGCCCTGAACTGGAGCGGGCTGTGGTTCGGGCATAGCATTCCTGGGAACTCGTCGTGCACGTCGTGGAGGCATCTGAAATAAGAACAAAGTTTATAAGTTCGCAGTTTATAAACTTAATATAGCTGAAGAACGAAACGTACACAAAAGAATACAACATTCCTAAAATATAGGGCTCTATATCAAAGAAAACGTAGCGGAAACATAATAGCCGTACAGATCCTAAAGGACACTAGAACCTGATGCTCTGATACCACCTGTGACACCCCGACTAATTAAACACCGGGTAGCTACTCCTTTATAAAATTAATTCAAAATGCCAAGTTGGCTCAGTTAATAGCATCACTGTCGAAAACATTTTTAAAGATTACTAACCACCTAGTATTTAAAAAGTAAGTGCCAAATTTTATTAAATCTGATTAACATGCAACAAAAGTAATGAAGAAATAAATAACACCATTCACCATACTGAAGTGAAACGAATAACCATCACAAAATGTAAATAAAACCTGGAGGAAAAACTCCTCAATACAAATCCCACAACTGATAAGTAAACTGAAATAAATAACTAAAACTGAATACTGAGCAATACATGCTAGAGTCTGAAAACTGAAATGTAAAAATGTCTAATAGAATTGGGCAACATGCCCTACAACTGATAGATGCTGAGACTGGAATCCAAATGAGAGAAGCGTCTACATGCAAATCCCTGTAGCTTCCACAAACAGCTACAGCTCGTCACCTGAATGAGAATCCTATGCTTGGTGTCCTTGTGGCTGGGCACCTAAAATGGTTTTACAAAAATATATATATTTGAAAGCAAATGGGTCAGAGCCCGAAAGTGGAAATCATTTTAAAAACCTGCAAGTGCTTTAAAAACATTTAAAACATTAAATGCAAAGTACATGTTAGGACGTGCACTCACATTAAATTCTCACCTCTCGACTAACTGTGTACTCCTAACGTAAGTACCCATCTATAACTATCCTTTCCACTAGCTAAGTGACAACGTATCTAGCTAGACTACCAAAAGTTCTACCCATTTTACTCGGTTAATTTAACATAACAACGCTCGTAATTTAATAGAGGTTTAACGTAAACTCAGTTACTAAATATGCCATTGATATAACTATCAGTTAACTCGTCATATTTCTCAAAACCATACCGTAATATTTTACAATATTAACAAGAGGATTTCCATCAATTTAATGTATATTATTCACATCATAAATATACGATACAAGCACCCCGCAATCTAAGCTATGGTGCACACATACTCTGCTATCTATCCCGGTACATCACGTACATAAGGATCACATATTCCGAATCTCTCAGGAATAGTTCAGATAACACAAATCACAAATAGTGGAGGCGAACACAGTCACCATCACATGGGTCACGCACATACCTACTCTCCCATGGTCAGCGGACTTATTAATATCACAATAAGTCTTTCTATGACCTATGTTCATCAAGGTACCAGTCTATATCCCCCCCGTAGGCACACAAGGAATAGAGGGTCCTAAGCGAACGCAACCTCCCGTGATAGCAAGTATGGTAGGTATGTCATACACACAAGCCATATACTAATACTAAGTAACCACACATCTTAGTAATACCGTATTTTAATCGTAGTATATATTCTCATACTAACTATAATTAACACAATTCATACTATTCCGGTTTATAATTTTACGTGCCATAACTATCTCACGTCGTAGTAGATACTCACGTCTCAACCCAAATCCGTCCATGCAATAACACTCTCGTATGTAAATTCCTCCTCAATAACCCAAAAGTCCCAAATCTATCCTTACATCATTAAAGAATGTTAACTCTACCCTCGAACCAGTTTCCGGGACTCCAAAAATCAAAACAGTCCAAAAAGGACAAAACTGTCAACTCGTTAGAAGTCTCGTTCGAACGAGGCTTCGAACGAGTTTGGACTGTCAGGTCGTTAGAAGTCTCGTTCGAACGAGACTGTTCGAACGAGATCCCAGTTCGTTCGAACGAACTGACCCTTCTAACAATATCTCGTTCGAACGAGATATCGAACGAAAATCCCTACTCATTAATAACGACTGGTCAACTCGTTAGAAGCTCGTTCGAACGAGTTCGTTCGAACGACCTGGGGCTGCTTCTAACGAGATGCCAGTTTCGGCCCAGAACTTCCCAAAAATCGTTTTTCACCATTTTTACTCCTCAAACCTCTTCTGAAATTCGTTCCCACAATATATTGAGTTCTCTAATCATCCTCAAACATGTTAAGGGGCTATACTAACATCATTAAAGGGTTTGATATCATCTAAACATCATTAAATCACAATTTCTACATTAATTCCCAATTTTCTTCAAGAACATAAACCCTAACTTTTTCTCATCATAAATTCCCAGATTTTAATTCGTTTATGCATCATCTAGACATGAAATCTCCGAAATTTAAATCTCCCAACAATGTTTCTACATGCAAACCTATCCCAATATTCAATAATAACTTCAAATTTCATGGGTTTTCTTTTAATCTTTCAAGAACAATTAAGATTCTTCAATTTCTAACATGGAAAAGACATTCTTCGAATTTAAATGAAATAAAGTCACTTGCCTTGGTTTGATTTCTGGTTTCGGTGTGGATTTGGTGTAGAATTTCTGCAGAATTCCTCTCTCTCTCTCCTTCTCCAAGCTTTCTTCTCGAAAAGGCTATGGTGGCTAGGGTTTGCTTTGAGGGAACTTATGAAAACCTAATTTAATAAACCTCCGTAGTTTGTTGGGTTAATAAGGGTTGGTTGGGGTCAATCCTTATCAGATTACAACTCTCAATTTTCGTCACTTTTAATTACCCAAAAATATCAAATTACTAAAATACCCTTTGTAGTGCCGGGATGGCCTAAAAATACCCCGGGACCCAAACTATACCCCCGGCTAGTGTTTTCTGACTATCTCGACCCTTCCGGACGCGTTGGCACACTCAAAACGACCATACGGATGACAGATTTTAAATTCACTTTTAATATCAAAATATTATACCGTGACGCGGCGGTCCCACGCGTCTCAACAAAATTTCTAAAATGCCGTATATAAATCCCACGACAAATTTTATAATACCAAGTACATATATAATCATATATGCACCTAATCAAATACCAATTCGCATCACATCAGTATTTATAACCCGGATTAATTTCCAATTAATACGCATTTAATTAATTAATCCCAAAAATAAATATAGCCAAAAGTACGGGGTATTACAGTTCATTAGGGTTATCATATACAAAAATAAGGAACGGCCACATAGGGTGTGAGGGAGAACAAATTCCAAGAAGGAAGGCCCAATTAGCACCACCTTGCATAACCACCATCACCATCATGTAGATAGAAACAAGAGGAACACATCCATACCAAAAACATTAAGAAATCAGACGATTGATTAAAGGCAAGTGTTTATTACTTTCGTGATTTAGTAATAATTATGTTGATGATTGAATTTTGATGAAACTTGATGATTTGATTCATATTGGGGTCTGAAATTATAGGAGATTAAATTCCTTCATGTAGATAGGTTGTCATCCACGAATTTATGATAATTTACATGAACAAATCTGGGTTATATTAGTTGTTGAATTGAAATTAGAAAGAACTAGGGTTTTAATGGTGTAATTTGGGGATTTAGTAATTAATTAATGTATTGTGAAGATTTAATGATTCTAGGTTGTTAGAAATCATCTAAATGTGTTAGAACATCAATTGGGTTTGATGTTTGAGTGTTTGGGAATGGACAGTAGAATTTTTAGAGCTATTAATGGTTGAAAAACGCAAAATTTAGGGGAAGAAGACGAAACAGTGGGTCTCGCGCGAAGGGTTGTTTAAGCGAGATTTGCATCTCGCGCGAAGTCACTCGAGCGACACGTGGCAGTCGTTCAAACGACGTTGCCATCTGGTTCGAGTGATGTGGTAAATTTTTGGGTATTTTCTTACGGTCCAGTTTTGGAATATTAAGTTTATTGGAGAGAGAAAAACGGCCAGTTAACAAAATTGAAACGAGACAAGTTTACAAGAAAGTGTGTGAGAGTTATACTTTAATTATTTTGGGAAGAAATTTTAACTTGGAAATTCCGTGAGAGTCTTGGTAATCTAATGATATTGTAAACTACGTAACAATGAGAATAAAATATGTATAGTAAGTATGCAAGTAGGTTGGGAGAATACCTATAAACTTTAATAGGATGTGTGAATACCTATTTACTTAATATTTTTGTTAAGTGCACTAATGGGTGATAACCCGGGGGTGTAAGGTTATGTTGTTTTATACACTAAAGGGTGATAACCCGGGGGTGTAAAGTTATTATTACGTGCACCAATGGGTGATGACCCGAGGGTGCAAGGATATTGTATTAAGTGTATTAATGGGTGATAACCCGGGGGTACAGGATTATTTTATTAATGGCACTAAGGGGGTTTAAACGGGGGATGCAAGACTGATATATATATATATATATATATATATATATATTATGAGAAATTCTACTAAGAGAAACTAGTAATTATGGAAATGAGGACAAACGAATTAATCTTAATGAGATAAAGTCTTAAATATTCAAATAGTGAACGTGATAGGTAGTAACATGTGATAGACTACGTATGGGTTATTGTATGGGAGTTACGAAAATACTATTGTTGGATGTAGATAGTGTTAAGTGACTTGAACTAGCTAGCTTGGGTAGAGTTACCAGTACTAAATAGAAGATGCGTTAGGAATGCATGATAGAAGAGAGGTGAGATCTTCATGTGAGAGCGCGAATGAGAGTTATTCGCTTTGAATTCATGTGATTATTGAACTCATATTTGACTTGTTAAATTCATTAAAAACTGGAAAAATAATTGATAAAATTATTTTGATTCATGTGGTATTATTCATATTGTTATTGAGCAAGTTGTCATGAGATTTTTATATGACACGGAGGTTGGGTTCCCATCAAAATTCATGCTTCCCGGGCTATGGCTTGATAAAGCATATGTAGATGGGGTGAGTCTTGGTGACCCATTGATGTGTTGTTGAGAAATTTATTGATAAATGCTTATGAGATTAATTTGAATATTCGTACTCGTGTTGTTACATTTTATTCACCGTTAATATATTTATTGGGCATCTTTCTTGTCGTATTGTGTACTTCTCCATATTTTCTTTCAGTGGCAGGTTAGCGTGGATTGGGACGCTATGGACCAATTTTGATGATTTTTAGCGTGGATTATTTGGGAAGAATATTTTTTGGAAGATTTGTATTATTTTATTGTGTTGTATAGAGCATTGGTGATTTATATTATTTCGAGAGTTTGTTGTATTAATTTGAAGAGTTTGAGATTAGTGGTTTCTCTTGTTTTGTGGGATTTTATTTAGATGCTCTATACCTTGTTTATATTGTGGATTTAGTTAGTTTTATCGATAGTGCACGTGTGAGTCGTGTCGAGACTAATTGATGGGGATAAAAAGAGAAACAATTTTTAGTGACTCGTATGGTAATTTCGAGTGCGTCATTGAGGTCGGGAAGGTCGAGATAGTCCGAAAACTCTACCCGAGTATTTTATTTAGACTCCGGGAGATTTTAGGCCTAACCAGCACCCCGTAGGGGTAATTTTGTAATTTTAAATTTTGGAGAAATTAAATGGACAAAAATTGGGAGTTTATTATATCTGCCACGAGAGGTTCATTAGGGTTATCATATACAAAAATAAAGAACGACCATAGTGGGTGTGAGGGAGAATAAATTCCAAGAAGGAAGGCCCAATTAGCACCACCTTGCACAACCACCACCACCATCGTGTAGATTGGAACAAGAGGAACACATCCATACCAACAACATTAATAAATCAGACGATTGATTCAAGGCAAGTGTTTATTACTTGTGTGATTTAGTAATAATTATATTCATGATTAGAGTAGGTGATAACCCATTAAATTATGAGATTGAATTTTGATGAAAACTTGGTGATTTGATTCATATTGGGGTCTGAAATTATAAGAGATTACATTCCTTCATGTAGATAGGTTGTCAATCAGGGCTGTAGAGGCCAACAATAGTTCTGAAAGGCTCGCATAGCCAAAGGGACAATGGGAGAACAATTGGGAGCTAAGACTGCCAGTCCGAGGGAAGGACAATCCAAAATGGTCTGTGGGACCAGTGACAAGAAATGGCTCGAGAAGTTTCCCTATGTGTAGAGAGTGGGACTACTAGTGTTGAATGTGTCCACATTGAGAAATGATACCGATAAGATTTGAGAAGGGTAAACCATGCCAATTAGGCATAACAATTGAAGGAGTGCAATTTTCAGAGGAGGAATTAGGCCCAAGAAGTTACAACCCGAGAGTGGCGGGTTTAGGCAGGACCTGTGGAGTCCTCAGTAATAATAGCATATTAATCCTCAAGGTCATTTGTGTCCCGAGATGAAATAGGGTGGCCAGTAAGGCCATAATTGAGGCCTAGAGATTTGGGCCAATGTTTCAATGATAGGCGTGTAAACCACGGAGAAAAATATTTTTCCCATTCTGAGGAGGGAGCAAATATTGGGTGAAATACTAGATGTATAAAGATTGCATATGCTCATGGGTTGTGTTGGCAGCTACGTACTAGGGCCCTATGATCAGTTGAGCCTGATGAAGTTTTATTTCATTCTTGCGAGAAAAGGATTAGGTCAAGTGACATGGGGGTGTCACAATTCACATATGAATTGTTAACACTAAATTTCACGTGCGAGTCGAGTTTAGTGGGCACATTGGATTTAATCATATCATTACAAACTTATTTATCATAGGTAACAGGACTTTCTAATGCCGTCCGTGAGTGAGCCGGGTGGGCCCTAAAAGCATATTTTATTGTTATAATTTACTATTGCATTGACTTATCATAGTAGATATAATTATGGTAGTGTGTAGTGATAATTACCTAATGTTTGAACGATAGTAGATTTAATGATAAAACTATCGTGCTAGATACTTCGAGTGAGGAAAATTATTTTTGTGAGGTGCCACCGGAAATAGGGTTGGACTTATATATATATATATATATATATATATATATATATATATATATATATATATATATATATATATATATTTATATATATATCTGTGTGTGTGTGTGTGTGTGTGTGTGTGTGTGAAAATTTCATGATATCATAGACTTCGGTGAGTATATTGCCTCATTAGGGGGATCCCGGCGCGTAGGGATTAATGTACTAAGGTGACTCAAGATGCATTGTGTTCTTTATCAAGCCTCAAGATATAGCTTATTATATATTGCACCGAAACTCGGGTTAGTGATAGTGAAATGTTTCATGATATTTTTACGAACATAAGTAGACTTTTATGTCAACATACGGAGATTGCAGGAAGGTACATGTTATGGATTAGGGGCCTTACAGATCTTGAAAATTGATAATGTTAGGTAGTAGTGTATCGTAGGGGGTCCTTATTTGAATTTTTATTTGCGAGACATCCCATGCATGAAACTCGCGAACGTCAGGAGCTGGAGAGAAGTTTGAATAATAGTACATGGGATTCATACCTTAGTAATTGTACATTCAGAGAGTATAATTAAGAGTGGATAATTCCACTATGATATGAGAATATATTTCATTAATACAATAATGCGCAAGGTATAGGGTGTATGGGCGCCCTAGGTAATAGAATCTTGATTTTTTGTAATCGTTCGGGATGTATGGGATAAGGTAAATGAAGATAGAAGTGGAGATATCAGGACTTGATGGTACGCTCATGAGAATGGTATGGTATTAAGCATTATATTGTGATTGTAATGTGAACCGACAACATTTAACTCGAGGAGTTGCAGTTTATTCCTTAAGATTTGTCAGAGGCGTACGTTTTACGAGAAATTAATTATTAGAATGGGGGAAGGACCTGTGACTCGCAGCGAGCCAAAGTCACATGGATCACAGTTAGAGGTACTTTGAGAGAGTATAAGATGTGTCATGTTATAAATGACAGTGGTGATAAAATTCTATGAAGAGAATATATGGCTAAAGTCATTTTTGCAATGGGTCATTTGTCCTTTGAAAAAGGGTGGACCACCCAAAACCAATAGAGGTTTCTTCAACCGTTAGGGATTCTGAAGTAGGAATGGGAGAGTATTCCCAAGGATTTTATCGATAATGGGGTTACTATCCTATATGGGTGATAAAGGATAGGTTGGCCGAGGTAGCTCACGTTATGCCAATTAGGACTGGTCGTACTATAGGACAGTATGCGTAGATCTTATTAATTAAGATAGTGAGGTTATATGGGGTACCACTTGATATCGTGTCCAATTGGGACAAGATCTTTGTCTTTCAATCTTGGAAAAGTGTTCATGAGGCCATGGGAATCGAGTTGTGATTGAGTGCGACCTATCATCCACCGACGAATGGGCATAACAAGCGGACTAGTCAAATATTGGAATATAAATTATATGTGTACCCTTGAATCTCAGGGGAGGATGAAAATAGTCCCTTCCACTAGAGGAGTTTGTGTACAATCACTCATATAAGTTCACTTTCGGGCATGGTGCAAGTGGAAGTATGACACAGTAAGCCTTGTTATTCTCCTGTTTGTTAAGTAAAGGTGGGGGACCAGGTACTATTGAGAAGATCAGAGATGAGTTAATACTTATCGTATATAATGTGTGAAAAATATATATATTGTGCAAATAACCTAGTTATGTGCGATGTTGAGAGAAGAGATCATATGTATCTAAAGAAAGATTAACCTACTAAGGCGCGAATAGAAGATGGCTAGATAGTGAATAGCTAAAATAAAGTTTAAGTAGTGAAGCGTAAAACGGTAAGACTTGGGCAAGAACCTACGTGACAGGGTAACCTCGAGTTTAAAATGAACATATATGAAGTATTCATTATTAAAGGTATTCAATAGTGTACAATATGGGTGGTACAGGGTAGTTTACTTGTGAGCGCAACAATACGATGCGCAACATATATACATCGTTGTTTGTACCTGTGTACTTTTTCCAAATTTCAAGACGAAATTCCGTTGTAGGGGGTGTATGTAACTCCCCGTATTTTTTATGATTAAATAATTATGGGATTTATGTATTATTGTTGTATTAATTAAATTAAAAGGTGAGAAATTTTTTTGTTAATTAATTAATCTGGATTGAAATAATTATTAATTAGCATGCCAAAGGTTAATACTTATTTATGAGAACTGTTGAATATTACCGTGTGGTCATGTAATATGGAATTATAAAATTTTATAAATTGTCGAGAGTGTGAAACATGACGGTTTGGTATTTTATATCGGGACGCGCGTGTGAGTCATGTTGGGACTAATTTAATGGATTAAAGAAGTAAATTATTTTTAAGTAACTCGTATGACCATTTCGAGTGCTCGATTGAGTCCGAAAGGGTCGAGATAGTCAGAAAACTCTACTCAGGTGTTTTAATTGGACTCCGAAATATTTTTGGGCCTAACCGGCACCCCGTAGGGGTATTTTTGTCTTTTGAATTTTTGGGGAATTATTATGGAATTAGATAATTAAAGATGAGAGTACGTGGTTGAGATGGAGTCTATCAGTTTCTAAACCTAAGAGAGACAGATGAAGAACCACAGAGGAAGAAGAAGAGTTCCATAGGTGTTCTTGGTGCAAGACTCAAGCCCTCACAACACAAATCCCACCAACATGTAGATCCCAGCTAGGGGTGGCAATTTGTGTTCGTCGTGTCGTGTTCGGGTCACGTCATGTCGGGTTCATGTTAAGTATTAGTCAACCCTAACCCGACCTATTTAACTAATCGTGTCAGATGAGCAAACACTAACCTGACCTATTTATTATCGTGTCGTGTTCGAGTTGACCCGCATAACCCATTAAGTAAAATATAAAATAATTTTGTTCTTCTCTCTTAGCCAATCATAGGCCTACAATAACTTAAATTTTATTAATTTCAACTTCTTGCAACACATAAATAATTTATCATCCGATTTTCCATGAATTTTATAGAATGCCTATCAAGATATATAAATTATCTAATATATTCTCCATAAAATACGAATTAAACGGGTTTATTCGTGTCATTTTCGAGTTATAAGTGTTTGACACTAACCCAACCCGTTTATTATTCGTGTTGGCGGGTCGTGTCAAATTCGGGTTCGTGTCAAGAAATCGTCAACCCTAACCCGCTAACTTCGTGTCGAGTTCGTGTCGTGTCAAAAATTGACACCCCTAATCCCAGCAACGCTCTGTTTGGGAGTGGTGGGATAAGCACCCAAAAGTGTACATTTTATACCCCGAATAGACGTATTTTAGTTGCTAATTCTCGACAAAAATGGTCTTATGTGTGTAAATGTTCAATGTACAGGCTTGATTGCAGTTGTGGTGTCAAAAGCATTATTTCGAGGCAATTTGCAGTCAAATGGAGCTAATTACCTTACCCCGTAACCTCGCCCGAGCCTAAACCTGTCCCTAAATCTACCCCGAAGCCTATGTGTGTTTAGTTTTTTCCTTTATAATTTTTTCCTTTTTAGATTTTTAGTTTGAGTCGTTTTTATTTTTAGAGTTTATTTTAGATTTATTTAGAATTTCTAGGTTTTATTTTCTATTTTTATATTTTATTTTTATTAGTGTAATTTTATTTTATTTTGATTAGTTTTTATTTTATTTTATTAGGATTAATTTTTTTTAGGAATTCATTTATTTTAGTTTTGCTATATTTTACTTTTTAGGATTTTAGTTTTAGTTTCATAGATTTTTATTTTTATTTTTTTTAGTCTTATTTTTTATTTGAGTCTTTATTTTATTTTTAGAGTAGGATTTTATTTTTATTAGTTTTATTTAATTTTTAGTGTTATTTGTTTCTAAGGTGCAAATATAACACACACACTCACACACACTACCTACATCCACTTTACTATCCCTAAACAACCCCTCACCCACCCCTACTTTCCCTACACCCTCTCACACACTAACTCTTACACCTTCATCTTTCTGCCTCCCACTTTCTCCCTCCTCTCACCAAAACTCCATAACTAAACCCCCACCAACAAACCCATCACACATTCTCTTTCCTCTCTACCATTACTATACCCAAAACCCAACCACCATCTTCCAACCTCACTAACCCGTCGCCCCTCCGGTCGAACCCGGAATCGACCCCCATCCCTCCTGCCCCAGCGTGACTTAAACCCCTTCCGCCTGCGATACCAACCAAAATCGCTACCTGCCGCCGGTCCATAACCCGTGACCTCCGACCCGCAATCCTTAACGCACCTGCTACCTAAACCCATAGACCTAGCAGCTTCGAACTCCCGGTCACCCAACCCGCGGCTTTATTCCAGTCAACTCGCGATCATGCCCAAACCCTAAAACTCACCATCTCAACCTATAAACCCGGTTCCATCCAATATACACGAGACCCATTTCCCCATCTCTAAACCAAGCCACGATTTCATCCACCTGTTCAAAACCAAATGAAACAAAAGAAACAAAATAACCCATTTAAAATTCCTTTTAATCTAATTCCCTTAATACCCCCAACTACCACTTTTACCCCAATGCCCAAACTACCCTCAATTGCAATTTTGATTTTTATTCACTCACACTCTCATTACCTCACACAATCTATGACACACCTCTCCCACATGCACACCCCTAACCTATTTCCACATATATCCTCAGTTCCATGTGGACTATAAAAGATGACTCAAGGCCATTTGAAGGAGGATCATCAAATTATTCTAGAGAGACTTGGAGAAGAAGATAGATAGTTTAGTGTAGGAAATAAATTACGTAGAATTATTTTGTAAATAGTTTTATTTTTATTTTTTGTTAGAGATTAGTGAGTGATAATTGGTGAGAAATTCAATTGAGTGTGTTTTTATTATTAAGTCATTTTGATGCGCAATTTGAATGGATGATGTGCAAATTCAAGGATTGGAGTTCAATTTCGCTCAAAGAGATTTGGTTTGATTATTCTCTTCTCTACTTTTATTTTAATTGTCTAGTATATTTGATTATTATTTTTAATATGATGTTAGGCGAAATCCCCTTTCAAGCGGTGGGGTGAACCCTTATTTCATGTTATTTTTATTTAATTAGTTTGATTAATTGAAAATTCCCTTTGAAAGTTAATTTTGATCCCTCACTCTTAAATTTACGCCTCGAGAGAGGGTAAATGATTTTCGAGAGAAAATCGAAATTCTAGTTACAATACTCATTTTAGATTCGAATTAGAGATAGGGGTTTCTTAAATGTGATACTATTCCTTTAATTTCAACTCTAATTTCATTTTCTATGATTTATACAAATTTTAATTGATTGATCCTAGCGGGTGATTAATTAAAAGGAGTGTAGATCTATTTTCTAGAGTTGTGGTGGGTTAAACTTAATTTTCTAAAAGATTACTATTAAAATTACACTTGCAACGATAGTTGATTTGTAATTTTAATATTAATTTGGGAGAATTCAAATAATTAAATTAATTAATTATAATAGCTAAAATTTGTGGTGTAGTCCTACTCCTTGATTACTCTCACATTATTTACCTCACTTGGTCTCTTATTTTAGTGTTAGACTTAGTTCATATTTTTAGTCACTTTTTAGTTTGTTCATTACATCTTTGATTTAGTTAGTGTTATATCTGATCCTCACCCAAATTATTTTAATATTGAAAAGGCTAAAAAAATAGAAAAAGTAAAAATCACAAAAAGAAAATAAAAGCGAATTACAATTGATTTCTCCTCGCTTTACCCCCTTGATTTGTATTGACATCCTTGCTTACCGCTACACTTTAGATTGTTATATTTTTGTAGGTATGTGAGGTTTTGATTAACTTGGCTTGCAACAACGACATCCACATAAAAGTCTAAGTTATCAAATGTGTAGCTTAATTTTTAAGGAGGAAGTAATTAATTGTATTTGAATGAACAATTTGGAGAACAATAGATGAACTTTATGTAATTTAGTTTTCATTACATTCAGGTGGTTTAACTAAGAATTTTATGTTAAATGAGCGGAATGGAAAAATATGGCTCACATAGACAACCTCAAGTAATTGGAAAAATATTTTGTTGAGTTGAGTTGGGTTGCTATTACTTCCATTGAATCATGTCTCTACAAATCATGAATCTTATTATTGTACATGGTAGATAAAAAAGAAAAGAACAGAAGTAAAAATACCATGTTAATCGATTGTATGGTTTATAAATTAGATTTGATACATTGAGTGAGTAGAAACTGCATTCTAATCTTATCAAAATTTCTACAGTATGATAGTACTTTGTATGTCTCATGTAGTAGGCCGTAAGTAATTTAAAATCAATGTACATGAGGCTGATGATAGTACTTTGTATTTCATGATTCCAACTTTTGGGGTTATGTTATACCATGGTTATGGTGCCTTTGATGATGCTTATAGATTTTTTTTGTTGTGTTATGGAGATGGACGATCTGACCTAGACCTAAACTCGATCCGATTTCAACCCACCCGTATCTTACTCGGTTCGTTTTCAACCTGCCCATAACCGTCCATTTGTTGGTCCTAATTTCGGAGCAACTACTAACCATGTCATGGATATGATTCCTTAAATCTGTGTTTCAAGTTTTTTTTATACATAATGCCCCAAAAAATGTTAGTGCACTATACCAAATTATAAAAAAAAATGTCGCTCTTCACCCGGCCAAGGTTGTGAGGGTTAAAAATCGTGACAAAAAATACGCGTTTTTTGTCACGGTCTTTGACCATGACAAGTAATGATGTCACGGACTTGTCACGGTCAGAGACCGTGACATGTCCGTTACAACATACTTAAAATATAGCCCTAGCCGCTTCAGCGTTTTTAAAACTAGGTCAAAATGCATTTTGTAACTATTTTTAAAAAATTCACAAATTCTGCTAGCGCAGACCCTAATAAATAAGGTATTTTCGCCAGTTTTTTGTTGATTTTTTTTAAAAATAGCTACAAAATGTGTTTTGACTTAATATTTTGAACATGAGTTGATTGAAAGGTTAATTTAAAAGAAAAATAAAAAATTTGAAAAAAAAGTTTTTTAGGACCTTGAACTAGGTGTGATGTATGCGTGATGTAAGTGAGCTTTCTCCTATATATATATGGTGCGATGACAAGTGACCTCCTCCAAGCCACGGTTGGTTTCGATTCGAGATATGGGAGAAACCTCTCTGAATATGGGAGTAAGGTTAATCGACATCCGCCTCTTCCAGACCCAGCAGTTAAATGGGCGCCTATATACATATATTGAGTCTCGAGTGACGTAGTTAAAAGATGATGTTTTGCTCGGACCATTTTTTTACAAATAGTGAAAAAATATTTATGGGTTGATTTTCTTTATGTGTTGTTTATAGATTTTTAAGCTCCTTAAAAATTGACATGTTTTTTAAAAATTGCAAAAAATTATTTTAGGCTAAATTTTTTGGGGGATTTCGTGAAATGTTTAAATACCACATAAAAAAATCAACTCAATTTTTTTTACTATTTTAAATAAAATGATCATCACAAATAGTATGAATAGTTAGTATGTAAAGGTCTCTCTCTCTCTCTCTCTCTCTCTCTCTCTCTCTCTATATATATATATATATATATATATATATATATATATATATATATATATATAGAGAGAGAGAGAGAGAGAGAGGAAAGCTCGCCTACGTCATGCACTATACATCACACCATACATCACATCTAATTCTACGCCCTATAAAACTTTTTTCTCAAATTTTATATTTATTCCTTGAAATTAACCTTCTAATCAACCCATATGCAAAAAATTAGGTCAAAATACATTTTGTAGATATTTTTAAAAAATCCACAAAAAACTGTTGGCGCAGATCCTTATAAATAAGGTATTTTTAGCAGTTTTTTGTGGATTTTTTAAAAATAGCTAAAAAATGTATTTTGACCTAAATTTGTGTATATGGGTTGATTGGAAGGTTAATTTCAAGGGAAAAATATAAAATTTCAAAAAAAAAAAATTTAGGGCCTAGAATTAGGCGTGATGCATGGGTGATGTATAGAGCATGATGTACTATAGCCTGACTATATATATATATATATATGTATGAATTTGATAGATGGATTAAAATTTAAACAATTGGAGATCGGTCCATATTACATGAATTATGATGATATATATAAAAAATAATATAGTTTTTTTGTGCTTTAGACCCATATTCAACGATTTGTGATGTTTCATTCCTATGTATTTTTAAAATTGTAATAAGTTTCATAGCCATTCAAAACTGTTCATAACTGGTCTGTAACCATCCCTCTTTTTTTTCGCAAACAACTAAAAAACAAAAATACGAGAGTGATCATAAATGAATATTTAAAAATAGGATTAAACACTTAAAAATCCTAAAACAATAAAATTAAGAATATGAGGACTTTTAATTTTAACTTTGGTAGAAATTGTAAAAATAAAGTAAAAACATTGTGTGAAATGAATCATGATAAGCTTTCGTGATTCCACCCGAATGGTGTATCATAGTAATAATCGATTTGGGGGATACGTTGAACTCTTGGTCGATCTTCACTCCCATCTCCACAAAGTCTATCAACCAATTCCCTTGAAACTGAAAATAATTCCAATGCTTTGAGAGCAGTGAGATATTCTATACCATCTGGCACTCTCTTCAAATGCACACATCTATGAATGATTAGACGCTCGAGTTCCGACATCACTCCCTTTTCTATTATTATCCTATTCAATCGCGGGAAATAGTATATACCCACTTCCTGAAGCTTTTGGAAGCCATCACAAAAGTGTAATTGATCACTTACATATGCATTAATAAGATATAGGCGTTTCAAATTAGGGAGTGATTGGAGGTGAAAAAGTGGGTCCTCCGTCAATCGGCACCAACTCAAGACCAACTGAGTGAGATGTTGAAGCAATTGGAACCATCGTGGTACCGTTTTGAATTTCCCGATTAAACAAAGAAGCTTCAGGTTGGGGGGAGGTGAGGAGATTGCATCAATTGGTAGGCACTCCTCACGATCAGACACCTGCACACATAACTTGTGAAGGAGAACCATACATTGTATTAAGGTACACAAGTCGTCATTCTCATTAATTTCGCTCACTTCAGAAATTGTCAAATTCTTAAGTTGGGTCATGTTTCTGAGATTCTTCAACAACTTCGGTTCTGCTTCAACACCATTTAAATGTTGCAAATTCTTTAGATTACATATAGTTGATGGTGTTCATACTCCTTCAAAGGCAAAAAACTCATCAAAGTTGAAAACATGATCTTCACTTATATTAGATTTGCAGGTTTCCAAATGCCGCAAATTTTGTAACTTTGTGATTCCGGTTGGAAGCACCCGAATTTCTGTGTCAGATATATCTAAGGTTTCTAACTTTTGGAGTCTTCCAATGGATTTTGGTAGCTCATGCACCTTCGTGCGGTTCAAGTTCAAGTATGTTAAATTGAAAAACTCAACTAATTCATCGGGCAATTTCACAATCGGAACACCTGCTAGATCCAAGACTCTTAAAAGCATCAAGCCTGATGGCAATATTTTCACAGAAGGAGAGATCTCACTTATGGGAAATATAAGGAGGGAGCGAAGTTACGATATCCCCTTCCACGGGTCAAATTCTCTGCCATGTGCTTGAATTGATAGAAACCGCGTTCCATTCCCTACGCGGCTCTCTTTATGCGAATCATACATTGAACAAAATCTCTCGATTGCTGCTGTCGAGAGGGCAACCTCACGCATAAGGTCATGCATCTTACAACGAAATTTTTTAACTCCATTTAATGTAGTCCTCTCACATTGAAGCATACTTCAATCGATGATTTCCATCAAGTATCTCTTTCCCTCCTCTTCTGGAGTTCTGCCTGCAACCATTTCCACAAACCCCTCAGCCATCCATAGTCTAACAATATACGGTCTTCTGAAAAGACGATCTTCTGGGAGAAGACAACAGTACAAGAAACAACGTTTAAGTGGGAAAGGGAGTTCACTAAAGCTAAGCAATAAAATGGTTTTCACTTGTTATAGCATTGGCTCGTTGCTCAACTCCCAACTCAATCTATCATGAATTCTCCTCCATTCGGATACTGATTTTTTGGAGAACATGACACCACCTAAAGTCACAATTGCTAGAGGTAGTCCGTTACATTTTGAAACGAGATGATTTGGTACTTCTTCAAGCTCTTGAGAACAAATATTATTGGGATAGATTGAGAACGCTTTTTTACAAAAGAGGGACCATGCATCAGTCTCTCCCAGTTGCTTAAGATAATGAACATACCATTTTACTCCAAAACAAGATTTAGCTACTCTTTCAATTCGAGTAATGAGCACCACCCTACTTCCACGACCTTCATCTGGAAGTAATTCATATAACTCCCTCCATGTGTTAGCAACCCATACATCATCTAAGACGATAACATATCTCTTTGGTTTCAAAAAGCTCTGAAGCATCCGGATCAACTCTATAAAGCTCATAGTGTTCAAGTCGACCGAAACTAATTCTTTAACACTGAAGAAGAATTCCTTGAGGATACTTCTGATCAAGTCTTTTAAATCATACATCTGGGAGACATTGATCAATGCATGACACTCAAATTGTTGTTTTATAGTATCGTAGACCTTGGCGACTAGAGTGGTCTTGCCTGAACCACCCATCCCCACGACCGAGATTGCTGTCAATTTTGGTTCCTTAGATGTTAGCCATTCAACCAGTAAATGTTTATCATCTCGGAACCCGACTAAGTCATCATCTTTAACAAAGAGAGATATCTCTCTACGATTACGTACCTGCTCGTGATTATCTACGGAGTTTCTGCCTTCAACACGGTCAACACGGTAGCGTTGCCTTATTTTTGAAATGGATTTGGCCTTTTCGTGGATTTCTTGTAACTCGATGGCTATCCGACGCTTCACCCACAGATTCTGTGGGAAATGGATGGTTCGATAGAAATTCCTGCTGTATTTACCCCCTTTGAATTTTGACCTATTTTCGTGATACACATACTCTTCAATGATATCTTCAATCTGGTGGGCCAAGTCCCTCACGTTTGCCACCCAGGTTTTCTCTCCCTCGTCGAGGGCTCTCCTCCTTTCACTATCAATGAGAAAGGATTTCATACTCACCAACTCTAGTTTGATTTTATCAAGTTCATCACTCACTCCTAGTAAAGTTGATGCTTCATTCTCAATGACCGTGACGATTTTGCCAATCAAGAACCCCAAGTCAAATTGAAAAGGTTCCATGTTTGCCATAGCTCTTTAGTTGTAAAAGGCAACTCGTACCAGAGAGAACCTGAGAAAAGAAAATAAATTAAGTTGTTTGGATTTAACACTTGAACGGATGTTAACGCTTCATACAACATTTACATACAGTAAGAGTACTTACGAGATCCAAATTTTTAATGTCCAAACACAATTTGTTGGTTGATAATTATCCAACGGGATTGTTGCACATGAAAACTTAAAATCAGAAAGAAGCCGAACTAAAATGACACCATCAACATTCTTTGAGTGGAAATTTGCTTAGCAAGCATAAAAGTTCTTACAAATTGATTCTTTTTGGTATGTAGTAGATGAGTGTTATCACTTATAAAATCCCAATGATATTCCGCAAGCCATTCCGATGACCATTCAGCAACCGCCCCATAAGAATGAATTCATCATAGGCATTTAGAAACTCACTACTGAATGTCAAGTTATATGAGTTACCAGTTAGGAGGGAACACATTGTCATGGGATATACATGAATGGTTATTTAATTTGAATTTATCTGCTCATTTTTCTCCCTTTGAACTTCTTATCGATTATGGATCTTATTTTATGTCTTTGACGAATAGTTTATAATATTAACTTTATAAAACAGGGGCTTATATATTGAAAGATATTTTACTTTTACAAAGTAACACAAGATAAAGGAAAGCCTGCCCAGATTTCAATTCTTGTCTATAATGGTTGATTATGCACCAAATTATTTTACTAATATACTTTTGGCAAAATAAAAATTGAACTATATGCTATAACAACTTTATATAAGGAGCTCTGACTTAATATTCCTGCAATTTAATTGAACTTACCAGTTTCAGATTTGCTGTCCAAACACAACTTGTTGGTTGATCAATGTCGAAGGGGACTGCTCTATAAGTCAACTCGTACCAGAAAGAAATTGGGGTGGGGAGGAGAAAAAATGATATAGTTTCTTACTAGGGAGATGAAAGAAACTTCTGTGTTCTTCAGAAGAGGTGTGCCAGGGCAGAAATTAGTGAGTTGAATGCTAATTTTACCATAGGACAATTATAAGATAAGAGAGAAAAAAGGAGAACCAAACATCCAGGATATATATCAGCAGTATTCTGTCCACGTACTTTGAAGAAAATATCAGCAAATTTGTCTTAAAAAATAAACCCCAGTGGTCCTAATTGAAGTGGAATTACAAATGATCTTAATCCACTGAATTATTTGAAATAAGGGATGATAATGCTAATGTAAGTTGGACCAAGGTGTGATAGCAACCAAGCATGACTGACTGCAGTGTGAAAGCAGTAAAGCTAAGAAATGACAAGCAGAGACTCCATTTATTGAATTACATGTGTATGGGTCCAGGTGTTTTCCACCATAGAGACCATCTTTAAATATTATGGGACCGCATAGCATTGTCTCATTTATTCATTAGTTGTAAGGCTGCCTGATCAAATCGCCGTCATTGACCACCATAAGGTCACCAATCAACCACCATACTCAGTTGGAAACTCATTTACTTTGGGTCAATTTCATCACCCACTGATCCAGTGTGTGACGAAGCTGTAGTGAGAGAAGATAATTTGTACGTTTTGCCAATTTGATGTTAAACTCAGTTGGGCTCATTTGTTATTTTTGAAAAGGCTATTCCATGTATATTGCATATGGACCTCACAATGAACATCATCTCTATTTGGGGTCTATTTGCGAATTTTTTAACTGTGAAATTTTAGATTTTAGTGAACGTATCAAGCCTGGAACCTGCTATCAATGGCACGGGCATGTACTCTCCAGTACTCCAACCATTCCCCTAACTTGATATGCTCTGGTTACTTCACAATGTTTGACTTTATGATTGACTGTTAGTGACTCATGCTCTGTTTTCTTTTACAGATTTGATATTGGGGACATAAAATATATGGCTTGGCTGATCAATATGATGTCCTGATAAATGTCAAAAGGTGTGTATGTGGCTCAAGATTTTACAGGAAATGAACTTTTAATGTTAAGACTAACTCTTCCCTCTATTTTTCCTTCATTTTTTTGTGCTTGAAGTAAAACTAAAGCACTATTATTGAATTAGTTTCATTTTTATGTGTCAAGTTTGGGGTTTGGCATGGAGCTATTAATTCATCTCCTTTTATGTCATAAATACTTTTTTTGGAAAGTGAAAACTAACAATTTGCTTGGGGATCTGGCTGTGTTTTGAGTTATTATTTTTACTATGTTTTGAGATATGCTTTTTTACTATTTTCGAGCCACTTTTTACTTATCTGGTATGATAATCTATGATAGTCTGTTTGAACATCACAATTGTATGGTTCATGTGATATAGCTTATGATAGTCTTTAAATAAATATATTTGTCTAAATTTATAAATAAATCTGTTTTGACCCTTACATTTGAAATATTTATATTTTAGATTCTGTAATGGGTTTTGTACTTTGCTTGATGATGCTAAGATTTAGCACCACCGGATAAGTGATAATGAGCTCAAACAGTAGTAGCCATGGCAGCCATAGAGATGCAGGTATGTAAGTATGTAAGTGTATATGTGTGTAGAAGGGGATGAGTATAAGAGGAGTAAGATGATGATATATAGTGGTTCAGCCAAGTTGGCCTACATCCACTATGAGTGTGTGATCCACTATGTATGGGCACTAATGGCCCTGGATACAATGCACATAAGCTCTCTCTCTCTACTGTGTGTACAAGCAGGGTTCTTAGCTAGGGTTGCGATCATCTCGCCCCCTGTAGGGTTGTAGGTGACAAGTATATATAAGTCTTGGGGGGTGTAGTGTACCCCCCAAGTAAGCATGGTGCATGTGAATGATGATCTAACCAATTCCCTGTTGACACCTGTAGATGCCAAATGATGGCATAATATTCCCTCACGTGAGGGTGTGATTCGGTTATAACGGTCTGCCACGTGTCATATGAGCCTCACGCGCACTGTTCCACGCGTCTCCCAAACCACGCGCTGAGATGATGTCACCCTCGGCCTATGATATGAGGCCGAGGGCAAAGTTCCCCCTGGTAGTGAGTATGGTCCAATTTAAGCCTCGTACTGTCGGCCCCTCGAAGGGTCGTCCGGAGCCTGCTGAAGGGTCGGCTCCTCGGAGGGTCGTCCGGGTCCTGTTGAAGGGTCGGCCCCTCGGAGGGTCGTCCGGGTCCTGCTGAAGGGTCGGCCCCTCGGAGGGTCGTCCGGGTCCTGCTGAAGGCCGAGTCCAGGAGGGGTCATATGGAGCCAAATGAGGGGTCGGCCCCTCGGAGGGTCGTCTGAAGGGGTTGCCTTGATCCCGGCAGTCAGGGGGTAAATATGGGTATATCAATCACCCCCCAGCCCTTAGCCATTGATGTTGTTGAGATGGCTGAGGGATAGTGTTGCTTTTGAGGCGGATGTATGGTCAGTGAGATGAGGGATGCCTGTCAACATGAGGTGACACTTGGGCGGTTGCCCACTGTCATCTCCAGTTCCCTAGGTAAGGCGGCTGTACTTATGCTTGGGGCTTTGTGCCCTAATGATATCCTCCTCGTGGGCTGCGTTTTGCTTTGGGAAGTGAGCCCCCTTAATTAGCAAAGATATTAAAAGGATTTTCAAATCCTTTTCCCCTTCTAGCTTCTTCTTCATCTTCGCGCCCTTACTTTCTCTCTCTACAATTCCAGCTAACTCCATAGCCGTTTCTTCGCTGATTTCTCCATCGCTCTTCGCTCAGCCGTTGCTCTTGTTTCCAGGTACTCTTCTTTGCCTGAACTCTCCTCTAGCTCTTCCATTTCCTTTGTGTGTTGGGGTCGAACCCCTTTTAGCATTTTTCTGGTTTTTCTCGCATTTTTCTGGCATCTTTTCCGGCGAACGACTTCGACTGTTCTTGAGTGTTCTTGAGCGAACCTTTCATATTCCCAGTTTTAGATCCAAAAGTCATAGGTTGGTCAATTGGAGTTCGTTTGTGGTTAGATTAGTAAAATCATCTCAAGTGTTAGGTCTCCCCCTTAATGCTTAGGAGGCTTTACGATTTAGCAGACGAGTTTCCATCCTTGAGGGAGAAGTTCTTCATAGAGATCAGGCGCATAGAGGAAGAGGAGGAGAGGAGACGACGGGACGACCCCATTTGGGTACGACCCATCTTTCCCCTCCCCTTGAAGAAAATTCTGCCCTCTGAGCCACAAGGGTCGTCCTATCGTCCATCCGACAGTCAGACGTTTGAGGGTGGTATGGACGAGCGTGCGTCTTCACCTGCAGGTGCTGGTCCCTCTGGAAGGAGAGGGTCGTCTGAGGACGCCCAGGACCATCAGGCCGAGGGTGTGGGACCCTCTGAGGCTGTCCCTGTGACGGCCCTATCCCCCCATGCATTTCAAATGACTTTTCACGGTTCGCCCCCAAGAGGTGAAGAGGACGAGAGACAGGAGGCTGAGGGTTATGCTGAGGACTCTGATGATGATCCCATTGACACTTCTCACGCCTCTGCTTATGTTTCCACTGTGAAGGATCGTGACCTCTTGCTGTGGAGTCATCAGTTCGGCATAAAGTCCTCTGTGACTATGAGGGTTCCCAACCCCGATGAGCGAGTTTATCAGGGAGACGAGGGGGAGGTTGCTGTTTACGAGCAGATGCTTAGGGTAGGTGTTAGGTTCCCTCTGCATCCTACCATTGTTGAGATCCTGTCTGCCCTTGGGGTTTCCCCCTCTCAGCTCCCCCCCAACTCTTGGAGGGCAATTCTTGGCTATATATCTCTTTGGAAGAGTGTCTTCACAGATGAGCCCTCAGCAGACTTATTCATAGGTTGTTATAACATTACCTCATCGTCCAAGCAGCCTGGTTACTACCACTTAGGGGCCAGGAAGTCTGACAAGAAGATCCTTCATGTAGCCCAGACCTCAAATCATGACTGGAAGAAGAGGTATTTCTTCATCTCTGGGGACTGGGAGTTCCCCTCTGGGGTTGATCCTCTTGAAGATAGTCCGAGGGTTTCCCAGGTATGGTCCAAACCTTCCATGAGGGCACGGTCTGACCCTGGATTAAGTCAGGAAGAGAGGGTAATTGTTGACTATCTGAGGGACCAGGGGAAAGAGGGTGGACTTCCAAAATTTGAAGATCTAATGACCCCTCATCACCTCAAAGAAGTTGGCCTGAGGGTCGGCCCTTTGACAGAATTATGTGAGTGTTTTTCCATTTTCGCATTATGATTCCTTCTAAGTGTTCCCTCTTTGCCTCTGTATCTTTCTGACGTATTTCCTTCTTTTCAGGTCGTCCTGCGAACATTTCTGACCAATTGTGGGAGATGACTGCCCCCAGCTTGTTGTCCGGTCTTGGCAAGAAGAAAGGGAAGGAACCTCAGCAAGCCCAGAGGAAGTCAACGGCCGAGGGGCCGAGGCCGGTAGAGCCGACCGTGGATAGTCGGAAAAGGAAGCAGCCTGAAGCTCCTGAGGGCTCTCGTCCTGATGCACGGACGAGGGCGAGGGCAGAAGTGTCTGAGGGGTCTGCCTCCAGCATGGGGGCATTTTGGTCTCAAAATTTAGCATCCTTGAGGTCTGACCCTTCTTCCCTCATAGCCAACTTAAGGGCGGCCAAGGTCTCCATGTTTTCTGCCCCTTCGGCCTCTGACTACGACTTTTTATCGAAGATGCCCCCTGCCAAGGTGTATGATTACGGTCTGCATACCATGGCCCAGGTATTTGTTTCTACCGTACTTCCTCAGTTAATTTTTTATCAATCTGTTCCCTCGGCCTCTTAATGTTTGCTTGTTCTTGTGCAGTCTATTTGTGCTTGGGCGTCGGCTACAAAATGGATGGCCGAGAATCAGCTGAAATTTCAAGAGCCTGACAGGGCCATTCAGCAGGAGGCTCTTCTGCAGACTGAACTGGATGCTGCAAAGGCTGAGCTGGGTACTGCAAGGGCTGAGCTGGAGGGTATGAGGGTTGAGCATACCAGGGTCTTGAATGAGCTACAGACGCAGCATGAGGCAGACCTGAAGGCCAAGGACGACCTTATTAAAGACAAGGATGCGGCCTTGAATAACCTGGGGGCTCACTTCAAGACCGAGCTTGAGGGTGCAGTAAGGAAGGCCGGGGCCGATGCTGTTGAAGCCTATAAGGTTTCAGACGAGTTTCAAGGCTTCGGCCTTGAGTATCTTGAGAGGGGAATTAGGACGGCCTGTCGGTGGGTCGTCCTAAAATTTGCTGATGCAGTGATGACTATCCGCCCCTCCCTTGAAGTCGTCCAGCTAGATGACCCCTTAATTGCTGAGGCCTTGGCACAGGTTGAATCCCAAGTCCACGTTGAGGGTACCGGCACATCTGAGGATCAGCCTCTAGTGGTCGTAGATGAGACCCCTGTAATCGATGTGCCCTCTGAGTGTGCTCAATAGGGTGGCTGTCTGTGGCCCACACCCTCTTCTTGTAACATTTTTTTGTATTTTTGTTGATCAAACATTTCCCTTATTTGTAATATAATCACTGTCTTCTATTCCTGTCTTTACTTTGTGATGCTTAGAAATTAACAATATTACCAACTCCTCCCTCGTCATTTTGAGGGTAAATGGGGTCGTCTCTCCCATTTGCCCTCTTCATAGCCGAGGGTGTTTACCACCAAATTATGGTGTTTTAAATCAAGTCCACCCTCGTCTTTTTGAGGGGAGTGGAGGGGTCGTCCCCTCCACTGGTCCCCATTATAGCCGAGGGTTCAACTAACCAAATTAATGGATTTTAATCTAGTCTTCCCTCGTCCTTTTTGAGGAGAGTGGAGGGGTCGTCCCCTCCACTGGTCCCCATTATAGCCGAGGGTTCAACTAACCAAATTAATGGATTTTAATATAGTCTTCCCTCGTCTTTTTTGAGGAGAGTGGAGGGGTCGTCCCCTCCACCGGTCCCCATTATAGCCGAGGGATCAACTAACCAAATTAATGGATTTTAATTTAGTCTTCCCTCGTCTTTTTTGAGGAGAGTGGGGGGGTCGTCCCCTCCACTGGTCCCCATTATAGCCGAGGGATCAACTAACCAAATTAATGGATTTTAATTTAGTCTTCCCTCGTCTTTTTTGAGGAGAGTGGAGGGGTCGTCCCCTCCACTGGTCCCCATTATAGCCGAGGGATCAACTAACCAAATTAATGGATTTTAATATAGTCTTCCCTCGTCTTTTTTGAGGAGAGTGGAGGGGTCGTCCCCTCCACTGGTCCCCATTATAGCCGAGGGTTCAACTAACCAAATTAATGGATTTTAATCTAGTCTTCCCTCGTCTTTTTTGAGGAGAGTGGAGGGGTCGTCCCCTCCACCGGTCCCCATTATAGACGAGGGATCAACTAACCAAATTAATGGATTTTAATTTAGTCTTCCCTCGTCTTTTTTGAGGAGAGTGGAGGGGTCGTCCCCTCCACCGGTCCCCATTATAGCCGAGGGATCAACTTCCCATGCATGCTAGGACTGACAATAGGATGAAGGAAACACTGATATTTCTCATTAATTTTCCAAGTGTTCTGTTGGAGCAACCCCAATTACAATTATGGCCTTTCAAGACCTTACAACACTACTGATAGTATTTCTTCAAATGGTCTGCATTCCAGGGGTTTGAAAAAGGTTCCCCCTCTAAGTTTTCTAGCCTGTAGGTCCCTGGGACAACTTCATCGATGACCCTATATGGGCCATGCCAATTAGGATGGAGCTTGTTGGGTTTCTGCCAAGTCTTTTTAAGAACCAAGTCTCCCACTGCGATAGGCCTCTGTTTCACCCTTTGGTTGTAAAACTTTGCTGTCCTCTGCTGGTAGGAAGCTTGCCTTATCTCAGCATCCTCCCTTATTCCCTCAATCAGGTCTAGGTCAAGTCTTCTCTCTTCCATATTCCCCTGGGGATCATACATTTGGACCCTATGAGTAGGAAACTCCACTTCGGTGGGGATGACTGCTTCTGATCCATAAGCTAACATGAATGGGGTCTCCCCGGTAGGGGTCCTTACTGTCGTCCTGTATGCCCACAATACTGCATATAACTCCTCGGCCCATCTTCCTTTTGCCTCCTCAAGCCTCTTCTTAATCCCATCTAGGATTGTCCTGTTCGTAACTTCGGTTTGCCCATTGGCCTGAGGTCGGCCTGGGGTGGAGAAAAATTGTTTGATACTTACCCTCTCACAGTACTTCTGTAAAGAGGCATTCTTGAACTGGGTCCCGTTATCCGAGATGAGGGTGTTGGGTAGACCATATCTGCATATCACATTCTTCCAGATGAACTGGAAGGTCTTCTGCTCCGTGATCGTGACCATCGGCTCGGCCTCTACCCACTTTGAAAAGTAGTCAATTGCTACGATGAGGAACCGATAGTTATTGACTGCTCTCGGTAAGGGTCCTACCAGATCAATCCCCCATATTGCGAACGGCCATGGGGATGTAATGGAGGTGAGAGGCTGGTGAGGTTGGTGAGGGACGGTAGCAAATCTTTGGCATTTATCACACTTTTTAACATATGCGGCGGCATCTTTTCCTAAGGTCGGCCACCAGTAGCCTTGGGTGATCACCCTCTTTGCCAAGGATCTACCCCCAATATGGCTTGAACACGACCCTTCATGCACGTCTTGCAAAATGAAAGGGACCTCTGAGGGATGCACACACCTAAGTAAGGGGAGCAGAAACCCCTTTTTATACAGCGTGTCTCCGATGACAGCGAACTTTGCAGCCCTGTACCTCAGCTTCTTCCTCTCTTGGCTCGCTTCTGGCATCTCTCCCCCTCTAATGTATCTGATCAGGGGGTCCATCCATGAAGGTTCTTGAGAAACATTCATGCAAACACCAAGTGTTCCCTCGTCGTCTTCGATAGTTGGTCGAAGCAAGATTTCTACCGGGACTGTCCTCCTTATGTCTGTCCTAGTAGCTGAGGCCAACCTTGCAAGGGCGTCAGCACGGCCATTGTCGAGCCTAGGTATCCTCTTGAATTTCACTTCTTTGAAGTTTTTCAGCAATGACCTCACCTTATCAAGATACCTAGCCATCCTCTCGTCTTTGGCCTCATAGGCTCCTAGTATCTGATTCACCACCAGCCTTGAATCACTGTGAACCAAAATTTGGCTGACACTAAGGGATTTGGCCAAGGAGAGGCCAGCTAACAAGGCCTCATACTCAGCCTCATTGTTGGAAGCTTTGAAATTGAACCTCAGGGCGTACTCGACGTCTGTGCCATCGGGTGCTGATAGTATCAGTCCAGCACCACTTCCACTATCACAGGAGGACCCGTCAACGAAGAGGCTCCACGGAGTCTTTCCTTCAGAAAAATTTCCCTCAGAGAGGGACCCCTGTCTAAAGATGTATCTTCCCTCTTCGTTTTCAGTCACTTTCCTTCTAGCGGTGCTCGTCTCAGCCATTTCTGCGGGTGTGTCTGCGGGTCTGTCTTCTGTATCTGCCTTCCCGAGGGTCTCACCCTCGGCCTCATTTTCTTCCCATGTGAACTCAGCCACGAAGTCTGCCAAGGCTTGCCCCTTAATGGCTGTCTTAGGCTGATACACAATGTCAAATTCCCCCAACTCTATAGCCCAGGTCATTAGCCTTCCTGATTTTTCAGGCTTGTGTAGGACCTGCCTCAGAGGAGAGTCAGTAAGGATGACCATAGTATGGGACTGGAAGTATGGTTTCATCTTCCTTGAGGCATGGATCAAGGCATATGCCAACTTCTCCATCCTCGGGTATCTCTGCTCTGCCCCCTGGAGTGCCTTGCTGTTGAAATATACGGGCTTCTGTATCCCATCTTCGTCTCTTACGATTGCTGCACTGATAGCGGATTCTGAGACAGCAAGGTACACGTACAGTCGTTCACCCTGCACGGGTCGTGACAGCAGCAAGGGAGACCCTAAGTATGATTTCAGCTGCTTGAAAGCCTCATCACACTCTTCGCTCCATTCAAAGGCTTTCCTGAGGATCTTGAAGAATGGTAGACACCTGTCTGTAGCCCTTGACACAAATCTGTTCAAGGCAGCCACCCTCCCTGTGAGCCTCTGAACGTCTTTAATGGACTTGGGGGTCTTCATCTCAATAAGGGCCTTTATCTTTTCAGGATTGGCCTCGATGCCTCTTTGATTGACAATGAACCCCAAGAACTTCCCCGCTCCGACCCCGAAGACACACTTGGCCGGATTGAGCTTCATTTTGTATTTGTCCATTGTATTAAAGGTCCTTTCCAGGTCTGCCACATGATCCTCTGCCTTCAGACTCTTAGTCAGCATGTCATCTACGTAAACCTCCATAGACTTCCCAATTTGGTCTTCGAACATTTTGTTTACGAGGCGCTGGTACGTTGCCCCCGCATTTTTTAGGCCAAAGGGCATGACCCTGTAACAGTATGTCCCCTTGTCAGTGATGAAGGCGGTCCTCTCTGAGTCCTCAGGGTTCATGAAAATCTGGTTATACCCTGAGTAGGCATCCATGAAACTCATGAGCTCATGGCCTGCGGTAGCGTCTACCATCTGGTCGATGCGGGGGAGAGGGAAGCTGTCTTTGGGACAATGCTTGTTGAGGTCTGTGAAGTCCACGCACATTCTCCACTTGCCGTTGGCCTTTGGGACGATGACTGCATTGGACAGCCACTCAGGGTAGATGACCTCTCTGATAAATTCAGCGTCTTCTAATTTTTTAACCTCATCCCTGATGACCTCATACTTTTCTCTAGAGTAAATCCTCCTCTTCTGCTTTACCGGCTTCACTCCCTCTACCACATTGAGTTTGTGGCACATGATTTCAGGGTCGATCCCTGGCATATCTACATGACTCCACGCGAAGACGCTTCGCCTTCTCCTCAACAGTTTGATGAGGTCTTCCTTGATACTAGGATTCAGAGATTTGCCAACTTGGACGGTTTTTCCCGGGTCATCCTCATCGAGGATGATGGGTTCTACCTCCTCAGCGGCCTCTCCTTTTTTGAGCTTCGTCTCATCCCTGGGGTCTAGGGTATCAATGTTGTAAGTGGCTGTAGCCCTCTTGTGTGCCTCCCTTTCTTCAGCGGAGTTGTAGTAGCACTCTCTCGCTGTCGTCTGGTCTCCCTGAACTTCCCCCACCCCATAAGGGGTAGGGAACTTAACCATCTGGTGGACCGTTGACGGCACAGCTTCAAACCCCTTGAGGGCCATACGTCCCAGTATGATGTTGTATGCCGAAAACACATGCTCATCCAGCACAAAGAAACTGACCCTCTTGGTGAGCCATCTCGGCCACTCGTCCCCCATCCTGACATCAGCCTCATATATTCCTAGAGGGTGAACCTTCTCCCCACTGAACCCAATCAATTGATGATGGTATGGGACAAGTCTGGCCCGACTGAGGCCCAAGGCCTTGAAGCATGGCCAAAACATCACATCTGCGGATGAGCCCCCATCCACCAGGATCCTCGGCACTTCGCACCCGTGCACCCTGGTGGTGATGACGAGAGGGTCATCATGCGGGGCCAATAGGCCCTTGAAGTCCATTCTTAAAAATCCCACAATCAAAGTGTCCATATCAACCTTCTTCCTTTTTTCTGACTTGACCTCTACGGAGGTTGAGTGCACCGTCTTCATCACCGCCTTAGCCTCAGCGACATGGGCCTTCCTGTCGGCGACCTGAGACCCTCCTCCCGCTAAACCCCCGGAGATCATTCCCACCCCGAGCGAGATCATATTGAGCCTCTTGACAGGGCCTTGGTCGTCTCTCGGCGGGAGGTCAGGGTCGTCCTCATCATCAGAGGGGTCGTCCCCTCTTTTTTGAGGACCTTCTCTGCAGGCATCGACTCGCTTCTTTCTGGGGTCGTCCCCTCTTGAAGTCGGCTTTATCGACGTACTTTCTGAGCTTCCCTTCCTTCAGCATCTTCTCAATCTCATCTTTCAGAGCAAAGCATTTGTCTGTTACGTGGCCGTGGTCTTGGTGAAATTCACACCACAGGTTCCTATTTCTCTTGCCGGGGACTGCCCTCAGCTTCTCAGGCCACTTCAGCGTCCGGTCACTCTTTATCTCATTGAGGATCTGTTCACAGCTGACCGTCAGAGGGGTGTACCCCGCGAACTTATCATCCATGGTCCTCTTCTTCCCCTCTTTGTTCTTCTTGGGGTATTTATTCCCACTTGCACCTCCTTTTTCGTCTTCATGTTTTGCGGCCATCGCCTCTTCGGCGTTCATCACCTTCCCTGCTGTTGACAACAGCTCAGCCATCGTCCTTGGAGGGTCTTCGGCAAGCTTCCATAATAGCTTCCCCTTCTGGAGCCCTCCAATCAGGGCTGTCATAGCTATGCTCTCCTCATAGTCTTCCACCTCCAGCTTCTCTTTATTGAATCTGGCTATGTAGTCTCTCAGAGTCTCGTTCTTTCCCTGCTTAACATAGAGCAGGTGTGTGGTCTTCTTCTGTGGCCTCACCCCAAAGCAGAAATTATGGATGAACAGGTCTGCCAACTGCTTAAAGTTTCCAATAGAATTTTTTGGAAGAGACGTGTACCAGACATGCGCCGCCCCTGTCAAGGTACCAGAGAAGGCACGACACCTCATCTCATCTGAGATAGAGTATATGTCTGCCGCCGACTGATACATTTCCACGTGGTGGACAGGGTTGGTGCTCCCATCGTATCTTGGGGTGACCACGGGAGGCTTGAACTTCGATGGCGTGGGGAAGTTGACTATCTTTGCCACAAAGGGTGAGCCCATGGTGTATCCCCTCTGAAGAGGGTCCCGGATCTTCAGTATGTCGCCAATCTTATCCTCTAACCTCTGGATTGAGTCATTTCAGGGCCTCACAGGGTCGGCCTGGCCGATGTTATCCCCTGCTGCCTCTCGGAGGTGGATGGAGGGCTCCGCCACGGCAGGCCTGTGTCGGCTATTTACTTCCCTTTGGCCGTCATCCCGTCTTTGGGGTCGGCCTTCTGCTTCTTTCCTAGATCTCGCTGCGCTTCTTGACTTGGACAACTTGTCTCGCAGGTCATTCACTGGGCCCAGCCTCTCGAAGGCCGACCCCCTGCTCAGGCGGTCAAAAGCAGAGCCTCTTGGGCGATCATCAGGGTTTGGTCTCCCGCACTTTCCTCTACTGTCCTGGAGGGGTCGTACTGTATTGTTGGAGACCTCGTATGGCTCCCAGCATTCTACTGGAGCCTCTTCTTCCTCCAGATCATCATACCTGTCCTCAGGGCAAGGGTTTCCTTGCCTCCCCAGGTGTAAACGCCGGGGGTCAGCAACATCCCTACGCCGCTGAGGGGGTGGCAGGTCTTTATGTGGTGCCTGGGGTGGTCCCCTGGCCTCATGATGTCCTGGAGCTGCTGCCGGAGTAATCATCTCAGGTGAGACCCCGGGTGGTCTCAGTATATTCTGACTTAGAGCTGTGAACTGCTCCTGCATTATCCGCTGGCTGGCTGCCAGAGACTTTAGGGCTGCTGCCACATCAGCCATCTCAGACTGAGGTGGTAGCTGACTGGAACTGGGTCTTCCCCCATCATCCGGTGGGGGAAGTGGTGGCGGTGGCATCTCAGGTGCCATGTGCTTGAGTTATGAAGAGCTGAACTGAAGAAAATACTGGTTAGCTTGGGAACCTTAGTGGGTCTCTTTCAATGGTGAAACACCTCCTCTCAGGGGGAGTGTTGGTTCACCACCAGAGTGCCCAGTGAGGTCAAGCTGTACAAAGGAAGAGATGTCTTCTCTTTCCCACAGACGGCGCCAAACTGATGATGCTAAGATTTAGCACCACCGGATAAGTGATAATGAGCTCAAACAGTAGTAGCCATGGCAGCCATAGAGATGCAGGTATGTAAGTATGTAAGTGTATATGTGTGTAGAAGGGGATGAGTATAAGAGGAGTAAGATGATGATATATAGTGGTTCAGCCAAGTTGGCCTACATCCACTGTGAGTGTGTGATCCACTATGTATGGGCACTAATGGCCCTGGATACAATGCACATAAGCTCTCTCTCTCTACTGTGTGTACAAGCAGGGTTCTTAGCTAGGGTTGCGATCATCTCGCCCCCTGTAGGGTTGTAGGTGACAAGTATATATAAGTCTTGGGGGGTGTAGTGTACCCCCCAAGTAAGCATGGTGCATGTGAATGATGATCTAACCAATTCCCTGTTGACACCTGTAGATGCCAAATGATGGCATAATATTCCCTCACGTGAGGGTGTGATTCGGTTATAACGGTCTGCCACGTGTCATATGAGCCTCACGCGCACTGTTCCACGCGTCTCCCAAACCACGCGCTGAGATGATGTCACCCTCGGCCTATGATATGAGGCCGAGGGCAAAGTTCCCCCTGGTAGTGAGTATGGTCCAATTTAAGCCTCGTACTGTCGGCCCCTCGAAGGGTCGTCCGGAGCCTGCTGAAGGGTCGGCTCCTCGGAGGGTCGTCCGGGTCCTGTTGAAGGGTCGGCCCCTCGGAGGGTCGTCCGGGTCCTGCTGAAGGGTCGGCCCCTCGGAGGGTCGTCCGGGTCCTGCTGAAGGCCGAGTCCAGGAGGGGTCATATGGAGCCAAATGAGGGGTCGGCCCCTCGGAGGGTCGTCTGAAGGGGTTGCCTTGATCCCGGCAGTCAGGGGGTAAATATGGGTATATCATTGCTCAATTTAGGTTTTTTTTCCTTTTTTATTATAGTTATGCAAATTTGTTAATGTCTTCTATTCATTTTTGGTGCTATAATTATAATGGGTTACATCGTATCACGATTGCAACAAGTCTACTATACTACAATGATCAGTGTAACTTATATATTTCACTTTAATTATAGTACTCATGTGATGATTTGAATATGGGTGGATGATCTTTCACGGTTTGATGAAAATTTAATGATTTTTATCACTATATCGACCCAAAATACATGATTTTCCGTGGATGGTAGTTACACATTCTCTAACCAATGGTACGGGCTTCTAAATAGTTGGGATGTCTTATTATGTTGTGATTTCTGTTGTTTTTATTGGTTCTCAATTAGAGAAATGGAAAAAAAAATCTATTGTAAGGTAGAGATTCATTTTAATTTTTGCACTAATTAGAAATCGGGGTGAATAAATTTTGTAATGTTGAAGTCCTTTTACCACCAATTTGATTTTGTAATGAGTATTTTAATTTCAGTTAGAGTTATATGGATGATTATTAAATGTTTGGGGGTTTATTTCTTTTATCTTTCTAATTATATTTTAGTCATTTTATGTATGTTCATTGGGTGTGGGCGTTAGTTGTGTATCCACTACTCCCTAATAAATTAGTAAAGAAACTATGTTGGTGGTTTATGTACTTGGTTTAATTATTTGGTTTTACTTAGGAGTAATGACAAGCACAGCAACGACTATTTCTCTAATATTTATTTGTTTTGATATTGATTCATAATAATCAAATTGTTACGGTTTTTAAGTTGAATATTATAAAATTCCAAATGGAATTATATTGTGCAATGCTTTAGATAGTTAAGACTTGCAAGAGCGGAGTGTCAGACCGAAGTAGGTGTTTTCTAAATCTACGATTGAAAGCAGGTTGGTTCAAGGTACATAAAGAGAATCCACACAATGTCTATGTATGGTCGGCCCCGAGGTGCTAAAAACTTCGATTTTGTTATAAAGACTACCATGTGCCACGAAAAAAGGTGCTAAAAGTCCCCAGACGGGCGCATCTACAGCACCACTGGTTTATACCTTTTGGTTCCAAGACCCTCCTTATGTGTCGCCCAAAAGTCCCACCAGGGGATATTTGCAACAAAATGCATAGTTCAGTTGAATTTCGTGAATTACAAATATTTAAGGAGTTTCTTTTCAAAGTGAAAATTAAAAGGAGGAGAGGGGAAACTTAACCACAAATTGTGTTGTTTAAATTAATTACTTTGAGCTTCCAGGCCATCACTAATGAGTATATCCGAGGTCAACAATGCATAGGACATTAGTACTATATATGAGTGCATTGTTTCTTACTTCATTTTAGTTGTTAAACAGTCAACAAGTTTTTGCTGCTTTTTGCATTTCTAGTACACATGGGTGGAGAACTATCTCGAACCTTGTAGAAAATTATTCATACCAGCATTTTTGTTCAAGGGAAAGTTCTAAATAACCAAAAGAAGGTTGTAAAAATATGGACAGGAAACTTCATTTCTGCTTAGTCCTGCTTCCATTTTCATCTCCTATTCTAGTTTTCATTGTCTATGGAGAATTTTAGAAAACTATACTTTTTTTTCAATTATTGAAAATAAAGACAAGTTCGCATCTTTTTCCACAAACACCACCACCACCGCGACAACTACCGCAAGCACCAACTGAGGTGGTGGTGGTGGCTGTGGTGGCTTTGTTGCAGCTGTGGTGGCTGTGATATTGGTTCCGGGTTGGGGTGAGGTGGGGTGGGGGTGATGGTGGAGATGGCGGTGGGGGTGCTGTTGTTGTGGCGATGGAGATCGTGGGGAGAACGTTTGAAGTGAATTTTCAATTTAAAAAAATATTAGAAAATATTCTAATATTTCCCATTTTCAGGAAATTTAAAAACTGAACGGGAAAAAAACTCATCTAAATTGGAAAATATATATTTCAAACTCGTTTTATATTTTTCACGGACCTTTTTTCAAAGAAAACATTCTTGTTTTCCACAGCTAAATAGGGCCCTAGTGTTGCTATTTTCAATCATGAGTCGCTGGATAGCTGAAAATACCAATAACAGAATATGAGTGTTAGGATCTCTGGCTCCAAATGCAGTTGTTCGAGTAAAAACTCCTAGTGTTTGACAAGGATTGGTGAGATGCGTTTTATTCTTTACAAGTCTTTAGTTTTTGTTGAACATAATAATCAATAACGATCAGTACCTGTTCAGTTGAAGGAACTTCCAACGAGGAAGTATTGGAAGGCTCAAATGAGCTTCATGGAATGTTTGTTAACCCCCAGAACTAGTCATTAATATGCTAAGCATTTTTGTGTGTCTGATTTTTGTAATTTTAATTTCAGTGATTTCTGCAATATTAACTAGATGTATATTATTTGATTTGATTGTCATTTTCTTTTTACTATTTCTTGATTGGAAACTGATATTATATCATACGCTACGCTTCAGCTTAATACAATCAAATTTGTTCATATTGCTTAGGCAAGGGATCTTAATCTCCAACAACATCAAAAAGAGTCTTCCAAGTATATGCTTGTGTGGTGACTTGTGAAGGCATGGTTGACCATAAAGATTCGGCGAAATTTTTTGACAAAGTACGCACACTAACTTTGAAGTATTTTTTTCTCGTAGTTTTTTTTACAATAGATCATAGTAAAATTTGGTATTTAGACTTACCCCTTCTACGTTCATTAATTAGACTTACCGCCATCATGCAGCAAATAATGCATAAGGTACAAGTGGTTGATGCACATGAGGGTAGGGGCATGAGGTAAATCTAATTAATAAGCGTATAGGTCGTATGTCTAACTACTGAACCATATCGGGGGGCAAACTCATAAAATCCTAAAAATAAAATGAACACCAGATTTTCATGTTAGACTAGTACATTCAGTTATCAAATATCTTTCCCATTTCACCTAGTTTGGTGATCAGTTTTTTTTAGTTTTCCCCCTGAGATAATTTAATGATTAGACAGACCCCCAAGAAGTTTGAAAATTAGACATACACACCCACGACCATGGTGCACATGTTGCATTTGGGGGGAAATGTGGAGAGGGATAAGGTAAGTCTAATTTTGAACTTCTAGAGGTTTAAGTCTAATTATGAAATTATCTTTTTAGTCACATGAATGATTTTGTTTAACGTATCTGAGATATGTCTGAGCAGAATTTGATAATCCTACACATGCTCTATTTCGGGCTGATTGTTATGCACATCCGGAGCACTACAGACCAGTTTTCCATGATAAAGTACCCCCCTATGCATCGGTTATAGGTCTGTGATGAGTGCTGTCAATTTTTGTCCAGTCTAGCCATATCAATCTGTCATCAATATTTAACTGGTAGACCATCTATACCAAGTCATTGGAGCATTTTCCCCCAAAAGGCAATTTGTTCCGAGGCAATAAGAAAAAAAATGGAAAAAATGCTCGCACGGCAATTCACTGTCGCTCGAAGAGTGGAAAATAAATATATATTATGAAAATGCGCCAAAAGACAAAAAAGACTAGTGCGGCAATCCAAATCCCGAGTGAACATGGGGTTTTCTACTACAGGGGAAGCTAAATCAGGAGATTTTGCCCTTTATTTTTCTCCCCCCAAGCCAACTTTATTAGTTTGCTCCGGGCTTTACAAATATGTAAGGAGTTTCTTTTCAAAGTGAAAAGTAAAAGGAGGAGAGGGGGAACTTAACCGTAAATTGTGTGGTTTAAATTAATTACTTTGATTTTTCATGCCATCGCTAATGGGTATATCCGAGGTCCACCCTGCATCGGACAGTAGTACTAGATATGAATGCATTGTTTCTCCTTCATTTAAGCTGTTAAGAATTCTACAAGTTTTTGCTGCTTTTTGTATTTCTACTAGACATGGGTGGAGAACTACCTCGAACCCCTTCTTATAAAATTATTCATACCAGCATTTTTGTTCAAGTGAAAGTTTTAAATAACCCAGAGAAGGTTGTAAAAATATGGACCGAAAAATTCGGCCCTGCTTACTTCCGCTTCCGATTTTCATCCCCATCTCTAGTTTTCATTCTCGATGGAGAATTATAGAAAACTAGAAAATATGTTCAATAATTGAACATAACGACAGTTTCTCACCTGTTTTTCTACAAACACCACCACCACAACTACCGCCAGCACCAACTGAGGTGGTCGTGGTGGTTGCAGTGGCATTGTTGCAGCTGTGGTAGGTGTGGTAGTGGTTCCAGGTTAGGGTGAGGTGGAGTGGTGGTGGTGGTGACAGTGGCGGTGCTGTTGTTGTGGCGATGGAGATCGTGGTTGAGTTTGAAATGAATTTCCAATTTAGAAAAAATATTTGAAAATATTCTAATGTTCCCCATTTTCTGAAAAATTGGAAAACTGAAAGATAAGGAAAAAAAGTCTTCTAAATTGGAAAATATATATTTCAAACGCATTTTCTATTTTTCGCAGAACTTTTTTCAAAGAAAACAGTCTTGTTTTCCATAACTAAATAGGGCCTTAGTGTTGCTATTTTCAATCATCTTCCCCTGGATAGCTGAACATACTAAAAACAGAACATGAGTGTTAGGATCTCTGGCTCCAAGTGCAGATGTTCGAGTAAAAAACTCCTAGTGTTTGACAAGGATTTGTGAGATGCATTTTATTCTTTACAAGTCTTTAGTTTTTGTTGAACATAATAATCAATATCGATCAGTACCTATTCAGTTGAAGGAACTTCCAACGAGGGAAGTATTGGAAGGCTCAAATGAGCTTTACGGAATGTTTGTGGTTGCTGTGGTGGGGGTGTGGTAGTGGTTTCGGGGTTGAGGTGGGTGGAGTGGTGGTGATGGCGGCGGTGGGGGTGCTCTTGATGTTGTGATGTAGATCGTTGTTTTAAGTTTGAAAGTCATTTTCATTTTACAAAATATATTAGAAAATTTTCTAAATCGTGTTTCTCATTTTTCCTGAAAATTGGAGAACTGAAAAAGAGGTAAAACATTGTTTCCTAAATTAGAAAATATATATTTCGAGTGTTTTTCCTGTTTTCACGATTTCAGAAAACAATCCTGTTTTCCAAAACTAAACAGGGCCTTAGTGTTGATACTTTTTCTTATCACCTAGGCATAGCTGAATATACTAAAAAAGGAACATGAGTGTTGGGATCTCTGGCTTGATGCATCTGTTTTAATAAAAAACTCGGTAGTCTTTGACAACGATTTGAGAGATGGTTTTGTTCTTTATTAATTTTTTTAGATTTTTTAGAACACGAATCAGTATCGACTAGTACCTGTTAAGTAAACGGAACTTCCAACGAGGGAAGTATTGAAAGGGTCCGATGAGTTCGTGAAATGTTTGTTAACCCCCACACCTTAGAATAATATGCTAAGCATGTGTTGTTTGTGTTTGACTATTTTTTAGGGTTTTTTTGACTTGGTTACGTCGCTAATGGTTGTATTAGGAATTTGGTACCTATTGAGCTTTTTTAGTGACAGTTACTTTTATCGTTGTTGAATGTGAGTTTTTTTTTTATAGTTTAATATATACAGTGGTTGAAAATTGACATTATATTATACATTGTATACTTATTACAATTTAATTTGTTCGTATTTCTTAGGAAATGGATCTCAATCAATCTTCACGGGCATCAAAAAGAGCCTTCCACGTATATGGTTGTGTGGTGACTTGTGAAAACATGACTAATTTGGGACAGGGAGAGTTTGTTTTTGTTCACTATTTTTCCACAGCTATATCTTATCAACTAAATCATATCATGTAATTTTTTTTGCCTCTTTTGGTTAATTTTATTTTTAATTTAGAATTTTCTTATAGTTTCGACGGGTGCATGAGGTATTCAAGCTTCTTCCTCACTTTAGTGGATCCGAGCAGATTTCCTGAAGTATATGGGAAGGTAATGTTGAGTTATTTATTATAAATCAGCATAATTGGAACTTTCAAACATATATTTATTTGTATCTTCATTTTCGCAACAAACTTCCCGGGACCATTTTAAATGTAAGAAATCCCCCTTGCCCTATTCATTTTGTTGTAAAGAAACCCTCTGTTAAAACAGTGGTAAAAGGTCCCCGGAAGGGGGTGTTTGGAGTTTGCAACAAAATAGATAGTGTACATGCAAAAACTTAAAAGTTGATTTTTTTTGTACTACTCCCCATGTCATATTTTTTATGCAAAAGACCCCATCGAGTCATACATTTTAATGCAAAGACCCTCCTATGTGTGGCCCAAAAAATTTCACAAAAAACTGTCCCAGAAGGGGTATCTGCAGCAAAAAACATAGATCAGAGGAAACTCTTGCATTAAAAAATTTCGACGTTTCTTTTGAGTAGCGAAAAGCTAGGGGGAAGTGCCCCCCCCCCCCACAACCCTCGCGGTTTAATTTTAATTGTGTTGTTTAAAATAATTTCTCGTAGTTGCATTATCACTAAAGTAATATATTTTTTAGGGGGCGGTATATGTAACCATTGCTTCAGGAACGTTATTCAGTTACAAACAAAACTATAATGTGTGAAGTCTCTCACCTTTTTCATTTTTTGAACACACCGAAGACATTGAACTACATAAATGTGTTTTCTGATAGGTGCAAAAGTGATTTGATTACCACACTACAAATGTAATCAACTCGTAAAAGTAATTACCGAAGAAAAAACAAACCATCGCCGGGCATTAATAGTGCCTATAAATAAGCTGAAACAGAAATATGACCAAAAATCTTACCAAATTTAATCTCAAATGCGTTTCATGAAATATTTGGCAACCCCCACAACTAGGTATATGCTAAGCATGTATTTTTTGTGATTGAATTTTTACTTTTATTTCATTGATTTTTGTAATACTTAACTAAACGTTTCTTATTTGATTTCATTGTCATTTTTTTCTGTTTCTTGACCAGAAAGTGACATTTATCATATGCTTCATACTTAATACAATCAAATCTTTTCATATGGCTTAGGCAAAGGATCTAACTCAATCTGCTCCAGTATTAAAAAGAGTCTTCCAAGTATATGGTTGTGTGGTGACTTATGAAGACAAGGTTGAAATAAAAATTCTGCCCAAGTCTTTGATAAGGTATGCACACTAAGAGTTTTTCTAAATTTACCCCCTCGGGTAATTCGGCATTTAGATTGCCCACTTATACATTCATTAATTAGATTTACCCTCATAATGCATCAGATAATGCATAAGGTACAAGTTGTTGATGCACATGGTGGTGGTGCTGCTGGGGTGCAAGTCTATTCAATGAACGTGTAGGGCGTATATCTACATTATGCAGTATCTCCGGGAATAAACTCAAAATGACCTTAAAAAACTGAGCACCAAGCTTGGTGAAATTCAGCAGACTTTCATGTAAGACCAGTACATTCGGTTATAAGATGTATTGCTCATTTCGCGAGTTTGGTGGTCGTCAATTTTTTTTTTAGTTTGCCCCTAATATAATTGCATAATTAGACTTACCCCAAGAGGTTTGACAGTTAGACTTACACTCCCACGTTGCACATGTGCATCAACCCATTTGTACCTTCTGCATTATCTATTGCATGCGTGGGGGGGGGGGTCTAATTTTTTAAGTTCTAGGGGATTACGTCTATGATATTTATCTCTGGGGGTAAAGTAAAAAGTAAACCTTTTTTTTACTTACAAAAGTTATATGAAGATATGCCCACATTTTATTTCAGGCTGATTATTATGAACATCCAGAGTACTACAAACCAACCCGGATCTTAATCCACTCAATTATTTGAGGCGAGGGATGATAATGGTAATGTAAGTAGGACCAAGGTGTGATAGCAACCAAACATAACTGACTACAGTGTGAAAACAATGAAGCTAAGAACTGACAGGCAGAGATTTCATTTATTGAAAGAGTAGAAATTGGAGTCATGCAAGTTGGAATAGTGGTAAAAAGTGACAGCTATTTGTGATCCCTCACACTCAATAATTGAATCACATGTGTATGGGTCCAGGTGTTTCTCGTGTAAAAGGACTACAATTGACGATCAGCATTAGTCTAGACAAACCCACGTTTTTCCTTCCAATGTATGTTTGTTGCCATAGCCATTTTTTATGTATGGATGGATGTGTGTGAATGTATGGTGATAGCGTGGGTGGCGTTTTAGTGGGTCTGGAGTTTGGGTTAGTCAGAGGAGGGTTGGGGTTGGGGTTGGAGTTTCTGGGGGTGGAGGGGGATAGGGTGGTGGATGCTGGTGTGTGGGTGGGTGGGTGGGTGGGGGTGGGGGTGGGGGAATTCTAGTCAGACGAAAATACCCCTCTAAAAAATGTGTATTATTTTTTTGTTTAAAAAAGTTATGGGTGTTAATTGCATAACTTATTCAAGTTTGGTACTAAATTTGGAAAAAAGTAAAAGATTAGGTACCAAATTGAAAACGGGGTACAACCCATTTAGGTAATTTTTTCGACTAAAATATAAGTTGTGGGAGTGAGTGGGAGTAATTTTCTCCACTATTTAAGAAATTAACTTTCTTGGATACTACTCACTAAGTTTCATTATTATTGTTATTATTTTTTTGCAATGGCTGATCATAAGGGAATTTGAATAATATGCTAAGTGCATGAAGTAAATTTTAGTAATTTGAAGTCTTGGTTTCTATCATATTTAAGATTATTCAGGCTATTACTTTGAATCTGGCATTTTCATGTTTTTTGTTAAAATATTCGGGGACCTCATCTTTACAGCAAAATATTTAGGCTTTTTTGGTAATAAATTTATGAAATTTAAGAATTTTACATCATTTTTGCTTATTTAATTTCATAAGTTAATATAATTTATTAATTAATTTGATGAGTTAAGAAATTAATCATGCAAAGTTTTATTATTTAAAATCCTTTCACTAAAGGAGTCAACTAAGTTTTTTTAGAAAAAAAAAATTGCTAATTAATAACTATCGCTAAATCTTATCATGGAAAATATTTCATTCATTCATATCTTTGTATTTCCAAAATAAAAAATTTTCAATTATCAAGGTGGTTTGAGTACATTTACAAAATTATAAGGAAATGAAATGCAATTATTGGAATCGGTGCAACGAAATGATGGAGCCCTAAGCAACTTTTAGAAACAAGCTCTCTATTCAAACAATAATTCTATGCCGACTCTCATTGCCGATCCATTGGGTGTGACTCGCTGACGTGTCGCACCCGTATTAGCTCGTATTTGGACCCCACACAAATGATGTCTAGTGGGGTCCAAACACGATTCAATATGGGTGCGATACATTAGCAAGTCACACTCAAGGAGGAAAAAATGAGAGTCAGTGTGGAAGGACTCTTGCCATAGTTTCGTAGTTAGTTGTACCTTCATAGGTGATAGAAATGGTTGTAGACTTTATATTTGATTCATGCCAATTATAAATTATAAAATTGTTCCAATAATGTTTCACACTTACTTCTTGTTTAAGTTTTGGTCGAACATAATTTTCATAAATAAAATTTGTCTCTAATAGGAATAGTGACATTAATTGTAGTTAATGTTATTATTTTTCCGATAATGTCATTATGAGAGACTAAATGTTATTTCGAAGATATTTTAGAATAAAGATAAAGTGGAACATTTTGTTAGTGACTCGATAGTAATTGACCCTAAACTTTAACAGCTAAAATTAGTTGCACAATGATATGATCCGCTATTTTGGAGGATTTGTAATGAATTCTTATATAACATTGAGTTTTATCAAAAAAAATGTTTAAAATTGTTAGCATGTTTATTTATTTTTCTAATATATACTTTAAATGTAAATTTTGCCTTTTCAATTATATTTAAGCACATTAAACACAAATACAAACAATGAACTTTTGAGAAATGTTGCATAGACATTCGTTAATCATGAATGGCAACTAGACATAATTTGAGTGTGATGCAAGTGACATGCCAAAAGCGCAATGGGACTATTTATTTTAGGAACAATACATGATTTTTTTGTTTTTAAAACCATGCGTGCTTTCACGTTACAATTGAGAAATGGCACACATTGTCAGCAGAATCACTTTTTAGAATAAATTTATCACCGTGTTATACACGGTATATATCTAGTATAAATATATGCCATCATTACCATGTGCCCCCATAAATCATTATCACTTTTCAACTTACTAATACACAAGCATAAACTTCGCGTGAGGGAAAAATAATGTGAGGTGTTGTCTTTTATCTCAAGAAGGTGTTTCGCATGTATGTGTAAGGACGTGATTTTAACAATGTCCGTTTAGAATCTAGGAAGTTTTCTGTATGTCTTAGATCACAGTTAATATGTCGGATACCGCTACATTCGACACGTCAACACATTCATCCATGACGTCCTCAACTTGGATCCAAAGTTATCACACTCCCACTATCTTAATACGTGCATAGTGCATCATCACTGAGCAATCGTGCAACATGTGTCTTCAACATTCAACATTCCCACTACTCCACTCACTTTATGGTAAAATAATTTATTTTGGAGTTTTTAATGTTTACATATATGTTTGGGAATTTTTATAAAATAATTTTTAAGGATTTAAAAAGTTTTTCCTCGAACGATGATTTTTTTCTAAGTGTAGAGGTGAAGGGAAAAATTTACACTTACGTCGTTCGAACGAGATTCGCAGTCGTTCAAATGACATTGGCATCTCTCGCGAAGTCGTTCAAGCGACGTACAGGTTCGTTCGAGCGATCAGCCGCATCGATATATGTATTTAAAGCAGTGTTCATCATTCACATTTTCAGAAGTCTCGGGCACTCACGTTTCTTCAGAACTGTTGCACAAAACAGACTTCGTTTTTCATGGTTTTTAACCCTTTTTTATTCACAAAAGTCTTCCCAAATATATGTGTGAATCCTTATAAGCCCAAGGTTGATTGTTCTAAACATCTAGAGTGCTTGTGTGGAGAAGAAGGTTGATTCTCCATTGCTGACTTGGAGCTCTTGCGGGATCTCTTGCTGACGACGTTGAACCTGTGTGTATTCGTGTGTGAGTGTTACGAATTATAGTGAAATAAAACAAAAAGATTTTGCCCCTTTGGGGGATTTTTTCTCATATTATGAGTGTCTTGCATGCTTGAATTTATTTAATTTAAGTGTCACAATTAATTGCAAGAGTTAGGGGTTTTGGGATAAAAATTAGAACTTAATTAAACAAGTTGGAACATTGATTGTCGGCGCACTCTTAGTATGTATATGTTTGGGTTAGGGGTGGGCATAGCTCTGCGGCTCGCCAAGCCCGAAAAGTCCGACCCACTGTTTTATAGGGTTTGGTCAAGTAAAGTAGGCCCGTATACCAAGCTTGGTAAATTTTTTCAAGACCGAAAAAAAAATTAGGACAAGCTTGGGCATATACTTTCAAGCCTAACTAGGCCCGGCCTCACCAAAGTCGAAAAAATAAAAGTATATATATATATATACAGTCAGCCTCTCCAGTACACCTCCTAGCAACATACCTATGAACATACCCATTTTTTTAAAATTGTAAAAAATAATTTTGAGATGATATTTTTTATATGGGTTCATGATATTCCAGTCTGCCCCTGTAAAAAAATCAACTGAAAATAATATTTTTAGTTATTTTTAAAAAATAGGTAAAAAAACTCCACCCCATAAAAGTGTCAGATTTTTTACCTATTTTTTAAAAATTACAAAAAATATTATTTTGAGCTGAATATTTTTACAGGGGCACATTGAAATATCATGAACCCACATGAAAAATATCAACTAATTTTTTTTTACTATTTTAAAAAAATAGGTATGTTCATAGGTATGTTCAATGAGGTATATTGGAGAGCATCTCTCTCTCTCTCTCTCTCTCTATATATATATATATATATATATATATATATATATATATAATAAATTAATAATTAAGTCTTTAACTTATTCCAATATACAAATTTCTTGATATACAAAATGTTTTAATATACCCGATCCCTCCCAGTCTCGACCCATGGCCACTCCCAGGGCCGACTCTAAGCATAGGCCAATTAGGCAGTCGCCTAGGGCCCCCCGATCAATCAGGGCCCCAAATTTTAAAAATAGTATATAAAAAATTAGGTATGAAACAAATTTATTTTTAAAAATATAATTATGAAAAAATTAGAGGGAAGGTCCCCCAAAAAAACCCACTCTAATACTAAACATTTTTATTCCTCCCCCTCCCCCCAGTCTCAACCCGTAGACACTCCCAGGGTCGTCTCTAAGCATAGGCCAACTAGGCAGTCGCCTAGGGTCCCCGATCAATCGGGCCCAAAATTAAAAAAAAAAAAAGTATATAAAAAATTACGTATAAAACAAATTTTTTTAAAAAAATGTAATTATGAAAAAATTAGAGCTTTCCACTTAAAAAGGTCCCAAAAAAACCCCACTCTTCTACTTAACATTTTCATTCCTCCCCCTCCCCCCCCCCCCCCCCCCCCCCCAACCACATCACCAAACAAAATCTAAACCCACTCTAATACTAAACTCATAAAATTTAACCCACTTTTAACACACCCACTCACAAAATTTGTTGATTTCTATTATTAATTGAATGAAAAAAAGACTGAAAATAATGTTTAGGTTGAATTAGATTAAAAAAAATTGTCACTTTATAAGGGGTTATAAACTGACAATTTTTTTACTATTTTTTTAAAATAGCAAAACAAGTCATTTTAACCTAAAATGTTTTTGAGGGATACCCTGAAATGTTAAGAACCCATAAAAAAATTATGCTCAAATTTTTTTTTTGGCTATCTAAAAAAAACATCTTGTCAATCTGTTTTAACCAAAGACCAAATAATAAAAAAAATGAGCTTCCAGTGCCTTAGTGAAGTCCCACATAAGTTCACATGAGAATCTCCTTCCAGACCCTTCTTATAAATAACTTTGTTTGTCATTTTAAACCTAAGTTGGTTAAGCTTTAAATAGTTGGCAGACTTTGAGTTTAAAGTTTGGCGTGTATTGTGACTGATAAAATGATGTTAATCCTAGTTTTTCGGTTCATTTTTTTATGGGAAAGTTAAATTATTTATGTCATTTGGTAAACACCATTGTTTTGATAAAAAATGACTAAATAAAAAATGCAGTCTGGTATATTTTTTTTAATTTCTTTTTTTGCAAGTTTTTTATACCTTCAAATAGTAGTTGGACAAGTTGTAATGAACAGGCCTAAATTTAATTTTCAAATTTTGGCATTCAATTATTTTGGTCATGGTTTTGTTTTCTACTAAATAATTTTTTTTTTTGTTATTTCGGAACTTATAAAAAAAGCGATTTTACTGCAAATCGCATTTTTCAGTTTTGGTTTACGTTAGGTTGTACCGAGTGGTACAAAAGGTAATTTCAATTTTGGTATATTAAAATTGGTTTTGCATTGAAAAATGCAAGAAGTACACATTTATTTTATTTAATTTTTTTTATGTAAGGGCCTCGATTTTGGTTTTCGACTAGGACCCCGAAAACTATAGAGCCGGCACTGGCCACCCCTAGTGTGTGTTACAAATAAATTATATTGCAAATTTCTCCTATTTTTATTATCAATATTTTTTTTCAAAATACAATGTGGGTCGTTGTTAATGATACTAAAAATGCCGAGAAAACTTTTCGCAGCATTTGTACATCCACCCCAATAGCCAATGTGAACATTTCACGACATTCTTTTCGACACTTTTTACAAATGTCGGGAATAAAACCCTCATCACTTTTCAAAAATGCCGTGAATAACTGAATCACAGGAACAAATATCAACGACGTAAGAAAATGTTGGTAAAAGCTTTTACAGCATTAGAAAAAAATATTTGGTATAATCTTTGCGGCACTAATTGAAATGTCGAGAAAAGCTCCATTTTTTAGGTATTTATTTGGTGCTAAAAAAATCTTGTGATTTTTTAATACTGACATTTACTGAATTTTGCAGTAAATATTATCCCATAACTGATATATAATACATTACCATCACAACAAACAAAAGACACCGAAGTCTAGTTAAAAAATCACTAATATAAATCTAATAATATCCATCATACATAAGATACTTGAACCTTGAAACAAAACAACCATCCATAAATAAATTGATGACGTAATAATAGCTACCCTGTCAAAGTTCCAATAAAGGAAGAAAAAAGGAACGAAAAAGGAAACTCCATCTGAAGTCCTCCTCCATCAAAGTCAAACACCCTCTTTGACCTACTAAAAAGAAAATTATTAGTTACTCATTAACAATTACTTTAGTGTATCAGTATTAAAATAATATAAGTAATAAAATTAATACATCACAAATACATCATGCTATAATTCTATGATATGCGTCTCCGACAGTGAACGTCTTTCCATAAGCTCTAAGAAATGGTTCATCATCTATAAATCTTCTCAATATAAACTTCCCAAAGTCTTTGTCCAATATGAATCCTCCTACTTTTGTCAAAGAATACTAGCTCACAATGAATCCACATGCCATTGTCTCTTTTGGAAGACTACAATAAAGGAGGTCTACAATTTTGGCCTATAAGAAAAAATATGATATGTAAAATTTTCATAAACAACGCGAATCATAGTCACATCTTAATTACCTTCTTTGTTGAGGGGCTTTTGTTGTTATCGATGTTTCTTCTTTGACGTTTGTTTCTACAAACAATAAGAAAACATATTAAACTTAAAATATGTTTCAATAAGTGAACCTATATATAAGGAAAATAAAAACACGTACATGTGTCGGCATTCATAACTAAACATGTTTACTTAGTACCTCCTCTTTCATCCGTAAATCCTAATTTTAAATAAATGATAGAAAATACAGTGTATTGAGTAACAAGTGTCACATGAAAAATTAACAACTCAACATTAATGAGTTTCTGTAGGGTGACCCTTAACCTCGTTATCATAGATATTTAAGTCTAGGCCTGTGATTATACCGATTCAAATGTTATCATGAATGTTTATTTTTTTTAACCTAGAATTGTCCACCAAAGAACAAGACCATCTATAGCACATAATAGGCGTGTGTGTAAAGATCAAAATAAAAAAACATAATCATAAGAAAAAAACTTACTAAGATAGCCACATGTTGTTCACCCAACCCCACAGTAGTCTTAGGTGCCAAGTGTTGAGCATTTTCAACCTAAAAATAAGTGATTTATTTCAAACGTTAAAGTGGAAGGCTTGAAAATGTGATTTTGAAAGTAATTTATACTTCTCATTAAAAAAAAGTGATTTATACCTACCGCTTGAGATCGAGCTAAAGGATGCTAAAGGATGATTTTATTATTGCATCGATAAACGTTGAAATCGTTTAGCTTCCTCTGGTTGTTGTTGAGGCTGCAAAAGGGACCCATGAAATGGCATGTTTCGCACATTGGATGACGCAGGAGCCTGTTATAGAACAATTTGATTAGAATTTACGCCTACACGTATATTAATTCAAACACTGAATTGAAGAGTATATTTATTACCAGATTATTCCTGGACTGTTAATGAGGCTCTATTTTGGTAGTGCAACTTACAAATACATAATTGGACCCTACAGATAACACATGCCAGGCACTTTATCAATTATAATTAGTTGTTGGTGTTTAGGGAATTGAATTTTTAGATGTAGGGTCATAAGAGGTATGAGATGAATCCTTGTCCTCCATGCATACAATCACAAAACAAAAATTGATGTAACGCAAAGGAATTATTCTCACTTACTCATATAATCTCTGACAAACATCCATCATAGATGATCATCCATCATAAAAGAATATAAAGGACATCAAACAGAGAAATTTTTTATATTATTGATAATACTGAAAGGGGGACTAGACCTTTTTATGTAGAATAAGAGGCGAAGCCCTAATATGACATAAAGACAAGAATACCCCTAACTGACAAGCACTATATGTATTAGTACCGGGCTAATGACAACACCGATCAAGTTGAAGATATTTTTTGGGCCCACCCCCAATCCATACAACTAGCAAAATGTTTTTCGTCGGTAGTGATTGTGGATTGTACATACAAGACGAACGGTTACAATATGCCTTTGTTTGAGATGGTTGGGATGACATCTTGCGATTTCTCATTCGCCATCGCATTTTCTTTCTCAATAGCAAAGAAGGAAGATAATTATTGATGGGCTTTGGGGCACTGAATACGTTATTTGATCCCTCTGCGATACCCATAATGCTTGTCATCGATCGGGAATACGGGTGCATAAATGCATTAAGGACAAGAATAGTCCAACTTGGATAATTCGCAACAAGCGTTTGAAATGGTTTGGGCTACCATGGACAATCTCGTGAAACTGCAAGGAATTGAGATCGAGAAAAAATTTAAATTTCATTGCATAAAAAAAACATGCGCACAATATCACACGTTTTGCTGAACTATTTGGTCGAGTGTCAGCATTATTGCATTGACATGACATTATATTAGAAGAAACTAAAAAATGTGACAATATAGGAAAAGAACCATCAGCATGTGACCATGTATTGCGAATTGTTTACGAGCTGCCATGCGCTCACGAGTTGTTAATGTATCGAATTGAGGGTAGATCGATTCCATGGGAGAATTGGATAACTATTGGAGCAAACTAACAACAATTCCAGATTTGGAAAAATACAAAGAAGTTGACTATGAACGAGAGATGATCTTGTTTAAAGAGTGGTGGTATAGATCAACTGAGGATGAACGTAAGACAATGTTGCATAAACGTAAGGATATCGCCACTTCGGGGACGAAAGGTTGCATGAACCTTCTGTAACGAGAGTTATCAAGCGTCGGCCTTGGGGACGTAAACCAACCAGTTCAGAACGAAAACATGAGATGTCAACAAAAATTTAATAAGGAGATCATTTTTGTGAAACACCCCTGAGTTCCTCACCCCACCTTGTCATCCAGCGTCAAATCAAACCCCAAACATAAGTAGTTAATAAGTAACTTTTCAACCTCACTTACATTTAGAAACTCGTGAAAGATCAATTATGAGGACCCCCTCCCCCCCCTTATCTTTTGCCTCAAGAAAGCTCTTGATTACTAAAATAATTACGCATTTATATATCACGCATAAAAACTTGTTATTCTAGTAGGATGGATGATTACATCCAAAGAAATAAATGGGAAAAACTACACTCAAACTATATACTCCCGATAAAAAGAAAATATATAAAAATAAAAATGTCAAAAAATGAATTCTTACACGGGAGAAATTGGCTTGGTTCCCTGTTTATAATTTCAATTGTGTTTCATGGAAAAGATAACGAGAAGAAGAAAAATATCAAACCTAACCATAATTAATGCATATCCTGTGAAAAATAACAATGAAGCTTTCTTACCCTCCTGTTGTCATCCTCCCAAGTTTAATCAAAATACTCAACCGGCAGCAGATATTCATCCATGCAGTCTACCATAAGGAACCCATCGATGCATCTTCTGAAATCATTTAGGATTGAGGTCCATCATATACCATGTCAGTCAACTACTCTTGAGCAAACATCCGGATCCCAAAATAATGAACTATTAGAGATCAACCATGCAGTGTCTAAAACAAATACAGATTTTCAAATGGTTAAATTTTAAATTTACAATTAAGATAAAAAAAAAACATTATTTCATACCTCAAGCCCAAAATATTCATACCTCAAACAAATCATTATCATGAACAGAAGGCAAGTTACCAACTATGGCACAAAAATGATTCCACTATTAAAGATTAGCTGCTGCCGCTTGAATATAAGGCTCTATTAATTTTTTCAATTGCCTTCAATCACTTCTTACACCTTCAAAGAATTCTAATAAACAGTTTTAAATTAATATAAAAGTCATACTGATTATGTAAAACATTCCAGGGAGAAAAAATATAAAATGATGGTGTCAAAAATCTACAAAAAAATTGTTTTTTTAGCATTACAGAAAAACTCTATTTTCCAAATTCTCGTAATACTGATGTCGACCAGGAATCTTACTCAGAAATGTGAAAATACGTCTACAAAAATTTTAAACGATTAGTAAGAAAAACAAGTACAAGAAACAATTAAAACATTAAACATCGACATAATTATTTATTGGCACCTAAATGTAGATAAAAAATCATGTCCCATTCCTCAACACTTCACGCCTTGACCCAAATTCTCTTTTCCTAAGCAAGCTACGTCTTTCCAAATATCATTTCAAGTTTCAGGCGACTTCTTTATAGGCACCTTATGCTCCATAACAACTGCTACTCTTGGGCACACCAAATTTTTGTTATGTAATGGTACATGCAGTTAACAATATATCTGTTATGCTCTCACTTGTCAACTTGATACTTGGCCCCACTGTTGATTCACATAAATGAAATAGGATCGCACTAAATTTTTGCTCGGACGCTTTAAACTAAGTAGTGATGACTGTCCGATTATATGTTTGATGGAGACTTGTAAATTTCAATTTTCGTGACCTTCCTGAACATTTAAATTGAAAGAACGTTAAGTCCGTACTTCAGTGATCCATGGAGCCCAAAAGTCGGGTGAAGGTGGTGGAGCTCTGGGCCAATAGGGAGCCCTGAAATTGCGCCATGGATGGGCCAATAAGTTCATTCCTTGGTGGTTTTCTTCACTATCTGGAAACAAAGACAAATTACATAGCTCAAAATTATTTCACAAATGAAAAACCAAAAAATGAATTGAGTGCTAGCCATTCTGAAAACTAGTACAATATCTTAATAGACATATTTTACATTTTCCGGCTGAAACTTGATGACATTTATAAATTATTACACATATGGAAATATTCAACGATTGTATCAAATCCAATGCAAAAAATTCACTTAAAAAACCGCGATAACGTCACAAAGACAACAACTTATGATTTAGCATAAATAATAGCACAAAAATCATAACAATTTCAAGGCTATTCTCAGTGATGGATCCAGAATTTTTTTTCAAGGGGAGCCAAACTTTCGAGTTTTGCTGGGGGTTCGGGGGCGGGAGCCCCCGAGGCAATTTTTGGGGGGATTAATTCGAGTTTTATACAAATTTTTAGGATAATTTTTTGTTCTTCAACAATTTTTTACCCCCAATAAAATATACCAAAATTAAAATATAAAATTGTAAATCATATTCAGCTTAAAAATACAATAATAGACCGCAAATTTCGAGAACTTCGGGTCCAGAATATGTACATCAATTCTTTTTCGTTTGAAATATTTTTCCACGACACCCTAAAAATACAATTTAAACAGTTAGTATTAAAATACAATATTATGCCTAAAAATACATTTACCAATGTTTTGCCTAGAAATACATTTAACATTGTTTTGCCTAAAAATAATATTTTGTCTAAAATTAATCTGCCTAAATATTAACATTTAATATTAACTAGTAACAGTTAACAATAACATTTAATATTAACTAATAACATTTAACTAATATTAACTAAAGAAGTCTAATGCAGTCTGAAACAGGAATGGCGCTAACAGCGTTAAAAAGACATTAAAAAAACAGCGTTAAAAAATGGAATCTTCAACTACATCTTCACTGTGTAACTAAAATATGTAACTAAAACAGCATTAAAAATGCGTAACTAAAACTAATGAAGTCTTCATCTTCGACAATGAAACAAAATAGGCTAACAGCATTAAGAAACAAAAGGCGATTGTTATTCTTACTGGGCGGCCGGTCTGGAAGTTCAGATTGTGAGTGGAGAGCACCAGCAGGCCAGCAGCGCTGCAGCCTGCAGCAGGCCGGAGGAGTTGCGGGCGACAGTCAGAGAGAGGTGAGGGTTGCGGCTGAGTTTTAAAAGAGATGAGAGAGAATGAAAATGTAAAATGAAACCGGTATTAGGTTTTAAGTAAATAACCTTTATTACGTTTCTGCCCCTTAAAGTTTCAAAACCCTCTAAAAATCACCTTTTACTTAATTTTTACACTCAAAACACCCCTAAAAAATTTACTCCGTAATTTTTTCCGGAAATCTCAGGGGAGCCTCCGCTCCCCCTCATCTCAACGTAGATCCGCCCCTGGCTATTCTAATTTTGAACAGGACCAATATTAGTGTTGAAAGTCAACTTGTGTTCAAGGCTGAACAGGTAACTAACTTATACTTATTCTTACAAACATACAAAACAACACTGAGCAAAATAGGACAAGGTTTGACTACTAATACCATATTGGAAAGTTCAGTTCAAATCATAAATAAATCTGCCAACCTCATAACACTAGAAGTATTAAAACCCCACGAGAATTCTACAACAAGCATGATTACATGAAGAAAGAACTCTAAATTCAACACAACAAGTGCATAATGGGTGAGAATCTAGGTATTAGTTCACAAACTCAAGTATGCCATTCACAAGAGGATGGATCAAACAATGCTTGCTATATAGCATAAATACACCAATATACACACGAACATATAGACCACAAACTGAGATTAAACAATGCTTGCTATATAGCTTAAATAAACCAGGAGAAAAAGGGAATATGCAAGTATGGATTGGAGGAACAATCTAACAAGACAATAGATGTATAGGAAAGAAAACTATCTCAAGGTTTCCAAACCCTTAGATAGTTGAACCCCTGTAAATGTGAGATACTAGTTGTATAGAATCATAATATCATTGTAAACAATAAATAAGTAGGCAAGCGGATGAGTACTCCTAGCTTGGCATATAAAGTTATGCCTTTAAAGGAGCACTAAAATTATACTTCAAAATTTATGTAACAGAATTAAATGGGAAAAGTGCTTTAACCATGGTTCAAAGAATCGGCCGAGTTGACTCGGTATCGTTATAGCCCTAACTCGCCGATAAATCGACCGTTACGAGTTAATAGACCGAAATATCGGACGATTCGGTTTCGTCTTAGCCGAGTTGAGAAAAAAATAAAAGAGATGAAGGAAAAAACAAGAAGAGTGAAAGAATCTCACGGGTTGGAAGGACATTCCTTTTGGCAGTAATTTGTCCGGAGAAGATAAACGATACTCACGGGTTTGAAATCTTCAGCTATTCAAACCAAATCTTCCCCGAAATCTTTGGCCGAAATCTTTGGGGTGTGGTTTGGGTATTGTTGTTTGCTCTGTGTGGGATTTTTTGAGGTTGTGGCTTGCGGTTTGGTGTGTTTAGGTATTTAGTTTTTTTTTTTGGTTTTAAAGAACTGCCGTGCGTGGGTTTTTCAATTAAGTGTTGTGCGTATGTTTTTTTTTTTGTTTTTTTTAAAGAAATGCCATATGTTTGTGTTTTGTTTTTTTTTTGTTTTAAATGTTATTTCTTCAAAAAAATATTATAGAAAATGTTTTAAATGTTATTTCTTTATAAAAAGGTTTTTTGTTTTAAGTTTTATTTTTTGTTTTAAATGTTATTTTAAAGAAATGTTATATCAAATGTTATTTTTTAAAAGAAATGTTATAAAAAAATGTTATAAGAAATGTTTTTTTTTTATAAAAATTTATTCAAATCTTTTCAAAAAATTGTTTCCTCCAAAAAAAAAATATGGATCAATTATAAAAAATGTTGTTTGCTTCTTAAAATATTTGTGTTGGTAGATAATATTTGAACATGCCATTTTATACTCTATTTTTTGGATGTTATTTTGTAGAATGGCTCCAAAACTAGATATTGGATGGGAACATGGAACTGCCATTGGTGGAGATAAGAGGAAGGCTGATTACAATTATTGATTTACTATGCAATATTGAATTTGACAACTCTGTCGCGCTTCAGTATAACCAATTCTACAATGCAATGCATATTGAATGATGGGTTTGAATGTATCTCATTGGTCCACATTGTTAATCTTATTTTTTTTAAATATTCTAATATTTTCTCCGGAATCTTTTGCGCTCTCAAAATAGCGTATCTTTGCGAATCACCCGATACCGCGACCGAGTTGAAAATCGGGTGTCCGATACCGGGGCCGATACTGAGACTTTGAACCATGGCTTCAACACAAAAAAATATAGAGTTATACATAGACATTTAGAAAGTCCTACTCTCCTATGCAGGTATAATTTTCTACAAACTCCCGGACTTAAAATTTGATTCCATCCCTCTCTCTCTCTTCCCCCCCCCCCCCAAAGCCCCCTCACAGGCACCGCAAATCCCACTAACCCATTACTCTCTGCTGCGATCAATGTCACTAGCGTGGACCTCCATAAATTAGAGGAGAGAGAGAGAGAGAGAGAGTATGAAATCGTCTTATACGGGATCTAAGTGAGTGTGAGAACACATTGAGGAGAGGGATCTTGGGGGTCATATGGAGACAACGGGCTTCTCCGTTGAGTTTCCGGATTGCTTCGTCGTTCATCTCGAGCAGTGGGATTAGAGAGAGAAATGGGAGTTCAGATGTTTGGCCCTTGGATTTTTAAGTTCGCGACGAGATTTGTAAATAGAGTGAACCGCACAGGATATTCTCCGTGTATATATGTATGCGGAGGCTAATAGATATATAGATATATATAAAGAGAGAGAGAGAGAGAGAGAGAGATTATAACCATAAACATCTGTCAGGAATTTGAATTTTGGGAAATTGGATCATACGGTGGTGAACGTTGGAAATTGGATCCAGATCATAACGATGTCGTTTTGTAATTGTTTTATGTTTTAGCTTTAGTATGACGCCACCGTTTAGGTGTCTCCAGTATTACTGTTGATTTTGTCATTTTTTCCTTTAATTTTATGTCGATTTATTAACCAATTGGTTGACAAGTTTGTTAGGGTTGTCTGTTAGTTATGTTCAGTATATCAGTTGTAACCAAAAATTTGTAACCAAAAATTCTGAAGGCATTCGATTGATGAATGAAATTACCTCTCTCTATATCTCTCTCTGAATCTCTTCTCCCTTCTATAATTCTTCTCTTATATTTCGTTAATTGAAGGCTTGCAACCTATCATTTGGTATCAGAGTAGGAAATTCAAAATCCAAAAGCAATATGGAAGCAACCAGATACGCGCAATCTGAGAAATCCATGAGAGCTATCATTCAGAGACAGAATTAAGCAGATGAAAGAGCTCAAGGAGTTCATACTTCCTTGGAGACCTTAGTGCATACCATCAATGAGAAATTTCAGAGTTTCGAGGCCGGATTCTAAAGAATGGATATAAGATTTGGTAAGTTGGAAGAGAAGTTAAACAAAACCCCAGATAAGTCCGAGGGAACATTCAAAATCCCTAATAACTCCTTTAATTCTGCTGGTGGCAGTGATGTAGACAGGAGATCTGAAGGAGGAAAAAGGCATTCCATGGATATAAGGTTCCTGGTGTAGAATGTCTCAAATTTTTTGGTTGGGTGGGTGGGTGTGTGTGTGGGGGGGGGGGGGAGATCTTGGCTACAAAGACTGCAGAGGTACTTCTCTTATAATCCCGTAGTGGAAGAACAGAAGGTCCTCTTTGCTTCATTACACTTGGAAGGAAGGGCCGAGAATTGGTTCCAAGTTGACTTTGAAGATGGGAAGGAGATACAATGGGATGAGTTCATGGGCCAGCAAGAGAGTTCAGTAGCTGAGTACCAAGCCAAAATTGAAGATTTGAAGCCTTTGGTGAAGTTTAAGGTGAAAGGTCTAAGTGAGAATTATTTTGTGTCCAGTTTTCTCAGTGGTTTGAAGCCTAATATCCAGCTAGCAGTTAAGATGCTTGAGCCAAAGACACTAAATCATGCCATCAACCTAGCAAGGATGTAGGAGTCCAGTAAGGACCTCAGGAAGGTACAATTCAAACACACTATACCATCTTCAAACCATAAAAATCTTACTAGTCCTGTTGATAAAATTCAGACCCAAAATAATTCCCAAAAATCCTCTATAAATACCAAACACAACTTAAGTCTCCTTCCTGTTAAGAAAATCAGACCAGCGGATATGGCCGCTAATGTACTTGGGTATGCCCTTGGGTGGGAATCCATTTTATACTTTGTTTTAGGAATCGGTGGAGGAAAAATTGTATTAAAAAGTAAAAGGGGTGGCACAAAGGTTGTCTTTAACAGGGGGGGTCATTTTAGTGCAATCAGTTTTAAGTAATTTACCTACTTATTATATGTCTCTTTTTCAAATACCGGTCAAAGTTTCTCACGCTATTAAAAATCTCATGAGGGATTTATTGTGGGATGGATGGGGGAAGGAGTCAACATCTCGTGAAGTGGGAAGTTGTATCAAGGAGGAAAAATAACTCTCTCTTAGCTAAGTGACTATGGATATTTCCTTCGAAGAAAATTTTCTTTGGTGATCACTAATTAGAAGCATATACGGTCTCAAAAGCAATGGTTGGATTATGATGTGGTGACAGCGGGATCCTTTCATTGTACATGGAAATTCATCTCTCAAAGGCTAAAAAGAATGAACACGGACGCGCGGGTCATTTTGACATGACACGGACACGTTGACACAGAAAAAAAAAAAAAAAATAGGACACGGTGATACCATAAATAAATCTATATTTATCAATTTATATAAAGAAAATAAGAACATGAAAAGGAAAGGACGGGAAAAAATAATAATGTTTGGATACTTATTAAGAACAATGAATTAATATTTTAAACAGAACATGGAAATGGCGATTTTTTAAGATAATAACTTTCATGGAAAACCATTATGATCCTAAGAGAGAGAGAGAGAGAGAGATAGAGAGAGAGAGAGAGAGAGAGAGAGAGAGAGAGAAACGTTCAAGTGCCATTAGGGCATGTTATTAAATATATGAGGCCCAAAATGATGCCACCAATTTAACTTATACTGTTAAATACTTGTACATTAAGTATAAACATGTGCAAACAAGTGTCAGACATGTAAAAATAAGTATTGGACACATGAAATTAAGTGTCCGACATGTTATCTTATACTTAAAACACGAACGCGTAAAAATGAGTGTCGAACATGTGTCGAACATGTGTCCGAGAGTGCTTGTGTCCGACACGATAAAGTGTCTTCTCAGAAGTGTCCATGCTTCCTAGCTTCAAAGGATTAAATTTCTTCCTTAAATACGTTGAGTGTTTCATTGGGAGGCGCAACGATATTCAATTTGGGAGGACTAATAGTGTTGGGGCATTCCTTTGTGTTAAATATCCTCGTTTCTATCGACTTGCTATTTATCCTCGCACTTCTATAGATTATATGGGCACTTGGGATTTATATAGGAATATCACTTTTACAAGGAATTTTAATAATATGGATATCACTGACTTCATATCTTTCTTAAATAGGGTGGTAGGAGTTCATCTTCTTATGACTTATGATAGAAGAGTGTGGGGTGGAGATTCTTTGGGAAGCAATAAATGAAAAATCATATTTTCATTTATTGCTTTCAGTTCCCAAATGTTTTGTTAATGGAACAATTTAAAGTGATTTAAAAGTTGGGGCTCCCTTTAAAGTGATTTTGTTTATTAGGTTGGTCACCAAAAGAAGAATTAATACTTCTAGGGGGTTTCCCCCCAAAAAAGACCTCGTATCAAATTTTCTCCCGATTGGCATGTTGACGGGGAAAGTGTGGATCATATCTTATTACATTGTTCCTTTACCCGCTTATTTTGGTAAAACAAATATTCGAGGAATTGGATTTGGTTGGTGTCGTTCCACACAATTACAGGGACTTTAAGTGTTTGTCTTGGCATGTACGGCTAGAAATAAATTCAAGAATTTGTGAAGATAGGAAGGTTGACAAAGAATAATAATGGGATAGAATTCGTTTGGTTGCAACGTTATGAGCTCTACAGATAAAGACTTTTGTGGTGTGGGTATTTCCAACACGAGCGTCACTGGAAAGAGATCATTGATTAAGAGTTTTGCATTATCTTATCTTGAAGTGGGGTCTGCAGCTGTTCTTGGATATAGCAGGCAACAGATGGCGCTTATGTGGCCTCTAGTCATTTATTGGTTGTACGCAAGGTGCGTGTGTATTGTAGCTTTTTGTTTTATTTTTCCTTTTGTTCTGGACTTCTCGTCCTCAGCTTGTATCTTTGTTAGTTTTAATATAAGTTGGTTTCTTATCAAAAAAAAATAACTAAACATAATAAACTACAATACTGGCATAAGAAGCTCGTATCACTCAATGCACTTTCTCTTGCGCTCTTTCCAAATGGACAACATAATCATAGGGAATCGTCGTCACAACACTTACAACCACCCATCCGCATTCAACAAACCTAAGTTAACACTTGGCACAAAAACATATGATAAGGCGTTCATAACTACACATAGTCCAGTAGGTACAAGTTTACAGAACTAATTCCAAGCTCAAGTGCAGATTTCAGTACATAACTTGTCTATCAAGGGCCTGAATTATAGTACATATCTGTTTTCACGAAATTAAAATATCCATATGCCTTCTCAGTGCAATGTTTGAAATGCCAAAAATTGCAAATATCGATAACCCTCAAGTGCAATCAAGCATATGCCACACGTGATAATTACCTATTCTAATGTCATTCTTATTGTACCTACCTTCGAAAAACCAAAGGAGAACAATAAAAAATACCTTTGCCATGACTGCAACGGCAGTGGGATCATGACCACTCCAAGCAGTCTCTCACTTTCATTGCTTCTGCAGCTGCATCTTTTCTTATAGAAAACACCTAGAGAAAATGTTAAAACTTATTTATAAAGAGAGACGATGAAAAGATTAGAGCAAAAACTACATGAATCTTTTGACCAATTTAGCAGTCCAGATGCACGGAGTTATACCTTCAATAATATATTAACCAACAAGCACCAAAGATGCATACTTAATAGTTGCAGGGACGCAATAAATCAATATGCCTCCATTTCATTTAAATAAAGGGAAACTATATTTCAAAAATGAGAGACATTAACATTGCCAAAAACAATAATAATCTGTTGATTACAAGTAAAGCCCACAAGTTTCGAACCCCATGAAGAATCGTAGTACTGGAACCATTACAGAAGGTACCAACAATAGATTATCAAAGACAAAACGTATCTTTCCTTGGAATAACTGTAACTGAGAACAAAAGAGAAATGGGTTGAACATGAAAATAAAAAGGTACGCATATACATCTATATATTTGCTTGTGAACCCCAGTCCACCTATATTTATAAAGTCCACAAAGTGAAACAAACTTTATAAAGCTATAGTAGTAGTCCATTGGTTCTCGACATGAAAAAAAAGAGCAACCAACACTTTGAAGAAAACTTTCGATTTTGATTGATCCGCATGACTCAACTTGGTTTTTGTAATGAAAACAAATGAGAAATGACAAGGTTCTGGTTAGGATTCCATATATCGAAAATCAAATTATATATTCAAGTTCATAACTTTAATAATAAAGAACTTCAAGGAGATATTTTCTGAATATTGAGGTTTGAAAAGAAAACGTGTATAAGTTGCTACTAATGGAAAATGTCTTTAATTGCAGCCATTTCTAGTACAAATCATTTAAGACACAAGAATTCTATGAAGGACAAAATTAACTATTGAAAGAACTACTCATGGGTGGAGAGCATCTGGGGCCCACTTTGAGTTTCTAAAACCATACCCATGAAGAGCCTACGATGTCGACATGTATTAGGTTCCTGAATTCACTAAATGCAAGGTAATAATTAAGAATGTCCATGATGGAAGGGGGATGAAGACTGGAATCAACCACAGTATTCTACCTGACCTGCAAAATCTGCAACCGAATTTCAGCCAGCATGACATGGCTCGACTCTTGAGCTTACTAACCAAACACCAAAGTTGGTAGAGAAGACAAGAAAGTTTCACCATAATGCTGTTGTGACTGCTCGCTGACTGGTTTGAAAATTTTAGGCCCTCACAGAAAAGTAAACTGAAAGAGAAAATGATGGTATAAATATTTCGCTCATGAGATGGTGCATTAAGCATCATTATTTACAAGAATCGAATGAAAGCAAAAAGTAGTCGGCTAATGAGGGTTGTTTGGCCTTCAGTTAGATAAATGCATTGTCCAACAAGGGATCCTCGACAATAATTGGCTATGCAACAATGATACTATTCCTAGGAATGTATCTCTATATTTGCCATTGTTTCATATCTCACCTCTTCGCCACTCTAATTCTTTCAATTATATTTAACCACTCTAGTAAAATATCGAAGGCATTGTATTTGAAGGCCAACCCCTTATTTTCTGCAGACAGCAACATCATTTAAGGTGGAGCTAAGGAGGATGAGTTGCGGAGGTTGAGTCTATTTATGATGTGTTTTGTGGCTATCTCGTATATTAATGTCAGCAAGTGTGAGATGATCGCGAAAGTGAATGGTGTGAGCGTAGAACATTTGACAGATATCATTGAATGTAAAGTGGGATCGATTCCGTCCTTATATTGAGTGCCTCTAATTTAAGGGGGACATGTCAACATCGATAAAGTGCATGTTGTCGAGCCTTTCACTTATTTTATGTCCATTCCATCTCCGTTCATAAGAAGCTAGAGAAGTTGATGTGGGACCTTGTGGAAAGGCAAACACAAAGAGCTTCGAGTACTATTTGGTGAGCTGGGAGGAAATATGTAAGACTTAAGAGGACGGACTTGTTAGGGAAATGGTTGTAGAGGATTCTGTTAGAGGAAGAATATTTGGTGGATCAAGGAACTATTTAGAGTTGGCAGCAGGCCATTTTAACAACGATTGGTTTACGAAGGGCTTTGTTATTCCAATGTAGGGTGGCGAGGGGTTTGTGCAAGATCATATTTTCTCACTTAATGGTGTAATGGGTTATAGATCTAGGTTGCTAATGGTAGCGTGGTTGTTCTTGGTGGGCGGGAGGAATGGTTAGAGGGTGGATGATGTGAAACGCATTGGAATTGACACACACATAAACACGCACGAATAATAGTAATAATCAAACCATATTTTCCCTCAAATCATCTATTTCAAATCTCATAAATTTCATCAATAATAATTTCCCATCCTAATTCTGATTTTTAAGAGTGGGTCAAACGCCTTATTTATAGATAATCCTAAACTTCAGGAGCAAGTCTCCTAATTAAAAAGGGAACTAAATAACCAAATTAAAATAGATAACTTATTAAAAGATAAGTCCTAACAATAATCTAAACAATATCTAAATAGATAATCTAATATCTAAATAACTAAAATAATAAAAATATTTATATTTTTATAAATATTCGGATGCATCACTCTCCCTTCTTTGAAAAGCTCATCTCGAGCGCTAAAGCCTTGAAGGTTGAAGATGCCAGATAGGTAGTATCGTCCCCTTCTTCGAAAAGCTCTACCACGGACCAAAAGGAATATTTGTAAGAGTCCATGCCACACCCACACCCACAAGAACTTTGAATATTTTGAACCTTTTTTTACCTATTATTGGGAGTGGAAAATAAATTTTCTAAAACTTTTGGGGAGCAAATAAAATATTTTTCAACATTTTAAAAATTGGGGACTGCTCAATTTTTTTCAACCCAAATAAATCAATTGTTGGATCTTTAACCCCCAATTCAAGTGATTTGTCACTTAAAAATGGCCAAAGTCCACCTCATTAAAATAAACCCTAGCTTCCTCTTTTTCTACACAAACCCTAGTTGCTTCTTCTCTAAACTCAACCACCTTGGAAGTTGCAGGAGGTTGTCAGATTAGCTCCAGCAAGGGTGAACAGGGGATTTTTTGGCTGATGGTGGTTGGGTGGGATGTTTAGTCTTGGGTGGTTTTTAAATTCTTACCCGCCTCGTGGGTAGCCAACGTCCCACCACTTTGAACCGTTACACTCGCCGGATGGATTCTTGCCGCCGCTCTACTTTCAAAATTTCAATTTGTTCATTCAATACTGAAACGCAACTGCGAAATCAAATCCAGTCACCGCTGGTGGTGGCGCGACTGTGGTGGCCGGTTTTATAGCATTGATCGACGGCGAGTACACGTCGTACGATAGGTTGCCCCAAGCACTTAACATAGCTCGTGATCTTGATACAAACACAATTGACACACACTTGTGTGAAACACAACGAAATTGACAAACACATGAACATAAACACGGATAATAATAATAATAATAATAATAATAATAATAATAATAATAATAATAATAATAATAATAATAATAATAATAATAGTAATAATAATAAAATTAAAACTAATAATAAAATCATATTTTCTCTGAAATCATCCATCTCAAATCTCATAAATTTCATTAATAATAATAATTCTCCATCATAATTATGATTACAAGAGAGGGCCAAATGCCTTACTTATAGATAATTCTAAATATGGGGAGCAAGTCTCCTAATTAAAAAGGAAACTAAATAAACTAATTAAAATAGACAACTAATTATAAGATAAATCCTAACAATAATCTAAACAATACCTAAATAAATAATCTATTATCCAAATAAATAAAATAATAATAATATTTTTATTTTCAGAGATATCCGGATGCATCAGCGGAAGATGGAGATAAAGGAATAAGAGGTGTTTTGAGGGGCTGGTGTTAGCTCCAGCTAGACTTCAGTACATTTTTTGGAATTCACTACATAAATGGCTTAAAGAGGAGCTCCCCACAAAGATTCTTTTGGAGGAGTTTGTGAGAAACTAAGAGGGGAGTAGTTCCTTTTGCTCGGGGAGCTTATGGTGTCTCTCCTCTTTTTTGTTTTAACTATTTTGTGTATACACCATATATACAGGATTCTTCCCCCTTAGACGGGTGATTTATAAAAATTTCGACTCTTACTAAAAAACATTGGGACTCCAGTTAGATTTAGATAAGGACAAAAAACTTCCATATATACATATATACCGAGGGAATCGTGTGAAAAGGTTTGTGACCCTCGTACGAAATTACAAATTTAGGGAACAAAAAGTTAGGAACACGTGCATTAAATGTCAGGTGATGATAAGGCATGCCAGAATTGCCTTCAATAATGTGAGAAAACTCTTCGCATGTATTTGAGGCATGAACAATTAGGTGTCAAGATGATGCGAAGTATAAGGCAAGTAGAAATACAAACATTCAGGGAAAGACTATATGCAATTCTCTTTCAGGGGCATATGACACAATAGAGGTGCCATCGCTGTAATTTCGGTTCACAGTCTACAGCCTATGTAAATTCAAGATGCCTACAATTTCTTTGCACCAGCTATCCAACTCTCCCTTGGTTCAAATGCCTATGGAAATCTCATATCCCCCCTAGAATATCCACCTTGGCATGGAGAACTATTCATTTTAAACTCCCTACTTTGGACTCTCTCCATAGAAAACGGTTCAGCATTGTCCCCAGGGGCTTTCTGTCACAACAATCCACTAAGTACATCCAACATCTATTCATTGGGTGCCCCTTTGCTAATTCTGTATGGCATTGGGTATTTGATAGTTTTGACTTACGATGGACACCCTCTCTGGCATCATATCAGTACAAGAAATTTCAGCTCCCAAATATTTAACATTTGGATTGCTATTTCTCTGTATAAATTTGACACCATTCCGAGAGCTAGAAACTATGTGATTCACAGAAATCAGTCCTTCACTATCTCTGGCTGCATCAGTGACTTTTCTATTCTCCACAGATTCAATATTACAGGCAACCTCCCCCCCCCCCCAACAAAGCCCCCAATAGTTTACCTGTAATTTGTCATCCCCCTGTTATGACAAAAGAGGCCCAGGACCTCTTGCTGTAGGAGGTGTTATTAAAAATTACAAAGGGAAATGTTTGGGAGAATACTGTAAACACATTGGTAAAGATAATGATTTGTGCAGAAATGTCAGCCATCATTCTTGGAGTGGAAAAAGCTTGACAACAAGGGTGGAAACACCTATGGATCGAGTCTGACTCCAATATTGTGGTGAAATGCTTGCAAAGTCTCGTACGTTAAAACCACCTTGGTCTCTCATGATAGAATGGTACAACTGCATCCATTACCTCAAAAAAATGAACTTTAAATGCTCCCACATCACCCAAATCCTTGCCCATGATGCCTCTAGTCTGCCTAACTACAGATTTAAATAAGCTTTGGCATATGAATCCAAAAATTAGCTATGCTAAAATAAACCACATAGTTAATAAAAATCATGCTACACAGCTGATGTTATTCTTCTTGAGGATGATTCCCACATGCTATGGTTGTCTCTATTATACTATTCATATAGCATAATAGGGGTAACTTACTGCATTTGTTTATCTCCTCTCGTAGAGGCCTGTTTCTTGGTTTGATATTTCAAAAGCTTTGTGTTGACTGTCTTGTTTGGCATGCAATTACCATCTTGTCAGCGGCTTTCCTCTATGTATACATTATTAATCCTACCACTTCAAAAAAAACTATTTTTCCTCTTTTTTACTCATGATTAGTTTATTATATGTATTGGTGTGATCAACCTAGTCTCTTGCAGGCCATGTTTATAAGGCATTGGTTCTTATACTTTGATTTGGGGCTTTTACTCTTTCTTTTGTTATATGTTTTTAGTTCCAAGGAGTTTTACTTTTTTTTTAAAGATCCCTAGCTAACAGTCGAACCAGGGTTATGAGCTTTACCACAATATTGTTGTGGCAACTACGAAAAAGAATTTTTAGTTTTTTTAAATGCAGTTTTGTCTTGTTTAATTTTTTAATGAAAGGATGGACTCAAGTTTGACAATTCATAGACAGGCACTACCAGATCTAAATAAAGGAATTCCTTGTCAATCAAACCATTAATAAGCTACCAACAATAAGGCTTATATTTGGATTATGAACTCAATACTTCCATCAGATTAGAATTGTAGATTGCTGAAATTTTACCCCGGTTGAGTAGCCTCCCCACCAGCTGCAGGAAGTGGCAGTGAGTATGAAGAACTGGTGCGGAAGGGTGCGGGTGTGAGTACGGTACACAGGTGTGGCGATTCAACAACATAAGGGGTGTTGAAAAGAGGTGAGGAAGATTTTGAAGAATCCGTGCTTCATAGCAATGAATGGACATACTTGGAATCAATGAAAACTGATATTAAATCATTAGTGCTAATTAGGATCCATTTTCAACTTTTACATGAAGTTTACTAGAAAATCATAAAAGTGGGGTTTGTGGATTACGCTGGTGCAACTAAAAGCCCCACCAGGAAGAGATCTAAGACCGCTCAATAAATCAACTGAAGAATCAGAGGAGAACAAAACACTTCTGATATCCTAAAATAAGTCATTTTTTACCGAGAAAAGTTTAACAAGAGAATATCTAGCCCCACAACATCTGACCTAGACATCACCAAATGAATCCCACAACGGTAATCAAAGACAACAAAAAAATCCATAGTTCCCAATATTACTTGCGTCGTAAGTTACCATAACGGGCCTGTTTATTAGTGTTTATTTTTAGATGAGTTACCATAATACGCTTAAGTATATGTGGCATAGTTGTTAGTATCTTCGGGAAAGCGATAAATATCCCAATATGATACAAAAAATGATATTCATCACACCTCTTATAACAAATGTCAAGTATCGCAAACATATCGTTGTGTATCACGATACACTACGAGTATCGTACGCAATACACATAGTGGTCGAAATTTTGGGACAGATTTAAGCCAAAAAGCTCGAATTTCGAACTCTTGGTTTCCAAATGTACGATTCTTCTCCCACCTTTTGAAAGAACCAAAAAATGAAAAAAATATCAAAGCCATAGTATTTTTCTAACCCTTTTCTCAATTTCTTCTCTTGTGCGATCCACCACTTCCTTCCCCTTGTGTGATACCTCCCCCCATGTTTTTATGACTTTTGTAAATCTCCTTAAGCTTCTTTCATTGGGAAGGGAAGGCTGCACTTTTGTTTGGTCCCAACCTAGTGGTGGGGTACCAAAACCCAAATAACCCTTACTTATCGTCTTAAGTACTATATAAAGTTATATATATACTACGCCCAAACACGTATGTACTCAATTTTTTTTACTTCAACTAGGTTTTTGTATTAGAAACTTTATAACATTTACATTTCACTTCTCGAATTTCTTTGTTATTATCTATATTACTTAATATAAAAGAGAGATGTATCAGTCAAAGACATGGGGAACTAATGTACCCTTGAAATGGTTCGTGGGATTGTGACGATATACTTTAAGGGAGACGTACCAGTTGAGTTTACAAGGTCACATAAACCATGGGGGAGCATTTGACTATTTAAGGTTCCATAGGGGACCGATTCACTATTTAAGGTCGCATTAGGGTATCGGTTGACAATTTATGGTCGAATAAGCGACGGCTTGAATTTTTAAGGTTGCATAAGCAACCAGTTGGCTTTTTAACGCCCCATGGGACTAGTTGACTATTTAAAGTCCCGCGGAGGACAGTTTAGTATTTACAATATAATAGGGGACCAGTTGACTATTTAAGATCGCATAAGGAGCCATTTGATTATTCAAGGTCGCATCGAGGACCGGTTGACAATTTAAAGTCGCATAGGGAACTAGTCGACTATTTATGGTCCCGTTAGATTGACTATTTAATATCACATCGGGGGCCGGTTGACTTTTTAAGGTTGCATAGGGAATTGGTTGGCAATTTAAACTCGCATAGGGTACGGGTTGACAAATTAAGGTCCCACACAGGACCGGTGACTATATGAGATTGCATCGGAGACCCGATGACTAGGACCAGTTGATAATTTATGGTCGTATTGTGGACCAAATGACTATTTAAGATTGTATTGGTGACCCGATTACTATAGAAGGCCCCATAGGGGACCGATCAACAATTTAAGATTGCATAAGAGATCGATTGAATATTTAATGTCAAATATGAGACCGGTTCACTATTTAAAGTTGCATAGGGACTAGTTGACTATTTAATGTCCCATATTAACTATTTAACATCTCATACGGGACCGGTTGACTGTTTAAGGTTGCATAAGGACCAATTGACTATTTAAGGTCTCATCTTGACTATTTAACGTCAAATACAACATGTTGTCTATTTAAAGTCTCATAGGGACTCATTGACTATTTATAGTCGTATAGGTGATCATTAACAATTTAAGGTCCGAAGGGACCGGTTAACTATTTAAGCTCCCATAGGGGACCAGTTAACATTTTCAGATCGAATAGGGGACCCATCGACAATTTACCTCCCCGTAGGTGACTAGTTGACAATATAAGGTCCCATTGGTGATATTAACTATTTAAGGTTCCATAGCGGACCGGCTGACACCTTAAGGTCCCTTAGGGGACCGATTAAAATGTTTAACGCATTGGGGATCGACTGATTTTTTTTACTCACATAGAGGATCTGTTGACTATTTAAGGTCGCATATGATACTGATTGAATATTTAAAGTCCCATAAGACCGGTTGACTATTTAAAGTCCCATATGGGATCGGTTGATAATTTAAGGCCCCGTAATGAACAAATTGACTATTTAAAGTCGCATATGGGAGGGATTGAATATTTAAGGTCATTTAGGGGACCAGTTGACTATTTCAGTTCGCATATGGCAATGACTATTTAAGATCATATGGGGGCCTATTGACTATTTATAAGTGATCTGTTAACCATTTAATGATAACCATTTAAGATTGCATATGAAAACATTTACTATTTAAGGTCGCATGGGAGAGTGGTTGACTAGTTAAGGTCTCGTAAGAGACCGGTTGAATATTAGGTCCTTTAGGGGATCAGTTAAGTATTTAATGATCCAAACAGGAAACTTTATCTATATATTGTCCTATAAGGGGCATGATGACTATTTAAGGTCGCATAGACCCGGTTGGCTATTTAAGGTCGCAAAAGGGACCGGTTGGCTATTTATATTTATATAGGGAACAATTAGACTATTTAGGGTGGTCCTATATTGACTATTTGAGGACACTTAGGGTGGACGAATTAACTAGTCAAGGTTTTAGATGACAAGTTAACTACTTATGTACAAATAGGGTACCAAATAACTATTAAAAGATCCATAGGAACGGTTGACTATTGATGGTCACACAAGGAATCAGTTGACAATTTAAGGTCCCATGGGAGACCGGTTGACTAATCAAGGTCATATTGGGGACCACTTTATTATTTAAGGTCCCTTGGGGAACTAGTTGAATACTGAAAGTTGTATAGGGGACCGGTTGACTATTTAAGGTCACATGGGGACCGACTCACTATTTAAGGTCGCATGGGTGACCGGATGACTATTTAAAGTCACATGGGGAACAGGTTAAGCTCCCATAAGGGACCGATTGACGATTTAAGGTCGCATTGGGACTGATTGACTATTAGAGGTCTCATAGGGGATCGATTGGCATTTTAAGATCGAATGGGGGGCCGCTTGACATTTAAGGTCGCATATCAAACCGCTCGACTATTTAAGGTCTCGTATCAAACCGCTTGACTAATTAAGGTCGCGTGAGGGATTGGTTGACTATTTAAGATTACATAGGGCATCGAGTTACTATTTAAGGTCCCATTGAGGACTGGTTAACTACTTAAAGGTCTCATATAGGGAACAGTGACTATTCGAGGTCCTATAGGCGGGGTTATGGATTAAGGTGCCGTTGGGTGATGTGTTTGGTACCCATTCGTGGTAAATTTTGATTGGCGTGTGGAAGAAATTTTTCACAGTGTAGCATTAACGAGGTTCATCACGGGAATCTCGGATCGAGTTTTTATGGACCGATCGTGGTTGGTTTGTATGATTATTCTTCGTAGACCTTTCGCAAGCCGATACAAGGGGCGTTTGCGAGGACGGTTCTTCTTCCATTTGGAGAACTCTTTGAGGGGTGCCTTGCTCTCTTACCGTCCATCTCCTACGCTCGAGGACGAGCTTTTTGAAGAGGGGGATACTATTGTGAATACAGGGCATTATTGTTTTTTGGGCATATTAGTAGTTTTATTTTCTTTTTGCTATTTTTATTTATTTTTATTAATTTTGTTTTGTTGTTTATTTGTAAGTTTGTGCATAAGTGAGCACAAATGGGTATTAGGATTATTTGTAAAGTGGGGAGTCCCGAGTTGGTTAGAAAACCATTTAGTGCTCCCCTTCCCCACTTATAAATAGACCCCTTGTAGCCTCATTTGAGGTAGACTTGAATTTTGAATAGAAGAAGAGTATTTCTCACTCTAAAATTGTGTGTTAGATATTTTTAGGAGCTTTTTGATGGGTGGTTTACGTCAAATTGGTATGAAAGCGGGTGAAGCTCCACATTGGTGTTAGTGTATCAGTGTTTTTTTTTATCAAATTTGTACACTACTCTTCAATGGCTCCCAAGAAATCCAAATAACTAAAAGAGGAGATTCAAATATGAACGAGAGATTGGGTACAAGCACAACAACACACCTATGCCTTCTCTCAACTCAAATTTCAAAACCCTAGCCCTAGACCACTCGAAACCCTAACCCTAGTTTCCCCTACCCCTTACTACCCCTACCCAGCGAGCAAGGGGCTCCACCACCATCATCCAACCCTCGCTGCCCCCTCCCCACGCCAACAACCGCCGACCACCCCTCCCCTTCCAAACGACCCACCAACAACCCAAGGGGGCAAGCCGCCATTGCCCCCTACTCCTCCACCCCACCTGCGATCATCCTCTCCACTCCACCGCTGCCCAAAAACCCACCTCTAACCCCCAAAACCCCGTAAACCCAGTACTGTTCCCAACCCGCCTCTGTTCTGACCCGAGGCTACCCGTTTCCACCTCCCACCACTCCGACGGGCTATCCCACCCCCTCTCAAGTTCCTCTTGACTCCTCCCTCTGCATCCTGACCCACTACCACCCATTTCCCAACCCACCGCCCATTTTTCAAATCCCATACCTAAAAAAAAATTACATTTCCGCCCCGATTCATCCCCGCGGCTCAATTCAAGATTGTCGGCAGCTAGTCCAAGATTGTTTGCAACATCCAATCATTATTCCTCCCTCCCTCACCCAGTCGGGCCAAATCAATGATAAAAGCTCCTATCCCAAGCCAATTGATTGCAAGAATGATAGAAATGACGACATGGGGTTGCGTATTGAGGATTTTTTTGACATTTTCGTCGAGGATGTATTGATGGCTCGCACGCACTTTTGCGAGCCGGATACATTTGATTTGAGAGATTCCAAATTTTTGCGAATGGGGATGATGATTTTGATGAGGTGGTGATCTTCGGTGATGTGTTTGGTGGTGGCTATGTGGACCCATTCGCAGTAACTTTTGATCGGCGCGCGGAGGAAATTTTTCACAGCCTAGCATTAAGGAGGTTCATCACAGGATTCTCGGATCGAGTTTTTGTGGACCGGTCGTGGTTGGTTTGTATGACTGTTCTTCATGGACCTTTCGCAAGCCGGTACAAGGGGCGTTTCCGAGGACGGATCCTCTTCCATTTGGGGAACTCTTTGAGGGGTGCCTTGCTCTCTTACAGTCCATCTCCTACGCTCAAGGACGAGCTTTTTGAAGAGGGGGAGATTGATGTGAATAGAGGAGGGAATTATTGTGTTTTGGGCATATTAGTAGTTTTATTTTCTTTTTGTTATTTTTCTTTATTTTTATTAATTTTGTTTTGTTTTTTTGTTGTTTTTTTGTAAATTTAGGCATAGGTGTGCACAAATGGGTATTAGGATTATTTGTAAAGTGGGAGTCCCACATCGGTTAGAAAACCATTTAGTGCTCTCCTTCCCCACTTATAAATAGACCCCTTGTAGCCTCATTTGAGGTAGACTTGAATTTTGAATAGAAGTGTATTTCTCTCTAAAATCTGTGTTAGATATTTTTAGGAGCCTTTTGATGGGTGGTTTACGGCAAATTGAGCGGGTAAAGCTCCACATTGGTGTTAGGGGTATCAGTGTTTTTTTTTATCAAATTCGTACACTACTCTTCAATTGTTCCCAAGAAATCCAAACAACTAAAAGAGGAGATTCAAATATGAACGAGAGATTGGGTACAAGCACAACAACACATCTATGCCCTCTCTCAACTCAAATTTCAAAACCCTAGCCCTAGCCCACTCAAAACCCTAACCCTAGTTTCCCCTACCCTTACTAACCCTACCCAGCTGCCAAGGGGCTCCACCACCATTATCCAACCTTCGCTGCCCCCTCCCCACTCCAACAGCCGCCGACCACCCCTCCCTTTCCAAACGACCCACCAGCAGCCCAAGGGGGCAAGCCGCCATTTCCCCCTGCTCCTCCGGCCCACATGCGATCATCCACTCCACTCCATCGCTGCCCAAAAACCCACCTCTAACCCCCAAAACCCCGCCGACCCAATACCTTCCCCAACCCGCCCCTGTTCTGACCCGAGGTTACCCGTTTCCCCTTCCCGCCACTCCGACGGGCTATCACGCCCCCTACCAAGTTCCTCCTGACTCCTCCCTCTGCATCCCGACCCACTACCACCCATTTCCCAACCCACTGCCCATTTTTCAAATCCCAAACCTAAAAAAAAATTACATTTTCGCCCCGATTCATCCCCACGGCTCAATTCAAGATTGTCGGTTGCTAGTCCAAGATTGGTTGCACCACCCAATCATTCTTCCTCCCTTACTCAATCGGGTCAAATCAACGATAAAAGCTCCTCTCCCAAGCTGATTGATTGCAAGAATGATAGAAATAACGACATGGGGTTGTGTATTGAGGATTTTTTTGACATTTTTGTCGAGGATGTTTGGGTGGCTCCACGCACTTTCGCGAGCTGAATACATTTGATTTGGGAGATTTCTTCCCAATTTTTGGGAATGGGTATGATGATTTTGATGAGGTGGTGATCTTGGGTGATGTGTTTGGTGGTGGGTATGTGGACCCATTCGCGGTAACTTCTGATCGGCGTGCGGAGGAAATATTTCACAGCGTAGCATTAAGGAGGTTCATCACGGGATTCTCGGATCGAGTTTTTGTGGACCAGTCGTGGTTGGTTTGTATGACTATTCTTCCTAGACCTTTAGCAAGCCGGTACAAGGGGTGTTTCCGAGGACATCTTTTCTTTCATTTGGGGAACTCTTTGTGGGGTGTCTTGCTCTCTTACCGTCCATCTCCTACGCTCGAGGATGAGCTTTTTGAAGAGGGGGAGATTGATGTGAATCGGGGGCAATATTGTCTTTTGGGCATATTAGTAGTTTTATTTTCTTTTTGTTATTTTTCTTTATTTTTATTAATTCTGTTTTGTTGTTTATTTGTAAGTTTGGGCATAGGTGAGCACAAATGGGTATTAGGATTATTTGTAGTAAGAGTCCCACATTGGTTAGAGAACCATTTAGTGCACCCCTTCCCCACTTATAAATAGACCCCTTGTAGCCTCATTGAGGTAGACTTGAATTTTAAATAGAAGAAGAGTATTTATCTCTCTAAAACTGTGTGTTAGATATTTTTAGGAGCCTTTTGACGGGTAGTTTACGTCAGATTGACTATTTAAGGTCTCATATTGACTATTTAAGGACACATAGGGACGACTTGACTATTCAAGATTGAATAAGGGACCGGTTAACTATTCACATAGGGACCAATTGACGTTTTAAGGATCCATTGGGGAATGGTTGACTATTTAACGTCACACTAGGGATCACTTTATTGTTTATGGTCTCATGGTGGACTAGTTGACTATTTTTAGGTCATATATGGTATCGGTTGACTATTTAAGGTTACACTGGGGAATGACAAAATATTTATAGTCATATGGGGGATAGGATAACTATTTAACATCCCATAGGAGACCGGTTGACTATTTAAGGTTGAATCAAGGACCGATTGTCTATTTAAGGTCGCTAGGGGACACGCTGACTGCAAGATCGCATGAGGGATCACATGATTATTTGAGGTCCCATAGGGACCGGTGGTCAATTTAAGGTCTCATATCGAACTGATTAACTAATTATGGTCGCATAAGGGACCAGTTGATTATTTAAGTACCATAAGGGAATTATGATTGAATATTTAAGGTACCATACGCGACCAGTTGACTATTTAAGATCCTATGGGGGATTGATTGACTATTTAAGGTCGCATAAATCGGTTGAATATTTAAGGTCCTATAGGGGAACTGTTGACAATTTAAGGTTGTTTTGGCAGTCAATTGACTGTGTAAGGTCACATAGGACCAGTTAACTATTTGAGGTGCCATATTGACTATTTAAGGTCAACTTTTGGGACTAATTGACTATTTAAATTCATAAAGGGAACTGGTTATTTATTTAAGTCCCCGACTAATTGACTATTTAAGGTCATAAAGGGAACTGGTTATTTATTTAAGGCCCCAATTGACTATTCGCATAGGTGACCGATTTACTATTTAATGTCCTATAGGGGACCGACTGACTATTCAAGGCTCCATTGGGTATCGGCTCAGTTTTTACAGTAGCATAGGGGATAAGTTGACTATTTAAGGTTTCATTGGGGGTTGCTTAACTATTTATAGTAGCATTGGGGACAGGTTGACTATTTAAGACTGTTTAGACGAATAATTGACTACTGAAAGTTCCATAGGTGAGATTGACTATTTAAGGTCTCATGGAACACCAATTAACTAGTTAAGGTCGAATAGAGGACATGTTGACTATTTAAGGTTCCATTGGGAACGAGTTGACCACTTAAGGCCTCATAAGGGCAATTGACTCTTTACGGTCGCATTGGAACCAATTGACTATTTAGGGTCATATAGGGACATATTGATTATTTTGGGTCGCATAGGAGATCGGTTGACTCTTTAAGATCATATAGGAGGCCTATTGACTATTTAAGGTCACAATGGAAATCGTTTGACTATTTAGGGTCGCAAAGGGGATCGGTTGACCATTTAAAGTTGAATAGGGGGCTGTTTGGTTATTTAAGGTGCCATATTGACAATTTAAGGTCCCATACGGGATATTTGATTATTTAAGGTCCAACAAGGGACTCATTGACTATTTAAGGTTCCATATTTGGCTATTTAAGGTCGAATAGGTGACCGTCAACAATTTAACATCTGATAGGGACGAATTGACTATTTAATCTCCCATATAGGGGACGGTCAACTATTTAAGATCGCATAGGGGACCGATCGACTATTTACTTTTGCATAGCCGGTCGATTGACTATATAAGCTCTCATTAGCGACTATTTGACAATTTAAACTCCCACAAAGCACCGGTGGCCATTTGAGGTTCCATAAGGCCACTCCCATATTGACTATTTAAGGCCACATAGGGGACCGGTTGACTATTAAAATTTGCATAGGGGACCGGTTGGCTATTTGAAGTCCCAAATTGAATATTAACATCACATATGAGACCAATTTACTCTTTAAGGTCCCATATTCACTATTGAACGTTGCATAGGAGGCCCACATAAGGGACTGGTTCACTATTTAAGGTTCCATTAGGGACCAGTTAAGTATTTATAGTAACATAAGGGGCCAGTTGACTATTTAAGATTACATAGGGAATTAATTGACTATTTATAGTTTCATATGGGACTGATTAACTATTTAAGGTCGCATATGGGACCAATTGACAATTTAAGGTCCCATGGAGAACCAATCGACTATTGAAGGTCGCAAAGGAGATCAGTTGACTATTTAAGGTCTAATAGGATACATGTTGACTATTTAAGGTCTAATAGGAGACATGTTGACTATTTAAGGTCCATTAGGGACTAGTTAACTAATTAGGACTCCGTAAGGAACCGATTGACTATTTAAAGTTGCATTGGGGACCGGTTGATAATTTAAGGTAGCATAGAAAACCGATTGACTGTTTATGATTGCATAAAGGACCGATTGATTATTTAAGATTTCATATTAGACTATTTGACTATTTAGGTACCATAGGAAACCGATTGAAATTTAAGGTTGCATTGTGGACCAGTTGACTATTTAAGGTCGCATATGAGGTCGACTGACAATTTAACGTCGCATAGGAGACCGATTGACTATATAAGGTCATATATGGGATCGACTAACTATCTAATGTTATATAAGGGACCAATTAATTACTTAAAGTCCCATTTTGACTAATAAAAGTTACGTGAGTAGCAAACCAATTGACTACTTAATGTTGCAATGAACTAGTTGACTTTTTAAGGTCCCATATTGACTATTTAAGATCGAATAGGGGATCGTTAACAATTTAAGGTCCAATAGAGACAGGTTAACTATTTAAGATCGCATAGGAGATCGATCGACTATTTAGTGCCGCATAAAGGACGGGTTGATTATATAAGGACCCATATCGTTTCACTATTTAAAATCCCAGAAGGGACTATCTAAGGTTGCATACGAAGTCAATTCATCATTTCAAATCGCACAAGGAACAATTTACTATTTTAGATTGCACAAGGACCATGACAGACCAGTTGACTATTTATGGTCCTATAGGGGACTAGTTGACTATTTACTAGTAAAGGTCATATAAGACCAGTTGACTATTTAAGGTTGTATACGAGATCGTTGGTATTTAAGACATATAGAGACCAGTTGATTATTTAAGGTCCCTAACCCATTAGGGACTGATTTACTAATTAAGATCACATGAGGGACCACATGACTATTTAAGATTGCATAGGGGACTGATTGGCTATTCAAGGTCATATGGGGGAGTGATTGACTATTTAAGTTCACATAGTTGACCAGTTGACTATTTAAGGTTCCAAATGGAACTTGTTGACTATTTATTGTTCCATGGGTGAAAATTTGACTATTTAATGTTGCTCAGGGGACAAGTTGGCTATTTAAGGTCAGATAGAGGACCATTTAACTATTTAAGATCCCACTAGGGATCGATTGACTATTTACGGTCGCATAGGGGACTAATTAACTATTTAAGGTCGCAAAGGGGATTGCGTGACTATTTAAGGTGCCATAGGTGACTCGTTGACTATTTAAGGTCGTATAGGGAATTAATTGACTATTTAAGGTTGCTTAGGGGACGAGTTGACTATTTAAAGTCACTTGGGGGACCGATAGACTATTCAAGGTCACATGGGCATCTAGGTTACTATTTAAGGAACTAATTTACTATTTAAGTCGTATTGGGGATCGGTTGACTATTTAGGTTCGCAAATGGACCAGTTAACCATTTAAGGTCAAAAAGGGCACCAGTTTATTATTTAAGGTCGCACAGGAGACTCGTCGGCTATTTAAGATCATATGGGACCAGTTGACTATTAAAGCTCCCATATGGGACCGATTAACTATTTAAGCTCGTATAGGGTACGGATTAACCATTTAAGGTCATATACAGGACCGGTTGAGCATTTAAGATCCCATAGGGAACCGTTAGTTCTATAGGGAACATGTTTACTATTTAAGGTCGCGTAGAAAACTAGTTGACTATTTAAGGTCGAATAGTGGGAATGTTAACTATTTAAGGTCCCATTATGGACCTGTTGACTAATTGAGGTCCCTTATAGGGGTGGTTGACTATTTAAGGGCATATAAGGGACTTGTTGACTATTTAGGGTCTCATAGGAGACCGACCGGTTTACTATTTAAGGGCATATATAAGGGACTGGTTGACAATTTAATATCGCATTTTGGACCAATTGACTACTTAAGGTCGCATAGGGACCGGTTGATAACTTAAGATCGCATAGGAGATCAATTGACTATTTAAGGTCGCATACGGGACTGATTGACAATTTAAGGTCCCGTGGGACCAATTGACTATATAAGGTCGCATAAGGGATCTGTGGACTATTTGAGGACGCCTAGGGGATCGATTGACTGTTTAAGGTCCCATATTGACTATTTAAGGTCGCATAAGGACCTTGACTATTTATGATTGCATAGGGGACCGGTCAATTATATAAGGTCGACTAGGGGATCGTTAACAATTTAGATCTAATAAGGACTGGTTGATTATTTTTACCCCCATTGGGGCCCGATTAACTATTCAAGATCGCATAGGGGACTGATTGACTACTTACTGTTGCATAGGGGACTGACTGATTATATGAGGTAGCATAAAGGATCGATTGACTATCTAAGGTCACATTAGGGACGATTTGACTATTTAAGATCGTATGAAATAATGGTTGATGATTAGTGCATAATTTTACATGTTTCCCCATAATAATATACATTGTTAAACTAACTTCATAACATTTAATATTTCTTTTTTAGTTTTTGTAGTATTTATGGCTGAAAATGGAAGTTTGAAAAGAAATGAGGTTAAAAATTGCAAGTTTAAACTTAAAAGGGGTAAAAGAGTAATTTCATAAATTTTCAATCCTTAAATGTTGCTCATATATGTTTAAGTTATTTTGCACGTACCACTGAAGTTTGGTGCAAAACGAAGTTCAAAAGAGTAAAGGAAAAAGATTTGGGGTTAAAAAGAAGAAAGGAAGAAAAAAAGGGGGGGGGGGGGGGGGTACATGGGAAATTACATAAGCTGAAAGTTGAGGAATAAAGTAAAATGGAGCAGTTAGTTATTTGTAGAGTCATTAGCTCAGTGGCTATACGCGTGTGGCATGTATTATTAAGTCACAAGTTCAATCTCGTGCGGCTAACTGCAATAACAAATTGTCACATAAGCCAAACACACCACCTCCAGAGGCGCCATGCGCGCCCCTACATGGCCTTCATAAAAAAGTGCTTTGTGCAAGGATTCCTTTCCCCAAATAAAGCCTGTGTGTGGGAATTCCAAGAAAAATAGAAAAAAAATGTTTCCTTACAAATAGACACGAATCCCAATGGCAACTGTAAGGGATCTAAAATCGCCCGGAAGGGGGGCTCCCACAACAGTGATGAATAACATAAAAATAAATACACGATACAAGACTTACGTTGTTCATCAGAGAGTTCAGCATGCGTCAACCAAATTGTAGAGGGTCTAAAATCGCCCCGAAGGGGGGTCCCCCACAACATGAATAACATAAAAATAAATACGAGAGACAAGATTTACGTAGTTCAGCAGAGAGACATTCCTACGTCCACAAGGAAGGGAGGGAGATTGGTTTATTATTAAGGAATAACAATAGCAATTGGAGTGCTAGGGTTGCTAGTTGATAGTCCAAGTCACCACGTGCAGGTTACAATTCATTTTTTTATAATGGGGGAGGTCGCACTTATTTACAAGCTTAAGGACAATACTCCTCTGGGTCTCTTTATGTTTATCTCAACTACAAGTCATAAAGTCCTTTTAGGACTGATGTTCTAAAATCATTAGTATGATCCTCTAAAATTTTACTTTATCTCCCTTTAGATTCGTGGTCTCCCTCAACCGTAGTCTTCCTGAACCGTGGTCTTCCAAGATAGGTTATGTTGTATCCACGTGGCACGAATTCGGCCAGTCTAACTGGAACCCCCTTTTGGTGGTTTTAATATAAATGTGATTACTGAAAAAACATGTGCCAACCAGTCTAAGTATAATAATTACAAAGCTCAAAATTCAGTGGGTAAAGATAGTAACACGATGAAATAGAATCCCCATGGTTGATGACAACAGAAATTGAATCACTAGGGAGAAAAAAAAATGCCTTCCACTTTACGACAATTTGCTAAAATTTTTTGCAAAAATTTGGAGATTTAGCCCAAAATTGTTCATATTGTCATGGAAGGCCATAGAAATACATAAACTCTCTCACTACCACCTTACACAATGACCCAACAAATATTCAAGTACCCAATAATCATGGATTCATCCTCTGTTCTAGTAAATGGAGCTTGATACATCCATCTCCTTCCGGTAGATGAAACTTTAATGAGTATATTTTTATTTAAATCAAATTTTAGAAATGACTTTTCTCATATGGTGTAATAATCGAAAAGATATGGAGAGAAACATATTTCTACCGACTCCTGACTGGAGTATTGAACAATGTTACCTTGTATGTGGGTCGCTCAGGTACGCGGTACGTGAACGAATACGGGGCACATTACTCTACGTGGTACAGTGGAGTAGACTTAATTGTTTCACTAAACATGATTATAGTGCTAAAAGAACATCAATAAGAGTTCAGTAAGAATGCATGTCGCGTATAATCTTTACATTCTACAATATATTAATGAGATACACGAACCACTCTTGTATTATATTAGTTGAGGAGTCATTTTTCTTCAAATTTATTACGTTAATGGTGTCAAAAGTTCCATTATTATAAATAATAGCGAAAATCATCAATGTTAAAATTGAGAACGCCAGATTTAGAGATCCGAATAGTGAACCATGTTTCGGGTTGTACGATCCCGGATCGCTGTACGTAAGGGATATAGGGATCCCGGTAACCATGGTATTAAATACTCCCACCCGCCACAAATCATAATCTAGGCATCCAACATTCAAAAATCCTATGTATGCACGCAAGCACATAAAAAATCCCCTATATGCACACATAAAGGAAATAGAGATTAAACTATCATAAAGTGAAAAGAAAATATGAAAAATCCTTGGTTAGGAGGGTTGAGATTATTACTAAATTTATTCTCTTCTTCACACTCATTACGTCATGTGAATTTGAGGTGTGTTGGAATCATCACACCACTCCTCAAATTCGCTTTCCTTGTGTGTGTCTATGTATATACACTAATTTCAACACATCGTTAGGTGACATAATCAAAACAGGTTGAAATGGAATTTCACGAGACATACCACCCAACCTTACCACGGAACAGTACTTTACACTTAAAGGGAACACAATATAAATGCAATGGGGGATAATTTTTAGTCTAGTTCATATTTAACAAAGTTCTCTCGCGATGTTGTAAACTTTTTCGGGAATTTATACTTTTACATTTTGAACTACTATTAAAGTTAATTACCATATAAGATTCTCCATATTTAATAGGTAGGTTGACTCATTTTTTTTAACCATTAAATATATTTAATTAAGAGTCTCGTTTAACGCTCTAGCCTCCTTTGAAAATAGGTTAACAAATTTGAATATCCTTCACATCTAGAGATCATATTGTTCAAAAATTTAATGACCTTTTCAAAAAGATACTTTTCCTTACCCACCACATCTAGATTTTTCCTAAACATGATTATACTGCTAAAAGAACATCAATAAGAGTTCAGTAATAATGCATGTCGTGTATAATTTTTACATTCTACAATAGATTGATGAGATATACGAACCACTCTTGTATTAATATTATATATTAGTTGGGGAGTCATTTTTCTTCAAATTTATTATGTTAATGGTGTCAAAAGTTCCATTATTATAAATAATAGCGAAAATCATCAATGTTAAAATTGGGAATGCCGGATTTAGAGATCCGAATCATGAACCCACCATGTTTCGGGTCGTACGATCCTGGATCGCTGTACGTAGGGGATCCCATGACCATGGTATTAAATACTCCCACCCCCCACAAATCATAATCTAGGCATCCAACATACAAAAATCCTATGTATGCACGCAAGCACATACAAAATCCCCTATATGCACACATATAAAATAAATAGAGATTAAACTATCATAAAGTGAAAAGAAAATATGAAAAATCCAATCCCTTGGTTAGAGGGTTGAGATTAATACTAAATTTATTCTCTTCTTCACACTCATTACGTCATCTGAATTTGAGCTGTGTTGGAATCATCACACCACTCCTCAAATTCTCTTTCCTTGTGTGTGTCTATGTATATAAACTAATTTCAACACATCGTTTGGTGAAATAATCAAAACAGGTTGAAATGGAATTTCACGAGACATACCACCCAACCTTACTACGGACTAGTACTTTACACTTAAAGGGAACACAATATAAATGCAATGGGGGATAATTTTTAGTCTAGTTCATATTTAAGAAAGTTCTCTCGCGATGTTGTAAACTTTTTCGGGAATTCATACTTTTACATTTTAAACTACTATTAAAGTTAATTACCATATATCTCCCAATTTTATAGGTAGGTTGACTCATTTTTTTTAACCATTAAATATATTTAATTAAGAATATCGTTTAACGCTCTAACCTCCACTTAAAATAGGTTAACAAATTTGAATATCCTTCACATCTAGCGATCATATTGTTCAAGAATTTAGTAACCTTTTCAAAAAGATACTTTTCCTTACCCACCACATCTAGAGATCATATTGTTCAAGAATTTAGTGACCTTTTCAAAAAGTTACTTTTCCTTACCCACCCAGTTCCAACAACTAACAATTCCACTATTTGAGAAAATACGCTATAATGGAAGGATCATGCAAGAGTTATTACTCTAAACTCAAACCCTACACCCAATCTCACCTTTAATATTTAAATTTGGATTATTTATGGTTAGACCGCATTAATTCTTTGATATTTACCGTGGCCCCAATATTTGCACTTCTTGGGTTTGCCCCCCAAAATTAGTTCTAGCGACGAAAAAAGTGTCAAAAAAATTACGACACTTTTTTCATCCCTAAAACTCACTTTGGGGGCAAACCCCAAGAAATAAAATTTACGGGGGTAAAACTCAATTACAAGGAATAAATGGGTCCAAACCCCAAATAACCCTTTAAATTTTTGTGTACATATTTTAAATTTAATATCCATCCAAATATAAGTCTGTTTGACCAAAGATTTATATATTTGAAAATCCAAAAAACAACGGCAAAATTTCACATTGTGAAAGTAAAAGTTTTATAGCACAATATATGCTCATTTACACATATATTTCATTAGTATTTGTTTGATTGGGTCGTGCTTGATGTGATATTATTAAAATAATGCGCTTAAATTTAGATTTATCAAGCCTTGGACCTTGATACATTAACACTTAATTTGATATTCGACTCAATAGATTACCACAATTGTGGAATTTAACATTACGAATCAACAAATTTAGAACAAAATATTTGTTGGTTTACATATTTGGAGAGATTTCAGTAGTGTATATGACATTAATCGTGGTGGACTAAATTCAGTAAAATAACCAAAATATCCCTCACCTTCATGGATGAATTATGAATGCAATTAAACATTAAAACTTACAGGGGTATGTGTGTATATATATAGAGAGAGTACCAAATTGATTATCTTCTCGTTCTCACTGGAAATTGAAGTTCCAAGAAGTAGAATAACTGTTTTGGTCTGAGATTGTTTTGGTCCGAGTTGCTTTTAATGTGTTTGGGTTTTGGTCTGAGATGGTTTTGGCCGGGCGGCGATGGTAAGTCTTATTTGATCAAACTATGATCAATCGATGATCATAGTTTCAATCAAATCTAAACCTCTGGTATTAAGAAAACGGAATGGAATGGGTTGGGTTGGGTTAGGTTATTGATTTCAATCGGAGAAATAGCTTGTGTTTGTTTTTGCATTTTTGTTTGGGTGTGAGTGTTGAGAGAGAATGTGAGGGTCGAAAATTGAACAATTGGTATAATCGGAGAAGTACATAGAGGTTTATTGCTTTAGAGCAAGTGAACGAGTGGAACATTTAGGGATTTAGAGTCTAACTCAAAAGGGACCGTTAAATTTGGATCAAGTGTGGTCTCCCTCAACCGTAGTCTTCCTGAATTATGGTCTTCCAAGGTATGTCATGTGCTATCCACGTGGCACGAATTCGGCCAGTCTAACTGGAACCCCCTTTTGGTGGTTTGAATATAAATGAGATTACTGAAAAAACATGTGCCAACCAGTCTAAGTATAATAAATACAAAGCTCAAAATTCAGTGGGTAAAGATAGTAACACAATGAAACAGAATCCCCATGGTTGATGACAACAGAAATTGAATTACTAGGGAGGAAAAAACAAAAACAAAATGACTTCCACTTTACGGCAATTAGCAAAAATTTTCCACAAAGTTTTGGAGTTTTAGCCCAAAATTGTTCATATTGTCATGAAGGCCATATAAATACATAAACTATTTCTCACTACCACCTTACACAATGACCCAACAAATATTCAAGTACCCAATAATCATGGATTCATCCTCTGTTCTAGTAAATGGAACTTGATACATCCATATCCTTCCAGTAGATGAAACTTTACTGAGTATATTCTTATTTAAATCAAATTTTAGAAATGAATTTTCTCATATGGTGTAATAATCGAAAAGCTATGGAGAGAAACATATTTCTACGGAATCCTGAGTGAGGGATTATTGAACAATGTTACCTTAGACGCGGGTCACTCAGGTATGCGGTACGTGAACGAATACGGGGTACATTACTCTAGCTGGTACGTGGTACAATGGAGTAGACTTATTTGTTTCGCTAAACATGATAATACTGCTAAAAGAACATCAATAAGAGTTCAGTAATAATGCATGTCGTGTATAATTTTTACATTCTACAATAGATTGATGAGATATACGAACCACTCTTGTATTAATATTATATATTAGTTGGGGAGTCATTTTTCTTCAAATTTATTATGTTAATGGTGTCAAAAGTTCCATTATTATAAATAATAGCGAAAATCATCAATGTTAAAATTGGGAATGCCGGATTTAGAGATCCGAATCATGAACCCACCATGTTTCGGGTCGTACGATCCTGGATCGCTGTACGTAAGGGATCCCATGACCATGGTATTAAATACTCCCACCCCCCACAAATCATAATCTAGGCATCCAACATACAAAAATCCTATGTATGCACGCAAGCACATACAAAATCCCCTATATGCACACATATAAAATAAATAGAGATTAAACTATCATAAAGTGAAAAGAAAATATGAAAAATCCAATCCCTTGGTTAGAGGGTTGAGATTAATACTAAATTTATTCTCTTCTTCACACTCATTACGTCATCTGAATTTGAGCTGTGTTGGAATCATCACACCACTCCTCAAATTCTCTTTCCTTGTGTGTGTCTATGTATATAAACTAATTTCAACACATCGTTTGGTGAAATAATCAAAACAGGTTGAAATGGAATTTCACGAGACATACCACCCAACCTTACTACGGACTAGTACTTTACACTTAAAGGGAACACAATATAAATGCAATGGGGGATAATTTTTAGTCTAGTTCATATTTAACAAAGTTCTCTTGCGATGTTGTAAACTTTTTCGGGAATTCATACTTTTACATTTTAAACTACTATTAAAGTTAATTACCATATATCTCCCAATTTTATAGGTAGGTTGACTCATTTTTTTAACCATTAAATATATCTAATTAAGAATCTCGTTAAACGCTCTAACCTCCACTTAAAATAGGTTAACAAATTTGAATATCCTTCACATCTAGCGATCATATTGTTCAAGAATTTAGTAACCTTTTCAAAAAGATACTTTTCCTTACCCACCACATCTAGAGATCATATTGTTCAAGAATTTAGTGACCTTTTCAAAAAGTTACTTTTCCTTACCCACCCAGTTCCAACAACTAACAATTCCACTATTTGAGAAAATACGCTATAATGGAAGGATCATGCAAGAGTTATAGTTACTCTAAACTCAAACCCTACACCCAATCTCACCTTTAATATTTAAATTTGGATTATTTATGGTTAGGACCGCATTAATTCTTTGATATTGACCGTGGCCCCAATATTTGCACTTCTTGGGTTTGCCCCCCAAAATTAGTTCTAGCGACGAAAAAAGTGTCAAAAAAATTACGACACTTTTTTCATCCCTAAAACTCACTTTGGGGGCAAACCCCAAGAAATAAAATTTACGGGGGTAAAACTCAATTACAAGGAATAAATGGGTCCAAACCCCAAATAAACCTTTAAATTTTTGTGTACATATTTTAAATTTAATATCCATCCAAATATAAGTCTGTTTGACCAAAGATTTATATATTTTAAAATCCTAAAAAACAACTCTAAAATTTCACATTGTGAAAGTAAAATTCTTATAGCACAATATATGCTCATTTACACATATATTTCATTAGTATTTGTTCAATTGGGTTATGCTTGATGTGATATTAGTAAAAAAAAAACGCGCTTAAATTTTAGAGTTATCAAGACTTGGACGTTGATATATTAACGCTTAATTTGATATTGAACTCAATAGATTACCACAATTGTGGAATTTAACATTACGAATCAAATAATTTAGAACAAAATATTTGTTGGTTTACATATTTGGAGAGATTTCTGCAGGGTATATGACATTAGTCGTGGTGGACTACATTCAGTAAAATAACCAAAATAACCCTAACCTTCATGGATGAATTATGAATGCAATTAAACATTAAAACTTACCGGGGTATATGTGTGTACACACACACACACACAGAGTACCAAATTGATTATCTTCTCGTTCTCGCTAGAAACTGAAATGCCAGAAAGTAGAAGAACTGTTTTGGTCTAAGATGGTTTTGGTCTGAGTTGGTTTAGGTTTTTGTCAGAAGATGATGGATGCTTATTTTAGTTGGTTTTTGTTTTGGTCGGCCGGGGATGGTAAGTCTGATCTGATTAAACTGTGATCAATCGATGATCATAGTTTCAATCAAATCTAACCCTCTGGTATTAAGAAAACGGAATGGAAGAGGTTGGGTTGGGTTAGGTTATTGATTTCAATCGTAGAAATAACTTGTGTTTGTGTTAGCATTTTGTTTGGGTGTGAGTGAGAGAACGTGAGGGTTCAAAATTTAACAATTAGCATGATCGGAGAAGTAAATAGAGGTTTATTGCTTCGGAGCAAGTGAGCGAGTGGAAGGGATTTAAGAGTCTAAATCAAAAGCTACCGTTAAATTTGGAGCGAGTGTGGGCGCCCCTCATTTGATAATATTTCTTTATTTAAAATTTAAAAGTATTTGGTTTACCTCGAAGAATTCTTAATATGAGTGTAATAAAACTAAAATAGTAATAAAATAATTTTAATGGATGATTCACGTGATAATAAGCTTAATTCGTGAAATATCATGTTTTGTTGTAGAATTATCTTTTTCAAATTTTGAATTTAACTACCGATGATTATTTTGAATCAGTTACACTTTACACTCACTCGTATTTTGGAGTGGAGTTTTTTGAATGGAGGAAGACAGGATGAGGTAAATTTTATATTGAGAAGTGATAAATATAAGGGGGGAGTACTTTTAGGTCCCTCACGAATAAATTTTAAACACTAAAGGAATTTTAACAAATTTTAAATACTCAGGTCCACTAATTCTCTTTTTGTAGAAATTCACGCTAGCGGCATAACAAATGGACCTAATTGTAAATTATCCTTAAATATTTAAAAATTATTGCCAAGGGACCTAATTGTAAATTGCCCTAAATATAATGCTCGAATGTAAGTTTTGATAATAGGTCAAATTTGGTTGGTATTTATGGTGATGGTTGTGGGTTAAATGTTAGGGTATAATTATAAATGAGGGGTAGTTAGGCATATGATGTGTCGTGGGAGATTAAAACTAGGAGTGCACACAGTTCGAGTTGGTTCGGTTCTACTATTAATCTGGAACCAGAATCGGGATTGATCGATTTCACGTTTTTGGAACCAGAACCGAATTGAATATGTATAGAACCGCTATGATTCAAACCAACGGTTTTTGGGTTGGTTCAAATCGGTTCTAGGTTCCAAAATCGTATTAAACTAAATAATTAAACAATATATTTCCTCACATATAACTTAAAAAAGAAACTCTAAGCAAACATTATAGATTTAATCCAAATTAGAAAAGTAAAAAAATTAATTTAAAACCTTTAAATTAATTTTTACTAAACCAACATTTTCATATATTAAAGAGAAAACAACATGTTTCATCTATATAAAGCGTATAAAAAATGTTACGATCACACCGATTTTAGTTTGGCTTAAGTTATTGGTTTGATTTTGAATAGGATCGATTTATACTTCGGTTCGGTTTGTGTTGTTTGACCACTTGATTTGATAGCCTTTATCTATTTAACTAGATTCAAAATTAACAGATTTCCTCATCCCTCAAAGAATCCTTAATATGGTATAATAAAATTATAAAAAAATAGTTTTAATGGATGATTTACGTGACAATAAGTTTAATTCGCGAAATATCATGTTTTGTTGGAGAATTATCTTTTTTTCAAATTTCTAATTTAACCCCTGACGGTTATTTTGAAACGATTACACTTTGCACCCACTTCGATCTGGGTTGGTACTTCTTGAATTGAGGAAGAAGGGGTGGAGGTAAATTTAATATCAAAGAGTGGTAAATATAATGATCAGGTGTGATTGTTGATAAAAGGTTAAATTTGGTTGGTATTTATGGTGATGGTTGTGGATAAAGTGTTGGTGTAGAATTATAAATGAGGGGTAGTTGGGTGGTGGGAGTGAATTTAAGGGAAGTTGGGATGACACATCATATGATGTGTGGCTAACAGTATCACACAACACATGATGTGTCGGGGGAGATTAAAACTAGGGGTGCAAACGGTTCGTGTTGGTTCAGTTCCACTATTAACCCTGAACCAGAATCGGGATCAATCGTTTCCATATATTTTGGAACCGGAACCATAACTGAATCGATTATGTCTAGAACTGATTCGATCCTAACCAACGGTTCTTGTGTTGGTTTAGATCAGTTCTCAGTTCCAAAATTTTATTAAAATAAACAATTAAAACAATAAATTTTCCTCATGTATAACTTAAAAAAGATAGTTGAAACAATCATTATAGATTAAATCTAAATCCCAAAATTAAAAATTAATTTAAATGCTTTGAATTATTTTTTACTAAAACAAAATATAATATATTATAGAGAAATAACATTTTTCATATATATAAAGCGTAAAAAATATATTGGGATCAAAACGAGTTTAGTTTGCTTTAAGTTATTGGTTCGATTTCGAATCGGATCGGTTTATGCTTCGGTTCGATTTGTGTTCGTGGTAAACCAGGAACCAAACCGAAAAAATTGATTTTGTATTTTTTGGAACTAAAACCGAACCGTCACGATAAAAAATTGAACCAACCCATCCCAATGCATCTGGTTCAATTTTTCGGTTTATCGTGTTCCGTTGCACATCCCTAATTAAAACGGTGAGGTTTCACTTTTTTTTCATTTTTCCAGGCATTTATAGTAAATATAACTATTAAACAGTAAAGTATGAGTCACGTACCAAATTTAACATTTTAACCATTAGGGATGCTCTTATGGGTAGTTAAAAATGTATTTATACAATACACTCAAATTTTATGTGTACCCCAAATGTGCAAAGATAGATATTAGTAGTGTGTACCTTTCCAAATGTAAAAGAAAGAAAGAAATCTACCAAGTTTTGTTTTTGGGGGGGGGGGGGGGGGGGGGGGTGGGTGGGTGGGGTGGGGGGCAATAGTGGCACATAATATGATGTTCGGCGTGAAAGAATACTTTCGTTATACAACTTTCAAAATAGGCCGCAACACTTTTACTTTCTTCAACATTATTTCAGGGATGATTTTGTAATATCAAAATAGCGGGTGGAATGACATTCAACGTGTGGGAATGCTTGTCTTATAGGTAATGAATATATGCATTAACTCAAAAAATGATACTTAACACTCGAATGGTATCTTTGGATTACAAACACTCAAATATTCACTACCCATAAGTGATGTTGTCATGACTATTTGTGTAACCCCCTTGATTTTATTTGATTAATTAAATCATTTACTAATAATTTATTATTAAAGAAAATATTTAAATCTGGTTAATTTTTATGGAAGAGATTTAATTGAATAAATAATAATTCAATTTCGAGTTTTTTTATAATTGAAGTTGTGTTAATTTTTTGAAAATAATGGAATTTTGTTTAGTTTGAGGGTATTGAGGGGATTAGGTTAAACCGCAGTGGCGAGTAGGTCTTTTGGTATGTCTTAGTGACCAAGTTAGGGTTTGAATTTCGTGAATTATAGTGTATGGAATTTAGTCGTGAGTGGGAGAAAATAGAGAAGGTTTTTGACAATTGGTCAGGGGAGTAACATGTGACCACGGGTATAGATGGGTTGGACCACGACCTTATGGTTGGCGACCTAGCCGAAGGCCATCCATGAGTCGATCTGGAGCCTTGTTTGTAATCCTTATGTGCGATGTTTACCTCATTTTATACACTACTCTCTCAAATCAAAACTTTGAATTCTCATTCCTCTCCATCCCTAACTCCTAAAACCCTAACCCTCATTTAAACACAATCTCTGAAACTCCTTGAGGGCATTAATCATAAGATGCTTCAAGAGGAAAAGTTTATCAATATTCAGAGAAGATCAAGGGACTCAAGTCAGGTTTCAGAAATAGTCAAAAGGTAAGAATACTCTACTTATATCCTTTAATGATTTAGATATTGTCGAAATCGTGTTTAATTGTTAATCAAAAGTGATTAAAATTCTAAATAGGACAAGATAAACCTAGTTAATTTTCTATTATTATCAACTGATATGGAATGTGAAACTTCTATATAATGATAATTGGCAAAGTTGATCAAAATTCAGAGGTGATAAAGGATGTTAAGTCAAATTTCATAAATAGTTAAAAGGTAAGAATACTCTCCTTTTCTCCTTTAGTGCCTAATGAGATTTTGCATAAACCATGATTACTTGTTAATCAAAAGTGATTAAAATTTTAATTAAGGCAAGATAAACATTGTTAATTTCCTATTATTATCAATTGATCTTGGAAATAATGAAACCCTTATATAATGATAATTCCTATAATATGATTATGAGAACTGATTGGTGTAATTGTTGTAGAAATGGGAGGTATAACATGCTAATTGGCTAAGAGTTGAATAATATGCTTTTTGAACTTTTAAAAGATGAAATGTGAGTCATGACTTACGTGTCCCATGAAATTGTAATATGAATTGCCCAAGCTTATATTGGAAGACTTTTAATTATTGAAAATTCATATAAACCCCACTTGAAATGCGTATAAATTATTAATTTATGAACTTATAATTGAAACCATAATAATTGTGCTAAAACTCATGGGAATTTGCAATAATAAAGGTTGTGTGTAAAAGAGGATTTTATCCGAGACTATGAATCTATGAGGAAAATAATCTACCACAAGTGAGAGGGAGACACATGCCCTATTAATCTAATCAAGATCTCCCATCCATCAAGATAAATATTGTTGGAGGTAACTCACATGCGAGAATCGAGGGAAAAGATATGATCGATCATGCCGAGAATAACTACTACAGTGATTGAGTTACGTATGAATCGATTATATTTTCTTATAAATGTAAACATGCCCCCGTAGAAAAATGGGAATGTAATCACGAGCGTTAAAATAATGCTAATAGAAAAGAAGAATCTATCATGGACGTAGGCAAATTATCGAACCACATACATCTTATTCTTATATGTATGCATTAGTTATTTATTATGTTCAGCTCATATGTGTTGAATCATAACTACCAGGATTTTACCACCTATAATTGAATCAATCTGTGGAAAATAAGTTTCCTTCGTAAACCGTACCAATTAACAACACTCATGTGTCATTCACGTACTGATCACTCTCCCGGTGATCATCAAGATGACCACAATGGGTACGTCCCTCCCAGGATGAGATCGTGGTCAAGCTCAGTCAGAGCATCGATACCCCTACCTCTCAATATCATACATGAAATGAGAAAATAGTGGAAAATAACGAAACACCATGATCTAAATGTGGTTCTATGAGGTGATAAGGCACAATGCGGGGTTGGTGTCCCTAAAGGATAAGGATTTGGGGGGATTTTATCAGATGTTTTGGTGGCAAAAGTTCAACCGTCAATTGAACCAATCCTTATCTCCGAAGGATGTGCGATGGGTCTTGAATGACCTATGATTAGGCATAAATTCTTCATATTTATTCCCTTAATTTAGAGGCTTTTATCATCTTGTGCAGTGTAAACCAAGTTGATTTATCTCATATTATTGATACTAACCTTTTCTATGTAGTGCATCAAGTTTTGTGTATTTCTCATTCATTTTGCAGGTATTTTACATCATTGAAGAAAAGGGAAAACTCAAACTCAAGAAAGATACCAGGGAAGGAAAGTCAAGGGCAAAACAGTAATTTTACACAAGAAATTCGGACAGGTAACCCAAAGGAAAGTTGAAGACCTCGACTCCACAAGCATGTAGGAAGAAACGGCATCCAAATCTGAACCCCGGTTTTGATGTTATGAAGCTTCAAGCTTCAAGCTTTAAGGAGAAAAAGGAAGAAAAATAGAAAGGCTGCGAACCGAACCGAACCGATGAAACCAGCACCGAACCGGTTCGCCACACTATTAGCACCAAACCAAACCGATGAATAATAAGTATAATCGGTTCCCCAAATTGGTATAAATCGAACCGGTTCGCCTGAGTAAAGAAGGAAAGTAGAACCAATTCGCCTGGATGGATTTTTTATTATTTATTCCTAAAAAATAGAGTTATTCATGGGACAAACACTTAAAATAACGTAATGTATTTATTCTTTTATCATACCAGACATTAGAGGCTTCTTTTTAGTGAGTTTTGAGAGGATTTTGAAGCCAAGGAATGTAGTATTCATATTCTTCAATAATTTCTTCCTCAAATTGGATGAATTCAAGGCTTTTAATCATTCCAAGTAATATTTTCTTCATTTATTTCAATTGCTTTCATATTTTCTGTAGGTAATTCATTCTTCTTAGTTAAAATCCTTCCTTGCGTGTTCAATTTTACTTTTCATGCAATATGAGTTCATGCAACATAGATTTCTTGTTTAAACATAGTTTCATAATGACCGGGTAGATTTTTACGGGTTGGGATGCATGAACCCAACCTGATGTGGTTTGCATGGAGATAAAAGTGATTCTATGAATTAAATAAATGATTGAATCGTGCTGGTTCGTTACTACTACCATCGTAGGACTTTTAACCTCGTTTTCCCTAGGTACCGAGGTAATTAAGAGTGCGAAGCACGTGTCATCTATTCTGACACTACTTTATTTCTATTCTTTATTATGTATGATGTGGGCTTGTACCCTCATATATATAATGCCTGAAATCCATAAAGCCTAGGTTTAATCAATTACCTAATTCATGATTTCTTTTATATTCGGTAAACATACTAGGGTTCGAGGGATTTTAGTCCAACCTATTTTTCTCATTCATATTTAGTCAGTCAGGGTTTATTAACCCTTGCATATGTAGTTTAATTATTAATTTAATTACTTTTCATTTAGTTAGGAGATATAAAAATCCAAATCATCTTCCTTTTTCTTTTTCAGGGTCAGTTTAGGGTTAACCGTCTTACCTATCGTCGTCACGTTCTACGTCCTTTTTCCCTGAGGATTCGACCTCGTCTTATAAATTTTATTACTTATGCGATCGATTTGCACTTGAACCATAATTAGCACGCACTAGAAACACATTTTGAGTCGCGTCAAGTTTTTAACGCCGTTGTCGGGGATCTAGATAGACTTTTAGGTTCTCGATTTGATAAAAAATTTGACGCCAAATCTCAAAAAGCCAAAAAAATCATAATATCTAGTGGTAAGTATTCCCGCCTGTCACGCGGGTGACGCGGGTTCGATCCCCGGCAACGGCGCCATTTTTGATCGAGTGGAAAAACCGAGCGTCCGTGTAATACGCTAGTCGTTGTTATCGGCTTCCAACCTCAATACAAAAAAAACCTAAACTTTTAACTACACTTTTATGGAGTATAATAGTAAGTCTGGGTATCGAATCCACAGGGAATGTTTTATAGAATTTAATTGATTTATTACTTCTAAAATAAAAATGAAAAAGATGATGATTGGGAAAATTTCTATTAAAAAATTACTTAAGAAAAACAAACTGAAAAGTGCAAAAGAAATTAGATCTGACAAATGGGAGAAAATAGGGTAGGGTACAATCCCTCAATCCTTAACAAATTATCCTTTAGAATACTAGAATTATAAATCAAAATTCTTGATTAAATCCAGTCCTTATCATCACTAAGCATTACATATATGAGATTCAAGACCGCATCATATGAAATCAAAGATCAATATAAGGCGGTGAACGACAAATTATACATACAAAGCATTCTTAAACATCCCAAGTACCTAGGGCAAGAGAGATTAAAAGATATGACAATGCATATATGATTTTCATTCACGATTCAACCAATATTTTTATTTATTTTCTAATTTTCCATACAAATAATTTGTATTAGGATTGAGTTCATGTACCCCAACCCTTGAGAAATTAGCTACTCATGATTGGATAAAAAAAAACAAATTCATACACAACATTAAGGATCTACAAGACATTATAAATAAATTGCAAATAATAAAACAAGAGAATGGAAATGATATTACTTGAATTCAGCAACAAGAACGGAATTGGGATTCAGAAATTCTTACAAAATAGGATTCATGAAAACTCTTGAAGAAATTGGAAATTTGCTCTCAAAATCTAACCCTAAAATTCAATCTAGAACTTCTAACCTACTCCTAACCTAGCCTCTCTCTAGCCACTCCCCTTCAAATGATGTAGGTCATGGGCTTTTATAGCACAAAATCTCGAAATTGACAACCAATAGTGCTTGTGGAACAAGTTTTCCAAGAGTTGCACTGCATTAAATGCATAATTAATGACAGAAATCCGCACATCTAGACTCTTCATTATCCCGCAACTTCAAAACCTCGTAACTTCTTCACCGTAGCTCGGATTGAGGTGCCGTTTTTTCCAGTGTTCTTGTAATTTAGAGCTCTTCAACTTTCTAGTTGGCCCCACCTCCGGACTAAGGCTACAAAATTACGAAAATGCCCTTGAACTCTCCATTTCTTGGTTTCTTTCACTGTTTTGAGTTCTCCTTCGCACTAACTTGCATGAAATACCTGTAAAACACATGAGAAATACACAAAACAAGAAATACTTGCCAAAAAAGGTTAGTAGAATACATTTGAGACAAATCCAAGCTACTTACACTGCACGGGATCATAAAAATACTGAAATTAAGGGGATAAATGTGAAGAATATGTGCATAATCACCAAATCTCAAAAAGCCAAAAAAATCATAATATCTAGAACATTAAAAAAAAATCAAAAATTTAATAAGAAAAAAATTATAGCATCTCTTAAAAGCCTTTTATGCAAAATATTTAACAAACTCCACAATCTACTCCTACCCAAATTCACGAAAATCCTCTAGGAGAGTACAATCCCGATAGCCCACACACTCCAAACGTTCCACAGTTTTGGTTTCCACCTCTTACACCGCCTAACTCTATCAACAGTCACATATTGAGTCACACTCCGAGCATGTCAAGTGAGAAATTTTAATCAATAGGAGAGAGAGCCATGTCGGAATACGCTAGTTTTGGTACGGGTGAGGGTGAAATGCCATATCGTCCCATGAGAGAACTCCTCTATCTCGAGAAAACGGTCACCCCAGGATACATTCTACTTCCGTACAACGGGGGACAGTTCCATTTTTGTAATGGGATGATACAAATCCTTCCCATATTTCACGGGTTGGATTCGAAAAATCCTTATCTCCACATTCGTGAGTTCCAAAAGGCATGCGATACATTTAGCGATCAAGCTTGCACACAAGATGTCGTTCGCCTCAAACTTTTTCCTTTTTCCTTGAAGGATAAAGCAAAGACATGGCTATGGTCTTTATCACTGAACTCAAATGGATCATGGAGGGAAATGCAATCCAAATTTCTCTTAAAGTTATTTCCCCAACATCGAACAAATTCCATCCAAGCTCAAATTTAAACATTCCGATAACAAGAAAATGAGCCATTTGATCGATGTTATGAACGTTTCAACGAGGTAGTTAGTACATTCCATCATCATTGTTTTGAGAAGTATCATCTCATATCTTTCTTTCACCATAGGCTAAGCATATGTTCTTAACAACTCGTTGAGACAATGTGCGAGAGATCATTTTGGGAATTAGATGAACACGATGCAGAGTCCCACCTTAAGTTTATCACCGAGACAACTCAAGCGTGGGACACATCCGATCCTAACACCCAAAACCGGATTCGATAAACTCCAATTGCTCCTTCAGTGCCCGGTCTTTATCACATGGGAGACATAGTCAGATCAAGGCTAAGGGAAACAACTGGATCCACCCTAGCAATGAAAGAGAAGGTGTGTGCTATTTGTGAGGCGGGCCATTCAACGAAGGAATGCCGACGATACCCACCTACAAAGTAATGTTACATGAGAAAGTGGATGCGATAGGAGGATTCAAGGGTAATTTTAATGCCCCGCATGGGAACTCTTAGAACCCTTCGTGGAGGAACCATCCTGGTTTTAGCTATGGGCAACAACATGTTGCATTAAGTCCTAATTCGCACATTGTCCCACCTCCACATCCACATTTTCAAAAAGCTCCAAATGTGCAAGCACATATGCAAGCACCACCTCCCGCACCATATATCACCCCACCGCGGACAAATCTCGAAAATATTATAAATCAATTCATCCTAGAACAAAATATAACCAATGTTAAGTATGACCGCATGTTTACCTAAATGAATGCGAATATCTCTAGGTTGAAATCATCTTTAAGTATCGAAGAGAACGTTAAGTTTTCGGCCTAAGGACAAAGACCTCCTCAAGGTCAAACTAGTGTTAGCTCTACTTCTAATGAACATCAAGAGAAATGTCAATCCATTACCACTCTACGTAGTGGGTGAGTTATTGATTTATCACCTCCCCCATACGACACAACTAAAGACAAGGAGGTTTCTCCCGGCACGATAGAGGCCGAAGATGCCCCCTTGAAGGAGAGTGAAAATAATCACACTAGTGAGCCTGAAGTTGTAGTGAAACCAACCACTGCCGCGCCTTTCCCTCAACGGTTGGTTCCTCCCCAAAAAGGAATTCCACGTAATGACGTGCTAGATGTCTTTAAGCAAGTCAAGCTGAATTTACCTTTTCTTGATGCCATACAACAAATTTCGGCCTATGTTAAAGTCCTTAAGGACTTATTAACGGTGAAAAGAAGTCTAAAGGTAAAAAAGAACATCTTCCTAGCACAAAATGTGACCTCTGTTCTACTTAACAACCTCCCACCAAAGTTTAAAGATCTGGGTGCACCTACCATTTCGTGCATTATTGGGGAGAATCGAATGGAAAAGGACTTACTTGATTTAGGGGCGAGTGTCAACATTCTTCCCTACTCCATATATAGGCAACTCGATTTGGGGGACCTCAATCCCACAAAAATCACTCTCCAACTCATGAATCGTACCGTAAAGATACCATGAGGCATTGTTAAGGACGTGATAGTGCAAGTTGACACCTTCTACTTCCTGGAAGATTTTGTCATTTGGGACATAGAATCCTCCATCAACTCAAGTAATCATGTTCCCATCATCCTTGGCTTCCCATTCTTTTCTACGGCTAACGCCTTGATTAACACTCGAAATGGGCAAATGCAACTCACTTTCGATAACATGACCTTAAAAACAAATATCTTCAATATCGCGAGTCAAGTGGGTGATGAGGATGATTTTCACTCAGTGGATCTTATTGAGGAGATAGTAGAGGACCACATAGAGGGAAATTTAGATGGGGATGCCTTAGGAGCATGCCTTATTTCGAGTGGTGAGAGCGATGGGACGTACATTGATTTTGAGAGAGAGGTAGGAAAGTGGGGAGCAGCATTAGACGAGAGAACGTCAAATGAGGACATGAGACATGTGAGTTGGGTTTCTAGATTTGAGGAATTACCACAGATGGAGTCGCTCATGGTTCCCTCCGAAGAAAATTTCCCACGCTTCAATTAAAGAAACTACCCTCCAATGTGAAATATGCTTATTTTGGAGAGGATGAGACATTTCCCATTGTTGTCTCCTCTAGCCTGGATGAAGAGGAAGAGGGTAAATTGTTAGCAATTTTGAGTAAGCATCTAAGTGCTTTTGGTTGGTGCATAGAGGATTTGAAAGTTATAAGTCCCTTGATTTGTACTTATAAAATCCACCTTGAGGAGGACGTGAAGCCCTCGAGGGAAATGCAAGGGCGATTGAACCCCACCATGAAAGAGGTAGTACGAGTGGAAATCATTAAGTTATTTGGCGTTGGGATCATTTACCCAATCTCAGATAGCAAATGGGTGAGTCCTATCCAAGTCATCCCGAAGAATTCGGGAATAATTGTGGTCGAGAATGCCAAGGGTAAGTTAATTTCCCAGCATACCACCACCGGGCGGCGCATTTGCATTGATTATCGAAAACTCAATGCGAGCACTAGTAAAGATCATTTCCCCTTACCATTCATCAACCCAATGCTAGAGAGAGTATCGGGACACCCATATTATTACTTCCTTGACGGTTATTTCAGATATAACCAAATAGAGGTAGATGTTCTTGATCAAGAGAATACGACTTTCACATGCCTCTTTGGCATGTTTGCCTACAAACGTATGCCATTTGGATTATATAATGTGCCCATGACCTTTCAAATGTGCATGCTTATAACGAATAATATATCAAGCAATGTATATTATATATGTTTTGACGACTATAATCTTACCTGTATAATGTTTGATAATGATTTGATGTAGATCTTTGAAGCTTTGTAGGTTTAGACAATGGGATTAATTCGTAGTTGAAGTTGATAGGTTTTGAAGTTAAGAGGTTTGAATGTATAGAGAGAAGGAGAGAAAGTGGGTAAAATAATTTTTTACACTTTAAATATGTGGTGGCCCTCAATGTGGTATTTTTAAGTAAAAATTATATTAAGATGATATTTTGTAGCAAAAGTAAGCTTATGGTATTTGGGAGTTATTTTTCGAGTGCTCTTAGAACCCCTCTTTTATAATGTTGAACTGGCATGAATCAAATATAAAGTATACAACCATTTTTATCACCTATGAAGGTACACCTAACTGTGAAACTATGACAAGAGTCCTTCCACGCCAACTCTTATTTTCGACTCATTGGATGTGACTCGTTAATGTGTCACACCCATATTCAATTGTGTTTGGACACCACTGGACATCATTAGTGTGGGGTCCAAATACGAGCCAATATGGATACGACATGTCAGTGACTCTCACCCAATGAATCGAAAATTAGAGTTAGCCTAGAATTATTATTGGAATAGAGAGCTCATTTCTAAAAGTTTCTTAGGGCTCCATCACTTCAAACCACCGATTCCAATAACTACATTTCATTTCCTTATAATTTCCTAAATGTACTCAACCCACCTTGATAATCGAAAATATTTTATTTAGGAAATACAGAGATATGAATGAATGAAATGTTTTCCATGATAAGATTTAGCGATAGTTAATTAGCAATTTTTTTTTTCTAAAAAAAAATTAGTTGACTCCTTTTAGTGAAAGGATTTCAAATAATTAAACTTTGCATGATTAATTTCTTAACTTATCAAATTAATTAGTAAAATATATTAACTTATTATTTCATATTTCATAAATTTATTACGCAAAAATATTTCCTTCCGATTTATCATGCAATAAATTAAATATGCAAAAACATTACTTCATATATTTATCATCCAATAAATTAAACATCAAAAATAGATTATAATAAATTGATTGAACTACATTTTAGAAGAAGAAAATTAGGTTAAATATAACTATGGTCTATGGTCAAACTCCATATGTGCCACGAGTAATCCTCTAATTATGGTCAATTGTAAAACTTGTCTAAAAGTTCCTTAAAATTGAATGGATAGAACTCTTTATTTTAAAATCCAAAACCTACAAAATGGAAGGGATGAAATTATGAACAAAACCCAAATAAATATTACTCCCTCTGTCCGAAATTATTAGTTCTGATTTCTTTTTTGCGTCGTCCCAAGTTAATAGTCACTTTCTTTTTCTGGATATAATCAAGGAACCACATTCGTCAGTAGTGAACAAGTTTTGATCATGGTCGTTGATTAAACGAAACCTTAACAACTGTCGTTTTCAAATACCGACTATTAATTTGGGACGAAAGTAGTATATATGAAAAAACAATATAAATTCCGAGTGCCCCTACAAAAATATTGAGAATGAATCATTTCAAAGAACCCATCTTAAAGATTCTTGATATACTCAAAACTTGAAATTATTTCCAGATAATTCTAGTTAAAAATGAAAGAACCCAATTATATCATAAACCCCATCTACATGCAACAAAGAATAACTCTCGAATGGTTACTATATTTGCTTTCAGTTAAGCCTAAAAATGTGAATACAACCTTTAAAACGAATATAAAAAAATTGAGTAATTCTAAGTCGACACCCTAAATCGACACATTTCAGGGCGACGCCCTGACATGTCGCACCCGTGTTGGCTCGTGTCCGAACCTAACAACAATAGAACCCAAATACGTGCGATTATGGGTGCAACACGACTGAGTGTCGTACCAAATTTATCGCATTTGAGTGTCGGTCCAAAATTGTTGATACAAAATAAAAACTACCCACAAATACATATTAGGTTATCTCTAATTGAAACTTGAAAAGCTTAAACATTTTAACTCAAATCTATAAAGATGAGGTCCCAATATTTTAACAAAAACATGAAAATGCCAAATTCAATGTATTAGTCTGAATAATCTCAAATATGATAGATACCACTAAGTATGCATAATAGAAACTGATATTTCAAATTACTAAAATTTACTTCATGCACTTAACATATTATTCCAATTCCCTAATGATCAGCCATTGCAAAAAAAAAGAAACTTTTGAGTGAGGAGTATCCAAGAAAATTTCTTAAATAGTCTAGAAAATTTTACTTCCATTCACACAAATTATATTTTAGTCAAAAAAATTACCTAAATGGTACCCAAATTTTTACCCCGTTTTCAATTTGGTACCTAATCTTTTCCTTTTTTGCCAATTTAGTAGCCAAACTTGAATAAGTTGTGCAATTAACACCCATTAATTTTTTTTAACTAAAAAAAATACCCATTTTGGGGGGGTATTTTTGTCCGGCCAGAATTTCCCACCACCACCAGCATCCACCACCCTATCCCCCTCCGCCACCGAAAACCCCAACCCCATCCCCAGGCAACCCCAACCCTCCTCCTTCAACTAACCCAAACTCCAAACCCACTGAAACGCCACCCATGCTATCACCATACATTCACAAACACACAACATATATACATACATACATACATACATACATACATACATACATACATACATACATACATACATACATACATACATACATACATAAACTATGGAAATGGCAACATACATTGGAAGGAAAAACTTGGGTTTGTGTGGACAAATGTTGATCATCAATTGTAGTCCTTTTACAGTGGGAAAAACCTGGACCCATACACATGTGATTCAATTATTGAGTGTGAGGTACATAAATAGCTGTCATTTTTCACCTGTATTCTTTGCTTATCAGTTCTTAGCGTTATTTCTTTCACAATGTAGTCAGTCATGTTTGGTTGCTATCACAACTTGGTCCTACTTACATTACCATTATCATCCCTTGCTTCAAATAATTGAGGGTATTAAGATCCTAGTTTGTAGTACTCTGGATGTTCATATTAATCAACCTGAGATAAAATGTGTAGACATATCTCCGATATGTTAGATACAAACTTTCATATAACTTATGTAAGCAGAAATAAGATTTAACTTCTTACTTTACCCATGAGATGATATCATAATTAGACATAATCCCCTAAAACTTCAAAATTTACCCCCCCCCCCCCCACACACACACACATATACCCACATACACATGCATGCAATATATAATACATAAGGTACAAATGGGTTGATGCACATGTGCAATGTGGGTATGTAAGTTTAATTGTCAAACCTCTTGGGGGTAAGTCTAATTATGCAATTATCTGGGGTCAAGCTCAAAAAATTAATGACCAACAAACTTATGAAATGAACAATACATTTTATAACTGAATGTACTGGTCTTACATGAGTCTGGTGAATTTCACCAAGTTTGGTGTTCAGTTTTTTAAGGTCTTTTTGAGTTTATTCTCGGAGATAACGCATAATGTAGATATACGCCCTACACGTTCATTGAATAGACTTACACCTCAGCATCACCACCACCGTGTGCATCAACAACTTGTACCTTATGCATATATGTTGCATGATGGGGGTAAATCTAATTAATGAATGTACAAGTGGGCAATTTAAATTACCCGAGGGGGTAAATTTAGAAAAACTCTTAAGTGTGCATACCTTGTCAAAGACTTGGCAGAATCTTTATGTTCAACCTTGTCTTCATAAGTCACCACACAACCTGTTGGGTGATTTTGTATTTAGAACAAGTTAAATAGGAAGGAAAGGAATTTGTATTCTGGAGAGAGAGGAGAAAGACTCTTAATTTATGAAAGTTTTTTTTTCATTTCTTTCGTTGCTTTCCTTACCATTCAAACACACATATATAATACATAATAATGGGATGGGACACATCCCATAAAACAAGGAGACAACACTCCATAAAACACTCTCCACAAAATATGAGTGGATATTATGCACTAGAGATTAAATAATAAAAAGAAAGTAAAGCTGCACAAAACATAAACCATAAAACATGGCATGTTTTATGCTAGACCCACATCACATTAAACAACATTCTCCCTCTTAATGTGATGCTCCTTAATTCCCAAGAGTTCCCTTAATTGCTGAAATTTTCCTGGCGATAGAGCTTTGGTGAAAATGTCCGCAACTTGATCTTCTGACTTGTAATATTTGAGTTTTATATCCCCATTTGTAATTGCTTACTAGATGAAATGATATTTGATAGTAATGTGTCTTGTCCTGCCATGATATGCTGGATTCTTTGCCATTGCTATTGCTGATTTGTTATCGCAAAATAACTCCGTGCCTTCTTCCTTTTCTTTCACGTCTTCCAAAATTATTTGTAGCCAAATAGCTTGAGAAGTTGCTAATGATGCGGATATGTACTCCGCTTTAGCTGAGGATTGAGCCACAGTTTGTTGTTTCTTTGACGCCCATGAAAATATACCAGAACCTAGAGAGAAGGCATAACCTAAGGTGCTTTTCATGTCATCAACACAGCCACCCCAATCACTATCACAAAATCCAGTTAACTTCACATTCACATTTTTTTAATACTTGATTCCATAATTCAGTGTGTCTTGCAAGTATCTTAACACTCATTTTCCTTCCCCAAGATGAAAATGACTAGGACAATGCATAAATCTAGAAAGTAAACTTGATACAAACATGATATCTGGTCTTGTTAATGTTAAATATAAAAAATTTCCAACCAAACTTCTGTAGAGAGTTTCATTAACCTTTTTTCCTCCATCTTCCTTCACGAGTTTTTCATTTACAACCAGTGGTGTTGTCGTCGGTTTCCACCCAAACATTTCAAACTTCTTAAGAATGTTTTCAGCATACTTTGTTTGACAAATGAACACACTATCTTTTTCTTGAAAAATTTCAATACCAATAAAATAATGTAGCAAGCCCATATCACTCATTTCATACTTCTTCATCATTTCATTCTTGAAATCTTCAACCATCTTTTCACTACTTCCAGTAAAAATTAAATCATCAACGTAAAGTGAAATAATAAGAATATCATATGTACCTTTACATTTGACATATAAGGTAGGCTCGTTCTTGCTTTTGTTGAATCCATTCCTAGTGAAATATCCATCAATGTTATTGTACCATGCTCGTGGGGCTTGCTTTAGACCATACATGTATACCTTTTCTTCTTCTCCTTTGGTAACAAAACCCAAAGGTTGTCCAACATAAATTTTATCTTCCAACTTTCCATTCACGAATGCCGATTTAACATCAATTTGGTACAATGACCAAGCTTTTTGAGCCGCCATAGCAATAATGGCTCTTACAGTGTCAAGACGTGCAATTGGTGCAAATATTTCATGAAAATCAATACCGGGTTGTTGTGTGTAGACCTTTGCCACCAATTTTGCTTTATTTCTTTGCACGGTGCCATCAGAGTGATACTTGACCCTGTAAATCCACTTTACCACAATGATATCTTTGTCTTTTGGCGTTTCAATAAGATGCCATGTATTGTTCTTCTCAATAACATTAATTTCCTCCTCCATCGCTTTTCTCCAAGTTTCTTCTTTTATGGCTTCTTCGAAACTTTCTGGCTCAATGGTACAAAAGTTGCATCTCTCATATACATCACTTAAACTCCTCATTTGTTTTAGAGTTATGGGCGGTGATGATGAGGATGAACTTGGAGAACCATTTGATGATGGTGATGATGAGCTTGATCGTGGAGATATTTGAGGTGAATATTCATTTCTCTCATTATCAATTGTTGATTTTTGTTGCTCTTCCTCAACAAGAAATGCCTTCTTCTTGACTTTGCCTTCTTCCCAGTTCCAAATAGCACCTTCGTCAAATAGCACATCACGACTTGTGATCACGTTGTTGCTTTTCAAACTAAATAGCCTATAGCCCTTGGATTGAGATCTATAACCCATAAATATGCACTTCTCACTTGTTTCATCTAGCTTTCATTGCTTCTCTTTTAGAATCAGAGCATAACATACGCAACCAAAGATTTTGAGATGACACACTGATGTCTTTCTCCCACTCCAGGCTTCAATGGGAGTTTGATTCCAGACCACTTTTGTTGGACATCGATTTATGAAATATACCGCTATGTATACTATTTCTGCCCAACATACTTTAGGCAGTCCCTTTTCATGAAGCATTGATTTTGCCATCTCCATCACGGTTTGATTTTTCCTTTCTAATACTCCATTTTGTTGTGGAGTATAACTAACTGTGAGCTGTCTTTCTACACCTTCATCTTCACTAAACTTTCCAAATTCATTGGAAGTATATTCTTTTCCATTGTCACTTCTCAAAACTTTAATAAAATGCCCACTTTGTTTTTCCACAAAACTTTTGAACTTCTTGAAAATGATAAAAACTTCAGATTTTTGCCTCATAAAAAATACCCATGTCATTCTTGTGAAATCATCAATAAAGAGTATGAAGTACTTATTTTCTCCATGAGAAGGAGTAGTCATTAGACCACATACGTCAGTGTGAACTAGCTCGAGTACTTCCTTTGCTCTCCATGTAACTCCTTTCGGAAAAGGCTTTCTGTGATGCTTCCCGAGAGCACAACCTTCATATACTTTATTCTTTTCTTCAATGCAAGTGGGCAGCCCCTGAACCAAATTCTTTTAGCAAAGTAACTTGAGGCCATGAAAATTTAAATGACTAAGTCTTCTGTGCCATAACCACTATTCATCAACAGATTCTGCCTTCAAGGCAAAATTTCCACAATATTTGAAAATTAGTGGAAAGCTACGGTTCTTCTCCATATTTATCTTCTTCACGACTTGTTTTCCTTGTCCTTTGTCATAAATAGTGCACCCGTTTTCTTCAAAGTGGACATCATATCCATGTTCTACTAGTTGCCCAACACTTAGCAAATTTTGTGCTAAGTCCGGAACAAGTAAAACATCGTGAATGAACTTAGCTCCTTTATTGGTTTGAACACCAATTGTTCCTTTGCCCCTTACATGGACTAACGTGACATTTACCATTCTCACTTGAGAGTTGATGGTTGTATGTATGTCAACAAACACGTCTTTTTCACCTGTCATGTGATTGCTACAGCCACTATCAAGAAACCAAACATCATTCTTTTGCTCAGAGGCACTTTGACATGCATAGAATATCTACAGTCCTTTTGCAAATGACCAAAGCCTTTGCAATTGTGACATTAAGGCTTTCCTTTGAACCAACTTTCTCCACATGGCTACTTTTCTTGCATATATTGCATCGTTGAGACCGTAAGAAATCTTCATTTCTAAAAATTTTAAAATTATTGAATCTTCCTCTGCCTCTGCTTCTTCCTCTTCCTCGGCCTCTTCCTTGTCTACCACCTCTTTCAAACTCTCTTCCATCATGACTTGAAGAGCCTCTTTCACTATTTTGGGGTTTGAAACTAAGTTTAGATTGAAACGCGCTCTCAATAGATTTTTCAGAGCGTTATATCAATCTTTGCTCGAATGACTTTAAGGACCCCAATAATTCTTGGACCGTCATCTTAGAAGTATGCTCAATAACAGCCACCAGAGAATAAAATTTTGGAGGTAGGCTATTTAAAAGTTTCTCTAAAACTCTTCTGTCGGTTATTTAATCACCATGTGACTTCATTTGGTTAAGAAGTTCTATTAATCTGGAAGAGAACTCTTTTAGAGTTTCATTCTCCTTCATTTTCATATTTTCCAACTCCCTCCTAAGAGCTTAATGTTTAACGACTCTTACTTGTGTATTTCCTTGAAACTCCTCTTGAATAATGTCCCATGCTTCTTTGTCCATGGTTGCTCCCATGATTCTTGGAAAAATGGAGTTTCTTAGGCCTTGTTGAATGTGAAGGAGAGCTTTAGCATCCATCTTCCTTGAAACTTTCAATTGGTCCTTTTGAGAAGTTGACAGCGTTGCTGTTGATTCGGGTTCGTCATACCCATTTTGGACTAAATCCAAAACATCTTGGGATATAATATTCGGGTTCATTTTGATACACCAGATATATAGAGAGTCTTCATAATTCTCACCTTCAAATATTGGGATTGAAGGTTGTTGAATATTTAGAGTGGAATTTCTTGAGATTGCCATGATAATTTTTCTTCAAATATTTTACTCATTGGCTTTCTGAATTTTTTACAGCAACTTCTTTGACTTTTTGACAGCAGCTTCTTGAATTTTTGGACAACGACAGCAACTTGTTGAAAAACAAATTTGGACAACAACTTGTTGAAATTTTTTTGACACCAACTTGATTTTTTTTTTGACAGAATCAGGCCCTTTTGATATATCGCTCTGATACCATTTATGTTGGGTGATTTTGTATTTAGAACAATTTGAATAGGAAAGAAGACGAATTTGTATTCTGGAGAGAGAGGAGAAAGACTCTTAATTTATGAAAGTTTGTTTTTCATTTCTTCCGTTCCTTTCCTTACCATTCAAACACACATATATAATACATAATACTGGGATGGGACACATCCCATAAAACAAGGAGACAACACTCCATAAAACACTCTCCACAAAACATGAGTGGATATTATGCACTAGAGTTTAAATAATAAAAAGAAAGTAAAGTTGCACAAAACATAAACTATAAAACATGGCATGTTTTATGCCAGACCCACATCACATTAAACAACACAACCATATACTTGGAAGACTCTTTTTTATGCTAGTGCAGATTGAGTTAGATCCTTTGCCTAAGCCATATGAACAAATTTGATTGTATTAAGTATGAAGCATATGATAAATGTCACTTTACGGTCAAGAAACAGAAACAAAAATGGCAATGAAATCAAATAAGAAACATTTAGTTAGTATTCCAGAAATCAATGAAATAAAAGTAAAAATGCAGGCACAAAAACACATGCTCAGCACATGCCACGTTGTGGGGGTTGCCAAATATTTCATGAAGCGCATTTGAGTTTAAATTTCGTAAGATTTTTGTCATATTTCTGTTTCAGTTTATTTATAGGCACTATTAATGTCCTACGATGGTTTGTTTTTTCTTTGGTAGTCACTTTTACAAGTTGATTACATTTGTAACGTGGTAATCAAATCACTCAATGCGCCTATCAAAAAACACATTTGTGTAGTTCAATGTCTTTGATGTGTCAAAAAATGAAAAAGGTGAGAGCTTTCACACATTAAATCTTTGTTTCTAACTGAATAAGGTTCCTGAAGCAATGGTTACATATACCCCCCCCCCCCCCCCAAAAAAAAAAAAAAAAAAAAATATATATATATATATATATATATATATATATATATATATATATATATATATATATATATATATATATATATATTACTTTAGTGATAATGCAACTACGAGAAATTATTTTAAACCACACAATTAAACCTCCGTGTGCGTGTGTCGGGGGGGGGGGGGGGGGGGCGCTTCCCCCCTAGCTTTTCGCTTCTCAAGAGCAACCCTGGAATATTTTTAATGCAAAAGTTTCCACTGATCTACGCTTTTAGTTGCAAATAACCCCTTCTCGGACAGTTTTTGTGACATTTTTTTGGACACACATAGGAGGGTCTTTGCATCAAAATGTAAGACTCAATGGGGTCTTTTGCATAAAAAAATATGACATGGGTAGTAGTTAAAAAATTAATTTTTTATTTTTTGCAAGACACCCCCTCAACTACTTATAATGTAGGAATCCTCATACACTATCCATTTTGTTGTAAACTCCATTTTGTTGCAAACTCCAATCACCCCTTTCTAGGGACCTTTTACCACTGTTTTAATAGGGGGTTTCTTTACAACAAAATGAATAGGTCAAGGGAGGTTTCTTACGTTTAAAATGGTTCAGGGAATCGCAAAAATGAAGATACAAATAAATATGTGTTTGAAAGTTCCAATTATGTTGATTTATAAAAAATAATTAAACATTACCGCCCCAAATACTTCAGGAAGTCTGCTTGGATCCACAAAAGTGTGAAGAAGAAGCTTGAATATTTCTTCTGCACTAATCGAAACTATAAGAAAATTCTACGTTAAAATAAAATTAAAAATAATTATCCATATATGGGGGATAAGACCAGTCGACACCTGCCTCTTTCACACCTTCAGTTAAGCGGGAGCCTTGTGCCCTGGCTACGCCCTTTTTTGTGAAGAGATTGTGGTACACTAAACTCGATATGTGCTCATCAAGGAGGAGACAAGTTTCACAACTGTTATAAAATTGAGTAGTTGCTTGTGACCTTGTTTTTTTTGGTATTTTGTAAATAGAAAAATAACAAATGAGAGTATATTCACAAAAGGGTACTTCATATAGTTTTGTGCATACCAAATATGTATGTAGGAGTAGTCCTGTGAAATTTAGGGAGCACAAATTAATTGTATGTGAATGAACAATTTAGAGAACGCTAGATGGACATTATGTAGTTTAGTTTTCAATACATTCAGATGATTTAGTCAAGAATTTTACGTTAAATGACCGGAATGAATGTTCATGTAGAAACGTTAAGTAATTGGAAAAATATTTTGTTGAGTTACTTTCATTAAATCCTATCCCTAAGAGTCACACATCTTATTATTGTACATCGGTGATAATAAAAAATAAAAAAGTAAAAGTAACTAAATCTACACAATTCTTAACAAATTATTATCTATATACAAGAAATAACACCAATTAAAATAAACTAACCACACAACCCTTAATCAAATAACAATTGATAAATGATCTTAAGAAGCACAAATTTTAGCAGTATTACATTCTTCCATCAAATACAAATCACTTCATCTAAAGTTCACACAAAGTAATATTAAATTCACAAGCATTAATATTTTTAGCATCACAACAAGGTTGTCAAATAATCAAACACAATATAAACACATATTTAAATTAAACGAAGTTCTCTAATCAATAAAAAAAAATATAAACGATAAAATAAAGGCATATGAAAATCGTCATCTGTTGTAGTCCAGCTTGAGCCATCATACCATTCATTGTTTCATGCATTTTATTTTGCTTATCCCCTACAAATCCATAAATTCAAACTCTTGACTTCAGATAATAATTATGAAAACTCTAGCAGTAAAACCTCAAATATTTTAGAATAACAACAAATCTCGTTCCTTTTTTATTTTTATTTTTTTATAATGTAACACCATCATCTAAATGAAGAAAATATGTTATAAAACATGTGAGGGTGTTTTTGTTAGAACATATTTTGTGTGTGTAGATGAGAGAGAGTGACGGGTATCCATATATTCGTGAAACGAGAATGAGAAAATAGTCGAAATTATATATATAGAATTAGGTGAGGTCATAAGTTGAAAAAAATATTTTGGGGCTGATTGTTTTTACCCAATATCTAAACATTTCATGTATGCACTAAAACAAATTCAGCGCAAAACAATTTTTTTACTATATAAAAAAAAATCGATCAAACATATGTCAGTTTTTTAACAGCTTAAAAACTAACAAATATCGACCGATTTTTTTTAAAATAGTAAAAAAAAAATCACTGAATTTTTTGAGAGGGCATCAATAGAATGTTTAGTTATCGTGTAAAAAATATCACCCCAAAATATTTTTTTTACTCTAGGATCATTATTTTTTAAATAGTAAAAAAAATTGAGTTTGGTTTCTTTGTGTGTTATTTAAATATGTTTGAAAATCTCACAAATACAAATGAGCTCAAAATAATTTTTTCTACTTTTTAAAAAAATAATAAAATTAAGAGGGTGAGGACATTCAATTTTAAATTTAGTAAAAATTATAAAAATAAAATAATCTGACCTTACGTGAAAGGAATCAGGACAAGCTTTCATATTTTTGTCCAGAGGGTGTATTGTAAAAATGATTGATCTCGGGGATGTGTTGAACTTTTGAGCGATCATTACTCCCATCTCCACGAATGCTATCAACCAACTCACTCGAAACGGAAGAAAATTCCAATCGTTTGAGAGCGAGAAGATGTTCTATACCATCGGGCACCCTTTTCAATTGTAGACATGTATGTATGGTCAGACGCTTGAGTCCCGGCATCACTCCCTTTTCTATTATTATTCCATTCAATTGTGGAAAATAATATATAAGCACTGTCCGAAGCTTTTGAAAGCCACCACAAAAGTGCAACCCATCACTTACATATGCATTAATAAGCCAAAGATATTTCAAATTAGGGAGTGATTGGAGGTGAGGAAGTGGATCCTCCGTCAATCGTCACCAACGCAATTCCAACCGAGTGAGATGTTGAAGCAATTGAAACCATCGTGGTACCATTTTCAATTTCCCGATTAAACCAAGAACCTTCAGGTTTGGGGGAGGTGAGGAGATTGCATCAATTGGTAGGTACTCCTCACCATCAGTTGCCTGCACATATAACTTGCGGAGGAGAACCATACTCTGTATTGAGATACACAAGTCTTCATTCCCATTTCTTTCTCTCACTTCACAAATTGTCAACTCCTTAAGTTGGGTCATGTTTCTGAGATTCTTCAACAACTTTGGTTCTATTTTAACACCATCTAAAATTTGCAAGTTCTTTAGATTATATATATTTGATGGTGCTAGTAATCCTTCAAAGGAAAAAAACTCATCTTCACTTGTATTATATTTCAAGGTTCCCAAATGCCGCAAATTTCGTAACTTCATGATCCCGGTTGGAAGCAACTTAATTTCCGTTAAAGATATATCTAAGGTTTGTAAGTTCTGGAGTCTTCCAATGTATTTTGGAAGCTCCTTCACCTTCGTGTTGCTCAAGTTCAAGTATGTTAAATTGAAAAACTCAACTAATTCATTGGGCAGTTTCACAATCGGAACACCTGCTAGATACAAGACTCTTAAAAGCAGTAAGCCAGATGGCAATATTTTCACAGAAGGAGAGATCTCACCGAAGGGAAATATAAGGAGGGAGCGAAGTTGCGATATCCCCTTCCATGGTCCAAATTCTCTGCCATGTGCTTCAATTGATAAAAATCGTGTTCCATTCTCTACGCGGCTCTCTTTCTGTGACTCATACATTGAACAAAATCTCTCAATTGCTGTTGTCGAGAGGGCAACCTCACGCATAAGATCATGCATCTTACAACGAAATTTGATGAATCCGGTAGTCCTCTCACATTGAAGCATACTCCGACCGACGATTTCCATCAAGTATCTCTTTCCCTCCTCTTCTAGAGTTCTACCTGCAACCGTTGCCACAAACCCCTCAGCTATCCATAGTCTAACAATATACGGTCTTCTGAAAAAATAATCTTCCGGGAGAAGACAACAATATAAGAAGCAACGCTTTTGTGGGAAAGGGAGCTCACTAAAGCTAAGAAATAAAATGGTTTTCACTTGTTCTAGCATTGGCTCATTGCTCAACTCCCAACTCAAGCTATCATGAATTCTCCTCCATTCGGATACCGATTCTTTGGAGAACATGACACCACCTAAAGTCACAATTGCTAGAGGTAGTCCGTTACATTTTGAAACAAGATGATGAGCTACTTATTTAAGCTCTTGAGGACAACTATTATTGGGATGGATTGAGAATGCTTTTTTTGCAAAAGAGGGTCCATGCATTAGTCTCTCCCAGTTGCTTAAGATAGTGAACATAGCGTTTAACTCCAAAACAAGATTTAGCTACGTTTTCAATTCGAGTTGTAAGCACCACCCGACTTCCACGACCTTCATCTGGAAGTAATGCATGCAACTCACTCCATGTGTTAGCAACCCATACATCATCTAAGACAAGAACATAACTCTTTGGCATCAAAAATCTCGTAAGCGTCCTACTCAAATCGGTAAAGCTCATGGTGCTCAAGCCCACCGGAACTGATTCCTTAACACTGAAGAAGAATTCCTTGATGATGCTTCTTATTAAATCTTTTAGATCATACGTCTGGGAGACGGTGATCAATGCATGACACTCAAATTGTTGTTTTATACTATCGTAGACCTTGGCGACTAGGGTGGTCTTTCCCGAACCACCCATCCCCACCACCGAGATTGCAGTGCATTTTGGTTCCACGGATGTTAGCCATTCAACTAGTAAATGCATATCATCTTGGATCCCCACTAAATCATCATTTTTAACAAAGAGAGATGACTCTCTACGATTACGTACTTGTTCACGATTATCTAAGGAATTTCTTCCTTCAACATGATCAACAAGGTAGCGCTGCCTTATTTCTGAAATGGATTTGGCCTTTTCGTGGATCTCTTGTAACTTGGTGGCTAGCTGACGCTTCACCCACAGGTTCTTTGGGAAACGAATGGTTCGATAAAAATTCCTGGTGTATTTACCCCCTTCGAATTTTGACCTATTTTTATTATACGCGTGCTCTTCAATGATATCTTCAATCTGGTGGGCCAAGTCCCTCACATTTGCCACCCAGGTTTTCTCTCCTTCCTCGAGGGCTCTCCTCCTTTCACTATCAATGAGAAAGGATTTCATACTCACCAACTCTAGTTTGATTTTATCAAGTTCACCCCTCACTCCTCGTAAAGTTGATGCTTCATTCTCAATGAGTGTGACGATTTTGCCAATTAAGAACCCCAAGTCAAATTGAAAAGGTTCCATGTTTGCCATAGCTCTTTACTTGTAAAAGGAAACTCACAACAGAGAGAGAGAACCTGAGAAAAGAAAATAAAAGAAAAGAAAAGAAAAGAAATTAAGTTGTTTGGATTTCACACTTGAACGAATGTTAACGCTACATACAACATTTACATACAGTATGAGTCCTTACCAGAACCAAATTTTTGATGTCCAAACACAATTTGTTGGCTGATAATTAGTTAACTGGATTGCTGCACATGGAAACTTAAAATCAGAAAGAAGTTGAGCTAAAAATAAAGCATCAACATTCTTAGAGTGTAAATGTGCTTAGAAAGCTTAAAAGTTCTTACAAATTGATTCTTTTTTCTTAATGCATATTGGTAGACCTGTCAACGGGTCGGTTTGGGTCGTGTACGGGTTACGGGTCAAAACACCCTAACCCATACACGACCCGTTAAGCCTAACGGGTCTAATAACAATACCCAAACACGACCCGTTAATATTAGCGGGTACACGACCCAAACCGTTAACACCCGTTAATATTAACGAATCATTTTGGGTCGAAATGGGTAACGGGTTGGGTGACCCTATAATACCCGTTAGTCTTCAATACTTTAAAAATAATGGGTTTTAATTGTAATTTTTATTGGGTATAGATTGGGTGACCCTATAGCACCCGTTAGTCTTTAAAGATTTAGAAATAATGGGTTTTAATGGTTGTTGTTATTGGGTACGGGTTGGGTGACCCTATAGTACCCATTAGTGTTAACGGGTGTTAATGGGTAGAAACGGGTTAAAACGGGTACAGGTAAATTTCCAAACCCGAACCGTTAGTGTTAACGGGTCTACCGTGTCAACCCGTTAATGACCCAAACCCAATAAGGGTAAACCCATTAACTTATAATTTCGTGTCGGGTCATGTCGTGTTAACGGGTTATCGTGTATTTTGACAGGTCTACATATTGGTATGTAGTAGATGAGGGCTATTACTTGTAAACTCCCAGTCACTTAGAAACTGTTAGTGCAGTTAGTGCTGGATAAGTTAGTGGGTTGCTGGATAAGTTAGTGGGTTAGTGCAGTTAGTGCAGTTAGTGCTGGATAAGTTAGTGGGTTAGTGCAGTTAGTGGGCAGTTAGTGGGTTGCTATTTCTGTTTGTATAAAAAGGCTGTAATACTCTTTGATCAATGCAGAATTTTTCAGTACATTTTCATTTGTACTAACATCTGGTATCAGAGCCACCACAGGGCCTGATTGAAAAGGGAGAGAGATCATCTTGCAGCAGCATAAATGGCAACTGAGAAGAGTACAGATAACTTTGTTCAACCTGCGATTCCAAAGTTTGATGGTCACTATGATCATTCGAGTCTTTTGATGGAAAATTTCTTGAGATCGAAGGAATATTTTGATCTTGTGGAAACCGGTTATGCAGAACCAGAACCAGAAGAGGAAATGACGGTTGCTCAGATAGCAAGGCTTGCTGCGTTGAAGCTGAAGGACCTGAAGGTCAAGAACTATCTATTTCAATCAATAGATAGGGCAATTTTGGAGACAATTCTCAAGAAGGATACAGCCAAACAGATTTGGGATTCGATGAAAAAGAAATACCAAGGAAGTTCAAAGGTGAAGCGTGCACAGCTTCAAGCTTTGAAGAGGGATTTTGAAGTTCTCCAAATGCAAAATGGAGACACTATCAATGACTATTTTGGCAGAGTTATGGGAATTGTCAACAAGATGAGGATTCATGGTGATCAACTAGAAGATGGAGCTGTGGTGGAGAAGATCTTACGATCTTTAACACCAAAATTCGACTATGTGGTTTGTTCAGTGGAAGAATCAAATGATACGGAAGAGATGACCATTGATGAATTGCAAAGTTCTCTGCTTGTGCATGAGCAAAGACTTAATCGTAGACTTGCAGTGGATGAAATGCAGGATTTAAAGGTGTCTACACATGATGAAGGCTCTAGCTCTAGAGGAAGAGGTAGAGGAAGAGGTGGTAGAGGCCGTGGAAGAGGTGGAAGAGGCAATCATCATGGAGGTGGCAGCAGAGATAGTAGCAGATCATCTAAGAAAGATGAGGACCATCATGGCAAAGGAAAAGGGAAATTTGACAAGTCTAAGGTGGAGTGCTACAGGTGTGGAAATTTTGGGCACTTCAAGAATGAATGTTACACCAAATTGGACAAAGAGAAGGGAGAGAAGTCCAACTTTGCTGAGAAGAAAGAAGAAGAAACACTGCTGATGGCATTTCATGCTATGGAGGACATGGATTCAGAAATTTGGTATGTTGATTCTGGATGTAGCAATCACATGAGTGGCCGCAAGTCATCTTTTGTGAATTTGAATGAGAGCTTCAAATCAGTAGTGAAGTTTGGAAATGAGTCAAGTGTAGAAGTGATGGGAATAGGAGATGTGAAGATCAGAACAAGAAATGATTTTGTAGAAACCATTGCAAATGTTTTCTACATACCTGATTTGAAGGCAAACTTGCTGAGTACTGGACAGCTGCAAGAAAAGGGCTACACTATCACAATGAAGAATGGAGAATGTGAAATATATGATCCAAAAAGGGGGTCAATTGCAGTAGTGAAGATGACACAGAATAGACTATTTCCCATGAAGATCAAAACTGTACAGAGTTGCTTGATGGCCAAGAAAGATGATGATGATTCATGGAGATGGCATAAAAGGTACGGACATTTGAACTTCAGTGGTTTAAGAACTCTATACAAGAAGAATATGGTGAATGGACAACCTGAGTTAGCCCATATTTCACAAGTATGTGATGAATGTACAATTGGCAAGCACAAGAGAGAAACATTTCCCTCTGGAAAATCAGTAAGGGCTCGAGAAGTCTTGGAGTTGGTGCACTCAGACTTATGTGGACCAATTTCACCAAAGTCAAATGGCAACAAGAGGTACTTCATTTCTTTTATTGATGACTTTAGCAGAAAGACTTGGATTTATTTCTTGCAAGAAAAATCAGAAGCTTTTAGTACATTCAAGAATTTTGTAGCTCTTGTTGAGACTGAAACTGGGAAGAAAATTATAGCTTTGAGAACTGATAGAGGAGGAGAGTTTTGCTCTAATGAGTTCAACGAATTTTGTGATGAGAAGGGAATCAGAAGGCAACTAACAACAGCTTACACTCCTCAGCAAAATGGCGTGTCTGAAAGGAAGAACAGAACCATTTTAGATATGGTGAGAAGCCTGCTTGCAACTGGAAAAGTACCGAAGTCATTTTGGCCTGAAGCTGTCTTATGGTCAGTTCATATTCTCAACAGAAGTCCTACTTTTTCTGTTAAGAATATGACTCCTCAAGAAGCTTGGAGTGGAAGGAAGCCATCGGTCAATCACTTCAAAGTTTTTGGGTGCATAGCATATGCACATATCCCAGACCAAAAGAGAAAGAAGCTTGATGACAAAAGTGAGATGTGTGTGTTTCTTGGAGTAAGTGAATCCTCAAAGGCCTACAAACTGTACAATCCCGTGACAAAGAAGATTGTGGTGAGTAGAGATGTTATTTTCAAAGAAGATAGCACATGGAGTTGGGATGCACATAATGAAGGCAGCAGCTCTCTGCAGAAGCAGATTCCTATGGATGATGAAATGAATGTAGATGAGGATGCACGGGGAGAACAAATTGAGGAAGATGTTCATAATGAAGTACAAGGTGATGAAGCAGCAGGTCAAGACTCAAGATACAATCTTCGAGATCACAACACAAGAAAAAGGCCAGCGTGGATGATAGATTATGAGGCAAATTATGGTGAATGTGGTGTTGATAATGCCAATTATGCATTGTTTGTGGACACAGATCCGATTACATTTGAGGAAGCTGTGAAAAATAGCAAGTGGAGGATAGCTATGGACAATGAAATTAAGTCCATTGAGAAGAACAAGACATGGGAGCTCACCGATTTGTCTGAGGGACAGAAATCCATTGGTGTCAAATGGGTTTATAAAACCAAGCTAAATGAAAAAGGTGAAGTTGACAAGTACAAAGCAAGATTGGTGGTGAAGGGATATAAACAAAAGGAAGGAATTGATTTCAAAGAGGTGTTTGCACCAGTAGCAAGGCATGACACAATGAGAATGGTGGTCTCCCTAGCTGCGCAGAATTCTTGGCCTATCTTTCAACTAGATGTGAAGTCTGCTTTCTTGCATGGAGACTTAGAGGAACAAGTTTTTGTGGAGCAACCACCAGGCTATATGAAGAAAGGAAAAGAAAAGAAGGTTTACAAGTTGAAGAAAGCACTTTATGGCCTGAAACAGGCCCCAAGAGCCTGGTACAGCAGAATCGATTCTCATTTTGCAAAAATGGGATTTCAAAAGTGCCCACATGAACACACACTTTATGCCAAGGTTGGAGATGGAGGTAAACTGATTATAGTATGTTTATATGTTGATGATCTCATTTATACTGGAAATAATGCTGACTTGTTGAATGAATTTAAGTTGTCAATGATGAAAGAGTTTGAGATGAGTGACTTAGGGATGATGAAATATTTTCTTGGAATAGAAGTCAAGCAAATGACTCATGGCAAATTCATCTGCCAGAAGAAATATGCTCAGGAGGTTCTAGAAAGGTTCAAGATGAAGGACAGCAAGCCTTTTGCTACACCAACAGAGATTGGAGTGAAGTTAGCAAAGGATCCGAATGGCAAAGCTGTGGACAACACCTATTTCAAGCAGTTAGTAGGAAGCTTAATGTATCTAACCTCTACTAGACCTGATTTAATGCACGCTGTGAGCTTAATAAGCAGATACATGGAGAAACCAACTGAGATGCATCTCAATGCAGCTAGAAGGATTCTGAGGTATGTGAAAGGGACCTTAGATTATGGAGTATTTTACAAGAAAGGAGAAGTTGGACTGAAAGGCTACACAGACAGTGATTATGCTGGAGATATTGATGATAGAAAGAGCACGTCTGGTTATGTGTTCTTACTGAGTGGAGGAGCTATTTCTTGGCAGTCAAAGAAGCAACAAATTGTTACATTGTCCACTACAGAAGCTGAGTTTGTAGCAGCCACTGCAAGTGCTTGTCAAGCAGTCTGGATGAAGAAAATGCTGGATTTCTTGGGAGAAGAACAACAAGGTACTTCAGTTATTTATTGTGACAATATTTCAGCCATTAAGTTGTCTAGAAATCCAGTTATGCACGGCAGAAGCAAACACATCGATGTTAGATTCCATTTTCTAAGAGACCTGTGCCAAGATGGAGTTATAGAGTTGGAATATTGCAAGACTGGTGAGCAGATTGTTGACATCTTCACAAAACCATTGAAACAGCCTTTATTTGAGAAGCTGAGAGCTATGCTGGGAATGTGTTCAGCTAAAGTGTTCAAAGAAGATGGATTCAAGTCCGTGTAATCTACTTAAACTAGTTCAGCAGAAATCAGTTTAAGGGAGGGAATGTTAGAAATTAAAGTAGTTGCTTATGTTTGTTTAAATTAGTGGGTTAGTGCAGTTAGTGCAGTTAGTGCTGGATAAGTTAGTGGGTTGCTGGATAAGTTAGTGGGTTAGTGCAGTTAGTGCAGTTAGTGCTGGATAAGTTAGTGGGTTAGTGCAGTTAGTAGGCAGTTAGTGGGTTGCTATTTCTGTTTGTATAAAAAGGCTGTAATACTCTTTGATCAATGCAGAATTTTTCAGTACATTTTCATTTGTACTAACAGAAACTCAAAACTGAAACCTGCCCAGATTTATTTTCTTGCCTATAATGGTGGATTGTGCACCAAATTTTTTTACTAATATACTTTTGTCAAAACAAAAATTAAAATTGAACTATATGCTATAACAACTTCATATAAGGAGCTCTGACTTAATATTCCTGCAATTTAGTCGGACTTACCAGTTTCAGATTTGCTGCCCAAACACAACTTCTTGGTTGATCAACATCGAAGGGGACTGCTCTATAAGGCAACTCAGACAAGAAAGAAATTGGGGGCAGAAAAAAAAGGCATGAATTTCTTACAATGGAGATGAAGAAAACTTCTGTGTATACTTCTAAAGAGGTGTGCAAGGGCAGAAATGAGTGAGTTGAAGGTTAACTTTACCATAGGACAATTGTAAAATGTCTTTTATTTAACTTGGGCCCACAAATGATAAAAAAAAAGCAATAAAGCTACGGTGTGAAAGCAATAATCCACTCAATTATTTGAAGCAAGGGATTATAATGGTAATCTAAGTAGGACCAAGATGTGATAGAAACCAAACATGATTGACTACGGTGCAAAAGCAGTAAAGCTAAGAAACAAGCAAAGACTTCATTTATTGAAAGAGTAAAAATTGGAGCCATGCAAGTTGCAATACCTTCATCATCTAAGACTTCATTTATTGAAAGAGTAAAAAATGACGGCTATCTGTGGTACCACACACTCAGTAATTGAATCACGTGTTTGTGTGGGTCCAGGTGTTTCCCACTATGGAGATCATCTAGGAAAAGGGTGCAAATGGTTTCTATAACCATTGTATTAGAAATTGAAAGCTTTGGGGCCAGTTGGAAACTCATTTACGTTGGGTCAATTTCATCACCGACTGATCCTGTGTGTAACGAAGCTGTAGTGATAGAACATAATTTGTACGTTTTTCCAATTTGATGTTCAACTCAGTTGAGCTCATTTGTTATTTTGCAAAAGGACATTCCATGTATATTGCATATGGACCTCACAATGAACACATCTCCATTTGGGGACTATTTATGAATTTTGTTAGTGTGAAAAAGGTTCTAAAAGGTCCCCCAAACGAGCGTGTTTACAACACGATGCATAGTTCAGGGGGGGTTCTGCAAAAACTGAAAAGTTCATTTTATGGCACTACTCACCTGAACTGTATTTAATGGAAGAAACCCCACTGGTTTGTACCTTTTGTTTCCAAGACCCTCCTTATGTGTAGCCCGAAAGTTTCGTGAAATACAAATATTTAAGGAGTTTCTTTTCAAAGTGAAAAAGTTAAAGAAGAAGAGGGGGAACTTAACCGAAAATTGTATTTTTTAAATTAAGCTTTCACGCTATCACTAATGGGTGTATATCCAAGGTCCACCCTGCATAGGACAGTAGTACTAAATATGAGTGCATTGTTTCTTTCTTCATTTAAGCTGTTAAGCAATCAACAATTTTTTGCTGCTTTTTGTATTTCTAGTAGACATGGATGGAGAACTACCTCAACCTCTTCATATAAAATTATTGATACCAGCATTTTTGTTCATGTGAAAGTTTTAAATAACCCAGAGAAGGTTGTAAAAATATGGACTGGAAAATTCGACCCTGCTTAGTTCCGCTTCCATTTTTCATCTCCATCCCTAGTTTTCATTCTCTACGGAGAATTATAAAAAACTCGAAAATGCGTTCAATAACTGAATATAAAAACAGTTTCACCTCTTTTTCCATAAACACCACCACCACTGATGAGGTGGTGGTGTTTTGGTTGCTGTGATGCAGGTGTGGTAGTGGTTCCGGGGTTGGGGTGGGTGGGGTGTTGGTGATGGCGGCGGTGGGGGTGCTCTTGATGTTGTGATGGAGATCGTTGTTTTAAGTTTGAAATGAATTTTCATTTTACAAAATACATCAGAAAATTTTCTAAATCGTATTTCTCATTTTTTCGAAAAATTGGAGAACGGAAAAGGGGTAAAAGATTGTTTTCTAAATTAGAAAATATATATTTTGAGTGTTTTTCCTATTTTTACTTTTTGTTATCACCTCGGCATAGCTGAATATACTAAAAAAGGAACATGAGTGTTGGGATCTCTGGCTTTATGCAGCTGTTCCAGTAAAAAACTTGGTTGTCTTTGACAATGATTTGTGAGATGGTTTTGTTTTTTATTACCTTTTTTAGATTTTTTAGAACACAAATCAGTATCGAGCAGTACCTGTTAAGTAAACGGAACTTCAACCGAGGGAAGTATTGAAAGGGTCCGATGAGTTCGTGAAATGTTTGTTAACCCCCACACCATAGCATAATATGATAAGCATGTGTTGTTTGTGTTTGAATATTTTTTTTAGGGTTTTCTGACTTGGTTACGTTGCCAATGGTCGTATTAGGAATTTGGTACCTATTTAACTTTTTTAGACACAGTTACTTTTATCGTTGCTGAATATGAGTTTTTTTTATAGTTTGGTTTGGTATATACAGTGGTGTTGAAAATTGACATTATATTATATGCTTTATACTTATTACAATTTAATTTCTTCGTATTTCGTAGAAAAGGGATCTCAATCAATCTTCAGGGGCATCAAAAAGAGCCTTCCACGTATATGGTTGTGTGGTGACTTGTGAAAACATGACTAATTCGGAACAGGGAGAGTGTTCACTATTTTTCCACAGCTATATCTAATCAACCAAATCATATCATGTAATTTTTTGCCTCTTTTGGTTAATTTTTTTTTTATTTAGAATTTTCTTATAGTTTCGATTGGTGCACAAGAGATATTCAAGCACCTCACACTTTTGTTGATTCAAGCAGACTTCCTGAAGTATTTGGGGCGGTAATGTTGAGTTATTTTTATAAATCAGCATAATTGGAACTTCCAAACATATATTTATTTGTATCTTCATTTTTACAACAAACATCCCTGGACCATTTTAAATGTAAGAAACCTCCCTTGACCTATTCATTTTGTTGTAAAGAAACCACCTGTTAAAACAGTGGTAAAAGGTCCCTGGAAGGGGGTGTTTGGAGTTTGCAACAAAATGGATAGTGTACGGGGATTCCTATATTATAAGTAGTTGAGAGGGTGTCTTGCAATAACTTAAAAGTTAATTTTTTTTGTACTGCTCCCCATGTCATATTTTTTATGCAAAAGACCCCAACGAGCCTTACATTTTAATGCAAAGACCCTCCTATGTGTGCCCAAAAAAATGTCACAGAAAACTATCCCAGAAGGGGGTATTTGCAGCAAAAAACGTAGATCAGTGGAAACTCTTGTATTAAAAAAAAAATCAGGGTTTCTTTTGAGATGTGAAAAGCTAGGGGGAAGTGCTCCCCCCCTCCCCCCCCCCCCCCCCCCCAAACACCAAAAACCTCACGGTTTAATTGTGTGGGTTAAAATAATTTCTCGTAGTTTCATTATCACTAAAGTAATGTATTTTGGGGGGGTATATGTAATCATTGCTTCAGGAAACTTGTTCAGTTGTAAACAAAGCTATATGTGTGATATCTCTTACCTTTTTCATTTTTTGACACATGAAAGACATTGAACTACATAATTGTGTTTTCTGATAGGCGCATTGAGTGATTTGATTACCACGTTACAAATGCAATCAACCTGTAAAAGTAATTACCAAAGAAAAAATAAAGCATCGTAGGACATTAATGTAAAATCATTCTTAAGAACACCCTAATATTAATCATGAACACATTAATATGATTAATGTTTAACATACAATTGTTCTTAATAAAAGGATCTTAGATCTTCATGTTTTCACAAAATACGTCTAAAAGATAGAAAATAAGACATACCTTGATCAGAGATCAATCTTGATTAATTGCTCCATCAATCTGCCTTCTTGGAAAAAATGCACTCTAATGGAATCTCGGAGTTTCTCTCCCACCTCAGAAATAGTGTGTTATGAGATGACTCTAGATGGTGTAGAGGTCTCTATTTATAAGGGGAAGAGGGCCGGAATCCTAGTCAAGGTGGGACTCTTTCAAGTCTCCCACTAATGCCACTAACCATCATGTGACTAACGGATAAGGTTTACCCAAATCTTTTAATATCTTTATTTATCACATTCCTAATTAATTATCTGACATTTATTAAAACCACATAAATGGGAAATTCGGAATTTAATACAATTGAAATTAAATAATTAATTTCGTCACTTAACATTAATTTCCAACAGTCTCCCACTTGGTCTTAATAATTCGCATAATTAGATTAGGTATCATAAGGTGCACAATCATTGATAAATTTATTTTGCTGAATCAAATGATTCACGGATGCGAGTCATGGCGGTTCCATACTATTCAAGAGCATGGTTCCTTCCATGTACCACAACACCAATGTTTCATTCAACTAAGCCTTTAATATTGGGTATCATAATGGCCTCATAATGTCCTTTGGAATAAGGACTATTTCTGTCAACAACACTTCATAATTGCATGCATTCACAAAGGACAGAAATAATTGAAATCAGAAACACTTTTATTGAATTCAAGTAATGGTGTCAAACAACTAAGCCAAAATAGCAATCATAGTCAAACTAATCGAGACCCATCTCTTTGACATGTTCCATAAAGGTCTTCGGAGATGGTCCTTTCGTAAGAGGATCTGCTATGTTATCACGCGTACTGATGTGATCAATTGACACTCTTTGTTTCTGAATTTCTTCTTTAATTGATAGGTATTTCATTCAACGTGCTTAGTTACTTTAGGAATACCTAACATTTCTTTATAAAGAAGATTGCAGCGACATTATCATAATATTTCAGCGACTTGATAATAGTGTCGACAACTCCAAGTCCCGAAATGAAGTCACGCTGCCAAAATACATAAGTTGTAGCATCAAGCATACTACAAACTCAGCTTTCACAATACTTAATGGATGGTTTGTGTTGCACTCCTTCATTATATTGGTTGATAAACCAAAACAAACATACTTAAGCAAGAGTGAACTTCGTACCATCCGTACAAACAATAAATCTGAGTCACAATAATTGTTCATATTTAAATGAACACATACATCATAAATGTGAGCATATAGTCCTTTAAGTATCTCATTACTTCATACACAACTTTTAAACCCATAAAATTATTTTGATTCTCTACTTTCTAAATCCGTGCTTGTATATAGAGAAAATATATAAACTTACTCCCACTGATCTTAAGGTGTATACAAATATACAACGATTAAAAAAAATAATGATATTATTTCTTAAAATGCCTCATGTGGGAAACTTATGTTTATAAAATGATCTCCTAAACATATACGCATGGTTTATTAGAATTCAAAAAATAATTTTCACATCCACTTTATGTAACTCTCAATCATAATGAGCTACTAATGTCATAAGAATTACATGTCCTTACATATAATTGAGAAGGTTCATTTATAACCTTTTCTTCATTCATAGTGAAATATTTTACTACAATTTAGCTTTATCTCGTTTAACTACCGTTAGTGTCGCGTTTGGTCTTGATGACCCCCTTATACCCGACTTTAGTGCATCAATTATGTAATTCAACGAGATTTCAACCTTAGTTGTAGTCCATTAGTTTCACTTCTTATGACTTTTGAAAATAAAACGATGTCATTATTTATTCCTTCACCAAATTCATGTTCATGCAGATACCCCACATAATCATTTAGGATAGTAGACCTTTTAGGATCTTCTTAATACTATTCCTTATGATTTCATCTACATTTCTCTCACGGTGACAATACTAACATTTAGTGGTTGACCATTTATTTGTTCTTTGTTGTTTAGACAATCTAACAACTAAAAGAACAAGGATTCAAGAAGGTTATCGTTAATGGGATAAGTACCCTACCTTCCTTTATAACCATATTTCATGATTTTCTACTACCACTAATTTCACCTTTAATAATGAATTTGACTTTAATGCAATAAATACGTGTCAATGACAATTATATGATCTATGTAGGTCCACTTTAAGGGAAGTTTCTCATAATCTCCCACTTGGGCCACATAGGTCATCCTTATATTAGACATCGTAATACCTTAAGAGCACAACTCGACTATCAAAATTTGTAAGAGACATTACAAAAATCTTGTCCACGAAAATTATGAAAAAGAGTCTAGATTTAATTTGGTACAAGATTTAAAGAGTTTCATAAAAAAATGCTACGATTATGATGCAGGATCAAACAAATCTTTAAAGAACTATGTCCAAACTTTATTTTGTACAAAACATCAAAACTAAAATCATAACCCTTGAAAAAATATACATCAAAAGATTCTTTAGAATATATCCCTCACGATCAAGTTTAGACAAACATTTTCCAAAAGAAATTGAGGGTTTATGAAAACAAATGGCGATTTGATTCCCCAAGAACAAAAGAAAAGAATCTTATTAGCATTTCTAGTTTGTTTTGTAAGAAATCCTTGCAACAAAAGTAGATACTTTCTATAACACAGTAAGTATAACTTGAAAACTCTACTGAGATGAAAAACTCATTTCAAATCATAAAAGATACATATTATCTTTATCATTATTAGTCCGAGTGTGCAATATGTAAACAAACTTAATTTGTTTAACCAAATTAAATATGAAATTTTAGAGAAATAAAATGGGATACAATAATATGTGATAAGATAATGAGATAAATTGCTCACTTCATTAATGCTTTGATTTAACAACACACACATCGATTACATGATAAATTGAGTGCATAACCGTGAGTTTTTGTCAGTAGTAACCGTGAAATATCGATTATATGATGCTTGTAGATTACTTTATTGGGTATAATGTTATTTCATTATATTGTACACGACATTTGTGCACAACTTATTTTCACATACTATAATAACGTATGTGATCTATGATGTTCATTCAATCACTCAAAATTGATTCCTTGTAAGGAATAACCTTGCTTGAAAAAATAAACTCAATATACCCCATTAATATCTTTACAATTATAAGCATCATGAGTTACTACTACCATCATCTTTACATTTAATATTCATTGCCATTCTAGTTGGGTCACTGTAGTGACTACCAAACATTTCATAATATGAATATTACATTACGTAAAGACTTACATACACAAGTCAATAATTTTTTCACTTATTTTCATTAAATATCGCATGATCAATAAGCTAAATTATTCATGTTTATGGTTTTCATAACCTTAATTGGTGATATGATAGTGAAAGAAACTATGGCATCTGTGTTTGACGACCATTATTACCTTCCCAAAATATATATCACCACTAACATTTTGTTCAATTATTGTAATCACAATAAATGAATAAACAATAATATGTATGCAACATCATAAAGTATCATCATCCTAGCATTCAATATCATACATGGACCCGTAGGCAACCAAAATATGCATGATATTAATGCATTAGTCCAATATTTATATCTTCTGGAATGGAGCACTTTAATGAACACCAAACCATATATTATATAAATATAAGAGATACGCATACATGTGCAAAATACCCGTAATACATGAATAATTATATTATTGTCTATTCCTTAATTTGAAATTCACGAAAAATTAGACATAATGTGAAAATCAAATAGACAAAGAGTTTACATGAGATATTACACAAATAATAGTAAATGGAAGACATAAATCATTTACTTTCGCTTCATCACTTATGTATGAGTAACAAATCATAATATTGACCCAAATCATTCATGGTCATACTAATGCACAATATGGTTATAATCACAATTATCATACTAGTGACATATGTAAATATGACTTTTTAACATTGATGCCAATTATTTAACATTTACAAAAATCCCAATGTTTATTTGATTCAAATTTCAGCATGTGTTGCGCTTCAATTTAACCTTATAACAAACATTAGGATAATCTGAAATGACTACAAGTATAGTATCTTCACATGTAATCTTAACCTGTATTTGGCATTTGATTAAACTGAATGAATACCTACTTATGAGTCTCAAAATTTGCAAGTCATGCATTCAAATATGCATGCATGCAACGAATAAATCTAGTATCCGCACATATGAATTGTAGCCTGTGTTTGGCATTTAATTCAACTTAATGGGAGTACTAGCCTTAAAATAAACAATAATTCTGATTTTCAACCACATGAATCGTCGGCCTGTGTTTGGCACGAGACTCATTAAAACATGAATATCATAATTGAATTGTTGACTAAAATTTTGGTATATTTCATCTTCATTCCGAATATCACGGAATCTGTGTTAATCATCACATAATATTCAGATTGTAAAGATATATTACCCTATAATTCATTTATCATGGTCCCATAATTTTGGCATCTGTGTTTGTTGCCTAATTCATTTAATACCATGATTAATGGACTTAATGTCAACTATTCTGTTTTTACAAAACTGGTTCTAATGTTGTTCAATTCAGATATTAGCATGTGTTGCGCCTCAATCCAATTTTATAACTAACATTAGAATAAGTCTTTAATGAATGTAAGTATATTATTCGTACATGCAGTCTCAGCCTGTGTTTGGCCTTTGACTTAACTCAAATGAATAATTGTTTACATGTCTCAACTTAAATATAGTTAATCATGCATTAATATTAACTATAATATGTAATCTATGAGTAATCACAAAGATACCAATAGTAGCTCGAATGCCTCAAAAACATAATTTTTCTGGAAGTCAGAAACATTATTTATGCAAAATCAATGCCCCCAAAAATATTATACTCTAAACTTAATGTATAATTAATGGTCCAAGTATAAATGCATACACAATAATCTAATATTTACAATTATAGATTAAGACACTTTCATGTCTTCTCCATACAACATCATATAAATATTATTGTCGAAACATCAATTCATAATTACATTAGGACCTTTGGGCTACCAATTATAAATTATGCACAATAACCTAATATATCGAAATGTTATTGTCAACCACATAATCATACATCTAATATTCAAAATTTTATATTGAACCCTTTCATCAATACCAAATAATACATAAGATGAATATTAGAACAACCATGAACATTAAAAACAACCTCTGTGGTGGAAAAATACATAATATTTGGAAAAATCGTAATTTTTGCCAAAAATAGAAAAATTTGAGTTAGCACCACTGGGATGTAGATAATTACTCCAGGATCTCAAAACAATTTGCGGAATTCAAAAATCAATTTTCTGGAGTGAGATATTGACGTCAACATTATTACCAAAAACGGCAAAAACGCAATTTTAAGAGTCTTAACGACGTCAAAACGCAAAAGTGAGGTGGTGCCCATTGGTTACAATGGGTTTTGTTTATTTCGACGTTTCCAGTCGACCATGTCAGTTTCGTAAAATTCCGAGCAAGTTTTGACCTTTCATTCTCACCAGTGAGTATTGGTGACAGAAGAAAACCGTCACAGAAAATCTCAGATACACTTTAAGAGCAGATTTAATGACAGAAATAAGACGTCGCAGAAGGTCTCAGGCACAAAAGCAATTTAATGACATAAATAAAAATGTCGCAGAAAGTCTCAGGCACATATTTCATTATAGACGAACATCAATAAGGAAAATCATGAGATCTTAAACTTTAGCTCTGATACCACATGTAAAATGATTCTTAAGAACACCCTAATATTAATCATGAACACATTAATATGATTAATGTTTAACATACAATTGTTCTTAATAAAAGGATCTTAGATCTTCATGTTTTCACAAAATACGTCTAAAAGATAGAAAATAAGACATACCTTGGTCAAAGATCAATCTTGATTGATTGCTCCATCAATCTGCCTTCTTGGAAAAAATGCACTCTAATGGAATCTCGGAGTTTCTCTCCCACCTCAGAAATAGTGTGTTATGAGATGACTCTAGATGGTGTAGAGGTCTCTATTTATAAGGGGAAGAGGGCCGGAATCCTAGTCAAGGTGGGACTCTTTCAAGTCTCCCACTAATGCCACTAACCATCATGTGACTAACGGATAAGGTTTACCCAAATCTTTTAATATCTTTATTTATCACATTCCTAATTAATTATCTGACATTTATTAAAACCACATAAATGGGAAATTCGGAATTTAATACAATTGAAATTAAATAATTAATTTCGTCACTTAACATTAATTTCCAACAATTAATAGTGCCTATAAATAAGCTGAAATAGAAATATGACCAAAAATCTTACCAAATTTAAACTCAAATGCGTTTCATGAAATATTTGGCAACCCCCACAACTAGGCATATGCTAAGCATGTATTCTTTGTGCCTGAATTTTTACTTCTATTTCATTGATTTCTGTAATACTTCTTAACTAAATGTTTCTTATTTGATTTCATTGTCATTTTTTTCTGTTTCTTGACCGGAAAGTGACATTTATCATATGCTTCATACTTAATACAATCAAATTTGTTCATATGGCTTAGGCAAAGGATTTAACTCTATCTGCACCAGCATCAAAAAGAGTATTCCAAGTATATGGTTGTGTGGTGACTTGTGAAGACATGGTTGAAAGATTCTGCCAAAGTCTTTGACAAGGTATGCACACTAACTTAAGTGTTTTTTTTTTAAATTTACCGCCTCAGGTAATTCGTAATTTAGATTGCCCACTTATACATTCATTAATTAGATTTACCCCCATCATGCAATAGATAATGCATAAGGTACAAGTTGTTGATGCACACGGTGGTGGTGCTGCTGGGGTGTAAGTCTATCCAATGAATGTGTAGGGCGTATATCTACATTATTCATTATCTCCAGGAATAAACTAAAAAAGACCTTAAAAAACCAAACACCAGACCTTAAAAAACCAAACCAAGCAAGTTGGAATACAGGTAAAAAAATGACAACTATTTGTGGTACCTCACACTAAATAATTGAATCACGTGTGTATGGGTCCAGGTGTTTCTCACTGTAAAAGGACTACAATTGACGATCAACAGCAGTCTAGACAAACCCAAGTTTTTCCTTCCAATGTATGTTTGTTGCCATTGCCATTTTTTATGTATGTATGGATGTGTGTGAATGCATGGTGATAGCGTGGGTGAAGTTTTAGTGGGTCTGGAGTTTGGGTTAGTCAGAGGAGGAGGGTTGGGGTTGGGGTTGGGGTTGGAGTTTCTGGTGGTGGAGGGGGATAGGGTGGTGGATGCTGCTGCTGGTGGGGTGGTTGGGGGAAATTCTGGTCGGACAAAAATACCCCCCAAAAAATGTGTATATATATATTTTTTTAAGTTATGGGTGTTAATTGCATAACTTATTCAAGTTTGGTACTAAATTGGCAAAAAGGAAAAGATTAGGTACCAAATTGAAAACGGGGTACAAATATGGGTACCATTTAGGTAATTTTTTTGACTAAAATATAAGTTGCGTGAGTGAGTGGGAGTAAAATTTTCTCCACTATTTAAGAAATTAACTTTCTTGGATACTCCCAAGGTTCTAAAAAACGCGGGGCGTGACCAAGGCGTGGAGGACAAGCCTTAAGCCTTAGAAGCCTAGACGGGCCTTGGCGTGAAAAGGCGTTTAGGCATTTTTTAATATATTTTAATATTTTTTGACTATGACAAGGCTATTTAAAATACTAAATTGGTACATACCTTAAAAATATGTCTAAATATTTGTAAATTAAAATACTATTTTTTTAAAATACAAAAAAAATACAAAAAAATTTCATGTTTTCACGCCTTACTTCTAAAAAACTCGCGTTTTTCACGCCTTACCCCCAAAAAACGCACGTTTTTTCACGCCTTGCCCCAAAAATGTTGACCATCGTTGACCACGCCTTGATCCACGCCTAGGGCCAAAACTTGGCGTATCTAAAAAGCCTCGCGCCTAGGCGCGTTTTTTAGAACACTGGATGATCCTCACTAAGTTTCATTATTTATTTATTTTTGGCAATGGCCGATCATAAGGGAATTTGAATAATATGTTGAGTGCATGAAGTAAATTTTAGTAATTTGAAATCTCGGTTTCTATCATATTTGAGAATATTCAGGCTATTACTTTGAATTTGGCATTTTCACGTTTTTTGTTAAAATATTCGGGGACCTCATCTTTACAGCAAAATATTTAGGCTTTTCAAGTTTCACTTAGAGCTAACCTAGTATGTATTTGTGGGTATCTTTAATTTTTTATCAATAATTTTAGACAGACACTAAAATGCAATATATTTGGTGCGACATCTTGATGTGTCGCACACATATTGGCTTGTATTTGGCCCAGGCGCGAGTCAATACGGGTGCAAAGCGTCAGGGTGTCGCCCAAAAATGTATCGATTTAGGGTGTCAGGCTTAGAATTACTCAATTTTGTATATTTGATTTAAGGTTGAATACATGTGTTTAAAGGGTTAACTGAAAGCAAATGTAGTAACCATTGGAGAGCTATGCTTTGTTGCATGTTGCTGGGTTGGGGTTATGATTTACATGGGTTCTTTCATTTTTAACTAGAATTTATCCGGAAATAGTGTTAACTTTTAAGTATGTCAAGAATCTATTATATGGGATCTTTGAAATGATTCATTCTCAATATTTTTGTAGGGACTTGGAATCTATATTGTTTTTTCATACATACTACCTCCATCCCAAATTAATAGTTACTATTTGAAAACGGCAATTTTTAAGGCTTCGTTTAATCAACGGCCAAGATCAAAACTTGTCCACAATTGTCGAATGTGGTTTGTTGATTACGTCGAAAAAAAGAAAATGACTATTAAATTGGGATGGCGCAAAAAGGAAAGCATGACTATTAATTTGGGATGGAGGGAGTAATATTTATTTGGGTTTCGTTCATAATTTTATCCCTACCATTTTTGTAGGTTTTAGGTTTTAAAATAAGGAGTTTCATCCATTCAGTTTTAAGGTGACGAGTTTAACAATTGACCATAATTAGAGGATTAGTCATGGCACATATGATGAGTTTGACAATAGCCCATAATTATATTCAACATAATTTTTTTCTTCTTCTAAAATGTAGTTCAATCAATTTATTATAATTTATTTTTCATGTTTAATTTATTGGATGATAAATATATGAAGTAATGTTTTTGCATATTTAATTTATTGAATGATAAATCGGAAGGAAATATTTTTGTGTAATAAATTTATGAAATATCAAATTTTTATGTCATTTTGCTTATTTAATTTAATAAGTTAATATAATTTATTAATTAATTTGATGAGTTAAGAAATTAATCATGCAAGGTTTCATTATTTAAAACCCTTTCACTAAAAGGAGTCAACTAATTTATTTTGTAGAAAAAAAAATGCTAATTAATAACTATCGTTAAATCTTATCATGGAAAATATTTCATTCATTCATATCTTTGTATTTCCAAAATAAAATATTTCCGATTATCAAGGTGGTTTGAGTACATTTACGATATTATAAGGAAATGAAATGCAATTATTGGAATTAGTGGTACGAAGTGATGGAGCCCTAAGCGACTTTTAGAAACAAGCTCTCTATTCAAACAATAATTCTAGGCCGACTCTCATTGTAGACTCATTGGGTGTGACTCACTGATGTGTCGCACCCGTATTAGCTCGTATTTAGACCCCACACAAATGATGTCCAGTGGGGTCCACACACGATTCAATACGGGTGCGATAATTAGCGAGTCACACTCAAGGAGTAAAAAATGAGAGCCGGCGTGGAAGAACTCTTGCCATAGTTTCATAGTTAGTTGTACCTTCATAGGTGATAGAAATGGTTGTAGACTTTATATTTGATTCATGCCAATTAAACATTATAAAATTGTTCCAATAATGTTTCACACTTACTTCTTGTTTAAGTTTTGGTCGAACATAATTTTCATAAATAAAATTTTAGTCTCTAATAGGAATAGTGACATTAATTGTAGATAATGTTATTATTTTTCTGATATTGTCATTATGAGAGACTAAATGTTATTTTCGAAGATATTTTAGAATAAAGATAAAGTGGAACGTTTTGTTAGTGACTCGATAGTAACTGACCCTAAAATTTAACAACTAAAATTAGTTGCACAATGATGTGATCCGCTATTTTGGAGGATTTGTAATGAATTCTTATATAACATTGAGTTTTGTCAAAAAAATAAGTTTAAAATTGTTAGTATGTTTATTTATTTTTCTAACATATACTTTAAATGTAAATTTTGCCTTTTCAATTATATTGAAGCACATTAAACACAAATACAAACAATGAACTTTTGAGAAATGTTATATAGACATTCGTTAATCATGAATGGCAACTAGACATAATTTAAGTGTGATGCAAGTGGCATGCCAAAAGCGCAATGGGACTATTTATTTTAGGAACAATACATGATTTTTTTATTAGTAAAATCATGCGTGCTTTCACGTTATAATTGAGAAATGGCACACATTGTCATCGGAATCACTTTTTAGAATAAATTTATCACCGTGTCATCGACACGGTATATATCTAGTATAGATATATGCCATCATAAAGCATTATCACTTTTCAACTTACTAATACACATATTCATAAACTTCGCGTGAGGGAGAAATGATGTGAGGTGTTGTCTTTTATCTCAAGAAGGTGTTTCACATGTATGTGTAAGGACATGATTTTATAAATGTCCGTTTAGAATCTAAGAAGTTTTCTGTATGTCCTAGATCACCGTTAATATGTCTGATACCGCTACATTCGGCACGTTCATCCATGACGTCCTCGACTTGGATCCGAAGTTATCACACTCCCACTATCTTCATACGTGCGTAGTGCATCATCACCAAGCAATCGTGCAACGTGCGTCTTCAACATTCAACATTCCCACTACTCCACTCACATTATGGTAAAATAATTTATTTTGGAGTTTTTAATGTTTACATATATGTTTGGGAATTTTTATAAAATAATTTTTAAGGATTTAAAAAGTTTTTCCTCGAATGATGATTTTTTTCTAAGTGTAGAGACGAAGGGAAAAATTGACGCTTACGTCGTTCGAGCGAGATTCGCCAGTCGTTCAAACGACATTGGCATCTCGCGCAAAGTCATTCAAGCGACGTGCAGGTTCGTTCGAGCGATGCGCCGCCTCGAGTTATGTATTTAAATCAGTGTTCATCATTCACGTTTTCAGAAGTCTCGGGGGCTCACGTTTCTACAGAACTGCTGCACAAAACAGACTTCGTTTTTCATTATTTTTAACCCTTTTTTATTCACAAATTCTTCCCAAATATATGTGTGAATCCATATAAACCTAAGGTTGATTGTTCTACCCATCTGGAGTGCTTGTGTGGAGAAGAAGGTTGATTCTCCATTGCTGACTTGGAGCTCTTGCGGGATCTCTTGCTAATGACGTCGAACCGACGTCTGCGGTATACGTGTGTCATTTTATTTCTCGGTAATTGTAAGTGTTACGAATTATAGTGAAATAAAACAAAAAGGGTTTTCCCCTTTGGGGGATTTTTCCTCATATTGTGACTATCTTGCATGCTTGAATTTATCTAATTTATCTGTCACAATTAATTGCAAGAGTTAGGGTTTGGGGGATAAAAATTGGAACTTAATTAAACAAGTTGGAAGATTGATTGCTGGCGCACTCTCAGTATGTATATGTTTGGGTTAGGGGTGGACATAGCTCCACTACTCGCCAAGCCCAAAAGTCTGACCCTCTATTTTATAGGGATTGGTCAAGTAAAGTAGGCTCGTATACCAAGCTTGGTAAATTTTTCCAAGACCAATAAAAAATTAGGACAAGCTTGGGCATATACTTTCAAGACTAACTAGGCCCGACCCGACCAAAGTCCAGAAAATAAAAGTGTATATATATATATAGTAAGACTCTCCAATATACTTCCTAGCAACATACCTATGACCATACCCATTTTTTTGAAATTGCAAAAAATAATTTTGAGATGATATTTTTTATATGGGTTCATGATATTTCAGTCTCTCCCTGTAAAAAAATCAACTGAAAATAATGTTTTTTGTTATTTTTAAAAATAGGGCAAAAAACTGACGGTTTTTACCCTTTAAAAAATGTCAAATTTTTTACCTATTTTTTAAAAATAACAAAAAATATTATTTTGAGCTGAATATTTTTACAAGGGCACACTAAAATATCATAAACCCATATAAAAAATATAAACTAATTTTTTTTTTTACTATTTTAAAAAAATAGGTATGTTCATAGGTATGTTGGAGAGCCTATATATATATATATATATATATATATATATATATATAGATAATAAATTAATAATTAAGTCTTTAACTTATTCAAAAATACAAATTTCTTGATATACAAAATGTTTTAATATACCCGATCCCTCCAAGTCTCGACCCGTGGCCACTCCCAGGGTCGGCTCTAGGCATAGGCCAACTAGGCAGTCGCCTAGGGGCCCCGATCAATCGCGGCCCCAAAATTTAAAAAAAGTGTATAAAAAATTAGGTATAAAACAAATTTATTTTAAAAAATGTAATTATGAAAAAATTAGAGGGAAGGTCCCAAAAAAAAACCACTCTAATACTAAACATTTGTATTCCTCCCCCCCCGTCTCGACCCGTGGCCACTCCTAGGGTCCGCTCTAGGCATAGGCCAACTAAGCAGTCGCCTAGGGTCCCCGATCAATCGGGGCCCCAAAATTAAAAGAAAAAGGTATAGAAAAATTAGGTATAAAACAAACAAAGGATCAAATACCAAAAAGTCCCTCAAATATGTTTTAATATACATTTAGTCCAAGCCTTTTATTTTGTACCAAAAAGTCCTTTATTCTCTTATCTTTGAAGGTCTGCGCCAGCGACATGGTAAAGCCTTTTTGGCATGGTGAAGGACTTTTTGGTGCAAAATAAAAATGCTTGGACTATACATGTATTAAAAAAAGTTCAAGGGACTATTTGGTATATGCCCCTAAAACAAATATGTTTTAAAAAATGTAATTATGAAAAAATTAGAGTTTACCTCTTAAAAAGGTCCCAAAAAAAAAAATCACTCTAATAGTAAACATTTTTATTCATCCCCACCCACCCCCCCCCCCCCCCCCCCCACACACACACACACCCCACCCCACAAAAAAATAAGTCTAAACCCACTCTAATACTAAACTCATAAAATTTAACCTACTTTTAACACTCACCCACCCACTTTTAACACACATTCAAAAAATTTGTTGATTTCTATTATTAATTGAATGAAAAAAAGACTGAAAATAATGTTTAGGTTGAATTAGATTAAAAAAAACTGTCAGTTTATAAGGGGTTATAAACTGTCAATTTTTTGACTAATTTTTTTATAATAGCAAAACAATTCATTTTAACCTAAAATATTTTTGAGGGGTACCCTGAAATGTTAAGAACCCATAAAAAACTTCTGGTCAAATTTTTTTTTTTTTTAAAAAAAACGTTTGTCAATCTGTTTTTGCGAAAGACCAAATGATAAAAAAAAATGAGCTTCCAGTGCCTTGGTCAAGTCCCACATCGGTTCACGTGAGAATCTCCTTCCAACCCCTTCTTATAAATAACCTTGTTTATCATTTTAAACCTAAGTTGGTTAAGCTTTAAATAGTTGGAAGTTTGGCGTGTATTGTTATTTTAGTAAAAAAAAAAATTGACTGATAAAATGATGTTAATCCTAGTTCTTTGGTTCATTTTTTTATGGGAAAGTAAAATTATTTCTGTCATTTGGTAAACATCATTATTTTGGTAAAAAAAAATGACTAAATAAAAAATGTAGTCTCGTATATTTTTTTAATTTCTTGTTTTTAAAGTTTTTTATACCTTCAAACAGTAATTGGACAAGCTGTAATGAACAGGCCTAAATTTAATTTTCAAATTTTGGCATTCAATTATTTTGGTCATGGTTTTGTTTTCTACTAAATGATTTTTTTTGTTATTTCGGAACTTGTAAAAAAAACGATTTTACCGCAAATCGCACGTTTCAATTTTGGTTTACGTTAGGTTGTACCGAGTGGTACAAAAGGTAATTTCAATTTTAGTATATTAAAATTGGTTTGGTATATTAAAATTGGTTTTGCATTGAAAAATGCGAAAAGTACAAATTTTATTTTATTTAATTTTTTTAATGTAAGGACCTCGATTTTGGTTTTCGACTAGGGCTCCACAAACTATAGAGCCGGCACTGGCCACCCCTAGTGTGTGTTACAAATAAATTATATTGCAAATTTCTCCTATTTTTATTATCAATGTTTTTTTTCAAAATACAATGTGGATCGTTGCTAATGATACCAAAAATGTCGAGAAAACTTTCCACGGCATTTGTACATCTGCCCCAATAGCCAATGTGGTAAAAGCGAACGTTTCACGGCATTCTTTTCGACATTTTTTACAAATGTCAGGAATAAAACCCTCGTCACTTTTCAGAAATGTCGTGAAGAAGTTTTGGCAGCGTTAACTGAATCACGGGAAAAAATATCGACGACGAAAGAAAATGTTGGTAAAAGCTTTTACAGCATTAGAAAAAAATATTTGGTATAATCTTTGCGGCACTAATTGAAATGTCGAGAAAAGCTCCATTTTTGCGGTATTTATTTGGTGCTAAAAAAATCTTGTGACTTTTTTAATACTGACATTTACTGAATTTTGCGATAAATATTATCCCATAACTGATATATAATACATTACCAACGTAACAAACAAAAGACACCGAAGTCTAGTTAAAAAATCACTAATATAAAGCTAATAATATCCATCATACATAAAATACTTGATCCTTGAAACAAAACAACCATCCATAAATAAATTGATGACATAATAATAGCTAGCCTATCTAAGTTCCAATAAAGGAAGAAAAAAAGGAACGTAAATGGAAACTCCATCTGAGGTCCTCCTCCATCAAAGTCAAACATCCTCTTCGACCTACAAAAAAGAAAATTATCAGTTACTCATTAACAATAACTTTAGTGTATCAGTATTAAAATAATATAAGTAATAAAATTAATATATCACAAATACATCATGCTATAATTCTATGATATGCATCTCCGACAGTGAACGTCTTTCCATAAGGTCTAAGCAATGGTTCATCATCTATAAATGTCTTCTCAATATAAACTTCTCAAAGTCTTTGTCCAATATGAATCCTCCTACTTTTGTGGAAGAGTACTTGCTCACAATGAATCCACATGCCATTGTCTCTTTTGGAAGACTATAAGAAAGGAGGTCTACAATTTTGGCCTACAAGAAAAAATATGATACGTAAAATTGTCATAAACAATGCGAATCGTAGTCACATCTTAATTACCTTCTTTGTTGAGGGGCTTTTGTTGTTATCGATGTTTCTTCTTCTTTGACGTTTGTTTCTACAAACGATAAGAAAACATATTAAACTTAAAATATGTTTCAATAAGTGAACCTATAGTCTAAGGAAAATAAAAACACGTACATGTGTCGACATTCATAACTAAACATGTTTACTTAGTACCTCCTTCTCTTTCATCCGTAAATCCTAATTTTAAATAAATGATAGAAAATATAGTGTATTGAGTAACAAGTGTCGCATGAAAAATTAACAACTCAACATTAATGGGTTTTCGTAGGGTAACCCTTAACCTCGTTATCATAGATATTTAAGTCTAGTCCTGTGATTATACCAATTCAAATGTTATCATGAATGTTTATTTTTTTTAACCTAGAATTGTCCACCAAAGAACAAGACCATCCATAGCACATAATAGGTGTGTCTCTAAAGATCAAAATAAAACAACATAATCATAAGAAAGAAAAACTTACTAAGATAGCCACACGTTGTTCACCCAACCCCACAGAAGTCTTAGGTGCCAAGTGTTGAGCATTTTCAACCTAAAAATAAGTGATTTATTTTAAACGTTAAAGTGGAAGGCTTGAAAATGTAATTTTGAAAGTAATTTATACTTCTCATTAAAAAAAGGTAATTTATACTTACCGCTTGAGATCGAGCTAAAGGATTATTTGATTGTTGCATCGATAAACGTTGAAATCGTGTAGCTTCCTCTAATTGTTGTTGAGGATGCAAAAGGGACTCATGAGATGGCATGTTTCGCGCATTGGAAGGCGCAAGAGCCTGTTATAGAACAATTTGATTAGAATTTATGCCTACACGTATATTAATTCAAACACTAAATTGAAGAGTATATTTATTACCGAATTATTCATGGACTGTTAATGAGGCTCTATTTCGGTAGTGCAACTTACAAATCCATAACTGGACCCTACAGATAACACATGCCAGGTACTTTAGCAATTATAATTAGTTATCGGTGTTTAGGGAATTGAACTTTTAGATGTAGAGTCATAAGAGGTATGAGATGAATCCTTGTCCTCCATGCATACAATCACAAAACAAAAATTGATGTAACACAAAGGAATTATTCTCACTTACTCACATAATCTCTGACAAACATCCATTATAGACAATCACCCATCATAAAAGAATATAAAGGACTTCAAACAGAGAATTTTTGTATATTATTGATAATACTGAAAGGGGAACTAGAAATTTTTATGTTAAATAAGAGGCGAAGCCCTAATATGACATAAAGACAAGAATACCCCTGAGTGACAAGCACTATATGTATTAGTATCGGGCTAATGACAACACCGATCAAGTTGAAGATATTTTTTGGGCCAACCCGCAATCCATACAACTAGCGAAATGTTTTTCGTCGGTAGTGATTGTGGACATACAAGACGAACCGTTACAATATGCCTTTGTTTGAGATGGTTGGGATGACATCTTGCGATTGCTCATTCGCCATCGCATTTGCTTTCTCAATAGCAAAGAAGGAACATAATTATTGATGGGCTTTTGGGCACTGAATACGTTATTTGATCCCTCTGCGATACCCATAATGCTTGTTATCGATCGGGAATAAATGTATTAAGGACACCCATGATGCTTGTTATCGATCGGGAATAAATGTATTAAGGACAGGAATAGTCCAACTTGGATAATTCACAACAAGCATTTGAAATGGTTTGGGCTGCCATGGACAATCTCGTGAAACTGTAAGTAATAGAGATCGAGAAAAAAATTAATTTTCATTGCATAAAAAAAACATGCGCACAATATCACAAATTTTGCGGAACTATTTGGTCGAGTGTTGCATTATTGCATTGACATGACATTAGATTAGAAGAACAAAAAAATATGACATTATAGGAAAAGAACCATCAGCATGTGACCATGTATTGCGAATTGTTTACGAGTTGCCATGCGCTCACGAGTTGTTAATGTATCGAATGGGGAGAATTGGATAACTACTGAAGCAAACTAACAACAATTCCGGATTTGGAAAAATACAAAGAAGTTGACTATGAACGAGAAATGATCTTGTTTAAAGAGTGGTGGTATAGATCAACTGAGGATGAACGCAAGACAATGTTGCATAAACGTAAGGATATCGCCACTTCGGGGACAAAAGACTGCATGAACCTTCTGTAACAAGAGTTGTCAAGGGTCGGCCTCGGGGACGTAAACCAACCAGTTCAGAACGAAAACATGAGATGTCAACAAAAATTTAATAAGGAGATCATTTTTGTGCAGTTCCTCATAATTGATCTTTCACGAGTTTTTGAATGTTAGTGAGGTTGAAAAGCTCTTGATTACCCCCCCTCCCCCCTTTTATTTTGCCTCAAGAAAGCTCTTGATTACTAAAATAATTACACATTTATATATCACGCATAAAAACTTGTTATTCTACTAGGATGGACGATCACATCCAAAGAAACACATGGGAAAAACTACACTCAAACTATATACTCCCGATAAAAAGAAAATATATAAAAATAAAAATGTCAAAACATGAATTCTTACATGGGAGAAATTGGCATGGTTCCCTGTTTACAATTTCAATTGCATTTTCATGGAAAAGATAACGAGAAGAAGAAAAATATCAAACCTAACCATAAGTAATGCATATCCTGTGAAAAATAACAAAGAAAAGCTTTCTTACCCTCCTGTTGTCATCCTCCCAAGTTTAATCAAAATACCCAACCGGCAGCAGATATTCATCCATGCAGTCGGCCATGAGGGACCCGTCGATGTATCTTCTGAAATCGTTTAGGATTGAGGTCCATCATATACCATGTCAGTCAACTACTCTTGAGCAGACATCCGGATCCCAAAATAATGAACTATTAGAGATCAACCATGCAGTGTCTAAAACAAATACAGATTTTCAAATGGTTAAATTTTAAATTTACAAGTAAGATAAAAAAAACATTATTTCATACCTCAAGCCCAAAATATTCATACCTCAAACAAATCATTATCATGAACAGAAGGCAAGTTACCAACAATGGCACAAAAATTATTCCACTATTAAAGATTAGATGCTGCCGCTTGAATATAAGGCTCTATTAATTTTTTCACTTTCCTTCTTACACCTTCAAAGAATTCTAATAAACAGTTTTAAATTAATATAAAATTTATACTGATTATGTAAAACATTCCAGGGAGAAAAAAATATACAATGATGGTGTCAAAAATCTGCAAAAAATTGTTTTTTTAGCATTACAGAAAAACTCTATTTTCCAGATTCTCGTAATACTGATGTCGACCGTGAATCTTACTCAGAAATGTGACAATACGTCTACAAAAATTTTAAACGAATAGTAGGAAAAACAAGTACAAGAAATAATTAACTCATTAAACATCGACATAATTATTTATTGGCGCCTAAATGTAGATAAAAAATCCTGTCCCATTCCTCAACACTTCACGCCTTGACCCAAATTCTCTTTTCCTAAGAAAGCTACGTCTTTCCAAATATCATTCCAAGTTTCGGGCGACTTCTTTATAGGCACCTTATGCTCCATAACAACCGCTACTCTTGGACACACCAAATTTTTGTTATGTAATGGTAACTGCAGTTAACAATATCTCTGTTATGCTCTCACTTGTCAACTTGATACTTGGCCCCACTGTTGATTCTCGGATGCTTTAAATTAAGTAGTGATGACTGTCCAATTAGATGTTTGATGGGGACTTGTAAATTCCAATTTTCGTGACCTTCCTGAACATTTAAATTGAAAGAACGTTGAGTCCGTACTTCAGTGATCCATGGAGCCCAAAAGCGGGGTGAAGGTGGTGGAGCTCTGGGCCAATAGGAAGCCATAAATCCAGGCCACGGGGTGGCCCTGAAGTTGCGCCATGAATGGTCCAAGAAGTTTTTTCCTTGGTGGTTTTCTTCACTATCTAGAAACAAAGACAAATAACATAGTTTAAAATTATTTCACAAATGAAAAACCCAAAAATGAATTGAGTGCTAGCCATTATGAAAACTAGTACAATATCTTAATAGACATATTTTACATTTTCCCGGCTGAAACTTGATGACATTTATAAATTATTACACATATGGCAATATTCAACGATTGTATCAAATCCAATGCAAAAAATTCACTTAAAAAACCATCATAACGTCACAAAGACAACAACTTGTGATTTAGCAAAAATAATAGCACGAAAAGCATAACAATTTCAAGGCTATTCTCAGTGGTGGATCCAAAATTTTTGTTCAAGGGGAGCCTAACTTCCGAGTTGTGTCGGGGGTTCGGGGGCGGGAGGCCCCGAAGCAATTTTTTGGGGTATTAATTCTAGTTTTATACAAATTTTTAGGGTAATATTTTGTTCTTCAACAATTTTTTACCCCCAATTAAATATACCAAAATTAAAATATAAAATTGGAAATCATATTCTGCTTAAAAATACAATATTAGACCACACATTTTGAGAACTTTGGGTCCAGAATATGTACATCAATTCTTTTTCGTTTGAAATGTTTTTCCACGACACCCTAAAAATACAATTTAAACAGTTAGTATTGTGCCTAAAATACAATATTATGCCCAAAAATACATTTAACAATGTTTTGCCTAAAAATACATTTAACATTGTTTTGCCTAAATATTAACATTTAATATTAACTAGTAACAGTTAACAATAACATTTAATATTAACTAATAACATTTAACTAATATTAACTAGTGAAGTCCAATGCAGTCTGAAACAGGAACAGCATTAACAGCATTAAAAAGACATTAAAAAAATAGCATTAAAAAATGGAGTCTTCAACTACATCTTCAGTGTGTAACTAAAATATGTAACTAAAATAGTATTAAAAATGTGTAACTAAAACTAATGAAGTCTTCATCTTCGACAATGAAACAAAATAGGCTAACAGCATTAAAAAACAGAAGGCAATTGTTATTCTTACTGGGCGACCGGTTTGGAAGTTCAGATTGTGAGTGGAGAGCACCAGCAGGCCAGCAGTGCTGCTGCCTGCAGCAGGCCTGAGGAGGTGAGGGCAACAGTCGGAGAGAGGTGAGGGTTGCGGCTGAGTTTTAGAAGAGATGAGAGAGAGAACAAAAATGTAAAATGAAACCGGTATTAGGTTTTAAGTAAATAATCTTTATTACATTTCTTCCCCTTAAAGTTTCAAAACCCTCTAAAAATCACCTTTTACTTATTTTTTTCACTCAAAACACCCCTAAAAAAATTTACTCTGTAATTTTTTCCGGAAATCTCAGGGGAGCCTCCGCTCCCCCTCATCTCAACGTAGATCCGCCCCTGGATATTCTAATTTTGAACAGGACCAATATTAGTGTTGAAAGTCAACTTGTGTTCAAGGCTGAACAGGTAACTAACTTATACTTATTCTTACAAACATACAAACAGGACAAGGTTTGACTACTAATACCATATTGGAAAGTACAGTTCAAATCATAAATAAATCTGCCAACCTCAGAACACAATAGAAGTATTAAAATCCCCACGAGAATTCTACAACAAGCATGATTACATGAAGAAAGAACTCTAAATTCAACACAACAAGTGCGTAATGGATGAGAATCTAAGTATTAGTTCACAAACTCAAGTATGCCATTCACAAGAGGATGGATCAAACCATGCTTGCTATATAGCCTAAATACACCAATATACACACAAACATATACATCACAAACTGAGATTAAAAAATGCTTGCTATATAGCTTAAATAAACCAGGAGAAAAAGGGAATATGCAAGTATGGATTGGAGGAACAATCAAACAAGATACAATAGATGTATAGGAAAAAAAACTATCTCAAGGTTTCCAAACCCTTAAACAGTTGAACCTCTGTAAATGTGAGATACTAGTTGTACAGAATCATAATATCATTGTAAACAATAAATAAGTAGGCAAGCGGATGAGTACTCCTAGCTTGGCATATAAAGTTATGCATTTAAAGGAGCACTAAAATTATACTTCAAAAGATATGTAACAGAATTAAATGGGAAAAGTGCTTCAACCATGGTTCAAAGAATCAGCCGAGTTGACTCGGTATCGCACGAGTCAACTCAGAGTCGTCAGCCCACGATACAAAACCAAGTCACGTTAATCGGCCGTTACGAGTTAATAGACCGAAATATCGGACGATTCGATTTCGTCTCGGCCGTTACGAGTTGAGAAAAAAAATAAAAGAGATGAAGGAAAAAACAAGAACAGTGAAAGAATCTCACAGGTTGGAAGAAGGATATACCTTTTGGCAGTAATTTGTCCATAGAAGATAAAAGATACTCACGGGTTTGAAATCTTCAGCTATTCAACCAAATCTTCCCCGAAATCGTCGGCCGAAATCTTTGGGGTGTGGTTTGGGTGTTGCGGTTTGCTCCATGTGGGATTTTTTGAGGTTGTGGCTTGCGGTTTGGTGTGTTAAGGTATTTAGGGTTTTTTTTGTTTGTTTTAAAGAACTGTCGTGCATGGGTTTTTCAAATAAATGTTGTGCGTGTGTGTTTTTTTTGTTTGTTTTAAAGAAATGCCGTGTGCTTGTGTTTTGGTTTTTTTGTTTTAAATGTTATTTTTTCAAAAAAATGTTTTAAATGTTATTTCTTTATAAAAAGGTTTTTTTTTTTAAATTTTATTTTTTTGTTTTAAATGTTATTTTAAAGAAATGTTATAAAAAAGGTTATAAAAACAAATGTTGTAAAAAAAAATGTTATAAAAAATGTAATTTTTTTATAAAAATTTATTCAAATCTTTTCAAAAAAAATTGCTTCCACCAAAAAAAATATGGATCAATTATAAAAAATGTTGTTTGCTTTTTAAAAAAGTTGTGTTGGTAGATAATACTTGAACATGCCATTTTATACTCTATTTTTTATTTTGTAGAATGGCTCCAAAACTAGATATTGGATGGGAACATGGAACTGCCATTGGTGGAGATAAGAGGAAGGTTGCTTGCAATTATTGGTTTACTATGCAATATTGAATCTGACAACTCTGTCTCACTTCAGCATAACCAATTCTACAATGCAATTCATATGGAATGATGAGTTTGAATGTATCTCATTAGTCCACATTGTTAATTTTATTTTTTATATTTTTTTTATATTTTTTCCGGAATTTTTTGCGCTCTCTAAATAGCGTATCTTTGCGTATCGCCCGATACCGCGACCGAGTTGAAAATCGAGTGTCCGATACCGGGACCGATACTCTCGGTTGTGATCAATGTCACTAGCGTGGACCTCCATAAATTAGGAGAGAGAGACAGCGTATGAAATCGTCTTATACGGGGTATAAGTGAGAGTGTGAGAACACATTTGAGGAGAGAGATCTTGGGGGTCATATGGAGATAGCGGGATTCTCCGCTGAGTTTCCGGATTGCTTCGTCGTTCATCTCGAGCAGTGGGTTTAGAGAGAGAAATGGGAGTTCAGATGTTTGGCTCTTGGATTTTTAAGTCCGCGCCGAGATTTGTAAATAGAGTGAACCGCACAGGATATTCTCCGTGTATATATGTATGCAGGGGCTAATATATATATATATATATATATATATATATATATATATATATATATATATATATAGAGAGAGAGAGAGAGAGAGAGAGAGAGAGATTATAACCATAAACATCTGTCAGGAATTTGAATTTGGGGAAATTGGATCATACGGGGGTGAACGTTGGAAATTGGATCCAGATCATAACGATGCCATTGTGTAATTGTTTTATGTTTTAGCTTTAGTATGACGCCACCATTTAGGTGTCTCCAGTATTACTGTTGGTTTTGTCATTTTTTCCTTTAATTTTATGTCGTTTTATTAACCAATTGGTGGATAAGTTTGTTAGGGTTGTCTGTTAGTTTTGTTCAGTATATCAGTTGTAACCAAAAATTCTGAAGGCATTCGATTGATGAATGAAATTACCTCTCTATATATCTCTCTCAATCTCTTCTCCCTTCTATAATTCTTCTCTTCTATTTCGTTAATTGAAGGCTTGCAACCTGTCATTTGGTATCAGAGTAGGAAATTCAAAATCCAAAAGCAATATGGAAGAAACCAGATGCGCGCAATCGGAGAAATCCATGAGAGCTATCATTCAGAGACAGAATGAAGCAGATGAAAGAGCTCAAGGAGTCCATACTTCCTTGGAGAACTTAGTGCACATCATCAATGAGAAATTTCAGAGTTTGGAGGCTGGATTCTAAAGAATGGATATGAGATTTGGTAAGTTGGAAGAGAAGTTAAACAAACCCCAGATAAGTCCGAGGGAACATTCGAAAGCCCTAATAACTCCTTTAATTCTGCAGGTGACAGTGATGGAGACAGGAGATCTGAAGGAGGAAAAAGGCATTCCATAGATATAAGGTTCCTGGTGTAGAATGTCTCAGATGTTGTGGTTTGGGGGGGAGGGGGGACCCCAGATCTTGGCTACAAAAACTGCAGAGGTACTTCTCTTATAATCACATAGTGGAAGAACATAAGGTCCTCTTTGCTTCATTACACTTGGAAGGAAGGGCTGAGAAGTGTTTCCAAGTTGACTTTGAAGATGGGAAGGAGATATAATGGGATGAGTTCATGGGCCAGCAAGATAGTTCAGTAGCTGAGTACCAAGCCAAAATTGAAGATCTGAAGCCGTTGATGAAGTTTAAGGTGAAAGGTTAAGTGAGGATTATTTTGTGTCCAGTTTTCTCAGTGGTTTGAAGCCTAATATCCAACTAGCAGTCAAGATGCTTGAGCCAAAGACTCTAAATCATCCATCAACCTACCAAGGTTGTAGGAGTCCAGCAAGGACCTCATGAAGGTACAATTCAAACGCACTATACCATCTTCAAACCATAAAAATCTTACTAGTCCTGTTGATAAAATTCAGAGACCCAAAATAATTTCCAAAAATCCTCTACAAATACCAAACACAACTTAAGTCTCCTTCCTGTTAAGAAAATCACACCAGCAGAGATGGCCGCTAATGTACTTGGGTATGCCCCTGGGTGGGAATCCATGTTATACTTTGTTTTAGGAATCGGTGGAGGAAAAATTGTATTAAAAAGTAAAGGGGTGGCACAAAGGCTGTCTTTAACAAAGAGAGGGTTAAAGAGAGGGGGGGGGGGGGGTCATTTTGGTGCAATCAATTTTAAGTAATTTACCTACTTATTATGTCTCTTTTTCAAATACCAGTCAAAGTTTCTCACGCTAGGCTTGTAAACGGATCGAATTCGGACCGGATCAGGCAAATCCAAATCCATATCCGTTTATGTTAAACGGATTCGAATCCGATTTTTTTATTAATCGGATCGGATCAGGCAAATCCAAATACAATCTGTTTATGTTAAGTGGATTCGGATCCGATTTTGATTATCCGTTTATGTTAAACTTGATTTGCAACATTTTTATTTTCAACTCTTATTTCAAAAATTTATTTTGCAAATGTTCCAAAAAAACTGATAATGAAATGAAGAACTATTATAATAAATATTTAAAATATTATTAAATACAATATATATTAATTAAAAATATATTTTATATAATTTTTTTATATATATATATATATATATATATTAAAAATATTAATCGGATCGGATTATTAACGGATCGAAGTATATGAATCCAAATCCGCTCCATTTAATAATCGGATAATCAGATTTTAGGCATGATCCATATCCGCTTAAACGGATCGGATTCGGATTCAGACAAAATCTGATCCATTGACAGGCCTATCTCACGCTATTGAAAATCTCATGAGGGATTTCTTGTGAGATGGATGGGGGAAGGAGTCAACATCTTGTGAAGTGGGCAGTTGTATCAAGGAGGAAAAATAAGTCTCTCTTAGCTAAGTGACTATGCTTATTTCCTTTGAAGAAAATTTTCTTTGGTGATCACTAATTAGAAGCATATACGGTCTCAAAAGCAATGGTTGGATTATGATGTGGTGACAGGGGATCCTTTCACTGTACATGGAAATTCATCTCTCAAAGGCTAAAAAGAATGAACATGGACGCACGTGTTGTTTTGACATGACACGGACACGTTGACACGGCAAATCAAAAAAAAAATAGGACACCGTGATACGATAAATAAATCTATATTTATCAATTTATATAAAGAAAATAGGAACCTGAAAAGGAAAGGAAAGGAAAAAAAAATAATAATGTTTGAATACTCGTTAAGAACAATGAATTAATATTCTAAAACGGAACATGGAAATGGAAGTTTTTTAAGATAATAACTTTCATGAAAAACCATTATGATCCCAATAGAGAGAGATAGAAATGTTCAAGTGCCATTAGGGCATGTTATTAAATATATGAGGCCCAAAATGATGCCACCAATTTAACTTATACTGTTAAATACTTGTACATTCAGTATAAACATGTGCAAACAAGTGTCAGACACGTAAAAATAAGTATTGGACACATGAAAAAAAATGTCCGACATGTTATCTTATACTTAAAACACGAACGCGTGAAAAGGAGTGTCGAACATGTGTCCATGAGTATCTGTGTCCGACACGACAAAGTGTCTTCTCAGAAGTGTCCATGCTTCCAAGATCAAAGGATTGAATTTCTTCCTTAAATACGTTGAGTGTGTCGTTGGGAGGCGCAACGATATTCAATTTGGGAGGACAATTGTGTTGGGGACATTACTTTGTGTTCTAAATATCCTCGTTTCTATCGACTTGCTATTTATCCTCACACTTCTATAGATTATATGGGCACTTGGGATTTATATAGGAATATCACTTTTACAAGGAATTTTAATAATATGGAGATTGATGACTTCATATCTTTCTTAAATCGGGTGGTAGGAGTTCATCTTCTTATGACTTATGATAGAAGAGTGTGGGGTGGAGATTCTTTGGGGATTTTTTCATGAAAAATCAAATTTTCATTTATTGCTTACAGTTCCCAAATGTTTTGTTAATGGAACAATTTAAAGTGATTTAAAGGTTGGGGCTCCCTTTAAAGTGATTTTGTTTGTTAGGTTGGCCGCCAAAAGAAAAATTAATACTTCTGGGTTTTTTCCCCAAAAAAAAAGACCTCATATCAAATTTTCTCCCCATTGGCATGTTGATGGGGAAAGTGCTGATCATATCTTATTACATTGTTCCTTTACCCGCTTATTTTGGTAAAACAAATATTCGAGGAATTGGGTTTGGTTGGTGTCGTTCCACACAATTGCAGGGACTTTGAGAGTGAGGGCGAATAAGAGGAGAGCCAAATGCTTGTGGCGTTGTATTGTTAAGTGTTTGTCTTGGCATGTACGGTTAGAAATAAATTCAAGAATTTGTGAAGATAGGAAGGATGACTAAGAATAATTACGGGATAGAATTCGTTTGGTTGCAACGTTATGAGCTCTACAGATAAAGATTTTTGTGGTGTGGGTATTTCCAACACGAGCGTCACTGGAAAGAGATCATTGATTAAGAGTTTTACATTATCTTATCTTGAAGTGGGGTCTGCAGCTGTTCTTGGATATAGCAGGCAGCAGATTGAGCTTTATGTGTCCTCTAGTCATTTATTGGTTGTACGCAAGGTGCGTGTGTATTGTAGCTTTTTGTTTTATTTTTCCTTTTGTTCTGGACTTCTCGTCCTCAGCTTGTATCTTTGTTAGTTTTAATATAAGTTAGTTTCTTATCAAAAAAAATAACTAAACATAATAAACTACAATACTGGCATAAGAAGCTCCTATCACTCAATGCACTTTCTCTTGCGCTCTTTCCAAATGGGCAACAAAATCATAGTGAATCGCCGTCACAACACTTACAAACACCCATCCGCATTCAACAAACCGAAGTTAACACTTGGCACAAAAACATATGATAAGGCGTTCATAACTACACATAGTCCAATAGGTACAAGTTTACAGAACCAATTCCAAGCTCAAGTGCAGATTTCAGTATATAACTTGTCTATTAAGGGCCTGAATTATAGTACATATCCGTTTTTACGAAGTTAAAATATCCATATGCCTTCTCAGTGCAATGTTTGAAATGCCAAAAATTGCAAATAGCGATAACCCTCAAGTGCAATCAAGGCATATGCCATACGTGATATTTACCTATTCTAATGTCATTCTTATTGTACCTACCTTCGAACAACCAAAGGAGAACAATAAAAAATACCTCTGCCATGACTGCAACGGCAGTGGGATCATGACCACTCCAAGTAGTCTCTCACTTTCATTCCTTCTGCAGCTGCATCTTTTCTTATTGAAAACACCCGGAGAAAATGTCAAAGACTCCCCATTCATTAGATAGAGAAGATCGCCAAGATTTCATGATCCGCTGCCGAACTTATTCCAATTCCAAGGGCTCGGATCGAATCGGTATATCAATACCGATTCGATCCGACAATCAGGAGACCAAAACCATTTCTGGTCTTTCTTCAATAAGTCTGTTAACACAACACTACGACTTTCTTCGAATAACCATCAATAAAAGGCCTATAATAGTTTGCCAAACCCAAGAAAGATCCCCAGGCGGAGTGTTTCACGCGTTAGATGGGCCCCTGATCCTCGTAGACCAAGGGAGAACACTCATCGTTTACGGCATGGACTACCAGAGTATCTAATCCTGTTCGCTCCCCATGCTTTCGCACCCCAGCGTCGGTAGGGACCCAGAGAGTTGCCTTCGCTTTTGGTGGCGAGTGCCTGATCGAATTGATCGGGTCATGTAGGAACAAGGTTCAAGTCTACCGGTCTGTTAGGATGCCTCAGCTGCATACATCACTGCACTTCCACTTGACACCTATCGTAATGATAAACGGCTCGTCTCACCGTGACCTTCTCTTGAATTCTCAAAACTTCTGTCGCTCCATCCCCGTTTATAAAGAGAGACGATGAAAAGATTAGAGAAAAAACTACATGAATCTTTTGACCAACTTAGCAGTCCAGATGCACGGAGTTAAACCTTCAATAATGAATTAACCAACAAGCACCAAAGATGCATACTTAATAGTTGTAGGGGCGCGATAAATCAATAAGCCTCCATTTCATTTAAATAAATGGCAACTATATTTCAAAAATGAGAGACATTAACATTGTAAAAAAAATAATAATCTGTTGATTACAAGTAAAGCCCACAAAGTTTCGAACCCCGTGAACAATCGTAGTACCGGAACCATTACAGAAGGTACCAACAACATGTTCTAAAAAGCCCGCCTAGGCTTGAGGCTTGGGAGAAACGCCCCGCCTTAAGATTTTTACGCCTTATTCTTGATAAAACCCTTAAGACACACTTTTTTCTAAAAACAACAATGTTTTAATGAGACGATATCGCCTTTTAATGAATTTTTTTACAAACCGGACCATTATCTCTTCCAAAATAATCAAATAGTATTTTAATTTGCAAATATTCAAACATATTCTTATGATAAGTACAATTTCAGTATTTTAATAGTCTTGTTATGGTTAAAAAATATTAAAATATATTAAGAAGGCCTAAACGCCTTTTCACGCATTTTTACGCCTAAGGCCCGCCTACGCTTCTAAGGCTTAAGGCTTGGCCTCCACGCCTCGATCACGCCCCGTGTTTTTTAGAACCTTGAGATTATCAAAGACAAAACGAATCTTTCCTTGGAATAACTGTAACTGAGAACAAAAGAGAAATGGGTCGAACATGAAAATAAAAAGGTACGCATATACATCTATATATTTGCTTGCGAACCCCAGTCCACCTATATTTATAAAGTCCACAAAGTGAAACAAACTTTATAATGCTATAGTAGTAGTCCACTGGTTCTCGACATGAAGAAAAAAAGCAACCAACACTTTGAAGAAAACTTCCTAATTTGATTGATCCGTATGACTCAACTTGGTTCTTGTAATGAAAACAAATGAGAAATGACAAGGTTCTGGTTAGGTTTCCATATATTGAAAATCGAATTATATATTCAAGTTCATAACTTTAATAATAAAGAACTTCAAGGAGATATCCTTTGAATATTGAGTTTTCAAAATAAAATGTGTATATGTTGCTACTAATGGGAAATGTCTTTAATTGCAGCCATTTCTAGTACAAATCATTTAAGACACAAATGAATTCTATGAAGGACAAAATTAACTATTGAAAGAACTACTCATGGGTGGAGAGCATCTGGGGCCCACTTTGAGTTTCTAAAACCATACCCTTGAAGAGCCTACGATGTCGAAATGTATTAGGTTCCTGAATTAACTAAATGCAAGGTAATAATTAAGAATGTTCATGATGGAAGGGGGATGAAGACTGGAATCAACCAGAGCATTCTACCTGACCTGCAAAATCTGCAACCGAATTTCAGCCAGCATGACATGGCTCGACTCTTGAACTTACTAACCAAACACCAAAGTTGGTAGAGAAGACAAGAAAGTTTCACCATAATGCTGTTGTGACTGCTCGCTGACTGGTATGAAAATTTTAGGCCCTCACAGAAAAGGAAGCTGAAAGAGAAAATGATGGTATAAACATTTCGCTCGTGAGATGGTGCATCAGGCATCATTATTTACAAGAATCGAATGAAAGCAAAAAGTAGTCGGCTAATGAGGGTTGTTTAGCCTTCAGTTAGATAAATGCATTGTCCAACAAGGGATCCTCGACGATACTTGGCTATGCAACAATGATACTATTCCTAGGATTGTATCTCTATCTTTGCCATTGTTTCATATCTCACCTCTTCGCCACTCTAATTCTTTCAATTATATTTAACCACTCTAGTAAAATACCGAAGGCATTGTATTTTGAAGGCCAACCCCTTGTTTTCTGCAGACAGCAACATCATTTGATGTGGGGCTAAGGAGGGTGAGTGTGGAGTCTATTTATGATGTGTTTTGTGGCTATCTCGTATATTAATGTCAGCAAGTGTGAGATGATCCCGAAAGTGAATGGTGTGAGAGTAGAACATTTGGCAGATATCATTGGGTGTAAAGTGGGATCGATTCCGTCCTTATATTGAGTGCCTCTAATCTAAGGGGGACATGTCAACATTGATAAAGTGCATGTTGTTGAGCCTTTCACTTATTTTATGTCAATTCCGTCTCCATTCATAAGAAGCTAGAGAAGTTGATGAGGGACCTTGTGGAAAGGCAAACACAGAGAGCTTCGAGTAATGTTTGGTGAGCTGGGAGGAAGTATGTAAGACTTAAGAGGAAGGCCTTGTTAGGGAAATGGTTGTAGAGGATTTTGTTAGAGGAAGAATATTTGGTGGATCAAGGAACTATTTAGAGTTGACAGCAAGCCATTTTAACAATGATTGGTTTACGGAGGGCTTTGTTATTCCAATGTGGGTGGCGAGGGGTTTGTGCAAGATCATATTTTCTCACTTTATGGTGTAATGGGTTATATATCTAGGTCGCTAATGGTAGCGTGGCTGTTCTTGGTGGACAGGAGGAATGGTTAGAGGGTGGATGATGTGAAGCGTATCGGAATTGACACACACATGAACACACACGAATAATAGTAATAATCAAACCATATTTTCCCTCAAATCATCTATTTCAAATCCCATAAATTTCATCAATAATAATTCTCCATCCTAATTCTGATTATAAGAGAGGGTCAAACGCCTTATTTATAGATAATCCTAAACTTCAGGAGCAAGTCTCCTAATTAAAAAAGGAACTAAATAACCAAATTAAAATAGATAACATATTAAAAGATAAATCCTAACAATAATCTAAACAATATCTAAATAGATAATCTAATATCTAAATAACTAAAATAACAAAAACATTTATATTTTTATAAATATTTGGATGCATCACTCTCCCTTCTTTGAAAATCTCATCTCAAGCGCTAAAGCCTTGAAGGTTGAAGATGCCAGATAAGTAGTATTGTCCCCGTCTTCGAAAACCTCTACCACGCACCGGAAGGAATATCTGTAAGAGTCCATGCCACACCCACAAGTACTTCGAATATTTTGGACCTTTTTTACCTTTTATTGGGGGTGGAAAATAAATTTTCTAAACCTTTTGGGCAAATAAAATATTTTCAACATTTTAAAAATTGGGGACTGCTCAAATTTTTTCAACCCAAAAAAATCAATTGTTGGACCATTAACCCCCAATTCAAGTGGTTTGTCACTTAAAAATGGCCAAAGTCCAACTCATTAAAATAAACCCTAGCTTCCTCTTTTTCTACACAAACCCTAGTTGCTTCTTCTCTAAACCCAACTACCTTGGAAGTTGCCGGAGGTCGTCAGATTAGCTCCGACAAGGGTGAACAGGGAAGGGAATTTTTTGACTGATGGTGGATGATGTGGTGGTTGGGTGGACTGTTCAGTCTTGGGTGGTTTTCCAAGCCTTACCCGCCTCATGGGTAGCCAACATCCCCACCACTTTGAACTGTTAAACTCGTCGGATGAATTCTCGCCGCCGCTCTACCTTCAAAATCTCAATTTGTTCATTCAATTCTTGAAACGCAACTGCGAAATCAAATCCAGCCACCGCTGGTGGTGGTGCGACTGTGGTGGCCGATTTTATAGCATTGATCGTCGCCGAATACACGTCGTACGATAGGTTGCCCCAAGCTCTTGCCATAGCTCGTGATCTTGATGCACACACAATTAACACACTTGTGTGAAATGCAGCAGAATTGACAAACACATGAACATAAACACGAATAATAATAATAATAATAATAATAATAATAATAATAATAATAACAATAATAATAATAATAATAATAATAATAATAATAATAATAATAATAATAATAATAATAATAATAATAATAATAATAATAATAATAATAATAATAATAATAATAATAATAATAATAATAATAATAAAACCATAATTTCTCTGAAATCATCTATCTCAAATCTCATAAATTTCATTAATAATAATTCTCCATCATAATTTTGATTACAAGAGAGGGCCAAATGCCTTATTTATTGATAATTCCAAATATGGGGAGCAAGTCTCCTAATTAAAAAGGAAACTAAATAAACAAATTAAAATAGATAACTAATTATAAGATAAATCCTAACAATAATCTAAACAATATCTAAATAAATAATCTAATATCTAAATAAATAAAATAATAATAACATTTTTATTTTCATAGATATCCAGATGCATCAGCGGAAGATGGAGAGAAAGGAATAAGAGGGGTTTTGAGGGGGTGGTGTTAAGCTCCAGCTAGATTTCAGTACATTTTTTGGAATTCACTACATATATGGCTTAAAGAGGAGCTCCCCACAATGATTCTTTTTGAGGAGTTTGTGAGAGACTAAGAGGGGAGTAGTTCCTTTTGCTTGGGGAGCTTATGGTGTCTCTCCTCTTTTTTGTTTTAACTATTTTGTGTATACACCATATATACAGTATTCTTCCCCCTTAGACGGGTCATGTATAAAAATTTCAACTCTTACTAAAAAAAATTGGTACTCCAGTTAGATTTAGATAAGGACAAAAAACTTCCATATATACATATATACCGAGGGAATCGTGTAAAAAGGTTTGTGACCTTTGTCCGAGATTACAAATTTAGGGAACAAAAAGTTAGGAACACGTGCATTAAATGTCAGGTGCTGATAAGGCATGCCAGAATTGCCTCAATAATGTGATAAAACTCTCCGCATGTATTTGAGGCATGAACAATTAGGTGTCAAGATGATGCGAAGTCTAGGGCAAGTAGAAATACATACATTTAGGGAAAGAGTTATGCAATTCTCTTTCCGGGGCATATGACACAATAGAGGTGTCATCGTTGTAATTCCGGTCCACAGTCTACACCCTATGTAAATTCAAGATGCCTACAATTTCTTTGCAACCAGCTATCCAACTCTCCCTTGGTTCAAATGCCTATGGAAACCTCATATCCCCCCTAGAATATCCACCTTGGCATGTAGAACTATTCATTTTAAACTCCCTACTTTGGACTCTCTCCATAGAAAAAGGTTCAGCATTGTCTCTAGGTGCTTTCTGTGTCAGCAATCCACTGAGTACATCCATCATCTATTCATTGGGTGCCCCTTTGCTAATTCTGTATGTCATTGGGTATTTGATAGTTTTGACTTACCATGGACACCCTCTCTGGCATCATATCAGTACAAGAAATTTCAGCTCCCAAATATTTAACATTTGGATTGCTATTTCTCTGTATCAATTTGACACCATTCCGAGAGCTAGAAACTATGTGATACACAGAAATCAGTCCTTCACTATCTCTCGCTGCATCAGTGACTTGTCTATTCTCCACAGATTCAATATTACAGGCAAACCCCCCCAAAGCCCCCAATAGTTTACCTGTAATTTGTCATCCCCCTATTATGAATTGATAAAACAAAATACATATGGCCTTGCCAAAGGAGGCCCAGAACCTCTTGCTGTAGGAGGTGTTATTAAAAATTACAAAGGGAAATGTTTGGGAGAATACTGTAAACACATTGGTATACATAATGCTTTATGCAGAAATGTCAGCCATCATTCTTGGAGTGGAAAAAGCTTGGCAACAAGGATGGAAATACCTATGGATCGAGTCTGACTCCAATATTGTGGTGAAATGCTTGCAAAGTCGTACATTAAAACCACCTTGGCCTCTCATGATAGAATGGTACAACTGCATCCATTACCTCTAAAAAATGAACTCTAAATGCTCCCACATCAGCCAAATCCTTGCCCATGATGCCTCTTGTCTGCCTAACTACAGATTTAAATAAGCTTTGGCATATGCATCCAAAAATTAATTATGCTAAAATAAACCACATAGTTAATAAAAATCATGCTACACAGTTGATGTTATTCTTCTTGAGGATGATTCCCACATGCTATGGCTGTCTCTATTATACTATTCATATAGCATAATAGGGGCAACTTACTGCCTTTGTTTATCTCCTCTAGTAGAGGCCTGTTTCTTGGTTCGATATCTCAGAAGCTTTGTGTTGACTGTCTTGTTTGGCATGCAATTACCATTTTGTCAGTGGCTTTCCTCTATGTATACATTATTAATCCTACCACTTCAAAAAAAAACTATTTTTCCTCTTTTTTACTCATGCTTAGTTTATTATATGTATTGGTTTGATCAACCTAGTTGGGACCACCAATTTAGAATAAACTTTTTTAGTCTTTTGCAGGCCATGTTTATAAGGCCATCGGTTCTTATACTTTGATTTGGGGTTTTTGTCTGCTTTTACTCTTTCTTTTGTTATATGTTTTTAGTTCTGAGGAGTTTTACTTTTTTTTTTAAAAGATCCCTAGCTAATAGTCGAACCTGGGTTATGATCCCGACAAGCTTGCTTATTATTGTGGCAACTACGAAAAAGAATTTTTATTTTTTTAAATGCAGTTTTATCTTGTTTAATTTTTTAATGAAAGGATGGACCTTGCCAATCAAACCATTAATAAGCTACCAACAATAAGGCTTATATTTGGATTATGAACTCAATACTTCCATCAGATTAGAATTGTAGATTGCTGAAATTTTACCCTGGTTGAGTAACCTCCCCACCAGCTGCAGGAAGCGGCAGTGAGTATGAAGCACTGGTGCGGAAGGGTGCGGGTGCGGGTGAGTGCGGGACACAGGTGTGGCAGTTCAGCAACATAAGGGGTGTGAAAAAGAGGTGAGGAGGATTTTGAAGAATCCGTGCTTCATAGCAATGAATGGACATACTTGGAATCAATGAAAACTGATATTAAATCATTAGTGCTATTTAGGATCAATTTTCAACTTTTACATAAAGTTTACTAGAAAATCATAAAAGTGGGGTTTGTGGAGCATGCTGGTGCAACTAAAAGCCCCACCAGGAAGAGATCTAAAACTGCTCAATAAATCAACTGAAGAAGCAGAGGAGAACAAAACACTTCTGATATCCTAAAATAAGTCATTTTTTACCGAGAAAAGTTTAACAATAGAATATCTAGCACCACAACATCTGACCTAGACATCACCAAATGAATCCCACAATGGTAATCAAAGACGACAAAAAAAACCATAGTGCCCAATGTTACTTGCATCGTAAGTTACCATAACGGGCCTATTTATTAGTGTTTATTTTTAGATAAGTTACCATAATACCCTTAAGTATATGTTGCATAGTTGTTAGTATCTTCTGGAAAGCGATAAATATCCCGATATGATACAAAAAATGATATTCATCACACCTCTTATAACAAATGTCAAGTATCGCAAACATATCGTTGTGTATCACGATACACTACGAGTATCGTACGCAATACACATAGTGGTCGAAATTTTGGGGCAGATTCAAGCCAAAAAAACTCGAATTTCGAATTCTTGGTTTCCAAATGTACGATTCTTCTCCCACCTTTTGAAAGAACCAAAAAATCAAAAAAATATCAAAGCCATAGTATTTTTCTAACCCTTTACTCCTTCTCTTGTGCGATCCACAACTTCCTTCCCCTTGTGTGATACCTCCCCCGATCTTTTGTTGACTTTTGCAAATCTCCTTAAGCTTTTTTCGTTGGGAAGGGAAGGCTGCACTTTTGTTTGGTCCCAACCTAGTGGTGGGGTACCAAAACCCAAATATTTATCATCTTAAGTACGATATAAAGTTATATATATACTACGCCCAAACACATAAGAACTCAATTTTTTTTACTTCAACTCGGTTTTTGCATTAGAAACTTTATAACATTTACATTTCACTTCTCAGATTTATTTGTTATTATCTATTTTACTTAATATAAAAGCGAGACGTAACAATCAAAGACATGGGTAATTAATGTACCCTTAAAATGGCACGTGGGATTGCGACGCAATACTTCAAGGGAGACTTACCAGTTGACTTTGCAAGGTCGGATAAGTCATGGGGGGCCAATTGACTATTTAAGGTTCCATAGGGGACTAATTCACTATTTAAGGTCGCATTAGGGTAACAGTTGACAATTTATGGCTGCATAAGCGACAACTTGAATATTTAAGGTTGCATGGGCGACCGGTTGGCTTTTTAAGGCCCCCTGGGACTGGTTGACTATTTAAAGTCCCGCGGAGGACGGTTAAGTATTTCCAATATCATAAGGGACCGGTTGACTATTTAAGATCGCATAAGGCGCCATTCGATTATTTAAGGTCGCATCGAGGACCGGTTGACAATTTAAAGTCGCATCGGGAACTAGTCGACTATTTATGGTCCTATTAGATTGACTATTTAATATCACATCGGGAACCGGTTGACTTTTTAAGGTTGCATAGGGGATTGGTTAACAATTTAAAGTCGCATAGGGGACGGGTTGACAAATTATGGTCCCATGCGGGTATTTAAGGTCCCATACAGGACTGCTGACTATTTGAGATCGCATCGGAGACCCGATGACTAGGTCCAGTTGATAATTTATGGTCGTATTGTGGACCGACTGACTATTTAAGATTGCATTGGTGACCCAGTTACTATATAAGGCCACATTGGGGACCGATAAACAATTTAAGACTGCATAAGAGATCGATTGAATATTTAATGTCGCATATGAGACCGGTTGACTATTTAAAGTTGCATAGGGACTAGTTGACTATTTAATGTCCCATATTAACTATTTAACATCGCATACGGGACCGTTTAAGGTTGCATAAGGACCAGTTGACTATTTAAGGTCTCATCTTGACTATTTAACGTCACATACGACATGTTGGCTATTTAAAGTCTCATAGGGACTCGTTGACTATTTATGGTCGTATAGGTGATCGTTAACAATTTAAGGTCCCAAGGGACCGGCTAACTATTTAAGCTCCCATAGGGGACCGGTTAACCACTTGAGATCAAATAGGGGACCCATCCACAATTTACCTCCCCATAGGTGACTAGTTGAAAATATAAGGTCCCATTGGGGATCATTTGACTATTTAAACTCCCACAAGGGACCGATTAACTATTTTAGGTTCCATAGCGGACCGACTGACACCTTAAGGTCCCTTAGAGGACCGGTTAAAATGTTTAACGCATTGGGGATCGACTGATTTTTTTAGACTCGCAAAGTGGATCGATTGACAATATAAGGTCACATAGAGGGTTTGTTGACTATTTGAGGTCCCATATGAGACTGATTGAATATTTAAAGTCCGATAAGACCGATTCACTATTTAAGGTCACATACGGGATCGGCTGATAATTTAAGGTCCCATAATGAACAAATTTGACTATTTAAAGTAGCATATGAGAGGGAGTGAATATTTAAGGCCATTTAGGGAACCAGTTGACTATTTCAGGTCGCATAGGGGAAATGACTATTTAAGATCGCATGGGCCTGTTGACTATTTAAGATCGCATGGGCCTGGTAACCATTTAAGATCGCATGAGAAAAAAATTTACTATTTAAGGTTGCATGGGAGAGCGGTTAGCTAGTTAAGGTCTCATAGGCGACCGGTTGAATATTAGGTCCTTTGGGGGATTAGCTATGAAGCACGGATACTCTCGGGAGGTCGCGAATTTTTGTTGGACACGTATAGGATATGGGATACGTTAGGATACGCTAGGATACGCGAATCCTAGAGTATCCTAATTTTTATTTATTTGTTAAATGTCCAGGATACGCTAGGATACGCTAGGATACGCTGGGGATACATTAGGATACGTTTTGGATACGTTTTTTTTAATTTTTTTATTTTTTTAACTGTGTTTTTTTATTTTTTTTATTCTTTTAACTGTGTTTTTTTCATTCTTTAATTATTTTTCTTCTTTTACTATGTTTTTTTAACTGTGTTGTTTGTTTTTCATTCTTTGCTTCTGTTGTATTGTTTTCTGATTTTTTTCTTAACTTTTTTTATCTTTTCATTCTTTTTTTTATCTATGTTGTTTTTAACTGTATTGTTTTTTTTTAACTGTTTTCACTCTTAGCTTTGTTATTTTTAACCTTTACATCTGACTGTTTGAATCCTTTTTTATGGTACTTGATGATGTGGTTAACGGAGATGATGATGTCGTTGATATTGGGTGTACTTAGTGATTGAGATACTACGAAGCCGGGATGCTCTCGGGAGGCTTCTCTCTATCTTATTTTATGCTAAGGATATTATCTTTATTTTTGCCTTATGTTTTTGTTGGAACAACATTTTATGTTAATGATGTTTTATTGTAATGGTGTTTGTTTGGTGACAACAATCATCATATTTGAGCACTTTAATATAATGGTGTTTAATGCTTTAGTTTCATTTTATCAAGTTTATCATTAATATATATAAAATAAATAATAAATATTTAACGTATCCTAGCGTATCCGTATCCTACATTTTGGAAAAATCACGCATCCCGTATCCCGAATCTAGTCGTATCCCGTATTACGTGTCGAGTCCGTGCTTCATAGGGGATTAGTTAAGTATTTAACGATCCAAATAAGACACTTTATCTACATAATGTCCTATAAGGGTGTCCTGTTGACTATTTAAGGTCGCATAGACCCAGTTGACTATTTATGTTTGTATAGGGAACAGTTAGACTATTTAAGGTCGCGTGAGGGAGCGAATGTATTTTTAAGGTCCCATATTGACTATTTGAGGGCACTTAGGGTGTACGAATTGACTAGTCAAGGTTTTAAATGGCATGTTAACTATTTATGTACACATAGGGTACTAGATTACTATTAAAGAATCTATAGGAACGGTTGACTATTGATGGTCGCATAAGGAACCGGTTGACAATTTAAGGTCCCGTGGGAGATCGGTTAACTAATCAAGGTAGCATTGGGGACCACATTATTATTTAAGGTCCCTTAGAGAACTAGTTGAATACTTGAAGTGGTATAGGGGACCGGTTGACTAATTAAGGTCGCATGGGAACCGACTCACTATTTAAGGTCGCATGGGCGACCGGATGACTATTTAAAGTCGCATAGGGAACAGGTTAAGCTCCCATAAGGGACCGATTGACAATTTATGGTCGCATGGGATCGATTGACTATTAGAGGTCTCATTGGGGATCGGTTGCCATTTTAAGATCGAATGAGGGACCGCTTGACATTTAAGGTCGCATATCAAACATCTCGACTTTTTAAGATCTCGTATCAAACCGCTTGACTAATTAAGGTCGCGTGAGGGATTGGTTGACTATTTAAGATTGCATTGGGCACCGAGTTACTATTTAAGATCCCATTGAGGACGGGTTAACTACTTAAGGTCTCATATAGGGGAACAATGACTATTCAGGTCCTATAGGCGGGGTTATGGATTAAGGTCCCATTGAGCATTTGTTGACTATTTAAGATTCCATCGAGGATCGATTAATTAGTTAAGGTCCTAGGAGACCGATTTACTATTTAAGGTCCAATAAGGGAATGTTGACTATTTTAAGCCCTAGGGACGTTTTGACTATTTAAGGTCCCATAGGAGATCGGTAGACTATTTAAGGTCGCACAAGAACCGGTTGACTATTAAAGATAGCATGGGAGACCAGTTTATTATTTAGTGTTGCATAAGGGATTGATTGACAATTTAAGTACCTTTAGGGGACTAGTTAACTATTTAAGGTTGCATAGGAAATCGGTTGACTATTTGACATCCCATGAGACCTGTTGACTTTTTAAGGTCCAATGGGAGTCCGGTTAACTATTTAAGGTCACATTAGGGACTGGTTGGCTATTTAAGATCCAATATTGACTATTTAACATAGAGATCAGTTGACTATTTATGGTTTTCTAAAAGACCAGTTTATTATTTAAGGTCGCATCGGGAACGATTGACTATTTAAGGTCGCATTACGAACTAATTGACTACCTAAGGTGGTAAGGGACCAATTAACTACTTAAGGTCCTATTCAGGATGAATTAACAATTTAAAGACAAGACCTATAGAGGACCAACTGAATATTTGAAGGTCGCATAGCGAACAAGTTGACTATTTTAGGTTGCATAAGGGAATAGTAGACTATTTAAGATCGTAGGGAGAACCAGTTGACTATTTAAGCTTATATAAGAGATTTGTTAACAATTTAAGATTGCATTGCGGACCAGTTGACTATTTAAGGTCGGATCTGACGATGTCGAATGAAGGAGCAGTAGACTATTTAACGTCGCATACGAGAACGGTTATTTAAGGCCTTTGGAAAATCTATTGAGTATTCAAGACTTCAAACGAGACATGTTTACTATTTACTATCCTAAAGGGACATGTTGACTATTTAAAGTTCCATAAAGACCCGGTTATTTAAGGTCGCATAAGGACCATTTACTATTTATGCTCGTATAGGGGATCAAAAGACTATTTAAGGTAATGTGGGGGAGCGATTGACTATTATTAAGGTCACGTGGGGGAGCGATTGACTATTTAAGGACACATAGGGGGCGAGTTCACTATTCAAGATTGCATAAGGAACCGGTTAACTATTTAAGCTCACATAGGGGACCAATTGACGTTTTAAGTATCCATTGGGGAACGGTTGACTATTTACGATCGCATAAGGGACCGTTTGACTATTTAACGTCACACTGGGGATCACTTTATTGTTTATTGTCTCGTGGTGGACCAATTGACTATTTAAGGTCACATAGGGTATCGGTTGACTATTTGAGGTTACACTGGAAGACCGATTGACTATTTAAGATTGAATCAAGGACCGATTGTCTATTTAAGGTCACGTAGGGGACCAGCTGACTATGTACGATCGCGTAAGGAACCACATGATTATTGGACCGGTGGACTATTTAAGGTCCCATATCGAACCGATTAACTAATTATGGTCGCATAGGGGGACCAATTGATTATTTAAGTACCATAAGGGAATTATGATTGACTATTTAAGGTACTGTACGCGACCAATTGACTATTTAAGATATTATGGGGGATTGATTGACTATTTAAGGTCGCATAAATCGGTTGAATATTTAAGGTGGTATAGGGGAACCATTGACTATTTAAGGTTTCTTTGGCAATCAATTGACAGTGTAAGGTCGCATAGGGACCAGTTAACTATTTGAGGTACCATATTGACAATTTAAGGTCAACTTTGGGGACCAATTGCATATTTAAGGTCATAAAGGGAACTGGTTATTTATTTACGGTCCTAATTGACTATTTAAGGTCGCATAGGGACCGATTTACTATTTAATGTCCTATAGAGGACCAACCGACTATTTAAGGTTCCATTGGGTATCGGCTCACTTTTTACGATAGCATAAGAGACCGGTTGACTATTTAAGGTTTCATTGGGATTTGCTTAACTATTTACGGTAGCATAGGAGACAGGCTGACTATTGAATATTGTTTAGACGAAAAGTTGACTATCGAAAGTCCCATAGGGCAGATTGACTATTTAAGGTCTCATACGAAACCAATTAACTACTTAAGGTCGAATAGAGGACATGTTGACTATTTGAGGTCTCATTGGGAACGAGTTGACCACTTAAGGTCTCATAGGGAGCCAGTTGACTCTTTAAGGTCACATTGGGAACCAATTGACTATTTAGGGTCATATAGGAACCTATTGATTATTTAGGGTCGCATAGGAGATCGGTTGACTCTTTAAGATCACATGGGAGACTGATTGACTATATAAGGTCGTAAAGGAAATTGGTTGACCATTTAGGGTCGAATACGGGATCGGTTGACCATTTAAAGTTGAATAGGGGACCATTTGGTTATTTAAGGTGCCATATTGATAACTTAAGGTCACATACGGGATTGTTGATTATTTAAGGTCCAATAAGGGACTCATTGACTATTTAAGGTTCCATATTGTCTATTTAAGGTTGAATAGGTGACCGTCAACAATTTAACATTTGATAAGGACAAATTGACTATTCAATCTCCCATATCGGGGACCGATTAACTATTCAAGATCGCATAGGGGACCGGTCGACTATTTACTTTTACAAAGCTGGTCGATGGACTATATACGCTCTCATTGGTGACTATTTGACAAGTTAAACTCCCACAAAGCACCGGTTTGGCCATTTAAGGTTCCATAAGGGACCGGTTGATAATTTAAGGTCGCTCCCATATTGACTATTTAAGGCCAAATAGGGATCGGTTGACTATTAAAATTCGCATACGGGACCGATTGACTATTTAAAGTCCCAAATTGAATATTAACATTACATAGGAGACCAATTTACTCTTTAAAATCCCATATTCACTATTTAACGTTGCATAGGTGGCCCACATAGGGGATCGGCTTACTATTTAAGGTTCCATAAGGGACCGGTTAAGTATTTATTGTAACATAAGGGGTTAGTTGACTATTTAAGATCGCATTGGGAATTGGTTGACTATTTATAGTTTAGTAGGGGACCGGTTAACTATTTAAGGTCGCATATGGGACCAATTGACAATTTAAGGTCCAATGGATAACCTATCGACTATTGAAGGTCGCAAAGGAGATCAGTTGACTATTTAAGGTCGAATATGAGACATGTTGACTATTTAAGGTCCCATTGGGGACCAGTTGACTAATTAGGGCTCTGTAGGAAACTAGTTGACTATTTAAAGTTGCATTGGGGACCGGTTGATAATTTAAGGTAGCATAGAAAACAGATTGATTGTTTATGATCGCATAAAGGACCGGTTGATTATTTAAGGTTTCATATTAGACTATTTGACTATTTAGGTACCATAGGAGAGTGGTTGAAATTTAAGGTTGCATTGTGGACCAGTTGATTATTTAAGGTCGCATATGAGGCCGACTGATAATTTATTATTTAAAGTCGCATAGGAGAATATGGGATCGACTGACTATCTAAGGTCGCATAGGGGACCAATTAACTACTCAAAGTCTCATTTTGAGTATTTAGGTTACGTAAGTAGCAGACCAATTGACTACTTAATGTTGCAATGAACTAGTTGCCTTTTTAAGGTTCCATATTGACTATTTAAAATCGAATAGAGATCGTTAATAATTGAAGGTCCAGTAGGGACAGGTTAACTATTTAAGATCGCATAGGAGATTGATCGACTATTTAGCGTCACATAGAGGACGGGTTGATTATACAAGGACCCATAGTGTTTCACTACTTAAAATACCATAAGAAACTATCTAAGGTTGCATAGGAAGTTAATTCATTATTTCAAATCGCACAAGGAACAGTTGACTATTTTAGATTGCATAAGGACCATGGTAAACCAATTGACTATTTATGGTCCTATGGGGGAATGGTTGACTATTTAAGGGCCATATTTACTAGTAAAGATCATATAGGGACCAGTTGACTATTTTAAGGTTGTATACGAGATCGTTGGTATTTGAGATCATATAGGGACTAGTTGATTATTTAAGGTCCCATTAGAGTCTGATTTACTAGTTAAGATCACATGAGGGACCAGATGATTATTTAAGATTGCACAGGGGACCGATTGGTTATTCAAGGTCATATGGGGGAACAATTGACTATTTAAGTTCACACAGTTCACAAATTGACTATTTAAGGCTCCAAACGGGACTTATTGACTATTTATTGTCCCATAGGTGACAATTTGACTATTTAATGTCACCCAGGGAACAGGTTGACTATTTAAGGTCAGATAGAGGATCATTTAACTATTTAAGATCGCATTAGGGATCGATTGACTATTTACGATCGCATAGGGGACCGATTAACTATTTAAGGTCGCAAAGGGGACTGTGTGACTATTTAAGGTGGCATAGGCGACTTGTTGACTATTTAAGGTCGCATAGGGGATTAATGGACTATTTAAGGTCGCTTGGGGGACCAATGGACTATTCAAGGTCGCATGGGCGTCTAGGTTACTATTTAAGGATCTAATTGACTATTTAAGTCGAAATGGGGATCGATTGACTATTTAGGGTCGCAAATGGACCAATAACAATTTAAGGTCACAAAGGGCACCAGTTTATTATTTAAGGTCGCATAGGAGACTCGTTGATAATTTAAGATCATATGGGACCGGTTGACTATTTAAGCTCCCATATGGACTGATTAACTATTTAAGCTCGTATTGGGTACCAATTAACCATTTAAGGTCATATACAAGACCGGTTGAGCATTTAAGGTCCCATAGGGAACCATTAGTTCTATAGGGAAAAGGTTTACTATTTAAGGTCGCATAGAAAACAAGTTAAACTATTTAAGGTTGAATAGGGGGAATATTGACTATTTAAGGTCCCATTGTGGACCTGTTGACTAATTGAGGTCCCTTATAAGGGTGGTTGACTATTTAAGGGCATATAGGGGACTTGTTGACTATTTAGGGTCTCATAGGAGGCCGATTGACTATTTAAGGGTCTCATAGGGGACTAGTTGACAATTTAATATCGCATTTTGGACCAATTGACTACTTAAGGTCACATAGGGACCGGTTGATAACTTGAGATTGCATAGGAGATTGGCTGACTATTTAAGGTCGCATATGGGAATGATTGACAATTTAAGGTCCCATGGGACCAATTGACTATATAAGGTCGCATAAGGGATTTATTGACTATTTGAGGACGCCTAGGGAACCGATTGACTGATTAAGGTCCCATATTGACTATTTAAGGTCTCATAGGGACCTTGACTATTTATGATTCTATAGGGAACCAATTGACTATTTAAGGTCACATAAGGACTAATTATGGTCGAATTGAGGATCATTAATAATTTATATCCGATCGGGACTAGTTGACTATTTTTGCTCCCATAGGGGACCGATTAACTATTGAAGATCGCATAGGGGAGCGATTGACTACTTACTATTGCATGGGGGACTGATCGACTATATGAGGTCGCATAAAGGACGGATTGGCTATCTAAGGTCCCATTAGGGGCGATTTGACTATTTAAGATCGTATGAAATAATGGTTGATGATTAGTGCGTAATTTTACATGTTTCCCCTTAATACTATACCTTGTTAGACTAACTTCGTAGCATTTAACAATTTTTAAAGTATTTATGGGTGAAAATGGAAGTTTGAAAAGAAATGAGATTAAAAATTGCAAGTTTAAACTTAAAAGGGGTAAAAGAGCAATTTCATAAATTTTCAAGCCTTAAATGTTGCTCATATATGTTTAAGTTGTTTTGTACGTACCTCTAAAGTTTGGTGCAAAAAGGAGTTCAAAAGAGTAAAGGAAAAAGATTTGGGGTTAAAAAGAAGAAAGGAAGAGAAAAAAAGGGGGTTTACATGAGAAATTACATAAGCTGAAAGTTGAGGAACGAAGTAAAAATGGGCAGTTAGTTACTAGTGGAGCAGCTGGCTGAGTGGCTATGCGCGTGTAGCGTGTACTATCAAGTCGCAAGTTCAATCTCGTGCTGCTAACTGCAATAACAAATTGTCACAGAAGCCAAATACACCACCTATAAAGGCACCATGCGCACGCCTACATGGCCTGCATAAAAAAGTGCACTGCGCAAGGATTCCTTTCCCCAAATAAAGCCCGTGCGTGGGAATTCCAAGAAAAATAGAAAAAAGTGAATCCTTACAAATAGGCACGATTCCCAACGACAATTGTAGGGGATTTAAAATCGCCCAGAAGGGGGTTTCCCCACAACAGTGATGAATAACATAAAAATAAATACAATAAACAAGATTTATGTTATTCAGCAGAGAGATCTGCCTAGGTCAACCAAATTGTGGAGGATCTAAAATTGCCCCGAAGGGGGGTCCCCTACAACAGGGATGAATAACATAACAATAAATACAAGAGACAAGATTTACATGGCTCGGCAGAGAGATCTGCCTATGTCCACAGAGAAGGAAGGGAGATTGGTTTATTATTAAGGAAGAACAATGGCGCAATTGGAGTGCTAGGATTGCTAGTTGATAGTCCAAAGCATCACGTGAAGGTTACAATTCATTTTTTTATAATGGGGGAGCGAGGTCGCCCTTATTTACAAGCTTAAGGACCGTACTCCTATAGGTCTCTTTATGTTTATCTCAACTACAAGTCATAGAGTCCGTTTAGGACTAATGTGCCAAAATCATTAGTATGATCCTCCAAAATTTGACTTTATCTCCCTTTAGATTCGTGGTCTCCCTGAACCATAGTCTCCCTCAACCATAGTCTTCCTGTGGTCTTCCTAGATAGGTCATGGGGTATCCACGTGACACGAATTCGGCCAGTCTAACTGGAACCACCTTTTCATGGTTTTAATATAAATGTGATTACTGTAAAAACATGTGGCAACCAGTTTAAGTACAATAAACACAAAGCTCAAAATTCAATGGGTAAAGATAGTAACACGATGAAATATAATCCCCATGGTTGATGACAACAGAAATTGAATTACTTGGGAGAAAAAAACAAAAACAAAATGCCTTCCACTTTACGACAATTTAGCTAAAATTTTCCGCAAAGTTTTGGAGTTTTAGCCCAAAATTGTTCATATTGTCATAGAAGGCCGTATAAATACAGAAACTACTCTTTCTCACTACCACCTTACACAATGACCCAACATATATTCAATACCCAATAATCATGGATTCATCCTCTCTTCTAGTAAATGGAGCTCGATACATCCATCTCCTTGCAGTAGATGAAACTTTAATGAGTATATTCTTATTTAAATCAAATTTTAGAAATAACTTTTCTCATATGGTGTAATAATCGAAAAGCTATGGAAAGAAACATATTTCTACTGGCTCCTGAGTGAGGGAGTATTGAACAATGTTACCTGGTATATGGGTCACTCTGAACCTGGTACGTGAACGAATATGGGGTACATTACTCTAGTTGGTACGCGGTACAATATGGTAGGCTTAATTGTTTCACTAGACATGATTATAGTGTTAAAAGAACATCAATAAGAGTTCACTAAGAATGCATGTCGTGTATAATCTTTACATTCTACAATATATTAATGAGATATACGAACCATTCTTGTATTATATTAGTTGAGGAGTCATTTTGCTTCCAATTTAATATGTTATTTGTGTCAAAAGCTCCATTATTATAAGTAATAGCGAAAATCATCAATGTTAAAATTGAGAATGCCACATTTAAAGATCCGAATCGTGAACCAGCCATACTTCAAATCGTACGACCCCGAATCGCGGTACGTAAGGGGTATAGTGATCCCTGTAACTATGGTATTGAATCCCCCCCCCCCGCCTCCCACAAATCATTGTCTAGGCTTCCGACATACTAAAATCCTAGTTATGCACGCAAGCACACACAAAATCCCATATATGCACACATATAAAAGAAATAGGTATTAAACTATCATAAAGTGAAAAGAAAATATGAAAAATCCAATACTTAGGTAAGAGGGTTGAGATTAATACTAAATTTATTCTCTTCTTCACAATCATTACGCCGTGTGAATTTGAGGTGGTGGAATCATCACACCACTCCTCAAATTCGTTTTCCTTGTGTGTGTGTGTGTGTGTATATATACTAATTTCAACACATCGTTTGGTGACATAACCAAAACAGGTTGAAATTAAATTTCACCAGGCATACCACCCAACCTTGCTACGGACTAATACTTAACATTTAAAAAAAACACAATATAAATGCAATGCGGGATAACTTTTGGTCTAGTTCACATTTAACAAAATTCTCTCGCGTTGTCGTATACTTTTTCGAAAATTCAAAGTTTTACATTTTCAACTACTATTAAAGTTAATTAACATAGATCTCCCAATTTTATTGGTAGGTTGACTCATTTTTAACCATTAAATATATTTAATTAAGACTACCGTTTAACGCTCTAGCCTCCTTTGAAAATAGGTCAACAAATTTGAATACCTTTCACGTCTAGAGATCATATTGTTCAAGAATTTAGTGACCTTTTGAAAAAGTTACATTTCTTTACGCACCCGGTTCTAACAATTAACAATTCTACAATTTGAGAAAATATGCTATAATGGAAGGATCATGCAAGAGTTATAGTCACCCTGAACTCAAACCCGACACCCAATCTCAACTTTAATATTTAATTTGGGTTATTTATGGTTAGGGCCCCATGAATTCTTTGATATTGACTCTGACCCCCAATATTTTCACTTCTTGGGGTTTGCCCCCAAAATGAGTTTTAGCAACAAAAAAAGTATCAAAAAAAATTGTGACACTCTTTTCGTCGCTAAAACTCATTTTGGGAGGCAAACCACGAAAAATAAAAATTACGGGGGTTAAACTCAATTACAAAGAATAAATGGGGGACAAACCCCAAATAATCCTTTAAATTTTTGTGTATATGTTTTAAATTTAATATCCATCCAAATATAAGTTGTTTGACCAAAGATTTATATATTTGAAAATCCTAAAAAAACAACTGCAAAATTTTACATTGTGAAAGTAAAAATTTTATAGCAAAATATATGCTCATTTACACATATATTTCATTAGTATTTGTTTAATTGGGTCGTGCTTGATGTGATATTATTAAAAAAAAGCGCTTAAATTTTAGAGTTATGAAACCTTGGACCTTGATACATTAACGCTTAATTTGATATTGAACTCAATAGATTACCACAATTGTGCAATTTAACATTACGAATCAACAAATTTAGAACAAAATATTTGTTGGTTTAGATCTTTGGAGAGATTTCAGCAGGGTATATGACATTAGTCGTGGTGGACTAAATTCAGTAAAATAACCAAAATAACCCTAACCTTCATGGATGAATTATGAATGCAATTAAACATTAAAACTTACCGGGGTATATGTGTGTGTATACACACACACACACAGAGAGTACCAAATTGATTCTCTTCTCGTTCTCGCTGGAAACTGAAATGCCAGAAAGTAGAATAACTGTTTTGGTCTCAGATGGTTTTGGTCTGAGTTGGTTTAGGTTTTGGTCGGAAGATGATGGATGCTTATTTTAGTTGGTTTTGGTTTTGGTCGGCCGGGGATGGTAAGTCTGATTTGATTAAACTGTGATCAATCGATGATCATAGTTTCAATCAAATCTAACCCTCTGGTATTAAGAAAACGGAATGTAAGAGGTTGGGTTGGGTTAGGTTATTGATTTCAATCGGAGAAATAACTTGTGTTTGTGTTTGTGTTAGCATTTTGTTTGGGTGTGAGTGAGAGAACGTGAGGGTTCAAAATTGAACAATTAGCATGATCGGAGAAGTAAATAGAGGTTTATTGCTTCGGAGCAAGTGAGCGAGTGGAAGGGCTTTAAGAGTCTAAATCAAAAGCTACCGTTAAATTTGGAGCGAGTGTGGGCGCCCCTCATTTGATAATATTTCTTTATTTAAAATTTAAAAGTATTTGGTTTACCTAGAAGAATTCTTAACATGAGTGTAATAAAAATAAAATAGTAAGAAAATAATTTTAATGGATGATTCACGTGATAATAAGCTTAATTCGTGAAATATCATGTTTTGTTGTAGAATTATCTTTTTTCAAAATTTGAATTTAACTACCGATGATTATTTTGAATCAGTTACACTTTACACTCACTCGTATTTTGGAGTGGTGTTTTTTGAATGGAGGAAGACAGGATGAGGTAAATTTTATATTGAGAAGTGATAAATATAAGGGGGAAGTACTTTTAGGTCCCTCACGAATAAATTTTAAACACTAAAGGAATTTTAACAAATTGTAAATACTCAGGTCCACTAATTCTCTTTTTGTAGAAATTCACGCTAGCGGCATAACAAATGGACCTAATTGTAAATTATCCTTAAATATTTAAAAATTATTGCCAAGGGACCTAATTGTAAATTGCCCTAAATATAATGCTCGAATGTAAGTGTTGATAATAGGTCAAATTTGGTTGGTATTTATGGTGATGGTTGTGGGTTAAATGTTAGGGTATAATTATAAATGAGGGGTAGTTAGGCATATGATGTGTCGTGGGTGATTAAAACTAGGAGTGCACACAGTTCGAGTTGGTTCGGTTCTACTATTAATCTGGAACCAGAATCGGGATTGATCGATTTCACGTTTTTGGAACCAGATTCGAATTGAATATGTATAGAACCGCTATGATTCAAACCAACGGTTTTTGGGTTGGTTCAAATCGGTTCTAGGTTCCAAAATCGTATTAAACTAAATAATTAAACAATATATTTCCTCGCATATAACTTAAAAAAGAAACTCTAAGCAAACATTATAGATTTAATCCAAATTAGAAAAGTAAAAAATTAATTTAAAACCTTTAAATTAATTTTTACTAAACCAACATTTTCATATATTAAAGAGAAAACAACATGTTTCATCTATATAAAGCATATAAAAAATGTTACGATCACACCGATTTTAGTTTGGCTTAAGTTATTTGTTCGATTTTGAATAGGATCGATTTATACTTCGGTTCGGTTTGTGTTGTTTGACCACTTGATTTGATAGCCTTTATCTATTTAACTAGATTCAAAATTAACCGATTTCCTCATCCCTCAAAGAATCCTTAATATGGTATAATAAAATTGTAAAAAAATAGTTTTAATGGATGATTTACGTGATAATAAGTTTAATTCGCGAAATATCATGTTTTGTTGGAGAATTATCTTTTTTTCAAATTTCGAATTTAACCGCTGACGGTTATTTTGAAACGATTACACTTTACACCCACTTCGATCTGGGTTGGTACTTCTTGAATTGAGGAAGAAGGGGTGGAGGTAAATTTAATATCAAAGAGTGGTAAATATAATGATCAGGTGTGATTGTTGATAAAAGGTTAAATTTGGTTGGTATTTATGGTGATGGTTGTGGATAAAGTGTTGGTGTAGAATTATAAATGAGGGGTAGTTGGGTGGTGGGAGTGAATTTAAGGGAAGTTGGGATGACACATCATATGATGTGAGGCTAACTGTCTCACACAACACATGATGTGTCGGGGGAGATTAAAACTAGGGGTGCAAACGGTTCGTGTTGGTTCAGTTCCACTATTAACCCTGAACCAGAATCGGGATCAATCATTTCCATATATTTTGGAACCGGAACCATAACTGAATCGATTATGTCTAGAACTGATTCGATCCTAACCAACGGTTCTTGTGTTGGTTTAGATCAGTTCTCAGTTCCAAAATTTTATTAAAATAAACAATTAAAACAATAAATTTTCCTCATGTATAACTTAAAATATATAGTTGAAGCAATCATTATAGATTAAATCTAAATCCCAAAATTAAAAATTAATTTAAATCCTTTGAATTATTTTTTACTAAAACAAAATTTAATATATTAAAGAGAAATAACATTTTTCATATATATAAAGCGTAAAAAATATATTGGGATCAAAACGAGTTTAGTTTGCTTTAAGTTATTGGTTCGATTTCGAATCGGATCGGTTTATGCTTCGGTTCGATTTGTGTTCGTGGTAAACTAGGAACCAAACCGAAAAAATTGATTTTGTATTTTTTGGAACTAAAACCGAACCGTCACGATAAAAAATTGAACCAACCCATCCCAATGCATCTGGTTCGATTTTTCGGTTTATCGTGTTCCGTTGCACATCCCTAATTAAAACGGTGAGGTTTCACTTTTTTTTCATTTTTCCAGGCGTTTATAGTAAATATAACTATTAAACAGTAAAGTATGAGTCACGTACCAAATTTAACATTTAACCATTAGGGATGCTCTTATGGGTAGTTAAAAATGTATTTATACAATACACTCAAATTTTATGGGTACCCCAAATGTGCAAAGATAGATATTAGTAGTGTGTACCTTTCCAAATGTAAAAGAAAGAAAGAAATCTACCAAGTTTTTTTTTGGGGGGGGGGGGTGGGGGGGGGCAATAGTGGCACATAATATGATGTTCGGCGTGAAAGAATACTTTCGTTATACAACTTTCAAAATAGGCCGCAACACTTTTACTTTCTTCAACATTATTTCAGGGGTGATTTTGTAATATCAAAATAGCGGGTGGAATGACATTCAACGTGTGGGAATGCTTGTCTTATAGGTAATGAATATATGCATTAACTCAAAAAATGACACTTAACACTCGAATGGTATCTTTGGATTACAGAAACTCAAATATTCACTACCCATAAGTGATGTTGTCATGACTATTTGTGTAACCCCCCGTGATTTTATTTGATTAATTAAATCATTTACTAATAATTTATTATTAAAGAAAATATTTAAATCGGGTTAATTTTTATGGAAGAGATTTAATTGAATAAATAATAATTAAATTTCGAGTTTTTTTATAATTGAAGTTGTGTTAATTTTTTGAAAATAATGGAATTTTATTTAGTTTGAGGGTATTGAGGGGATTAGGTTAAACCGCAGTGGCGAGTAGGTCTTTTGGTATGTCTTAGTGACCAAGTTAGGGTTTGAATTTCGTGAATTATAGTGTATGGAATTTAGTTGTGAGTGGGAGAAAAGAGAGAAGGTTTTTGACAATTGGTCAGGGGAGTAACCTGTGACCACGGGTATAGATGGGTTGGACCACGACCTTATGGTTGGCGACCTAGCCGAAGCCCATCCATGAGTCGATCTGGATCCTTGTTTGTATTCCTTATGTGCGATGTTTACCTCATTTTATAAACTACTCTCTCAAATCAAAACTTTGAATTCTCATTCCTCTCCATCCCTAACTCCTAAAACCCTAACCCTCATTTAAACACAATCTCTGAAACTCCTTGAGGGCATTAATCATAAGATGCTTCAAGAGGAAAAGTTTATCAATATTCAGAGAAGATCATGGGACTCAAGTCAGGTTTCAGAAATAGTCAAAAGGTAAGAATACTCTACTTATATCCTTTAATGATTAATGATTTAGATATTGTCGAAATCGTGTTTAATTGTTAATCAAAAGTGATTAAAATTCTAAATAGGACAAGATAAACCTAGTTAATTTTCTATTATTATCAATTGATATGGAATGTGAAACTTCTATATAATGATAATTGGTAAAGTTGATCAAAATTCAGAGGTGATAAAGGATGTTAAGTCAAATTTCATAAATAGTTAAAAGGTAAGAATACTCTCCTTTTCTCCTTTAGTGCCTAATGAGATTTTGCATAAACCATGATTACTTGTTAATCAAAAGTGATTAAAATTTTAATTAAGGCAAGATAAACATTGTTAATTTCCTATTATTATCAATTGATCTTGGAAATAATGAAACCCTTATATAATGATAATTCCTATAATATGATTATGAGAACTGATTGGAGTAATTGTTGTAGAAATGGGAGGATTAACATGCTAATTGGCTAAGAGTTGAATAATATGCTTTTTGAACTTTTAAAAGATGAAATGTGAGTCATGAGTTACGTGTCCCATGAAATTGTAATATGAATTGCCCAAGCTTATATTGGAAGACTTTTAATTATTGAAAATTCATATAAACCCCACTTGAAATGCGTATAAATTATTAATTTATGAACTTATAATTGAAACCATAATAATTGTGCTAAAACTCATGGGAATTTGCAATAATAAAGGTTGTGTGTAAATGAGGATTTTATCCGAGACTATGAATCTATGAGGAAAATAATCTGCCACAAGTGAGAGGGAGACACATGCCCTATTAATCTAATCAAGATCTCCCATCCATCAAGATAAATATTGTTGGAGGTAACTCACATGCGAGAATCAAGGGAAAAGATATGATCGATCATGCCGAGAATAACTACTACAGTGATTGAGTTCCGTATGAATCGATTATATTTTCTTATAAATGTAAACATGCCCCCATAGAAAAATGGGAATGTAATCACGAGCGTTAAAATAATGCTAATATAAAAGTAGAATCTATCATGGACGTAGGCAAATTATCGAACCACATACATCTTATTCTTATATGTGTGCATTAGTTATTTATTATGTTCAGCTCATATGTGTTGAATCATAACTACTAGGATTTTACCACCAATAATTGAATCCATCTGTGGAAAATAAGTTTCCTTCGTAAACCGTACCAATTAACAACACTCATGTGTCATTCACGTACTGATCACTCTCCCGGTGATCATCAAGATGACCACAATGGGTACGTCCCTCCCAGGATGAGATCGTGGTCAAGCTCAGTCAGAGCATCGATACCCCTACCTCTCAATATCATACATGAAATGAGAAAATAGTGGAAAATAACGAAAATACCGTGATCTAATATGGCATCACAACACATAGACCCTTACGAGCAAAGTCTACAAGAGAATGAGGTAACCACATGCCTCCAACGAGAAGAAAACACTTGCCTCAAACACCATTTGGAAAGGATGGGATGATAAATCCATACAGACAAACGTAATTCCTAAATATCACCCGCAACAGGCGAGTAAAACTCGCAGAAGATAAAGGAGTTCATGGCGTGACCCATTGTGACACCTCGCCTAATAAAATACCGGGCGATCACTCCTGTACCAAATTAAAACCGGAGTTGCATATGGATCATTCTTAGCATCACTGTCAAAAACCAATTTAATTACTAATAACATATTAGGCTGGCGTCAAAATTTTACTTAACTAATCTTTTTAAACAGCTACACAATTAAAACATTCACACAGTTTATGTAAATGAAACTGAAATGAAATAAAATTATCGAACACTCGGTTAAAAGTCATGCGACCATATCGAATGCCGCACTAAAAGGAGGTAAAAGAATAAATAAACGCAATTGGGGTATTGGCCCGAATGTTTATTCAATACCTCCTATCTAGATTACAAGGATAGAAGCGTCTACGGTAAACCTGCATGCATCCACAGCTGTCGCAGCACACGTCTGACTCGAAGGAATCATCATCCAGGCGTCCCTGTGTCTGGACACCTATATATATATATATATATAACAAGAAAAGGAAAAATAGGAAAATGGGTCAGAGCCCGAGTTGTAAAAATATTTAGCAAGTGCATAAATGCTTTACTTTAAAAAAAAATATTTATCTCATATTTAATTTGGTATCGCACTCCCATGAGATACCCCTCACCTCTCTTCTAATGGTGCACACCTAGCGCATTCCTCTAAACATCTTAGTCAAGCTATGCTACCAAACTACTCCATCACCCCCAACTCTAGAATCATAAACAACCCAAGTACTAAGGGCTCAACTTCTCTCTAATCTCAATGCTATGCCACATTCGTACGTGGGGTGTCTCGCAAAGCGAAATCCAAACAAGGAACCCCCCCGATTCACTACTACTTAGCAAGGTCAATCGTCGAGATCCATTAGACCCTCAGTACACGAATATCTATATATATATATATATATATACACACACCATATAAGAAATCCCAATATTAGAGCACTAGGGGTTAAACTTCTCCCCAGTCTCAACACTAAGCCATGTTCGTGCGTGGGGTGTCTCGTAAAGCGAAATCCAAACAAGAAACCCCCCCCCCCCGATACACTACTACTTGGCTAGGTCGATTGTCGAGATCCATTTGACCCTCAGTACTCAAATTATATATATATACTCATATAATTATTTTCATTATCATACTCATCTTTTATATACGTATCATGTTACACTTCCGGATATATCTCCCTGAATGAGAATTAATCCTTTTTCATTTCATATTCATTTTATCTCTTTACTTTCATAGAGATATAATATCTTGTTCTTATACACAAGTAATGTACTATCACACAAGTACAATAACCATCCCAACGAGTTATAACTCGAGGATGCGGTCTCATAGTGCCGATCCAAAATTCGAGTTTTCTCACTAAACCACGGTACCAAGCCGGAATCCATCAACGGACATGGTAAGCAAATACACAACGGTGGAGGCGGTCATGTTCCCCCTGCAAGTGAAGTTACACACATCTCACTCGAACGCGGGACGATAATGACTTGGGGACTATACTCTCCCTGCTCCTCGAGCCAGGGGATTCACCCACATCGTGTAACCTCCCTAGATCGCACTATGGAAATATATAATCTGGCTGTTCCAACCGTATACCAAAGCAAAGCCCGTGGAAACCATCCTCTAAATACACATATACCATTCACACACAGATACATATGTATTTGTATCATATAATATATATACTTTAATCACATAGTATATATATACTATATATTGCTCCTCGAATATATATATATATATATATATATATATAGCCATAATTGTCAATCACATAATAATATTTAAGTATTCTTTCTCTTAAATATTACTCACACATTAATCACTATTTAAGGACTTGCACATAAACCCGAATGTATCAATTCATACTAATTGGATAAGTGTACCATCGACTTATCCTTAGTTCCATAAGTATGCACCACTTAATAATAACCGTCGTCAATGGACGCGTCAACAACCGCTAACTCCTCTTTAGCCCATGTCCCAAATTTCATCCCATTCGCCTCATAGGATTTTCTCATCCATAATCGATATATATAATTATAACCTCTACGTGCAAAATTCGATACATACAATCCCTCACCGAAAAGCCAACTCGAGTGTTACTCGTCCTAAACACCCTTAGACAATTAAGTCATGGATTTCCTTCTTCCACGAACTCAAGGTCTACATTCCACTCAAATATTTATCTATAGGTTCCCACTCTATTCTAGGAACCCCCACTCATTTATTTTCTTAATCCATTTATTTGTCCTCGAAAATAAATAATTAGTGCCACAAAATCTTAGCACTCTCCTAGCCCATATAAATAACCCCCAATTGGCTAGATGTTAAATTCCTAAATGAATACGTATATCCTAAAATTTATAAGCTATAATCCATTTCAATTGGAGTTCACCCCAATATTTAACCCTAGGCAAAAATTGCCAAAAATCCTGAAGGGTCGATCGATCGACCCTGGACCCTCGATCGATCGATGGTCGATCGATCGATGGTATCGGACAGCTTCTTCTACGAGAAGTTGTTTAGTCCATTAAAGCTTCTCCCAAGCTTTCTTCTCCATCTCTAACGTCCCCCCAACCTCGATCGACGATATATACGCATATCAAACGGGTTCTAAACATCCTAGAACCTCGAAACCATAATTAATTTCAAATAGTTCCTAAATTTCCCGAATTGGATATTACGTGGGGTTTATTCTTTTAACTTCCGAAAACCCGATTTAATCCAAGAAAACCCAACCCCAAAAGCTTCTGATTTGTTATTACCAAACTACGATATGAGATTTATGCTCAAAAATAAATAAAGCAAGTAAACACTTGCCTCGTGGATAAAATCCGACGACCTCGAGCCGAATCCCGCGGAGTTTGGCCGGAGTTTCCCTTTTTCCTCCTCTTTTCTCTCCTCCTCTCTCTCTTCTCTCTGTTATTTCTCTTTTCTCCCCCTCTCCCTCCTTATATAGGGAGAAAAAGGGTTTATACCTTTTAAAATCCAAAAATGACTCGTTTACTCAATTGCGAGTCCCTATTCATTTAAAAGTTCCCGGAGCCTAAACATTACCCCCGGATACTTTATTCTGACTATCTCAGCCATTCCGAGACCAACCACACACTCGAAATCTCCATCCGAGGTACTTGGCCGCAATTCACTATTTTAACCCAACACATCTCCATGCGGGTTTTCCCATTAAAATATTGTCCTATGTCGCTTTACTCACTGCGACGTGTAATAAAATAATCCTTCTCGTCTACTTATTCCCAAAAGTAATTATAACATGCATCGAAATTCATTAAATCCTTGAAAATTCCAAAAATTAATATTCCGGAAAATTCCCCAAATTTCCAATTTACAACCAATTATGAAATTTAATTATCCCTAAAAGAACGGGTTGTTACATACTTCCCCCCTTACAATAGAATTTTGTCCTCGAAATTCAGATACCACCAACACTAACCTAGGATCGTGAATCACTCCACACCCTAAAGCCTCAAAGTTGAATGATTCTACCCCATAGCTCTTAACCGTATACTCAATCAGAACTCACCTCTATCAAGGTTTATACTATACTATATTGCCATCTCGGCATACTCCTCAACTCTATATACCACGCTCCTTCCATCTCAGGCGGTATCTAAAACCAACTTACTAAGGTGCCCATACACCTTTTTAACATGTGCCTCCCCGCACAACTAACACAAACATTCGACGCGTACACACTTTCTAAACAATAGGCCTAATTTCCTCGGTGTAATACTCATACATGGGTCTTACCAACCCACAAAATCTCCTTCTACTCAAGGTTAACCAACCGATATTTTTATATCGGTGCCACTAACTCTATTGAACTTACGTGCTAATACTGCTATGATCTATTTGTTGCCCTACCTACACGAAACGAGTATAATCCTAAGTATATCCCTAGTGCCCAAGGCCTCTCTCAACTTCCGACATTTGCTCGGTTTCATGCGTGGGACGTCTCGCAGAGCGAAATTCAAACAAGAAACCCTCCCATTACACTACTCCCTTGCGTCGTCGGTCATCGAGATATAACGGCCTAAGGCACCCCAGCGGAACATCCTAAATCCTACCTCGCTAACCTATTTATGCATTTCTACTATTCTATCCTTCCACCTAAGAGAAAAGGAAACTCCAACTAATCAAGGCGCCTAATCCCTTCAAACCCGTTGTGAACATCACACCCAAAATATACTTCCTCCAAAATTTGCCTTTTCATTAAGGCCTGGCTATAAGCCTCAAATCAATTTCTCTAACTCAAGCTTCACCCACCTACTTGTGGTGAGAGGACCACTTTAGTGCTTTTCCACAGCATTTTCACCTCTATAAATATACAACCATCACACATTTTTCAGTCCATAGTGTTTTCTCTTACATTAGGTAACTTATCAACAAAACCAACATCCTTGCATCCTATAACATCTCTCCACTCCCGACGTCGTTAAGGTTCATGCGCGGAGCATCTCGCAAGCGAAATTCAGACAAGGAACCCCTCCAATACACTACTACTTAACTTTATCGATCGTGGAGGTCCGATATCTTCAAATATGCAATCGGGATAATCCTATCCCCTCTTTTAACAAAATATGGTCTGAACTCCTATCTCTATCCAGGATCCACACCTCTAAGCGCTCGCACTAACACTCAATCCTTGTGCAATCAATAATAAGCTTAAACTCGTAGCTCAACAAATAAATCCTGTGTGCCTTAAATCAAATCTATAAGGTCGCCACACACTCAAATCATAATAATGAAACCTCTACTTACCAGAGTTCCATCCATCAATATTAACAAAGGCGAACTCAACATGTATACAGGTGAGACATCGCAGCAATAACCATTTCCACTCTGGAACCACGGACACGATAGTCTTTCAGTCAATAGCCTGCTATCGCTCCAATCAACAAAGAATATTTTATACTCAAAAAAATACTATTCTCGTATATCACACATGTAACGGGGAATATAAACCATATATATATATATATATATTGTAATACCCCGTATTTTTATGCTTTCTAAATTTGGGGATTTATTAAATTTTAATGTGAGTTATTAATTTAATATAAATTCGGAAATTAATTATTTTTAATCACTAACGTGACGAGAGTTAGTAATCATTGGAAACTTTTTGAATATTACTAATGAGTAAAGTAATATAACATTGGTTCTATTAAATGTCACGAGTGAATAAAATGACAATTTTGGAAATTTAAGTCGGGACGCGCCTGTGTCGTGTCGGGACTAAATATTGATTAATAAAAGTGAATAAATTATAAGTTACCCGTATGGTCATTTCGAGTGTGCCAAAGTTTCCGAAAGGGTCGAGATAGTCAAAAATATGTACTTGGGGGTTTAGTTTGGGTCTCGGGGCGTTTTTAGGCCTATTTAGCACTCCGGGAGGGCGTTTTGGATATTTCGTAATTTTGGGTAATAAAACCCACGAAAATTACAAGGTTATATCAGATGCTTAGGGTTGCCTTATAGGTTTAACACAACCAAAAGCAAGTGACGGCCATTGGAGAAGGAAGGAGAGAGCTTGCCAAGGAATTCTAGGCCAAAACCCCCTCCGTTTGCGCCGCCGTCGCTGCTAAACGAGAGATCACGTCGCAAGGATCGTAACCACACTGATTTCAGCACAAATTAGAGACAAAAAAAATTCCCAGTCAAGTATTTATCTTGCTTAATTTCGTTAATGTATCATTCATGTAAGTCTAGGGTTGATTAGGATGAGTTTCATAGAAGAAAACCCATGTTGGAGATAGGAAAATTGCATGTAGTAATGATATAAATGATAATCTGGAAATCCCCTTCATATGTAGAGGTTGAACCATGGATTTATGATGGATTAGAAGTAGAAATTCTGGAAAAAGGTTGATTAGAACAAAGTTGAAGAAATTTCTAGGGTTCATGAGATTTATATAAGTTTTGGTCCTTTAATCCATGGATATTGATGAAAATTCACATGCTTTACGTAGAAGATTGCTAGTTTGGGTTTATAATGTTTGTAGTACAAATTTATGGGAGTTTGGGTGTTAAAAATTTGGATTTGGATGAGGTTGGATGATAGAACCCGTAACTAGTTTTTTTTGCAGATTCGCCATACCTGTTTTATCGATCGATCGAACCAGAAGTGTCGATCGATCGACTCATCAATCGATCGAGCTCCTGCCATCGATCGATCGACCCCTCCTGGCAGACTCATATTTCCCCTTTTAAATAGCTGAATTCAATTTAAATGAGTAATAATCCTTGGACATCCTTATTAAAATATTTTGGGAGATAAAGAAGACCAGTAGGGCTTATTGATAATATGAAATCTTTAATGTAAGACGAGATTTACATTTTTCGGGGATGTTTACATATAAGGGACAATGGAACTATATATAAAAAGGGGGAGACGAGTAAGGTAATTACGTTGGAAAATAAATGATTACCTACTGAAATTACGCTTGGGAGGATAGGAATCCACGAGTGTCACTTAATAAGTTGGGATAATTCCACAAATTAAAGTAAGAAACGAACCGTTAGACGTGATAACTAAATAACGAGAAATGAGGATAAATATCATAATTATGGGTTATGAGATGTACCTAAATTTGATGTGGTAATAGTAGTATATTTATATGACTGTGTTTATGAATATACTATATACGTGTGAAAACCATGCCTGCACTACTTGCTATCCCTGAGGTTACCGCGCTGGGACAGTCTTATCTCGATGGGACCTTTATGGGGGATATTGACTCGTACACTAGAAGATAGAAATCCTTTGGTACAGGCTAATCGGATCGATAGTCAGACGGCCTAAGAGACGTGGGGGCATGTGCTGACCTCTTAGAGACCAGGACTCTATGCTTCGCCTCAATATTATTTGTGTTTGTGTTAATACAGTTCGAGAGTGATTCCGAACTTGTATTTTCCCTTAGTATGAGTGATACGGGGACTGGATAGCAAAGTATGCCCGCACCATAATTTTTATGCGGGCTGCTGTTAGAATATATATATTATACGAGTATTTAATATATATATTTAATTCTGAAATTTGGAATTTCCTACTGTGTTTATGGTAAGTAAGAAATAAATAATGATTTCAATTTGGAAATACTTGTTTTGAAAAGTATAATATGTTACTGGGAAACTTTATTAGCAAATAAAATTAAAATGGGAGCTTTGTTATTAAATGAAATTTACTTCTTAAATAGTTGAATTGTCAGTTTAAATCTTACGAGCAACCTAAGATAAGATAAGTTAAATAGTTGGGAAGGTTAGTGCGATAGGTGTGCACATTAGAAGAGAGGTGAGAATTTCTCAAGGGAGTGCCGCACTAATATGTTGTTGCATTGGCCAGTAAATATTTTAAATACTTACTAAACAAACTTTAAATCGTTTTTACAATCGGGCTCTGACCCGTTTCCATTTTCTTTTATCTCTTGTATATATATATGTATGTATTACAGGTGCTCAGCCATAGGGGCGTCTTGCATAGGATCCTTTGGAAGGAACGCGCTGCAGCTTAGGTGGGAGTTGCAGGCCTCTTGCTTAGACAACCTCATTTCTTGATTCCTCTTCTAGCACTATTTATTCAGTTGGGCATGTGTCGCCCTTTTTCCATTATTCAGTTATTTATCGGATATTGTGATTTGTTTATTTCAGTATTTACACTTTGGGACTTATTACTGTCAGGATGTTTTACTTTAAGTTTTAATATTGGAATTACTTAGTTGGATGTTTAATTAATTGGATTATTTGTTCCAGTATAGTTGTTGGTGATTCTTTAATTATGAATGATGTAAAGTTTTAAATGTTGGTTTATATAAATAAAATTTGAAAAGTAATGTCTAAAATGGTTTTAACACTTAGCTTAATTATTTAGGGTGTTAAATTGGAAAAGTTATTTTTACGACAGTGATGCTAAGAATGAACTAACCGTTCACCTTGATTATAATTTAATAAAGGGCTGATCACCCGGTATTTAATTAGGCGAGGTGTCACAGGTGGTATCAGAGCATCAGGTTCTAGTGTCCTTTAGGATCTGTACGTCTTATCTCATTTCCAGCTTAGCGTCTTTGAATTATAGCCTTAATATTAGGAATGTTGTATTCATCTTTATGCATTGGAAATTCGTGCTTCTGCGATTTGTTGATGTGAATGTTGAACATATTCAGATTAGTTTTTTTTTTTAAATTTTCAGATGGCCCGTCAGGACGAACAAGCTAAGGCCATTGGGGAAGTTAATGAGCAAGGACAACTCACACCTCAGGTGTCCCCGAAAGGGGTACCAATCGCCGAATTTGCGGGCATTGTGGCACAAGCAGTTACCACTGCAGTCTTACAGTACCACGAACGCAGCATGCAGCTCAGAGGAGGCAAAAGACCTAAGGAGATTAGTCAATTTCATGTGACTAGAGTTGACAATTGTGCGAACACACCGAAATTTCGGCAACAAACCCCTCAAGATCAAGACGGCTCCAGAGGTAACCAAATTTACTTAGAGGGCCAAAAGCGTCAGGGCCAACAAAGTTGGGGTCAGAATGAAGTCACAAAGAGGTGTTTCAAATGTGGAATGGACGGTCATAAACGTCAATCTTGTCCAAATCAGACTGGGGAGAAACCACAACCCGACCAACGAGAAATTTCAGGACTCTGCTATAAATGTGTGCGACCAGGTCACAAGTGGAGGGATTGTCCTCAACCTGACATCATTTTTCTGCAAATTTCTCAACAAGGCCAGCAAAACCAAGGAGAAAGCGAGACTAGTCAACGATATAGTAAAGAGAGACATTTTCGAGCTAGGTGATTCCAATGTGGCAGGAATGTCCATAGGTGTCAGGATTGCCCAGAGAGGAATAAAGCCTCAAGGCAGTAGGGCGCCAGTAATAAACCATAGAAGCCAGCTCCACCAGCCATTCCAGCCGCCTCAGAGTAGCAGAGGCAATTACAGTATGGACTTGTCTATAACGTCCACCAAATAGCAACACCTCAGGCCCCAACCGAGATAAAAGGTACGTCCTCAATACTCGGTGCTATGGGTTGAGTTTTATTTGATACTGGGGCGACGCATTGTTTTATAGCTACCCATTTTGCGAAGGCCTTAGGGTTATTAGCCACAACAGAAAGCACTGTGACGTGTGTAGACTCACCACTGGGAAATGGATCGCTAATTTTCTTTATATGCCGGGGTGTGGGGTTAGAGATTGGTAGCTTGGTATTACCAGCAGACATGTTAGTCTTAGATATGCATGAGCACGACGTTATTATCAGTATGGATTGGCTCGCAGCTTACAGAGCCATGATAGATTGCTTCGGTGGGAGTATTATCTTTGCCATTTCGGGGCAAGAGATGTTTGTAGCGGCGATGCCTCGCCCAGAGGGAGGCTCGACCGCTCATTTGTATTACATAGAGGAGGATACCTCTAAGGAGGTAGTGATTCCCTTAGACTCGATCCCAGTTGTTCGTGAGTATTCTGATGTATTTCAGGAGATACCAGGCCTACCCCCCAGTCGTGAGATAGATTTTGTCATAGATTTACTACCGGATACTCAACCTATAGTGCGCGCTCCATACCGTATGGCTCCGGTGGAGATGCGAGAGTTACGAGATTAGATCGAGCAGCTGTTAGGTCAGGGCTTGATTCGCAGGAGTACCTCACCTTGGGGCGCTCCAGTTTTGTTTGTGAAAAAGAGAGATGGTTCACTGAGGCTATGTGTGGACTACCGGGAGCTGAACAAGGTCACGATACGGAACAAGTACCCGTTGCCTCGAATCGATGATCTGTTCGACCAGCTGAGGGGAACAACTTTCTTTTCGAAGATAGATCTGAGGTCAGGGTACCATCAGCTACGTATTAGGGAGCAGGATGTTTCAAAGACTTCTTTCTTGATGAAATATGGGTCCTATGAGTTCAGAGTGATGCCATTTGGACTCACAAATGCTCCAGCCGTATTCATGGACTTGATGAACCGAGTGTTCAGAGAGTTCTTGGATCAGTTTGTCATCGTCTTCATAGATGACATTCTGATATATTCACACTCCGAGGACGAGCATGTCGAGCACTTGAGGCAGGTTCTTCAGACTTTACGAGAGCATCAACTGTATGCTAATTATGAGAAGTGTGGATTCTGGTTACGTGAAGTGCATTGCTTGGGACATGTTATTTCTGAACAAGGGATAGCAGTTGACCTGAGTAAAGTGTCAGCGGTGAGGGAGTGGGGACAGCCCACGACACCGATAGAAGTACGTGGTTTCTTGGGATTAGCCGGATACTACAGGAGATTCATTCGGGGGTTCTCCAAAATAGCGGGTCCATTGACGAACCTGACTCACAAGGGGATACCATATGTTTGGGATGATGCTTTTCAATTGGCTTTCGACGAGCTGAAAAACATGCTTACTTCAGCACCGGTCCTTACTTTACCTAAGTCGGGCGTGGAGTACCTGGTTTACACTGATGCCTCTTTACGGGGACTTGGTGGAGTACTTCAGCAGGAGGAGAAGGCTATAGCTTTTGCCTCCCGCAATCTTAAGCCGCATGAGAAGAATTACCCCACCCATGACCTAGAGTTAGTAGCGGTCATTTTTGCATTGAGGATATGGAGGCACTATTTATTGGGGGAGAAATTTCGCTTATTCACAGACCACAAGTCACTGCAGTACCTGTTCACTCAGCGAGAGCTGAATATGCGTCAGCACAGATGGTTAGAGTTTGTGAAGGACTATCAGTTCGACATACAGTATCATTCGGGGAAGGCCAACGTAGTTACTGATGTGTTGAGCCGTAGGTCGGTAGATGATGTAGCGGACGTCTGGAAAGCAAAGTGGAAAGAGTTGGGTCACCAGGACGCAGTAGCCCGTTCCTTCATATTTGTTATGACAGTGACACCCGAGATTGTTACGAGGATGATACAGGCATAGGCCGCAGACCCGTTTTGCCAGGAGTAGATTGTACGACTTTTAGCTGAGGGAGCTGAGTCCTATTCTGTTAGTTCTGATGGGGGTTTGAGGTTTAATGGGGGATTGGTTGTCCCAGAAGGAGCCGAATTACGTCATGCAGTGATGACCCAATCTCACGGGTCCCAATTTGCGGTACATCCTGAGGGAGATAAGATGTATCAGGTTAAGAGGCGGTAATACTGGTGGAGTGGAATGAAAAAGGACATTGTTGAGTTTGTGTCCAAGTTTTCTACCTGCCAGCTGGTAAAGGTGGACCATCAGAGACCGTCAGGGTTGCTTCAGCCATTGGAAATACCCGCGTGGAAATGGGAGAGTATTTCCATGGATTTTATTACAGGGTTGCCTACATCACAGTGGGGCCACGACTCTATCTGGGTGATTGTGGACCGTTTGACCAAAGTGGCTCATTTTCTGTCGGTGCGAACAGACTATACCACGGGTCCGTATGCTCAGTTGTTCATTGCTGAGATTGTCAGATTACATGGGGTGCCCCTAATATTGTGTCAGATAGAGACAAGATTTTCGTGTCACGTTTCTGGGAGAGCTTTCAGGAGGCTATGGGTACAGAGTTGAGGTTGAGTTTAGCTTATCACCCACAGACGGATGGACAAACAGAGCATACAAATCAGATGTTGGAGGATATGTTACGCATGCATGTCCTTGATTTTGGAGGAGGTTGGGAGCCACATCTTCCACTGGTAGAGTTTGCTTATAATAACTCTTATCAGTTCACGATTGGCATGGCTCCATTCGATGCTTTGTATGGCAGGCCTTGTCGTTCCCCAACTTATTGGCTAGAGGTGGGGGATAACAAGTTGCTCGGACCGGAGGTAATTCAGGAAACCTCCGCGAGGATTGAGATCATCAGGAGTCGCATTCGAGTAGCCCATGACAGGCAGAAAAGCTACGCCGATGCGAAACGGTTCTTCCTAGAGTTTAATGTGGGGGACCAAGTATTACTATGTGTATCTCCTATGAAAGGAGTGATGACGTTCGAAAAGAAAGGGAAACTGGCCCCGAGGTACGTGGGACCATTTTCCATTATCGAGAGGATTGGGCCGGTAGCATACAGATTGGGACTGCCAGAGCATTTACATCGCATCCACGATGTATTCCACATCTCGTCGTTGAGAAGATTCATTCGGGATGATATGGCCCATACCCACATCGCGATAGAGGAGATAGACTTACAACCTGATAGCTCTTACGAGGAGAGACGAGTGGCTATCCTAGACCATAGCGAGAGGAGATTGAGGTCGAAGGTAGTTCCACTCGTACGTGTCCAGTGGGAGCATCATAATGTGGAGGAATCCACCTGGGAGCGCGAGGCAGATATGCGTGAGAGATACCCAGATTTATTCTTACCAGGTATGCCTTATTTTCCGAATTTCGGGACGAAATTCCGTTATTAGGGGGGAAGTATATAATACCCCGTATTTTTATGCTTTCTAAATTTGGGGATTTATTAAATTTAATGTGATTTATTAATTTAATATAAATCCGGAAATTAATTATTTTTAATTACTAACGTGACGAGAGTTAGTAATCATTGGAAACTTGTTGAATATTACTAATGAATAAAGTAATATAACATTGGTTCTATTAAATGTCACTAGTGAATAAAATGACAATTTTGGAAATTTAAGTCGGGACGCGCCTGTGTCGTGTCGGGACTAAATATTGATTAATAAAAGTGAATAAATTATAAGTCACCCGTATGGTCATTTCGAGTGTGCCAAAGTGTCCGAAAGGGTCGAGATAGTAAAAAATATGTACCTGCGGGTTTAGTTTGGGTCTCGGGGCGTTTTTAGACCTATTTAACACCCCGGGAGGGCGTTTTGGATATTTCGTAATTTTGGGTAATTAAACCCACGAAAATTACAAGGTTATATCAGATGCTTAGGGTTGCCTTATAGGTTTAACACAACCAAAAGCAAGTGATGGCCATTGGAGAAGGAAGGAGAGAGCTTGCAAAGGAATTCTAGGCCGAAAACCCCTCCGTTTGCGCCGCCGTCGCTGCCAAACGAGAGATCACGTCGCAAGGATCATAACCACACTGATTTCAGCACAAATTAGAGACAAAAAAAATTCCCAGTCAAGTATTTATCTTGCTTAATTTCGTTAATGCATCATTCATGTAAGTCTAGGGTTGATTAGGATGAGTTTCATAGAAGAAAACCCATGTTGGAGATAGGAAAATTGCATGTAGTAATGATATAAATGATAATCTGGAAATCCCCTTCATATGTAGAGGTTGAACCACAGATTTATGATGGATTAGAAGTAGAAATTCTTAAAAAAGGTTGATTAGAACAAAGTTAAAGAAATTTCTAGGGTTCATGAGATTTATATAAGTTTTGGTCCTTTAATCCATGGATATTGATGAAAATTCACATGCTTTACGTAGAAGATTGCTAGTTTGGGTTTATAATATTTGTAGTACAAATTTTTGGGAGTTTGGGTGTTAAAAATCTGGATTTGGATGAGGTTGGATGATAGAACCTATAACGTTTTTTTTTTTTGCAGATTCGCCATACCTGTTTGATCGATCGATCGAACCAGGAGTGTCGATCGATCGACTCATCGATCGATCGAGCTCCTGCCATCGATCGATCGACCCCTCCTGGCAGACTCATATTTCCCCTTTTAAATAGCTGAATTCAATTTAAATGAGTAATAATCCTTGGACATCCTTATTAAAATATTTTGGGAGATAAAGAAGACCAGTAGGACTTATTGATAATATGAAATCTTTAATGTAAGACGAGATTTACATTTTTCGGTGATGTTTACATATAAGGGACAATGGAACTCTGTATAAAAATGGGGAGACGAGTAAGGTAGTTACGTTGGAAAATAAATGAGTACCTACTGAAATTACACTTGGGAGGATAGGAATCCACGAGTGTCTCTAAATAAGTTGGGATAATTCCACAAATTAAAGTAAGAAACGAACCGTTAGACGTGATAACTAAATAACGAGAAATGAGGATAAATATCATAATTATGTGTTATGAGATGTACCTAAATTTGATGTGGTAATAGTAGTATATTTATATGACTGTGTTTATGAATATACTATATACGTGTGAAAACCATGCCCGCGCTACTTGCTATCCCTGAGGTTATCGCGCTGGGACAGTCTTATCTCGATGGGACCTTTATAGGGGATATTGACTCGTACCCTAGAAGATAGAAATCATTTGGTACAGGCTAATCAGATCGATAGTCAGACGGCCTAAGAGACGTGGGAGCATGTGATGACCTCTTAGAGACCGGGACTCTATGCTTCGCCTCAATATTGTTTGTGTTTATGTTAATACAGTTCGAGAGTGATTCCGAGCTTGTATTTTCCCTTAGTACGAGTGATACGGGGACTGGATAGCAGAGTATGCCCGCACCATAATTTTTATGTGGGGTGCTGTTAGAATATATATATTATACGAGTATTTAATATATATAATTAATTCTGAAATTTGGAATTTCCTACTGTGTTTATGGTAAGTAAGAAATGAATAATGATTTCAATTTGGAAATACTTGTTTTGAAAAGTATAATATGATACTGCGAAACTTTATTAGCAAATAAAATTAAAATGGGAGCTTTGTTACTAAATGAAATTTACTTCTTAAACAGTTAAATTGTCAGTTTAAATCTTACGAGCAACCTAAGATAAGATAAGTTAAACCGTTGGGAAGGTTAGTGCGATAGGTGTGCACATTAGAAGAGATGTGATAATTTCTCAAGGGAGTGTCGTACTAATATGTTGTTGCATTGGTCAGTAAACATTTTAAATACTTGCTAAACAAACTTTAAATCGTTTTTACAATCGGGATCTGACTCGTTTCCATTTTCTTTTATCTCTTGTATATATATGTATGTATTACAGGTGCCCAACCACAGGGGCGTCTTGCATAGGATCCTTTGGAAGGAACGCGCTGCAGCTTTGGTGGGAGTTGCAGGCCTCTTGCTTAGACGACCTCATTTCTTGATTCCTCTTCTAGCACTATTTATTCAGTTGGGAATGTGTCGCCCTTTTCCCATTATTTAGTTATTTATCGGATATTGTGATTTGTTTATTTCAGTATTTACACTTTGGGACTTATTACTGTCCGGATGTTTTCCTTTAAGTTTTAATATTGGAATTGCTTAGTTGGATGTTTAATTAATTGGATTGTTTGTTCCAGTATAGTTGTTGGTGATTCTTTAATTATGAATGATGTAAAGTTTTAAATGTTGGTTTATATAAATAAAATTTGAAAAGTAATGTTTAAAATTGTTTTGACACTTAGCTTAATTATTTAGGGTGTTAAATTGGAAAAGTTATTTTTACGACAGTGATGCTAAGAATGAACCAACCGTTCACCTTGATTATAATATAATAAAGGACTGATCACCCAGTATTTAATTAGGCGGGGTGTCACACACACACACACACACACACACACACACACACACACACACATATATATATATTCAAAATATCAACACCCTCTTTTACAGCGAATGAAAGAAAATATAACTCCGCTACCGCGGAAAACACATAGTCCGGCCCTATATTAATGTTATCGATACTGCCACAATGCTTAAATTACACACTCGAACCTAGGGCTAACAAAATATCGCGACTCTATCTAGTCAGACCAAATATATCACCCCATCTGCGATAACACTCATAATGATAACTTCGCCAATCGCTCTGGCTACTCCAAATGGTTCTCGAACTTAATACACTTGTCCTAACTGAACCTAAAAACTACTTTAATTGATGCCCCATCTCGGCACTCCATAGTCGCAATCCTGACAATCACTTTACTAGTTCTCCTTAACTTCTTTGTTAAGGAACTCTACTATCGGTTCCTATAGCCCTGGTTCCAGGAATTCCCCGGGTGGATGTCCACCAATAGGGTCCTCGAGCATATTCATTCTCTAGTGAGCCTATTATTCCTCGGAAGGACTCTCTATTCATTGTACTTACCTTACTTCGGTACAAAGCTTGCTTATCCTTATCACTCTTGATTCACGGTCGGCATCTGACCGATCCTTATGTGAATGATCCAAAAACTTCCTTCTCCTACGAGTGAACAATTTTCCTCAAATTTTCACATATGGTTATCTTTCCATTACCTATTCTAAGCCCAAGCTTCTGAGCCTTCTACCCGCACTAAGTGAAGATACACCATCTTCGTCTAACTTAAACCTCCACGTATGGTCCTTATCTAATACCCTTCAAACTATACCCCAACTTAGCTTCTCGGTGTAATACCACTTTAGTACCTTTCTCTCTTACAGCGGTACTTAGATACTCATGACTACTATACTCTAGTAGTCGCCACCAAAATCCTTAGAAAATTCCACAAAGGGAGTGACCTCTGCCATGATCCTAGTCCCTAACTTACTAGATGTTCCAGTTAAGCCCCGCCTTTTCCTGCCTTCCTTGTCCCGCACACGAATCTCGAACGAGCGCACAAAAGATTTCCATAATCTTATACAAGGGCAGGAGAATGAACTCTAACAAGAGAAATCAAAAATCCTAATCCTGAGGCTCTATATCAAATCGAGAGCAATACTGAAAGCGTAGTACGTCCGCACAGATTCCTAAGGACACTAGAACCTGATGCTCTGATACCATCTGTGACACCCCGCCTAATAAAATACCGGGCGATCACTCCTGTACCAAATTAAAATCGGAGTCGCATATGGATCATTCTTAGCATCACTGTCGAAAACCAATTTAATTACTAATAACCTATTAGGCTGGCGTCAAAATTTTACTTAGCTAATCTTTTTAAACAACTACACAATTAAAACATTCACACAGTTTATGTAAATGAAACTGAAATGAAATAAAATTACCGAACACTCGGTTAAAAGTCATACAACCATATCGAATGCCGCACTAAAAGGCGGTAAAAGAATAAATAAACGCAATTGGGGTATTGGCCCAAATGTTTATTCAATACCTCCTATCTAGATTACAAGGATATAAGCGTCTATGGTAAACCTGCATGCATCCACAGCTGTCGCAGCACACGTCTGACTCGAAGGAATCATCATCCAGGCATCACTGTGTCTGGACACATATATATATAACAAGAAAAGGAAAAATAGGAAAATGGGTCAGATCCCGAGTTGTAAAAATATTTATCAAGTGCATAAATGCTTTACTTTAAAAAAAAATATTTTATCTCATATTTAATTTGGTATCGCACTCCCATGAGATAGCCCTCACCTCTCTTCTAATAGTGCACACCTAGCGCATCCCTCTAAACATTCTAGTCAAGCTATGCTGCCTAACTACTCCATCACCCCCAACTCTAGAATCATAAACAACCCAAGTACTAAGGGCTTAACTTCTCTCTAATCTCAATGATATGCCACATTCGTGCGTGGGGTGTCTCGCAAAGCGAAATCCTAACAAGGAACCCCCCGATACACAACTACTTGGCAAGTTCGATCGTCGAGATCCATTAGACCCTCAGTACACGAAAGATATATATATATACACACCATATAAGAAATCCCAATATTAGAGCACTAAGGGTTAAGCTTCTCCCCAGTCTCAACACTAAGCCATGTTCTTGCGTGGGGTGTCTCTCAAAGCGATATCCAAATAAGGAACCCCTCCCCCTCGATACACTACTACTTGGCAAGGTTGATCGTCAAGATCCATTTGACCCTCAGTACTCAAATTATATATATATATATATATATATATATATATATATATATATATATATATATATATATATACTCATATAATTATTTTCGTTATCATACTCATCTTTTATATACATATCATGTTACACTTTCGGATATATCTCCAGGAATGAGAATTAATCCCTTTTCATTTCATATTCATTTTATCTCTTTACTTTCATAGAGATATAATATCTTGTTCTCATACACAAGTAATATACTATCACACAAGTACAATAACCATCCCAACAAGCTATAACTCGAGGATGCGGTCTCATAGTGCTGATCCAAAATCCGGGTTTTCTCACTAGACCACGGTACCAAGCCGGAATCCATCAACGGACATGGTAAACAAATACACAATGGTGGAGGCAGTCATGTTACCCCTGTAAGTGGAGTTACACACATCTCACTCGAACGCGGGACGATAATGACTTGGGGACTATACTCTCTTTGCTCCTCGAGCCAGGGGATTCACCCACATCGCGTAACCTCCTTGGATCGCACTAGAGAAATATATAATCTAGTTGTTCCAACCCTATACCAAAGGAAAGCCCGTGGAAACCAGCCTCTAAATACATACATACCATTCACACACAGATACATATGTATTTGTATCATATAATATATATACTTTAATCACATAGTATATATATACTATATATTGCTCCTGGAATATATATATATATATATGGCCATAATTGCCAATCACATAATAATATTTAAGTATTCTTTCTCTTAAATATTACTCACACCTTAATCACTATTTAAGGACTTGTACATAAACCCGAATTTATCAATTCATACTAATTGGATAAGTGTACCATCGACTTATCCTTAGTTCCATAAGTATGCACCATTTACTAATAACCGTCGTCAATGGACGAGTCAATAACTGCTAAATCCTCTTTAGCCCGTGTCCCAAATTTCATCCCATTCGCCTCATAGGATTTTCTTATCCATAATCGATATATATAATTATTACCTCTACGCGCAAAATTCGATTCTTACAATCCCTCACCAAAAATCCAACTCGAGTGTTACTCGTCCTAAACACCCTTAGATAATTAAGTCATGGATTTCCTTCTTCCATGAACTCAAGGTCTACATTCCACTAAAATATTTATCTATAGGTTCCCACTCTATTCTAGGAACCCCACTCATTTATTTTCTTAATCCATTTATTTTTCCTCGAAAATAAATAATTAGTGCCACATCTTAGCACTCTCATAGCCCATATAAATAACCCCTAATTGGCTAGATGTTAAATTCCTAAATGAATACTTATATCCTAAAATTTATAAGCTATAATCCATTTCAATTGGAGTTCACCCCAATATTTAACCCTAGGCAAAAATTGCCAAAAATCCTGAAGGGTCGATCGATCGACCCTGGACCCTCGATCGATCAATGGTATCGGGCAACTTCTTCTCCGAGAAGCTGTTTTATCCATTAAAGCTTCTCCCAAGCTTTCTTCTCCATCTCTAACGTCCTCCCAACCTCGATCAATGATATATACGCATATCAAATGGGTTCTAAACATTCTAGAACCCCCAAACCACAATTAATTTCAAATATTTCCTAAATTTCTCGAATTGGATATTACGTGGGGTTTATTCTTTTAACTTTCGAAAACCCGATTTAATCCAAGAAAACCCAACCCTAAAATCTTCTGATTTGTTATTACCAAACTACGATATGAGATTTATGCTCAAAAATAAATAAAGCAAGTAAACACTTGCCTCGTGAATAAAATCCGACGACCTCGAGCCGAATCCCGCGGAATTTGGCCAGAGTTTCCCTTTTTCCTCCTCTTTTCTCTTGTCCTATCTCTCTTCTCTCTTTTCTTTCTCTTTTCTCCCCCTCTCCCTCCTTATATAGGGAGAAAAAGGGTTTATACCTTTTAAAACCCAAAAATGACTCGTTTACTCAGTTGCGAGTCCCTATTCGTTTAAAAGTTCCCGGAGCCTAAACATTACCCCCGGATACTTTATTCTGACTATCTCATCCATTCTGAGACCAACCGCACACTCGAAATCTCCATCCGAGGTACTTGGCCGCAATTCACTATTTTAACCCAACACATCTCTAAGCGGGTTTCCCATTAAAATATTGGCCTCTGTCGCTTAACTCACTGCGACGTGTAATAAAATAATCCCTCTCGTCTACTTATTCCCAAAAGTAGTTATAACATGCATCGAAATTCATTAAATCCTTGAAAATTCCAAAAATTAATATTCCGGAAAATTCCCCAAATTTCCAATTTACAACCAATTATGAAATTTAATTATCCCTAAAAGTATGGGTTGTTACACCCATGTCACTCATACCAAAGGAGATCATCATAAATGAGATATCACCCCAGTAATTTTTGTGGCAAGAAAGACTTTCATAATTTCATACGAAAGGAGATGGATGACCACATTGCTCACCATGGATCCAGGACCACAAAGGAGCTGGGTAGGAGGGTCCTTATATTCCAAATGAAGTCAATGTTCATGTATTCAGTTGAGTACTATGAACATTCTAAGAAGTTAATTGTGCTTGTATTCAAGATATACGATGGGAAAATAAATCCCATGGACCATGTTCGCTAATGGTACCAAGCCACGACTGTTTGGAATAATAAGGCACTGATGTGCCAAATTTTTCTATGACACCCCGCCTAATTAATCCCGGGTGATCAGTCCTAAATCAAGTTAGAACAGGTTTCTCAGTTGGTCCATTCTTAGCATCACTGTCGTCTTTTTAATTACTAACCACCTAAGTGAGAAAATAGACTGGTGCCAATTTTTATCTATCAATTAATTAAATGAAACTCATGCGGAACATACAAATATGCACAATCACAATTAAATGAAATAACCATCCACAATTAAAATATCTAACCGAATAAACCATCGGTCCAAATATCCAATACAAGTAGAGTCAAGAAGAAAATCTCAACAAGTCTAATACTAATAAATGAACTGTGAGCGACATGCTCAAATAACTACTAGAGAGTCTCTACACGAATGAAAGAAGGAGGCGTCTATCAAAGACCTCGCAACATCCACATGTGCTGCAACAACGGATACCTGGAATAGAGTCAAGCCTAGTGCCCCTGTGGTTGGACACCTAAAAGGTTTTTAAAAAATTTTATAGCAAGGGTTAGTACCCAAAAACATTTGAAAATATTTAACAAATGATTAACTTGCAGTAATAAATAAATATGCATGCTCTTCATATTTTATTTAGTGTCGTACTCTCTTGAGGATTTCCTCACCCCTCCTCTAATGTTCCCTATTAACGCTTTTATTTAATCTACTAGGTTCTATGTTCCTAACCCAATACTTATTTTAACCCTTCAAATTTTCCTACTCTAACCGAGTATACTTTGATTCATGATTTTTTAAGTTATTATAAACGACAAACTTAATTAAATCATTACCCTTTTTAATTTCATATAACATTCACACCTATTATGCACATAATACATTTTACACTATGTATTAATCATCCCATATATAATTATTTACCTAATTATATATTTAATCATATTACAGTATTCACAAACATACTGAAATAACATTTAATACAAACTTTCGACCGAGTAACAATACTAAAAAAAAATATAATTTTTTTTCCTAGTGCTATCTCACTAGGTGTATTCACATAACCTAGTTAACCAAGTTAGATTCGCTCACTAACTTAGTTTAACATACGAATTGGAGGCGGTCATATTCCTTCCCTGAAAGTGAGATGCCCCTCACCCATATAACGGACGCTATGATCTGGGATTATACTCGCCCTACTCCTCAAGCTAGGGGATTCATCCACTACGCGCAACCTCCCCCTATAGCACTAGAGTATATACTAATAATATTCAATCACTTATATTAATGCACACACTCTATATATATATACTGTCACACTCCGTATATATATAAATATAAAATGTCCCGGCTACACCATGTACAAAATCCGTAACATAAGCCTATTTAATTTATTAAGAGTTTATGGTCCAACTCTAATTATTAACTAATTCGCACATTAATTAATTAAGTCACCTTTGGTGTCGCCCCCACCATAAAATTGGACCTACTCTCATAGTCCGAATTAACCTCACCCGAGTCTAAATTCCCGACTCCCAAATTAGTTAGTCTTTACCTAAATAAGATTTATCTCTCGGTATTCCTCAACTGGTATCCCCGGACTTGTTCTCTACATCTATATTTAATCCTTTTGAACCCTTCCCAAAATTCAACCTTAGTGTGTCACACCTAATTCCTCCAAAACCCAACAAATTTAAATTATGATGCCACACTAAGTCGTCTCTAAATTCTAATTATCTTTATTCACCATTAATTAGATTAAAAACCCATGTATAAATTTCTCACCAAATTAATTCATGGAAAAAGATTAAATTAAATTTTCTTCATATAAAAGAAAACTGGGCGAACTGTCAAAATCTGCCAACCCTCGATCGATCGACCCCAGACCTTCTATCGATCGATCGAACAGGTCTTCGTCTTCTTCGCGAAGACAGATTCTACCATGGACGAGTTTCATAAAACCCTAACTCCTTCTATTAGCAATCTCAAGCCTTCTTAACAATAATACAAGTTAGGAACCTTATTAGGGACCTCCAGAATGTCCTCCAACGTTATTAATTCGTCCATTAACTATAATTTCTGAATTTGGGAAATTATTCATCTTTAATTCCTTACCCATTCACATCCCAAATTCCTTCACCAAATTCGTTTCTAAATATCCAGATATCATCCTACCAGATTTGTATCAATTTATAATATCAGATTTCTACAAGAAGTCTCATTCAAATTCGTAAATCAGATTATTATTTTCAAAACCTCATGTTTATGCCATGAACACCCAAAATGAATTTTGATCAAACACATCACATGAATATGAATTGAAATACATATTCAATACTATTGCAAGTTATCCACTTGCCTTAGGTTTCGTAGTGTCTGATTCGGAGATGAATTCCAAGGTTGAAGATTATCCGTGTTGGCTCTCTAGTGATCCCAAAACTGCCTTTAACTGCTATTAGGGTTCCTTAATAAACTTAGCCTTTTTCTAAAACTCTATCAGCCATTTTCTTATTCCTTATAATTTCTTAATTTACCTATATCCCGTTTTGTTGCCTAATGGGCCAAGCCCAAGTGACCCAAATGCCCCAGTGTGGGCCCGGCTATGTCTAAAAATGCCCCGTGACCCGTTTACTATCCCCGGGTACACTTTTCCGACTATCTCGGCCCATCCAGACTCAACCGTACACTCAGAATTGTCATCCGAATTAATTTATAAAAAATACTTATCCCCCCACCCCTTTAATCTATGCCGACTCCCGGTTGAGATAAGTGCATACCTTGTCATTAATACTCGAAATGACTTAAATAAATGATTACTATTCACTTAGTGAATAAATTCCCGTAAATATTAACCATTCACTCCCCGATTAATATTTAAATAAAATTTTCCTCATTAATTCAATTAAAATTACGACTCACAAGAAATTTTCAATTCCCGAATTAATTACATATTTAATGCATGAAAAATGCAGGGTGTTACATACTCCCCCCCCTACAAAGGAATTTCGTCCCCGAAATTAGGTCATACCTGTGATGAAAAGCTCTGGATATTGCTCCCGCATATCCTCCTCCCGCTCCCAGGTAGACTCTTTAATGTTGTGATGACTCCACTGTACTCTAACTAGTGGGACAACCTTGGATTGGAATTTCCGCTCGCTACGGTCTAGAATAGCCACTGGCCTCTCCTCATATGAGATGTCTGTCTGTAAATCAATTTCTTCGAGTGGAATGTGCCAGAAGGCCCTCTCTCTCCTGCGATATTTCTTCAGCGATGCCACATGGAACACGTCGTGTATCCGCTGAAGGTGCTCCGGTAATCCCAGACTGTAGGCTATAGGCCCCACCCTCTCGATAATAGGGAAAGGTCCCACGTCCCTCAGTGCTAGCTTGCCCTTCTTGCCGAATCTCATCACCCCTTTCATAGGGGACACCCGGACCAATACTTGATCCCCAACCTCTAACTCCACATGTCTCCGTGAAGCATCAGTGTAACTTTTTTGCCTATCCTGAGCTATCTGAATCCTCCCTCGGATTAGCTCTATCTTGGCAGATGTCTCCTGAATAATCTCCAGCCCCAATAGTTTGTTATCCCCCACCTCTAACCAACAAGCGGGTGAACGGCAAAGCCTCCCGTATAATGCCTCGAATGGTGCCATGCCGATCGTGAATTGGTAAGAGTTGTTACACGCAAACTCTACCAGAGGAAGATATTTCTCCCAACCTCCCCCAAAGTCCAGTATACACATTCTGAGCGTATCTTCCAGCATCTGATTGACTATCTTGGTCTGTCCGTCAGTTTGTGGGTGATAGGCTGTACTCAAACGTAACTCCGTGCCCATGGCCTCCTGAAAACTCTGCCAAAAGTGGACCACAAAGATCTTATCCCTATCCGACACAATACTAATTGGTACCCCGTGCAGCTTAACAATCTCTGCTATGAATAGCTGTGCATAACGCATCATCTCAAAGTCTGTGCGAACCAGTAGGAAGTGGGCCACTTTGGTCAACCGATCCATAATGACCCATATGAAATCGTGACCCTTCTGCGATGTCGGTAACCCTGTAATGAAGTCCATGGAGATGCTCTCCCACTTCCACACGGGAATTTCAAGTGGCTGTAGCATCCCTGATGGTCTCTGATGGTCAACTTTCACGAGTTGACATGTGGCACATTTCGAAACAAACTCTGTTATGTCCTGTTTCATTCCTGCCCACCAATATTGTCTCCTCATATCCTGATACATTTTATCCCCACTGGGATGGACCGCGAATCTCGACCCATGAGACTCCGTCATAACAGCGTGCCTCAACTCCGCATCCTCTGGCTTGATCAATCTCCCATTATAGCGTAAGCCTCCCTCCGAGCTGATCGAGTAACCCTCTGCTCCCTCAGTTAGCAACTGGCTCACCCTATCCCGACAGGTCTGATCCTCTGCCTGAGCTCTCACAACCAGCATAATGATCTCAGGTGTAATGGATAATGCTGACATACAAGCCCTGGCTACATCATCCTCGTATTGAAGTTCTCTCCACTTCGCTTTCCAGAATATTGATATTTCCCCAGTCGGTCTCCGATTCAATGCATCTGCTACCACATTAGCCTTACCAGGATGATACTGAATATCAAACTGATAGTCTTTCACGAATTCTAGCCATCGCCTCCGTCTCATATTCAGATCCTTCTGAGTGAAGAGATACTGAAGTGATTTGTGATCCGTGAATAGCGTGAATTGCTCCCCCAGAAGATAATGTCTCCATATCCTCAAAGCAAAAACGACTGCTGCTAACTCCAGGTCGTGAGTGGGGTAATTCCTCTCATGGGGATTTAGCTTCCTGGACGCATAAGCTATAGCCCTTTCCTCCTGCTGAAGCACACCCCCAAGTCCCTGTAAGGATGCCTCAGTGTGAACTCGATACTCTAATCCTCCTTTCGGCAATGTAAGTACGGGTTCAGATGTCAACTTGTCCTTTAACTCATCGAAAGCTAATTGACAATGATCATTCCAAGTGAAAGGTACCCCTTTTCGGGTAAGATTCGTCAAAGGGCCCGCAATCTTTGAGAATCCTTTGATGAACCGTCTGTAATAACCGGACAACCCCAGAAAACTGCGCACTTCTGTCGGTGTCGTGGGCTGTCCCCACTCCCTCACCGCTGATACTTTACATGGATCTAGTGCAATACCCCGGTCCGACACCACGTGGCCAAGAAACTGAACCTCCCATAGCCAAAATCCACACTTATCGAATTTGGCATAGAGTTGGTGATCCCATAATGTCTGTAACACTATACGCAGGTGCTCTGCGTGCTCCTCCTCGGTACGCGAGTAGATCAGGATGTCATCAATGAACACGATAACAAACTGATCGAGAAACTCCCTGAAGATTCTGTTCATGAGGTCCATGAACACTGCTGGTGCATTCGTGAGCCTGAATGGCATCACCCTGAACTCGTAAGATCCATACCGCGACAGGAAAGCGGTCTTCGGAACATCCTCCTCTCGGATACGTAGTTGATGATATCTTGACCTCAAGTCGACCTTAGAGAAATAAGACGCCCCTCTTAACTGGTCAAATAGGTCGTCAATCCTAGGCAACGAATACTTATTCCGTATCGTGGCCTTATTCAACTCTCTATAGTCCACGCATAACCGTAGTGAGCCATCTCACTTTTTTACAAATAATACCGGTGCACCCCACGGCGATGTACTCCGTCGTATGAAACCCTGACCCAGAAGCTGCTGAATCTGCTCCCTCAGCTCACGCATCTCTGAAGGGGCCATACGGTATGGGGCCCAAGCAATTGGCCTCGTCCCCGGGGCTAAATCGATTACAAATTCGATTTCCCTGCTAGGTGGCAACCCTGGTATCTCCTGAAACACATCCTCAAAGTCTCTCACCACTGGGATTGAATCCAACGGAATAGCCACCTCCTGTGAGGTTTCCTCCTCAATGTAATACAAGTGTGTGCGTGACCCTCCCTCAGGTAGTGGCATTGCTATCAAGAACATCTCCTGCCCTGGAATGGAGAACACGATGGTCCTTTTATGGCAATCCACCGTCGCCCGATAACCTGCCAACCAATCCATACCCAAGATGACATCGTACCCCTCCATATCTAACACTAAGAGGTCCGCTGCTTAACTAAGTCTCCCAATCAAAAGTCCACACCCCGATAAATCGAGTGAATCGTAGCCCCGCTGCCAACTGGCGACTCCACACACATCCGAAGACTACCCGCGATCTCTAGTAGTCCGGCCCGTTTAACAAAATTTAATTTAATGAATGAATGTGATGCTCCCGCATAAAAAAGAATACTACCCTCATAACCATGAATGAGAAACATATCCTCAACTGCTGGCGGTGCTTGCTGCGCCGGGGGATTAGGAACATCTCGGGCGTTATACACACGTCCGTAGTGCATCTGCCCCATCTGAGGTGGGGAGGGTGGGGCTGCTGCTGCTGGCGGTAATAGCCCCCGTTGCCCCTGTTGGGCCTCCTACTGTTGACCTCTGCCCCTCTGTGGGCACTCCCTCTTGAAATGTCCTGGTTGGCCACAGACAAAACAACGTCTCTGACCATCCCCCTATCATTGGCCCTGTTGACCCTGACGCGGCTGGCCCTGGCCCTGCTGGCCTCCCCAATTGTTCCCTTGACCCTGACGGCCCTAAGGAACCTGCTGCTACTGATTCGGGCCCGGCTGCCCCTGTCTGAACCCCTGTCCTCCCTGTCGGAACCCACCAGGCTTAAACTTCTTAGCCTGATTCCCTTGTTGACTGCCCGCCTGCTGCTGGGCACCACTTGTGTCACTACTAGCAACGGCCTTACCCTGTTGGCTCGGCTCCCCTGTTCGCTTGCTCCCCTTCGTATGGAAGCGATAATCCTGGCAGTGTACAAGTGCGGCATTTACGACGTCTGTATATGTCACTAACGTCGGATTCCCAATCAAGTGTTGCCTGATCCGCCAGGCTAAACCGCCCATAAACCTCGATTTCTTCCGCTCCTCATCGTTTACCTCATTTGGCACAAAGTTTGCCAAACGGGTGAACTCTTCCTCGTAGTCTGCCACTGATCGCTCACCCTAAACTAAATCACTGAATTTCTTTCTCATCTCAGTCTCTACTGCTGGTGGAAAGTATTTGCGGTCGAACCGCACCCAGAACTCTGCTATCGGCATCAAGTCTCTCTCCTCGGCGGTGGTAACTGATTCCCACCACTGTAAGGCTTCCCCCGACAGACGAAAGGTAGCAAGCATCTGTTTCGGTACCTCGGTACACTCCAGCATGCGCAGATGGTGCTGAATGTTCTCCTTCCAGTCACAAGCCTTTACTACATCTGTGCTACCCCGAAACTCAGGTGGGTGACCCTTCTGGAAGGTCCCCCTAACTCTCTGCCAAGAAGGTGGCCCCACTAGAGCCTGAATTACTAGTGCCACTGGAGGCGGTGCCTGGGGCTGTGGAAAGTGAGATACCATAGCTCTCATTGCTGTTTCGACTGCCTGGGCCACTATCACTGCCACCTGAGTAGTGGAAATCAACTCGGGTGGCGGTACCCGTGGCTCCTGGTTAGCTTCCCTGACCTCATCCCTAGCCTCAGCCCTCTCCGCTCTCAATCTCCTCGGTGGCATCTGAAATAGATTAAATCGCAAAAGTACACAGTTTACACGAAATATAATCGCAGCAGAAGTACGATAAATCACAAGCGGAAAATGAATCAACAGTCCTAATAATAGGGCTCTATAACAACCGAGTCCTGATGTGCCGAATTTTTCTATGACACCCCACCTAATTAATCCCGGGTGATCAGTCCTAAATCAAGTTAGAACAGGTTTCTCAGTTGGTCCATTCTTAGCATCACTGTCGTCTTTTTAATTACTAACCACCTAAGTGAGAAAATAGACTGGTGCCAATTTTTATCTATCAATTAATTAAATGAAACTCATGCGGAACATACAAATATGCACAATCACAATTAAATGAAATAACCATCCACAATTAAAATATCTAACCGAATAAACCATCGGTCCAAATATCCAATACAAGTAGAGTCAAGAAGAAAATATCAACAAGTCTAATACTAATAAATGAACTGTGAGCGACATGCTCAAATAACTACTAGAGAGTCTCTACACGAATGAAAGAAGGAGGCGTCTATCAAAGACCCCGCAACATCCACATGTGCTGCAACAACGGATACCTGGAATAGAGTCAAGCCTGGCGCCCCTGTGGTTGGACACCTAAAAGGTTTTTAAAATTTTTTATAGCAAGGGTTAGTACCCAAAAACATTTGAAAATATTTAACAAATGATTAACTTGCAGTAATAAATAAATATGCATGCTCTTCATATTTTAGTTAGTGTCGTACTCTCTTGAGGATTTCCTCACCCCTCCTCTAATGTGCACTATTAACGCTTTTATTTAATCTAATAGGTTCTATGCTCCTAACCCAATACTTATTTTAACCCTTGAAATTTACCTACTCTAACCGAGTATACTTTAATTCATGATTTTTTAAGTTATTATAAACGACAAACTTAATTAAATCATTACCCTTTTTAATTTCATATAACATTCACACCTGTTATGCACATAATACATTTTACACTATGTATAAATCATCCCATATATAATTATTTACCTAATTATATATTTAATCATATTACAGTATTCACAAACATACTGAAATAACATTTAATACAAACTTTCGACCGAGTAACAATACTAAAAAAAAATATAATTTTTTTTTCTAGTGCTATCCCACTAGGTGTATTCACATAACCTAGTTATCCAAGTTAGATTCGCTCACTAACTTAGTTTAACATACGAATTGAAGGCGATCATATTCCTTCCCTGAAAGTGAGATGCCCCTCACCCATATAATGGACGCTATGTTCTGGGATTATACTCGCCCTACTCCTCAAGCTAGGGGATTCATCCACTACGCGCAACCTCTCCCTATAGCACTAGAGTATATACTAATAATATTCAATCACTTATATTAATGCACACACTCTATATATATATACTGTCACACTCCATATATATTTAAATATAAAATGTCCCGGCTACACCATGTACAAAATCCGTTACATAAGCCTATTTAATTTATTAAGAGTTTATGGTCCAACTCTAATTATTAATTAATTCGCACATTAATTAATTAAGTCACCTTTGGTGTCGCCCCCACCATAAAATTGGACCTACTGTTGTAGTCCGAATTATCCTCACCCGAGTCTAAATTCCCGACTCCCAAATTAATTAGTCTTTACCTAAATAAGATTCATCTCTCGGTATTCCTCAACCTTTATCCCCGGACTTGTTCTCTACATCTATATTTAATCCTTTCGAACCCTTCCCAAAATTCAACCTTAGTGTGTCACACCTAATTCCTCCAAAACCCAACAAATTTAAATTATGATGCCACACTAAGTCGTCTCTAAATTCTAATTATCTTTATTCACCATTAATTAGATTTAAAACCCATGTATAAATTTCTCACCAAATTAATTCATGGAAAAATATTAAATTAATTTTTCTTCATATAAAAGAAAACTGGGCGAACTGTCAAAATCTGCCGACCCTCGATCGATCGACCCCAGACCTTCGATCGATCGATCGAACAGGTCTTCGTATTCTTTGCGAAGACAAATTCTGCTATGGACGAGTTTCATAAAACCCTAACTCCTTCTATCAGCAATCCCAAGCCTTCTTAACAATAATACAAGTTAGGAACCTTATTAGGGACCTCCAGAATGTCCTCCAACGTTATTAATTCGTCCAATAACTACAATTTCTGAATTTGGGAAATTATTCATCTTTAATTCCTTACCCATTCACTTCCCAAATTCCTTCACCAAATTTGTTTCTAAATATCCAGATATCATCCTACCAGATTTGTATCAATTTACAATATCAGATTTCTACAAGAAGTCTCATTCAAATTCGTAAATCAGATTATTATTTTCAAAACCTCATGTTTATGCCATGAACACCCAAAATGAATTTTGATCAAACACATCACATGAATATGAATTGAAATACAGATTAAATACTATTGCAAGTTATACACTTGCCTTAGGTTTCGTAGTGTCTGATTCGGAGATGAATTCCAAGGTTGAAGATTATTCTTGTTGGCTCTCTAGTGATCCCAAAACTGCCTTTAACTGCTATTAGGGTTCCTTAATACACTTAGCCTTTTTCTAAAACTCTATCAGCCATTTTCTTATTCCTTATAATTCCTTAATTTACCTAAATCCCGTTTTGTTGCCTAACGGGCCAAGCCCAAGTGACCCAAATGCCCCCGTATGGGCCCGGCTATGTCTAAAAATGCCTCGTGACCCGTTTACTATCCCCGGGTACACTTTTCCGACTATCTCGGCCCATCCAGACTCAATCGTACACTCAGAATTGGCATCCGAATTAATTTATAAAAAATACTTATCCCCCCACCCCTTTAATCTATACCGACTCCCGGTTGAGATAAGTGCATACCTTGTCATTAATACTCAAAATGACTTAAATAAATGATTACTATTCACTTAGTAAATAAATTCCCATAAATATTAACCATTCACTCCCCGATTAATATTTAAATAAAATTTCCCTAATTAATTCAATTAAAATTATGACTCACAAGAAATTTTCAATTCCCGAATTAATTACATATTTAATGCATGAAAAATGCGGGGTGTTATATTTTCCATCAAGCTTGGGGGACGTAGAACAACTATGGTTTAAGAAGTTATCACACAGAACCGTCTCGAGCTTTAAACAGGTCACGAAATATTTTACCTGAAGGTTCATTACCAGTAACACCCATCCAAAGTGGATGGATTTTATCCTCATGTTGAAGAATAAGTCCTAAGAAACCTTATGTGAATATGCCAGAAAATATTAGAAAATTTATAACAAAGTGGAATACTACACTGAACAATGGTAGCCTCATCATATAAAATAATTCAATATGGTAACAATCCCTAACCAATAAGGAGGTTACCACTACTGACGACCTGATGTCCAAAATTGAAAAATATGTCAAAGTAGAAGATATGGTCGCAATCATAAAGCAGGAAAATGGTCGACCAAAGGCAAAAAAACACAAGAGGTTGCTCACAGAAAAGGGAAGCAAGAAGTAGAACGATGAACAGAAGGGGAATAAGAATTTGGATCCTAGAAAATTTCATCGCTCCATCAACATTGTTTCCAAGAAACTAATATATACTAGATTTTGACCAAGATCAAGGATAACAATTATTTCAAGTGGATGAAGAAGATAGCGGGACGATCTTAAAAAATAAACACAAGCTTCATATTCACCTACCATAAGGATAACGAACACAAAATAAAGAATTACAAGGCACTTATGTCGCATTTAGGAGAGATGACCCAAGCAAGCCACTTGTGTGACTTCCTCGAGAAGAAGAATGAACAAAGGTGTTATTGAGTGCGATGAAAGGCCATCCAAATAGATACTAAAGTAATGTAAATTGGGGTTAAAGGAGACAAAGGTGGGCTACGACGATAGAGTTATGGAACCATTGCAAGAAGTTATTATGACAACCCGCCTATTCCAATACCGAATGGAAAATCCTATATTAAAATAAAACATTAATCTAGTACGGTTTCCTTCTCAGCATCACTGTTGCAATAAGCAATATAAATATAAGCGAATAAAACCAAACAACTAAATAAACAAAATAAATTATATGCATAAATAAGAATAATGGGAAGTGGAGGGAACTTGTGGCGGTAAGGTCCATCAAAGAAGTTTAATTACCCAAGTGTCTCTCAAACCTAATTGTGGTTAATAAGAATAATGGGAAGTGGAGAGTTTACATTGACTTCACCGACCTAAGTAAAGTTTGTCTCGGGGATAACTTCCCTAACTAAAGATTAACCAATTGGTCAATGCCACATCCAGTTATTAACGAATGAGTATTATAGATACTCATTGTGGTTACCATCAAATCCCTTTGTTCGGGCCCGACCAAGAAAATAAGTCTTTCATTACAGACTTAAAAAATTTAGGAGTGACCTACCAACAGTTGGTCACAAAAATGTTCAAGCATTATTTTGTCCATACGATATATGTATACATCAACGATATGGTTGTAAATAGTAAGTATGGAGGTGACCACCATTTAGAGCTAATAAAAAATTTCAAAGTACTATGGTATTAAAAGACGAAGGGTAATGCAGCTAAATGATCTTTAGGGGTACAATCTAGAAAATTCCTTAGTTATCTGGTCAGCCATTCAGGAATTGAAGCAAACAATGATCAAATTAGGAAATAAGGGTTTAACCACCCAAAACCATTAAGTATATTCAAAAGATAAATGGAATGCTTGCGGAACTCAATCATTTCATCTCCAAGTCTTTTGAAAGATGCCTACCTTTCTTTCCGCTATTAAGAAATGAGAAGAAAGAGTCTAAATGATGAGTTTTTAAAAGAACCTAAAATGATCAAGTGTTATCGCAATCGGCCACCCCTACTCACAGTTCCAAACCCAGAGGATCCAATTTACCTGTATCTCTTAATATCCAACCATGTGGTTAGTTAGGTTTTGGTCTACAAGAAGGAAGTATGTCTCAACCCCAATTTAGTACAATAATAAAACATTGTTAGATGTCGAGATGCGATATCTCCCACTGGAAAAATTAGCTTAATTCACTAGTGATAGCCTCGCACAAGTTGAAGAACTATTTCGAGGAGCACTCCATCATAGTTATAATAAAGGCAGTACTTAGAAAGGCCGACCACTCTAGACGATTGTGTAAGTGGTCGATGGAACTGGTAAGGTTTATTTTCCATTATCCACCCAGAACTACGTTAAAAGGGCAGGTTTTGGCAGATTATGTTGTTGAGTTCTATGGAGAACATCGACATGTGGAACTTGAGTATAACGAGGAAAAAACTAAAGAATTTGAATAACATAATAGGTGGATTATGTAGATGGATAATCCAATACCAAGGGGGTCAGAATCAGAATAGTATTGGTCACCACAAATTAGATTATAATACCCCGTAATTTTGAATAATTTATTTTAACAATTTTAAATTACACGTGTTACGTAATTTAATTAAAATGAGAAATAATGTGAAAGTAATAAATATTAATTATTGATAATGGTATTAATATATATGTGTAAATTTATTAGTGTGAATAGGTGAATTTTATTAAGTCAACTGTAGTGCATCATATGTGAGTAGAAACGATGAAAATTGAAGGTATCTCAATCGGTGCATTTGTGTGGGATATTTTTGGGTGGGATCTTTATGTTTGGTGACTCAAATGGTGATTTTGAGTGCACGGTTGATTCGGGAGTGGTCAAAATTAAGTACTCAGGGGTAAAGATTGGTTATCGAGGCATTCTAGTTTAGACGGGACCCGAGCAAGGGCATGCGGGACATTTTACACATAGGGCTTTAATTAATTTCGGTATTTGGGTTAATTAACAGGAGGATAGGGTTACAGAGTCAACCATAACAGAAATAAAAACTCAAGAGAGGCCATTTGTGTGAAAAGAGGGAGGAAGAACACCAAAGAGATCCAAAGCCATAATCTGGAGAAAGACGTGGATGAGAACTCTTGCCTTCTTCAACCCGACGCATATAGATTCGGAATCACACTAAAAATTTAAGGCAAATGTATAACTTGCTTTCTTGAATTGTTAGTATAATCATTCATATCAAAATTGGTAATTGACAATTTGATTTTGGGATGGGTTTGATTATACGAAAAAGATGATTTTTAGATAGATGAATAATATGGTGTTCTTATAATCTTATTAAAGGAAAATCCTGCATGAAAAATTGTTATTGATTAGAGAAAATCGTGAATAGATGTTGGATATATTGATATTGATTGGAAAGAAACTATCTTAAATTGAAAAGATGAAACTTTAATTGTGAATTTAGGGTTTTCAGAAGAAATTGTGACATAATTGATGCTGAGCAAAGAGTGATGTAAATTCAATGAATCAATATAGTTTTGGATGATTGGAGAACAATTAATACATATATTCATGTTAGTAGTTGATGGGGTTTGGATATATTGCCATGGGATAAAGATTATAACCACTTTGGGATGAAAAAAGTTGGGAAAAACTCGTATTAGTTATTATAGGCCAGTAATGCAGATTTCCAGGGGTGAATTCACCCCTGGATGAACCGGTTCGATTTCCATGCCAACCCTAGTCCCTTAGTTTAATTGCTATATAAATTAATTTAGACCCCGGAAAATTTTAGGAGGATAATGGAAATAGAACTTCTAGAAATTTATCTTAGACCAAAATTAATTATGGGGATGGTTAGGATAAAATTTAGAGTGAGGTAGGATGTGTGTTTAGGATGAAAAAATCATGGAATATTTAATCCATAAATTCGGAGGAAATTTGGATAATCAAGGATATGGGTTATTTGTTAAGGGCTTAGTGTCCATAATTAATAAACTACTTGTGTAATCAATCTAATAAGAGGTTATGTATTTTTGGAGTGAGGGTAGACTCGAAATAATTAGGCTAATGCTTTGGGAGATAGGCACATATTAGTTGGACTTTGGAATTCGATATACGCGTGTAGTGATAGTATATATATGTGTGCTCAATAATATGTATGTATGATATTTATGAGAAATATACCCATCCTAGCGAATATTCTATCGATGGAGGTTGCGCGTCGTTGAAGGTCACTCTGGCAAATCCCAGTAGAGGTAGTACCATTCCCTTGGGTCACAGGTTTTGTGCACGACTAAATAATGTAGGTTTCGGAGTCCCGTGGAATAATTTGGTATGGTTATGACCACGGACTTAAGGCCATGATTGCCTCTGGTGTTCGTTTACATTTTAGGCTTCAGTGGTGAAATTCCGTCCTGATTGCCAAGAACGTGGAGGACATTCCTGGAGCTTGATAGCATGCTACTGATTTCGCACCCAGCGAGTTAAGACTCAAAAGGATATCGGTTTACGTATATACCTAGAGATATAATTGTGTTTACCTTTTGTGAAATATTTACGTATATGAAGATGAGAATAATTTTATACAAGTACAACTTAATAAATGAAAATGTGAAATAATTACATATATAAAGATGAGAAAAATTATATATGGGTGGAGATAAATAAATGTGATTGTGGAAATAAATAACTCGAGTAAAGTTATGTTTTAAACTGACTTAATTTAACGAGATATTAATTAAGCAGTTGTCTAACCTAATTAATGAAATAAGGGTGGATATTATACACTGGTTAGGGTAGTATAGTATTGATGTTAGTGGAAAGGCTAGTTAGGCGGGGTAGCGTAACTAGGCGGGTTACGATGCATACATTAGGTGCGCACTTTAGAAGAGGGGTGAAGGGTGATTCACGAGAGTGCGTTACCAGTTTATAAATATGAAAATTAACTTTACATTTTCAGTTATGCATTTTATAAACATGCTAATTGTTTTCAAATATTTTTGGCTCTGATCCGTATCAAATCTAGTTTCAAAACTTTTAGGCGTCCAACCAGAGGGACGCTAAGGACGATTCATCTTTCACGGATTATGTATTTGTAGCTGATGTGGAGGCTTGCAGAATTTATGAGTAGTCGATTCTGTTATTAACATTCTAGATTAAGTTATGTATTCTAGTATTGTTAGGCATGTTGTCCCTTTTATTCAGACTTATACATTTTAGATTATATGTAATTGGTTAGATTGGATGTACTAGATTTGTACCCGATGGTTTATTCAGGGACCTAATTTATTTATCTCAGCTTCAGACTTTATATGGGGGTTTCATTTATATCGGTTACTTTGTATGGGAATATTTTGGATTGGTTAATATTATTGTACATTAATGAAAGATAAAATGAATCTTCTTATTAAAGTAATCAGGTGGTTAGAATTTAATAATGTTTTGATAGTGATGCTAAGAATGAGCCATATGAGACCAACGTTATATTTTGGTAGAGGGCTGGCCATCCATTATTTTAAAAAATCGGGTGTCACAGATGGTATCAGAGCATCAGTTTCTAGTGTCTTATAGGATATGTGCGGCTTTTAACGTTTCAGCATAACGACCTTTGATATAGATCCTTATTGTAGGACTGTTGCATTCATCTTTATGTACACGCATTTATGTTCTTCTATTGATTATTTTGTATATGACTGTGAGCTTATACAAATTTCAATCTCGTTTTAGATGCCGCCAAAGAGAACCTGTCAGACGAGAGCAAGTGTTGGGAAAGAAGCACCATAGGGGAATATTAGGGCGAGAGAAGTGGCCAATATAGCGGTACAGGTGGTAAAAGCGGCGATGACCACAACGGTACATCACTTTCCCCCGGCCCAGACTCAGTCGCAGGTGGCACCGGTTATTCAGACTAACCTGGGCCCGTCAGCTTTAGAGCGAGTGAGGGAGGTCTTTCAGAAATGGAATCCACCAGAGTTTCAAGGTGTGATACCCCACCCATTTTAACCACGGGTGATCAGTATTTTGTCAAAATAAAATGTTAGTCTCATTTGGTTCATTTTTAGCATCACTGTCGAAAACCTTTTTAATTACTAATCACTTATGACAATTTAAGTTAGTGCCAAATTTTATTTTTAATTTATTTAACAAAAGTGGAGACTAAAATAAATGAACAAACCATCCACAAAAATAATAATAGTCCGAACATTCACATGACATATATATAAATAAATAAGACTAAATAAACCATCGGTTCCCAAAACAATCCAAATACGAGCCCGAAATAAATGAAATTGAATTTGAATAAAGTCTGATAAGTAAACTAAAGCACTGAAGAGGGGGAGAATTGCCCAAATGAAATACCGAAGGAACTCCTAACTAGAAACGAATAAACCGAAGCTTCTAAATCAACTCTTGCAAGCCTCCACGGATGTTGCAGCTACGCGTCTCGGGAAAGAATTCTCATGCTTGACATCCTTGTGGATGGACACCTAAAATCTTTTGAAAAATATATTCGATATGGGTAAGAGCCCAATAAAATCGTTTGAAAATATTTTGTAAGTATTTAAATCACAGTTTAAATCAATTATTAGATACACATATTAGTTCAACGTAGACTCCATTGAGTTCCTCACATCTCAACTAATGTGCATGCCTAACGTTTCCTACCTAACTATGCTACCCAACCCATCTAGGTATTGTATCTAACCATCCCCAAAATGGTTAAATCCCTGGTTTTACACATACGACGTGCTACTACAATATTAATAATTAATATTACCCACGTATTATTATTGAGTCAATTTTTTAAATATCTCTACTTAAATTTACTTTTAGAGATACACAATCTATCAATTCTACTATCACATATAAGTAGATAAATCACACTTATATATAATTATAGCATCTCTGGGATGGCCCCTCATGATGCGTCACACTCTACTATTAAGTCCTTGTACATCTCGTACCAAATCAAGGATAGTTGGTTCGACATGTCTCCTCGAACCCAAAATCAATCAACACACAATGGAGGCGAACATGGTCCTAAGAATTTGGGCTACGCACATACCTATCGTACCCAAATGATACGTCGATCCCACTAATACATAGCTCATAGTGAGATGCTCTGAGCTCCATGTTCTGGGGAATGCATCCAGACCTCACTGGAATCATCAAGGTGGGATCACCTTCTACGTGGATACCTCATGATAGTAGGCAACGTAGGTAGGTTCGTACACATAATCAAATCAAAACCATAGGCATTCACTCAAGCTATATGCATATATTATTCAGTAGGTATACACACAACTAAATCATATAAGTCCGTAACTATATAGTATATATCTCTCGCATACTCAACGCATTATCAATTATAATTATAATCTCAAATTGTATATTTTCGAGCATCACTCACTACCCGAAGGGTCCTACTTTCCCCTTAACTAATATCAGTAGATAATACACTCATACGCTACTGTTCGGAGTCATAAGTTCACTCATCTCTCCGTGACCCGTTCTCAATTTTGTGAATTCATTAACTATGGATATATGCCCGATAATCCCTAGCCTTAACCCTTCTCAATTTAGGTAAGCCTTAACCCCACCATAGGCCTACTGACATTCACTATATCCCTCTCTATAGTTTAAGAATACTCTAAAATTCTTCCCATAAATTATTCACAAATTCAAGGCTTCAAAAGGAAAAAATTTCAATTTTGGGCAAACCGAATCGATTCGCCGTTAGGCCGAATCAATTCAAAAAGTGTCAGGTCGTCTTCTTCCTCTAGGCAGTTGCGTTTTTCACCATTTTTATTTATCATAACCTCCATGCAAGACTCCAAAAATCCCAACCAACATAACTAATCATCATTCATATGTATAGGGATTTTTTTAACATTCTTAACACGATAAATCCTGGAGAAATCACCCAAGAACAAATCAAATCCAATATTTATCAAAAATCCTAGTTTTTGGTGTTCTTCAGACATGTTCATTAAAAACCCAAATTTATTTCATGGTGATTATCTTATAACTTCTGATTTTATTTTATCTACACAAATGGATTCATTCTACATGCAATCCTACACAAAATTATGAGTTATATTCCTCAAACTCCAAGAACATCATCAATTTTTCATTAAATTCAAAAACCCTACACTATATGGGTATTATAACTCGTAAAAGCATGCAAGATAAACACTTGCCTTATCAAGCGGGCCTGATTTCTTGTTATAGATGATAAGGATGCCTTCATTTCCTCCTGATTGCACTCTGGTGGTAAAGATGATGCAAGAAAGGTGTTGGATCTTTCAAGAAACCTCCCTTCTTCCTCTATAATGGCCTCTCCTATCTTCTCCTTTGATTTTTAGGATTTGAGATATATTATGTTGTTGCCCCAAATGACTAACCTCAGGTTTGAAATCCCAATTCCAGAAAACTAGGCTAACGGGCCAAGCCCAAATTACCCGAATACCCCCGTGTAAGCTCAGTTATGACTAACCCGAGACCCAATTACTATCCCCCGAGTATACTATTTTGACTATTTCTCCCCTTTTGGAATCAACCATGACCTCGAAATCACAATATGAGTCATTCTAAAATAATTTCCTATCTCGACCTCATATAGTCCATGCTCGACACCCGGTTGAGACATACCACCATCATGTCACTGTCACTCGTTATGACATAAAAATAGTTATTTACTATTCACTTAGTAATTATTCTTAATGACATTAATCATTCTCTATTCGATCAATATTTTAACCAGTACATAATATGTAATTCCATTAAATTACATCACGCATGTAATTTAAAATGTTACCGAATTAACTCAATTGTCCCCCACCTCTAACCAGCAAATGGGCGAATGACAAGGCCGACCTCATAGTGCCTTAGATGGTGCAATATCGATGGTGAACTGGTAGGAGTTATTATATGCAAACTCCACCAAAGGAAGATACCGCTCCCATCCTCCCCCGCAGTCAAGTATGCACATCTGCAACATATCCTCAAGCATCTGATTAACTCTCTCTATTTTCCCATCTGTTTGTGGGTGATACATTTTACTCAAATGTAAATCCGTGCCCATCATCCTCTAAAATATTTACCAGAAATGGGACACAAATACCTTATCCCGATCAAACACAATGTTAATCAGACCCCGTGTGACCATACGATCTCAATAATAAATAACTGTGCATATCATCTCGTCTCAAAATATGTATGAACCGGAAGAAAAGGGCCAACTTCGTCAACCGATCCACTATCACCCATATGGAGCCGTGACCTCGTTACGATGTCGGTAGCCCGATAATGAAATCCATAAAGATGTTCTCCCACTTCCACACTGGAATCTCGAGTGGCTGAACATCCCTATCGGTCTCTGGTGGTCTACCTTCACTTTGTGATTTGATAAATTATTAAATCAAATACCCATAATGAGATTAACAATAAAATCACAAAATTGAAAATCACATGTAATCTAATGTATAATGACAAATGATTTTTTTTTAAAGTAGTAAATGAAATAAAAGAACGAAACCTAAATAAACAATGTTAACATAAATATATTATATCATATAAATTATTTATTTATGTATATGAAGTTCGGGCTTGACAAAGTTCGGCTCAAGCTCGGCCCGAAATTCATTTGGGCTTGGAATTTTGGCTCAGGCTCAGCCCAAAAATAGCGGGCCTAACAAGCAGGCTTCGGGCCTCGGGCTCTCAATCTATAGGCCTACCTGGGGTGAAAGACCCAAAATCACTAGTCAGAGCATATGGTGCGCATAACTAATGGTGTGGAGACCGTTAAAGTATGTCGTTATTGGAAGATTCTTAAAAAAAGATAAAGGAATAAGGAACATGTGAAGAAATGGGTTGTGTGGTAAAAATGTGTTAAGATGACCTAACTTGAATGAATTAATAAATGTTCCAGTAAAGATAAAATGGACAAGTAAATGTGTAAATTGATTAATGTCAATAAGGTACGGGAAAGGTAAAGTAATTGGGTAAATGGGTGGTTAAGCAACCTAAGAGGTTTAACCCATAATTAACAGAAAAGTGTGTTGTGAAAGGTTTTCAAAGGCTAAATAAGTATTTTTAACACGGTGTTCACGTGTGTTGAAAGGGTGATATTCAATGAAAATACTAATGTGGATTGGTTAAACTAGAAAAAGGGTGATTTCAGTAAAGAAATGGCTTTCGGTCAAACCAAGGTGAGTTGTTTCAAATATTTAACCGTGTATGTTAAATAAAGGGGTAAATGTCAAAATGAGAAAATGGAAGTCTTTTTACAAGATTAAGGTGAATTCGGGATAAGTAAGATTTTCAGAAGTAAAATGGTTTCATGCCTCAAGTGGTTGCATGAGCACGTAGGTATAACGTGTTAGATTCTTCTTTCTGTCATTTAATTCTATATTGCATTTATATATTTCCCAATGAGCATTTGGTTCACTCCCTCATTTTCTTACGACATATTGGGTGTGGTTTAATATTTTGAGAGCGTTATAGAGGTAAGTACTCTCTTTATTTTACGTTAGTAGCTCTGTATGTCTGGATTCTGGGGTGCTCCCCACGGGTCCCTCACGCAATTAGACTTGAAATTAGAATCGCGTGCTAAATAATTGAAACATGAATTCAAATAAAACTAGAGTAGCAATATTATATAGGTTGTTCATTGCACTTCACATCTAATGTTTGGGTCGGACCGGATTGAGCCCGGGTAACCCATAAATCTGGGCCAGGGCATTACAAATGGTATCAGAACTTTAGGTTATAAGGTTCCTTTTGGGGGTGACGTGGTGAGGTTGGTATTGGATCTTTTGAAGTCGATGTTGATTTGGGCCGGTCACGGTAGTTTTTTGATGGGTTAGTTCATGTCCTCGATGGTGAAGTCAAAGAGGTTACACGATGGGTGAATTCATTGCAATGTGTCAGATGACTAAGTTAGTTGTCGTTAATCGCTTTCGCGCTTCTGATTTAGATATATTAATAAGCTACGAGTGTCCATGCAAGCTAGTGGTGGCAACACCGTAATTTTTTAGTGTGAGGTGCTTGTGTGTCATTTCCCAATTGAGACGAGGAGAATAATGAATGATGTCTATTGTATTAGAAATATGACTCATGTAAAGTCAACTGTTGAGATTAGGTAGCGAGTGCATCATACCTAAACAGTGTTGATTGGTGATAAAAATGCTTTATATTCTTTGACTAGGTACTTTCGGGTAGTTATTATCGATGAGGTGATTAGGTGAATTCGATCCTTGGATAGTATCACGTCGTAAGGAAATTCATGATTAGTGGGCATAGTGAATTGTGTTGGTCAACACTTGGGATGTGTACTCGGTCTAAGTCGGTAAGACAGTATCGTCATAAGTAAGTGTCTTAGTGATTTTTGATTGAAGGTTGTATCTCATAGGGTATGATGAGAGTTACAGGAAAATTACGATGATTATATTAAGTATGCAACGATATTGGTTGAGAAGTGAACTCTAGGTAGTCTTCCATATCGGGGTTTTAGAAAATATGATGTGATTTCAAGGAATAGGATCTTTAGTGATGTCGGTGATGCAAACCTAGAGGTTTATTGGTTGTAAGTGACGTCCTGTATCCTACCAGAATCCTTAGTAGTACTAGTTGTGGTTTGGTACGTGGATTATAGTCACAACCATTTGGAAGAGAGATAAGATTATTATCAAAATATCAAGACTCATTTTAGCGGTCGAGGAAACGACTAGATGCGAGGTAATCCTGGTGTGAGTGTGGTTCAAGGTCATTTTGGTGTACTCATTGGACAAATTATGTGTGGCCTCATTGGGGATAAAAATTGACTTGTTGTGACATCTTAAGGTATTCAATGGTTAAGGCGTGCCATATGTAGAATCTCGTAGACTAGTGTCTTTGCGAACACACAGTAATCACAATATGGGTATTAAAAGGTTTGTAGAGCGCACCTATAATGATAAAGGTATGGATGACAAAATCTTGTCGGGTCTTAAGGACTGTTAGATAGAATGTGTTTGGTGTCCTCCGGAGGCCAGTTAAGTCCGATATGAAAAAGTAGTAACGTCCTAGTAAGGATTATGTTAAAGGTCAGGTTACAATCTCATGTTGTTGATCAAGGTTTAGAAGAGTCGAATAGCGTACGTACCATGTACGATTTCTCGAATCAACACAAATGGGTGGTGTATACTCCAAGGAGAAATTAAAAGCTCGTGTCGTTTATGGGGCGTAGTGCCCGGATTTCATATAATGACTAGTAGTGGAGATGTGACACTTTATTTTAAGGAGTATTAGGAAAGGTATTTGAGGCTCAGGTTAATGACGTTATGTGAAGACTTGAAAATGACAACCAAGGTGGGGTAATATCTAAGCATGACTAAAATGTTGGCGGGTATCGACGGTATACTATGATAGCCTTAGCAAGGTAAGGATTAGTTATTGGCACGTCCTGCCAAGCCAGTACGGATTAGAAGATGTATACCTGTGTGGTACTTGCTATCTTAGAATGTCAGTGCGATCGGTGTGGTAGTCATGTGAGTTCAATTTGGGTAGAACCTAGAAGTAAGCTTGGTGATAATCTCGTATAGTCAAAGGACACAATAAGGTGAATGTCTCTCTTAGATGAAATACTACCTAAGAGGAATTAAGGTTGCGATCATGATATGGTAAGGAAGACAGTACCCTAGGTGTAGTATGTCGATGGCATCGTCACCAGTAAATGGACTAGGTCAGTGTAAACAAGGGCATTAGGCATTCGCCAATCGGAGTTGTTCCTGTGTGCCAAGGATTTGGGGGGTGGGGGGAAGGGCCTCATTCCTAAGGAAGGAAGTCGGGTGTTTAACTTTCTAGAGAATGACAGGTTTGTATGTTTGTTTTATTTTGAGAGGATCAATTGTTGTGACTCAATTCGTTACAATTGGTGACTCAAGCCAGGGTATGTGACTAGGTTAGTACCCAGTGAGAACGTCTGGGATGAGTGATAATACTTCAAGCACATAACGTTGGTTTGCTTTTCGTAAATCATAGTATGATGCGTAGGGGGAGGATTTTTTTGGAACGGTTTCTTGTTCCTTTTGACTCTCGTGTGTCCCTTAAGATTTTGATAATCGAGGATCGATATTCTCACGTGTGTGGTAACTCATATTAGTACCATGTCATGGTACGACGTGTTTAGGCCGGTAGAGCGCGGTGGATCGGGTATGGTAATTGTAGCTTGGTAACTAGGTGCGCCCTATCTGAGGTATTATTACTATTGCACAAAGTTTAGTATGCGAGTGATTGTGCTTTCAATCGCACAGTCTGCTCCTATTAATTGCTTTCCTTATGATGAACAACCATTTGACTAGCCGGTATGGCAATTAGTGGATTTAGTTGGAAAGAGCGGGATGATGACTTGAGGATATTGTATAGTGTTAGAAATTAAGGAAACTTAGCACACGATGTTGCTTTTCCACGGTGAGTGGATTGATGCGAGGCTCAAGTTAGTTCTCAAAGGTGAGAGGCCTAAATTAGTACTAGTGTCATCAGAGTGACGCCACAGAAGATGTCAGTCGAATGCGCGGTGATGATTTGGTAGGTGTATTACTTCTCGGAGTGAGAAATTAGCAATGTATGGATAATGTCAAGCTCAAGAAAAATTTGTGTAGTCATGATAACCTGATAATTCGTGGGATGCGAGATGTGTAGTCCTAATATTGGAAATGGTTCTTAAAGATGAATTTGTTAATTTTTCATATTGTGATTCACTCTTGGGTGAGTGTCGATCACTAGAGAGGGTTATCGAGGAGGCACTGAGATGCTTTGGGTATTATCCAAGGTAGACCTAGGACTCATTTGAGCATGATCATCAAGTGAGTGTAGAATCGGAGTTAGTTTGTGACATTCATAGTTAGTGAAATGGTGAGCGTTAGAGTTTATCGTATGCGGAGCCTTTGGTGACAAACCCCGTGTAAGGGCGCAGGATGTGATCTTAGTTATTAAGGACTTTGATGACTTTGTCTTAGGGGGTTTCTATGACTTAGAATGAGAGTTGGTAAACCCTAAGAATTTGAAGAATCGAGAATTTCAGTGACGAAATTCCCCAACGAGGGAAGTTTGTAATACCCCGTCCCAGTATTTTATTTATTTTCCCCACAAGTTGTTATAATATAAAGACATGGAGATTGGATAATTATGATTGAGTTTATATTCTTATTGGATTGCTTTGAAGACTTTATGGTAGTTGTTGGAAGATTGAGGGTTTAAATTAGAAATTTGGAGAAAATAGGAAAAAAGGGTCGTTCGAATGAAGTAGAGGTCATTTGAACGAGATTCGAGTCATTCAAAGTGGGGATCAAACTAGGTTTGAACGAGATCCCACTGTGTAACAGGTCCAGGTCGTTTGAAGGTCATTCAAAGCTGAGTTCGAATGCGATGCCACTATCGTTCGAATGAGGGGCGTATCTCGTTCGAACGAGGTTACACATAAATTTTTAATTCGAGTTACCCTTGTGCACTGTCACGTTTTTGGCCTTTGGATTGTTGAGTTGTCGAAATTTGGTAAGTCCAAATGGGCAAAAATGGGATTGTTAAGGTTTGTGGGTGTTTTTTTGAATTGGAAGAAGAGAGAGAGGGGTGGTCTTCCACCACTGTTGAGCATTTCCCCCACCTTTCTCCACCTCAAACCACCATGCCACCACCATTCTTCCATGTTATACCACCGTATTTGCTATATATTTCACCATATTTGAACCATACATACCCATTTCTACCGTGTATGATGAAGGCTACAAAATATGGAGTTTGGAGGGGGCTTTGCTTGAAAGCTTAGTGGAACAAGATTGGTGGATCTAGAAACCCTCTTCAAGGCCAACTTCGGAGTGGGAGGTTTCCATTTTCTTAGACATTTTATGCCTTCCATTATTGGAGCTTCATTTGAGGTGGAAAAAACTAGTCTAAGTTTAAGACTATATTTTGTGTAATTAGTAGTCTTGTTGTTAGAATTTAAGAGTACAAATTATATGATAAAATTATAGATTTCTAGTAGATTGGTATTAAAAATTTCTATGGAATAAAAATGTTGCCAAAATGTTATATTTGTTGGATATAAATGATGAGTAAATATTTTAAGGTTTTCTTGAAATAATTGGGATTTACATGTAAATGGTATGTTTCAAGAAGTTGAGTGACAAACATTTTTATGGAATAAAAATGTTTTAAATTTAAATTTTTATCTTGCTAAAGATATTTGGTAGATTAAGTTTGATTTCTTGCAAAAATGAAGATTTATAAAAATGGGACAGTAGTTTGAATTTTTAAGAAATAAAATGTCATATGAGTCTTGAAAATGCATTTTTGCAAAGTATTATGAATTTCTCGATTGAAAAATATATTTAACCCATTTAATAAGATTTTAGGATTTAAAATCCATCTTCTCATGCATATAAACTTGTAGTATTTTCATAATGGATATAAAAATAAGTTTAAAAATAGGTTTTATTAGGTTTAAACATGAAATAAGAAAAATAGAAATTCTAGTCTTTAAGTGTGTGAGAAAAGGGGTTAGGAGTGTGAGAAGTGTAATGTTGGAGAACTACACGTGTTAATAAAAAAAATGGTATTTTCTTATAAAGTAGTCTTATATGTTCAATGATATTTGGAAATGAAAGTAATGAAATAAAGATGTTTTCAACTGAGAAAAATATTACTCCAAAAGGTTAAAAACACTTAAGAAATTAGAGTGGGTAACTTAATGGTATTTTAGAAAACTTAACACTTGTGAAAATGGAGTAAAAGGTGAGTTTGGAAACAAATGGGTAAAATGGTAATTTTACATAATGTGGAATATTTTTATGAAATAAAAATGCTGGAAAGGGTGTTACACCTGATAATCCTAATGAACATGATTTTTGGAATAAAATCAAGGGTAAAGTGTAAAAGACATGAAATGACGATTTTTAAAGTGTAACATAAGTTTGGGTGAAACCCCGAGTTTTGGCTTCGATTGGGTAAAAGGAAAAGTTGTACGATATGGACATTTAATGAATGTGAAAACACGTTTAAAAGGAACTAAAAATTAAGGAAGACCCAAAGCCCTGGGGTGAAATACCCAAAATCATTGGCCAGAGCATATGGCGCACATAGACGACGGTGTGGAGCCCGTTAAAGTATACAGTTATTGCAAGATTTCGAGAAAAAGATAAAGAAATAAGGAACATGTCAAGAAATAGGTTGTGTGGTGAGAATGTGTTAAGATAACTAAACTTGAATGAATTAATAATGTTCCAGTAAAGGTAAAATGGACAAATAAATGTGTAAATTGATTAATGTCCATAAGGTACAAGAAGGTAAAGTAAGTGGATAAATGAGTGGTTAAGCAGCCTAAGAGGTTTAACCCACAATTAACACAAAAGTGTGTTATGAAAGGTTTTCAAAGGATAAATAAGTTTTTCTAACACGGTGTTCGCATGTGTTTAAAGTGTGATTTTCAATGAAAATACTAATGTGGATTGGTTAAAATGGAAAAGGGTGATTTTGGTAAAGAAATGGATTTCGATCGAAACAAGTGGAGTTATTTCAAATATTTAATCGTGTGTGTTAAATAAAGGGATATATGTAAAGGGAAGTCTTTTACAGGATTAAGGTGAATTAATCAAGATAAATAAGGTTTTCGAAAGTAAAACGGCTTCGTGCATTAAGCACGCGTGTGTGTGTTTGTATATGTGTGTGTGTGTACACAAGATAGTTGCATGTGCACGTAGGTATAACGTGTTGAAGTTTTCTTTCTGTTGTTCGATTCTATATTTCATTTATATATTTCCCACTGAGGATTCGACTTACTCCCTCATTTTGTTATGGCAGGTTGGGTGCGATTTCGTATTTTGATAGTGTTATACATGTAAGTACTCTCTTTATTTTATGTTAGTAGCACTGTACTATTGGATTTCGGGGTGTTCCCCATGGGCCCCCCACGCAATTTGACTTGAAATTAGAATCGTATGCTAAATAAGTGAAACGTTAACTAAAATAAAACTGGATTAGCAACATTATATAGGTTGTTCATTGCACTTCACACATAACGCTTGGGTCGGACGGGGTTGACCACGGGTAACCTATAAATCTGGGTTGGGGCATTACACTGGCCAAGTTTATTAAGATTCCTCGAAATTCGCCCATACCAACATGTGTTGAAGGAGAGAGTCCTTTTACAACGCGACTACTTTATGGGTCATTAGCTATGTTTCATAAAACTTACGAAAAGTAAAGTTTTGGAAATGCGAAAATAGAGTATACCAAAACGACGATATATTTTAGAGTAAAGTGAATCTGAAGCGAGAAAAGTATATCTAAGTGAGGATTTAAGGAATTTAAAGAGTATTGAAAATAAATTGTGGATTAACACACTCTAACCCATTAAAACATACATAAGTTGGATTGTGATTCATTGTTTTCACAAAACTGGGTATCCTCGAGTTACAAGAATAAAAAATGGTGGAAAATCAACAAATGGATTATTGAGATTCCTCCAGACGGTGCCAATATGTTATTGTCTAAAACTTGTATGTGGATTAGGTCCTTAGTTTGAATACATTAATCTTAAACTATAACAGATAAGTAGATATGAATCATAGTTACATTGATCGAGAGTTGGTGTTATAGATATATGAAAGAAAATGAAGGAAACCGAATTTACATGGTTCAACCCAAAGTGGTGACTACGTCCACAGGTGCAGTGTTGATTATATTGATTTAAATGGGCAAAAGTCATGGATGAATGATGGTTACAAGCTCTCTTAGTTCACTATAGAATTTGACAATAGTAGGAAAATTATAACTCGATCCCCTACAATAAGGGATTATGTGTTATTTTATATGATGTTAGATGAGAGAGTGTAGCGGGATAGGTGTCATGCCTTTATAGGATAGGCAGTTACACCTTTACATGTTAGGTGGGGGAGGATAATTAGGGATTTTTGTATTCACGCATGATGGAGGAATACTGCATATCTCCCATACGTGCATGTGATGTGACTGCCAATGACGTCATCTTTATCACGTGGTAGGTGCCTGCTCTGATGGTATCAAGTAACAATGTAGATTGTTGTGAGGTAACTAGGCTAGGTTAATCGCTTGTGACATCAGGGACGACCTTGATCATACATGCCGACTAGAAAAGTAGCAGAGCCTACCTCCTTCTGAAAATAGATGGTCCCATAAGTCATGCTTTGATTGGCTCCTGGGTCGCACTATATTCATATTACAACACTAAGTTTGCAAAGGGGAAAATGGATATCATATCTAATTTAAATTTGATTAGTCATTAATGCGCTGAGTCATAAAGACTATCTTGCATTGAAAATAAATTAAGGGATAAATATCTACGAATATTACATGGTAGGGACTATCATCTACTTATCCCATTTAAAGTAAATTATAGAATCTTGGTTGCTTTCTCAGATAATGCTGTTGAGATAGCAAAATACGTTGATTTATGCAATGCATTTTCTTCTTGAAATTATATTAGGGTATTTTGGCATCATATCATGGTAATTTTAGCAATATATTAATGCCATTTTAACATTTCAGGTCATTGTACATTTTATTTCAAAATATCAATATTATTATAAAAATACCTTTATAATGGTATTTTTGTCTCTTAAATTGTATTCATTTTTATGGCTATTTAACTTAAAATTTTAAGAGGTGCTTCGTAAGGCGTGCAAAATATGAATTTTTATGTAAAATATCTAAAAAGTTAAGGGAGAAACACATCTCCCTAAAATGATAGTGCCCAAAATTCGTAGGAATAATAATATATTTTGTGAAAATTCCCACATTAAATACGTGATTCTATGAGTTCAAAATATGACTAGCCTCATTCACTGATCAATACACGTGCGATATTATTGGCCATGTCTTATTCACTGAGCAATTATTATAAATCTTTTTTTATTTACTAATCAATACACAAGTACTTTATCTCATTCGGTTTCAAAAGTTTCTATTGCTACACCTTAATCCTCATTTTTTTTTCGGTGTCAATTTTTTTCTTAAAACAGTGTCGATACTTGATTGTTATCAATTATTTAAAATTTAAAGACTGAAATTAGTTACGTTTTTCAAATCAATGAACAAAATCACATTGTGTCTAAATAATACTCGGTTTGTATTATTTATTACATCAAAATTATTATTTTCTTACAAAATTTAAAAGTCAAATAATAACTTTTAATTTGAGATAGTGGGAGTACCAAACACTAAGGTGTGTAAGTTAATGTTATATGCAAAAGTAAATGTTTATAATTAAGGATATTTATACACCAACCATCTCAAATTAAGATTCCATGTATATAATATGAAAAGTTGAGATACATGAAATGAATGGTGAAGATCAAAACTTAATCACAACTATAAGATTTGGTACATTTGTTTTAAAAATAAGAATAAACCCTCAATTCCGGATAAATGTGTGCACATAAAGTATGGGGTCACGTGGATTATACCAGTAGGAAAATTTTCATGTCTTGTTTAGCAGAGGAGATGCTCCCGCACAATATTATAGGGCAAGCATATCTTATTTAGTGATGATGAAAACAACTCAATGCTTCATCCAAAGGTAGCCCGTGAGTTTTATATGGAGTTTCGAGACTATATGTAGCTAGCAAATGATATTTGGAACGGAAATTGTGTGACATTAACTCATTATCTTATCTTCTATGTAAGCAAACTAAAAAGGTGAGTCAATTGATAGAAAGTCACAACATATGGACCATAATGTTATGAACTCATTGTCACATATTTCCTGTACTACCAAAGATTTGGTCTCGGGCTTAAGGATACCTTATCCCATACGAGATATCTTATACACTTGTGTGAGTGAACTCCTAATTGAGTGGAAGACTTTCTCTCCATATACCCATTACATAGAAGACAATTTTTGCTTTAATAATCTGAAAAATCCAAACAAAATGATGTGATGAGATCCCGACTATATTTTTTATTTCTTAGTGCATTTTGTCTTATATTACTAATTGATTAATAATAGTGCATTCACCAAATGAAATGACACGCTGTTGGGAATTTTTTGAACTTTATGAAGATCATTAGCGAGGTTGGGGTTGAGTTATTTAAAGGAGTTGATGGGCATGATGCCCGATTGGGGAATAATTTGTCCTATTTTATGGAACAGGATTGAGGTGATTATAAGTTCCCGCAGAGGACACCACTAGGGAAGTCACTTAGTCTATTGTAAGAAACCCATGAATAAACTAAAGGATTTCATCTTCACGTCCTGTTATACCTGCAAGTATTTTTATGGTAATGATTTATAGTGGATCATTTGAATAAGGATAAGGAGAATGGGTAAAGTTTTTTACGCTACCTCTATATTTTACATACATGAATGATATTTTACTAGAGACATATGAAACAAAAAAAATGCAAATTGATTTATAAGTTGACTAGTTTAAGGTACTTAATTATAACTAATAAATCCATTAAGGTGTGGGTGTGGAAGAATGAATAAGGACAATAAACTGGATATGTTTGCGTGGTAGTGAAAGGACTTATAATGGATTATAGAGGAAAAAGGTGGCCACCATCGTTTGTCACAATATGTGGTACAATCTTGGAATAAGGTGATAAGTTGTTAGTTATTAAATATCGGATCATTCAACACAAAATAATTGGCTATTTGTGGAGGGGATCCAAGATCTTATATACTTTAGTGAAAGGCTTTAATCTCCTGGTATGGGATATAACATTCTGAACACCCCCATAACATGTGGTGTGACATGAGCATAATATGTGGACAATTTATATTAATCCCGCGTTCGGTTACTCCTTATACACCCCACTACCACCCAATTACAATTTAACATTCACTTCCATGACCATTATTGACTGGGAAATGCTATGTATATTGCCCAAATATAGTGCGTTCAAGGGTGATAATGACCAATACCTCCACCTGGCTACTTGCAGAGGAATCCATAATTGTTGTTCTCATCAACTAACTTTGGAGAATCAAGTGTGCACAAGGAGGTGTTCCACACTTGCCAAGGCCACATACACATAGAGCCCATAAACAACAACTTATTCTAAAGGTTCAACACTAATTCCTCGATATTGGCTGAATCAAATGACACCACCACCAAAAATATGGACACGTTGCTTGACCTAATCAGAGTCGCCAATAATGCCATCGTTCTCTGCAACCTTAACAACAACCAATTTTACAGGAGATATGCTACCTTGGCCTGTAAACGGATCGAATTCGGACCGAATTAGTCAAATCCAAATCCATATTTATTTATGTTAAACGGATTCAGATCCAATCTGATTATCCGACGGATCGAATTAGGTAAATCCAAATCCATATTCCTTTATGTTAAATGGATTCGAATCCGATCCGATTATCCTATTATCCATTCTAATATACTTTTGACCACTTGATTTGCAACATTTTAATTTTCAACTCTTATTTCATAAATTTATTTTGCAAATGTTCCAAAAAAACAAATAATGAAATAAAGAATTATTTTAATATATATTTAAAATATTATTAAATACAATACATATTAATTAAAAATATATTATATATAATTTATGTATATATATATATATTAAAAATATTAATCGGATCGGATTATTAACAGATCGAAGTATATGAATCCAAATTCGCTCCATTTAATAAACGGGTAATCGAGTAATCGGATAATCGAATTTTAGAAATGATCCATATCCACTTAATTGAATCGGATTCGGATTCAGATTTGGATAAAGTTCGATCCATTAATAGGCCGCTACCGACCGCAATACTAGAGATGGTCTCCTTGGTGTCACCAACATCATTACTAGCACAACATCCATAGTGGTTAAAAATGCTATTCTACCAAGGAACACTGATAATGTCAATTTTCATCTCAATCACGCCAGGATATACAATGAGAGAGTCCGCACCATGATTACCGGACAAACATCTAACACTAGTCATAAACCCATAATAGTAGAACATGGAATGCCAACATCTCATTGACGTTGGGCATCACAAACACCTTGACAACTGCGATTCCTTTTATGGCAGAGGCATCCATATTGATTTCAGCTGCCATTACCACGCAAATCGAAAATCTCCAAAAGTAATTATAGTGTGAATATAATACATTAATGTGAACAATATAATCTTAATGTAAATAAGTTCTAGAACTTTCTTTGCTGATTGAATGCAATTTTCCTTGATTTACTCATTGGTCAAGACTCCTTGGTTAGAAAAATAAACCATCCAATTACAATCTTCCACCTGATATTCTCCATTAATTGAATGTAATTTCCTTGATTAAAACCGCTCCACTATCGGTATTGTGTCTTATTGGGTCCCAACCTTATCTCCTGGACTGCCAAGAAATAACCTATTATCTCTTGCTCCAATGTTGAAGCTGAATATCATTTTCTTGCTTATGTCTGCACTGAAACCACTTAGATATCCCACTCAGTAGACGAACTCAACCATATATCTCCTCATCCCATTACAGTATTCAGTGATAACTTCAGTACCACTTACATGGTCTACGATCCCATCTTTTATGCTCGCACCAAACATATTGAGTTGGATTACCACTTCATTTGGGAATGGTTACCGTCCGACACCCACTGTGTTCAGTTTGTCACCTCCCAAGATCAGTTTGCACACATTCTCACCAAAGGGCTTTACAAACATCGCTTTAATCTTCTTCGATCCAACCTTGTCTCTCTTGGACAACAAAGTTAGCGGGGGAATGTTAAATTCCATAAATAATTGTAGTGTCATTACACCAAGATTCTCTTTTAGTAACAAACTAATTTTTAGATTAGTAAAAATATTCTACTGTTACTATTTCGTACGTGAATTTTTCGTTAGCAGTCTAACATATGTGCTACTAACTTTAGTTCAAAATTGTAAAAGTAAATATTAAAAAGGAAACAATATTGACAAGCGATCTAAAGTATTTAGTCCAAAATTTTAAATATTCATTTGACGCCGCTCGCATGTTTTTTTTAATTGTTGATCCTATTATAACAATCACGGGACAAGTGTTATTCTTTGCGAAGAGAAAAATAGACGATTAAAGACAATTACAGGACGATTGATGACATTTTTAACTGATTATGGAACTTAATACAATTTAAAAAAGGGAGGTTTTATATCAACCCCTTAATTTTATCTAACCACCCCAGACAAGATAAATCACCTTATATTAAAGGGACTAGATAAGTTCAATTCAAACACTCTAAAGGAAAATATCTTAATCTTAAGTAACCAACTGAATTCCTGCATAACCAACTGAATCTCTTAAAACGCAGTGTTGTAGACCCAAAATAAAATCTCTTAACCAATTAAATCTCTTAACCTTACGTACCAAAACAAAGGTAGTGTACACACAAGTTTTTTTATTTTAGCAAAACATCAACACAATCATGCACGCTTTCTTTCTTTTTGCCTGAGCAATAATCGTGTGTGTGTGTGTATAGATATATACGATTAATTATTTTTTAACTAGACCTCATACATATAACTAAAAAATATAAACCATTGTTTGGAAGTTTTGCAGAAAAGCAAGAAAGAAGATTATCCCAACAACGTATTTTGAATGATTTTATTAGTAGACAATTATTTAGTTGTTTCGGACATTTTTTTTCTAGTGCGCAAACATTAATTTTTTGAATTGTATAACTTTGTTTTTAAGAATTTAATTGTTACATTTTTCATAATTACGTCATTATTATTTCGTATAATGTTAATTATAAGTATAATTTTTTATCGTTGTTTTAATTTTTTGCATTACTAATTTTTTTCGTGTATTATATGTGTGTTACATGGTGAAAACAGAACCAAACAAAGAAGATCAAAGGTAAATTTACTAAGAAATGATAAAAATAAAAAGAAATAAGAAAGAAAATAAGAGGAATAAAAAACAAGGAAATTAAGTTTGTTGAAAAAGTTAAAAAATCAAAGATGAATGAAATATATAAAAACAAAAGAAGAAGAAAATCATTTAGAGGGTTTTCATATGTGTTTAAAGTATATATATTTTTTTATTTAAATCACTTCATGAAGTAGGGTGGATAAAGTCAACGTAATAATAAGAATATATTAAAATTGTGATGATTAGATAAAATTAGGGGTATATACCAAATAGTCACTCGAACATTTTTCAATACGCATTTAGTCCAAGCCTTCAAAAAGTCATTTACCATGCTGCTGGTGCGGACCTTTACAAGTAAGAGATTAAGGTCTTTTTGGAGGCATGGTAAAGGAATTTTTGGATGATTGGACTAAATGTATATTAAAAAATGTTTGGGAGACTTTTTGTTATTTGACCCATAAAATTAAGAGATCCAAATAAAACCTCCCTTTAAAAAACACGTGATATCTCTCCTTACCAAAACTTTCGAAATTGACTAAACAAAAAACTACGCCTCTTGGTCTAGTGGTATAACTCTCTCACTGAGATAGTCTTGGGGTTGATTGGGTTTGGTCTCTAGTTCGATTCTCGGTAGTTAGGACACCATATGGAATGATTAAAAAAAAACTAAACCATAAAAACATTAGTTTGATAACACACTCCGCTCCGCACACGAAAAAAATGTTGGTGTATTTTCCCTCCCAATTGAAGTGACCTAAAATTCGATCCTTCACTCCCGATCCCAAACGCAATTAGCTCCCCTCTCGTTGATCTATCTCTCTATGGGAATGGTAACATTTTTCTCATAATCTATGTAACAACCCAGGTTTTTGAGCGGCTATTTTATATTATTTTGCCTGATGGGCTAATATTATAAAATTGGGGATGTTGGAGTAAATATTATTTCCCGTGATATTTAGGGGTAATATTTACTATGTTTTGTTTATTTACCGTATGAGAAGGTAAATAGCATTATATTGCGGTATATTGCATCGTTATATGTAAAATGATGGTTATGAATCATATTGAAATTGGAGTATAATTAATGAAATAAAATGAAGTTAGAACACAAATTTTTTTCACGTTATCCCGAATGCCAAAATAGAGGGTGCGGTTGTTTTTAGAATAGTCGAGATAGTCGAAATAAGTGCCAAGTTGTATTTTTGGGTTTCAGACACTTTTGACGCGTTTTGACTCAATTATAAGTGGATACGAGTCATTTTAATGGTGTATTAGCAATTAAAAGAGGGCAATTGTGTTTTAAGACCCGGTTAAGTTCCCCCACCCCCTTTTTATTTCTTCATTTGTGAGAAAAGTCAAAGGAGAGAGAGAGAGAAGAGAGAGTTGGGAGAAATGGAGAGAACATAGAGAAAATGAAGATTTGAGGCCGAAAATCGTTGCCGCCGGAAGAGGATCCGAGACTACAACCTCGAGGCAAGTTTCTTACTTTCTAGATATTGATTTAATGTGATAAATTGCATGTTTAGTTAAGTTTTGGAGATTTAAACCCTAAATGGTTTTTTTTTTATTGATTTTTGGTGTATAACCCTGAAATCTTAGCTTTAATTTGATTTGAGGAATTTATAGTGATTATTAATTGTGTAGAAACCATTTGGGAGAAGTAGTTGTTGTTGATGTTGGTTAAAATAAAAAATTTGGGATTTTGGATATTTTAGGGTTCTTCAACCCGTAGCCCAAATTAGGCAAAAATTGCAGGACCGAATCGATTCGGCCCTAGGGAGAATCGATTTGGATATGGGGAAGGTTACAGGTCTGGGAAACCGAATCGATTCAGTAAGGGGCCGAATCGATTCGGCTAAGGCAGAATGCAAATTTTACTCACCGAATCGATTCGGCTTTGGGCGAATCGATTCACAACCAGGGGCGAATCGATTCGGCCCTAGGGCGAATCGATTCGGTTGCCCTGTTTTGGTGAGATTTTCCTAGTTTGATTTTTAGCCCTTTTTCTTTTAGGTCCAAGGCTTAGGGACCTTCATATGGGAAGTAATGGGAGTCCTAGAGGGATTTTTTGGGTAGAGTAATGTCCTAGGATTATATGGGATGATTAAGCTTACCCCGAGGGCTAGTTTATATAGGTTAATGTCCGAATGATATAGGAAGTTAACCTAAAGATAAATTGGAGAGAAAAATGCAAATGTTGACGCTTTTGGGAGATACTCCTTGAGGGAGGCTTACTTTGAGGGTTTATGAACTCTTGGAGACTAGTTTGAGGATTATGGCACTTTGAGTTTTAGGTCATTCATAAGATATGACGCTAAGAATAAGAAATGTATATTATGAAAATGTGGTACTAATAAATAAGTACAAATGATTTCGAGAATGTAAAATTGGATGTTTTCAAAAGGAAAAAGTATTATTTTTTTTTATAAATGATAATTTATGGATTACACACCTCTCTAAATCGCTATCATAAGGGAAGTTGCGCGCGAGTGGTGAAACCCCCTGACTAATGAGTGCAGGGTGGATATAGTCCCTAGGCTATATGGGCGTTTATTATACTGCGCTGGTTAGGAGATTCTGGGTGTGGTCTTGACTTTCCCGCAGACATATGGCCGCTTCCCGATGTTTGGTAAGTTCTCAAGTTGTCTTGTTTGATAGGCCCTGGAAGATGATAGCCATTTAGGGGCGCGTCCAGTGGGGAAACTCGGAGGGGCAATCTTAGAATCGTTATATGCATAAGAATATAACTATTCTAAATCAAGTTGGACTTGATGTATGATATGCCATAAAGAGCATGATGAAGTGCCACAAAGAGCACAATAAAAATGCCAAAAAGAGCATTTGATGATGATTATATTCCTGATAAGGAAGGTATTTTTACAAAGTGCATAATTGAAATAAAATGCCACAAAGAGCATAAATATTGTGATTATATTTCCATATAAGGAATAGAACCATGAAATCAATAAGTGTAAAGGATGAAATTGTATGGTAAACATTTGATAAATGTTGTACCATTTATATATATATATATTGTTAAAGAATGAAATAGGAATGATGTTTTTAGATGGCAAATGGATATTGTACTTAGAGTTTAATGTATCTCGACGATCAAACTTGCCTAGTAGTAGTGTATCGGGGGGGGTTCCTTGTTTGGATTTCGCTTTGCGAGACACCCCACGCACGAATAAGGGCATAGTGTTGTGACTGGGGAGAAGTTAGCTCTTAGTACTTGGTAACTATAGCTACATTTATATGTATTAATAATGTGCTGAGGGCTTAATGTATCTCAACGATCAACCTTACCTAGTAGTAGTGTATCGGGGGGGTTCCTTGTTTGGATTTCGCTTTGCGAGACACCCCACGCACGAATAAGGGCATAGTGTTGTGACTGGGGAGAAGTTAACCTTTAGTACTTGGATTAGTTAGGACTGGGTCTAATGTATCTCGAGGATCAACCTTGCTTAGTAGTAGTGTATCGGGGGGGTTCCTTGTTTGGATTTCTCTTTGCGAGTCACCCCACGCACGAATAAGAGCATAGTGTTGAGATTGGAGAGAAGTTAGCCTTCTGTTCTTTATTTTAACTTGAGCATCATCATTGATATTGCGCTAGGTTGATTTTAGATCGAGAGGTGAGAAATATTATTATTAATTGCGAGAGATTTACGCACTTAACTGTCATGCATTTTAGTCACATGGGAATCATATCAAACCGGGCCCTGACCCGTCTATATTTCTACGTTTTTGCATATACTCCTTGTCGTACAGGTGCTCTACCACATGGACACCCGTATTTACATTTCCATTCCGGTTGTCATGGAGCTACGGCATATTACGAATGTTGTAGGTTATTTATATTAGACGCTTCTTTCCATTGTACTCTAGTTATGTTCATTTTATTTATTCGGGCGTGTTGCCCCAGTGTTGCACTCACATATTATATTATAAATATGGAAATGTTGTACTCCATGTAACTAATTGTATTGGTCTGTTCACCTACATCTTATTCGGTGATTATTTATTATATTGCCACTCTTTATTCATCCGTTTTTGATACCCACCATTTTTACAAATGGGATTGCCTTAGTGTTTTTCTTTTACTTATTAAATTTTAAATTGACAGTCCGTTTTCTAAAATAATTGGTGGTTATCTTGTACTATTATTTTAATCGGCAGTGATGCTGAGAATGGACCATCTATGATTCCTATGATTATTAGAGTATTGGGCCGGCCACCTATTATTTTAGTAGGCGGGTTGTCACAGATGGTATCAGAGCATTTGGTTCTAGAGTCCTTAGGAATCTGTGGGGATGTATTTCGCTTTCAGCGTTACTTCTGATTTGATATAGAGCCTTAAGAATAAGATCGTTGATTTCTCTTGTGAGATTCCATTCTTCTGTTATGATAAGAGAACCCCGAAAATCTTTTGCGCGTTCGTGTGAGACTTGTAAGTTGTCAGATGAAGGCGTCAAGGAAGGTTATTATGAAGGCGTTGTGAGACGGGATTATTAAGAGCTGTAAGCTGTAGTCAAGGATGAGGGCCGCTTTAGAGGTCGCACCCTTTTGTAGCCTTATCTTATATTGCTACCGCGACTACTAAGTATAGTAGATATAGTTTTTCAAGTGCCGCTGCCAGCAGAGAGTGGTACTAAGCTTGGGACTCCAAACGACATTAAATTGAAAATGGGAGGTCCTTGATGAGGACCACGTATTGAAGTCGGTTGGATTGGAGGAGGTGTAATCTCATTTGATGAGAACATAAGGCCAGAGAGTTTTGGCCTCGAGAGGGGTATAGAAGTGCCCAGGTGCAAGGATTGGAGGGAAATCTTTTCACCCATAAGAGTAAGGTTGAAGGGGAGGAGATGATAGAATTCTCTAGCGTTCATGTGGGTTTCGGTCAGAGGCCGATAGTGAATAAAGGGTGTTACGGTTAAGAAACTATACACCAAAATAAGATTGGTATAAGGAAGAAAGAGCCCTTCGATATAATGATAGGATCACAAATAAGTGTTACTAACACTTCAGGAGAAGTAGTGTTTTTGAGACCCCATCGGTGGACATCCACCCGGGGAAGACTCATAGAATTAAGGCCGGGAAGGCTAGTAGAATGTTCTCTTTGCTAAAAAAAGTTAAGGGAACTATGCGATAAATCGCTAGAGTAGCTAGAGATGGAAGTTTTTGGTTCGGTTCAGACTAGAATTACATGTCTAGGAACCTTTGGAAATGGCCAAAGAGATTGGCAAGTTTATTGGCGGGAATTTCCACCTTAGTCGAGGGTGGGGTATTCCCTATGAGATGGAGTAGTATTGTATAGACCCTAGATTCGGGTGTGTATATCGAGCTTGTGGTAGAGTCTATATGACTTCCAGGATAGGGAAGTTCTATATTTTTCTTTCACTCGTTATGGGGCGAGTGATGATGTGTGTGGTATGTGCTACTTGTATTATATGTAATATACGAGTAGAGATAGTTTGCATTGGTTGGTGCGATAGCAAGCGAATAAATCGCGAGGCTATCCTATTTCTAGTTCTAGATAAGGACTATTTGTTCTATAATATCTCACCTAGATACAGTATTGAGACTTTATAGAGGTGGTTTATGGTATGTAGGTAGTTTTCATATTTTTATTATCTTGCTTTATTTGTTTTGCTTGATTGTTTGCTTACTTTGTTTGTCTTTCTTGTGTATGATGTTGCCTGATCTTCACGACCAACAAGTTAAGGGGATTGTGTGGAGGGTTTCTTGTTTGGATTTCGCTTTTGCGAGACGCTCCACGCATGAACCTTAACGAAGTTGGAAGTGGAGAGATGTTTTTTTTTTCTGTTGGTTGAGTGCTGGGTTGGAAGGTTTAGCCAAGAATCACGTAAATGAGTGATTGAGGGCTAAGTTGATGTGCGATATATGAGCACGATGATAGTTTTTCCTATGATCGATGTGGGGAAGACTAAGATATGAAGTAGAATAGAGACTTCTGGTTATGCCTTAATGAGAAGGTCATCTATAAAAGATGTAATGTATGTATATTTAGATAAAGTATTGTTAGCATCTTACAAAAAGTAAGCGCTCGATCAGTTAAATTTTCATTCTTGTTGTAATGGTAAGACTTAGAGTTACGATTCCATCGATCCCGATCATGTGTCTTTGACCGTTACTTCTCGACGATCGATGATGCGAGGTAGTAGTGTAACGGAAGGATTCCTTATTTGGATTTTTCCTCGGCGAGATGTCCCACGCACGAAACCGAGCTAATGTCGAGAGTTGGTAAAGGTCTTGGACACTAGGGATATAATTAGGATATACTTATACGAATCGATTAGGATAGATAGATTGACTTTAGGATTATTAGGATGTAGGGCCTTTAGGGCATGTAACGTGGTTTTAGGAAGGCGGTGAGGAGTTGACCACAATAGGTTTGTGGGTTAACTCTAAGTGGGATTAAGTCCCTAGAACAGAGAAGTTTGGATCTTTAGTGGTTTGGAACAGTAGGCTATAGAAGGTGAGGCCTTTCTTAGATAGAGCGTTACGTCGGTAGCCTATCTTCATTGGAGTTGAAGTATGAGTTAACTTTTTCTCCTGCACTCGTGTTGTTAAGATCGAGAGTGGATTTAACGAACGAGTCTTTGCCAGGAACGGGAAGTATTAATACTGTAGCATGAACCCATTAGTTCTGCGTCTCACAGACGTAAATTCTATGAGAAGTATTATCCCCCGCTCGATTTAGAATTCGTAGCGGTAGTGTTTTCCTTAAAGAATAGAGGTACTACTTCCTGGGCAGGAAATTGGATATTCCCTTTTCGCTAAGGACATGCGGATGGGAGTAGTAGCCTTTATGGATTGAAATTTCCTTACAATTGTTCGGATCGTTTCTTGTAAGTAGGGTGCCGAGATGTGTAGGTATCTCCTTCCGAAGTAGAAAGGTAGGATAGATAGTTCAAGAGGAACGATTAGGTGCTATATTAGAGCACGAAGAATGTAGACCTAGATCGAATAGTGATGACCTTAATCCGAGTCCAAAAAGGGACGCCATTTTTTACCAAGGGGTTTGTTAGGAATGATAGAACGATAGTTTAGTGTAGTATACCTTTATATGGTTATACTATATGCCTGAATTTTGAGGGCAAAATTCCCTCTTAAGGGGGGGAGCATGTAACAACCCAGGTTTTTGAGCGGCTGTTTTATATTATTTTGCCTGATGGGCTAATATTATAAAATAGGGGATGTTGGAGTAAAAATTATTTCCCGTGATATTTAGGGGTAATATTTACTATGTTTTGTTTATTTACCGTATGAGAAGGTAAATAACATTATATTGCGGTATATTGCATCGTTATATGTAAAATGACGGTTATGAATCATATTGAAATTGGAGTATAATTAATCAAATAAAATGAAGTTAGAACACACAATTTGTTCACGGTATCCCGAATGCCAAAATAGGGGGTGCAGTTGTTTTTAGAATAGTCGAGATAGTCGAAATAAGTGCCAAGTTATATTTTTGGGTTTCGGGCACTTTTGACGCGTTTTGACTCAATTAAGTGGATACGAGTCATTTTAATGGTGTATTAGCAATTAAAAGAGGACAATTGTGTTTTAAGACCCGGTTAAGTTCCCCCACCCCCTTTTTCTTTCTTCATTTGTGAGAGAAGCCAAAGGAGAGAGAGAGAGAGAGAGAAGAGAGAGTTGGGAGAAATGGAGAGAAAATAGAGAAAATGAAGATTTGAGGCCGGAAATTGTTGCTACCGGAAGAGGATCCGAGACAACAACCTCGAGGCAAGTTTCTTACTTGCTAGATGTAATACCCCGCATTTTTATCGATATTTATTTATGGGAGGAATTAAATTAAATGTGAATTAATTGAGAATTAATCCGGATAAAATACTAACGAGATGTGAGTTGGTATTTGATTATAAAGTGTATATATGGCAATATATGAATATTGAAAATATTGAAGTTGTCGCGAGGCTGAAATACGACAATTTGGAAAATTTAGCTGGGACGCACGTGACAGTCGCGTCAGGAATGTAATTATTTGAATTAAAAAGTTAATTTTATTTTTATCAACCGTATGGTCATTTTGAGTGCGCCAACGAGTCCGGAAGGGTCGAAATAGTCAGAAAATACTAGCCGGGGGTTTAGTTTGGGTCTCGGGGCATTTTTAGGCCATACCGGCAACCCAAAAGGGTAGTTTGGTAATTTCGGAATTTTGGGAATTAAAACCCACGAAAATTAGAAGTTAAAATCTGATTTAGTTTTGACCCACTAAACGCACTAACAACACTAAATGACTCAATGGGCTACGGGAGTTATTGGAAGAAATTTTAAGAGGTTCCTAAGGCAACCTCTAAACCACCATTGTCATCTTGGAGAAGAACTTGTAGAGAGAGAAAGAGAGAGGAGAATTCTGCAGAGAGAGAGAAAGCAAGTCAACCTTCTTCAACCAACAACAAAAATCTGAAGAACATAAGGCAAGTGATTTAGTTACAATTGATTCAATGAATGTGTTCTTCCATGTTTAGTGTAATTATCGAATTTTGTCTTGGAAGATTGATATAGACCCATGAATTTGAGGATTAAACTAATAAACCATGTTAGGAATTGCATGTAGACATATTCTGGACGAATTATGAATCCAAAACATAATACTTGATGATCTAAAAACGGATTAAAGAAGAGAATTACTGTTGTTCTTGAAAGAAATAGAAAACTGGGGTTCTTGAGGATGTTTTGATCTAAATAAGGCCTTTGGGTGATGATTAATTAGTTTTAGAACGTTAACAATGTTGTAGGATGATTATTTGATGATATTATAACGTTAGAATGAAGTTTCATGCATTGTAATGAATTTTTGGGACGATTTGAGGACTGCAAAATAAAGCAGTCCATAGTCTATCTTGTGCAATCGATCGATCGACATTCATCAGTCGATCGATCGACCACCATCGATCGATCGATGTTCAAGGTCGATCGATCGACCTTCCCAGAATGAGTAAAATTTTCCTTAGTTAAATTTTAATGATGTTAACCCTTAGAAAATTATTATTGGAGACTTTATGAATATCTTTAGACTTAAGGAAGACCAGTAGGTATGGTTATAAAATTTGGACCTTAATTAGAATTCAATTTGAGAAATTATTCTAAAATCTAATGAAATTCGATGAGTGAGATAATATTAGGGTTAAAAGAGTAAATTTGAATAATTTGATGAAATGAGGTTTGGGGCAGAAGTAAGGACCTTAAGAATAATGATGTTATATGTGGGAATAATAGGAAACTCAATAATCCCTTTGAGATAGGTTTTAAGTACAAGAAACTATGACGTGAAATGTGTCGACAGTCTACACTATATATTATCGGAAGACTTAAAATGTATAAAATTGGAATAATGGTATAAGGATGTAGAATATACCTTTATTAATATTGAGACATCTAAGATGTGTGAATGCTTAGTATATAACTTATGTGTATGACAACCTACCATACTTGCTATCACGGGAGGTTTGCGTTCGCTTAGGGCCATCTAATCTTTGTGTGCCTACGGGGGGATTAAGATCGGTACCTCGAGGACATAGGTCAAAGAAGGACTTATTGGGAAGTTAATAAGTCTGCTGATCATGGGAGCGTAGGTATGTGCGTGACCCATGTGATGTGACTGTGTTCGCCTCCATTGTTTATGATTTGCTATTATCTGAGAACGATTCCCGAGAGATTCGGAATTCGTGATCCTTATGTACGTGATGTACCGGGATGGATAGCAGAGTATGTGTGCACCTAAGCTTAGTCTCGGGGTGCTAGTATTGTATATTTATGTTGAGAATAATATACGGTTAATTGAAAAGAATTGTCATGTTTAATTGTGAGTATGATTATTGTAACGTTATGAAAAGATAAAAAGGGGATATATACCAGTAAATGGTTTTATTAATAATTGGGAATCCGAGAATTAAAGTAGAACTCTCTATTTAATTGTTAAGGTTGGAATTAAAGCGTGAACCGAGTAGATATGTTAGAAACTCTTTTGAACTAGATAGATATGAGAAACACTTGAATGGGTACGGGAACGTTAGGAGTGCACAGTTAGACGAGAGGTGAGTATTTCATGCGAGAGCACGTCCTAACATGTATTTTGCATTCATTGTTTTAATGTTATTAAAGCACTTGCTGTTTTTAAAACTATTCTCCACATTCGGGCTCTGACCCGTTTGCTTTCAAATATATCTTTTTGTAAAAACCTTTTTAGGTGCCCAGCCACAAGGACACCATGCATAGGAATTCTATTCAGGTGACGAGCTGTAGCTGTTGTGGAAGTTACAGGGCCTTGACAGTAGACGCCTCCTTTCTAGTCTTGACTCCATATTCAGTTTCATCATTTATAGGGCATGTTGCCCATTTCCTTTTGAGACATTTTATATCTCAGTTATTCAGACTTTGGTTTGTAATTAATTCAGGATGCAGACTTGTTTATTCATTTCATTATTGGGATTGTTGTGAGGAGTATTTCCTCCGGACTCATTATTATATCGGTTGGTTATTCTTTTGTGACTTTACTGTGATTGGTTATGTCAACCTTTATATTTATTATTGCATGTTAATCAGATTTAATTTAAAATTTGACATCTCACTTTTCATATACTAGGTGGTTAGTAATTATTAAAATGTTTTCGACAGTGATGCTATTAACTGAACCAACTTGGCATTTTGTATTAATTTAATAAAGAAGTAGCTACCCGGTATTTAATTAGTCGGGGTGTCACAGGTGGTATCAGAGCATCAGGTTCTAGTGTCCTTTAGGATCTGTACGGCTTGTTATGTTTCCACTGAGCTTTCTTTGATGTAGAGCCCTATATTTTAGGACTGTTGTATTATTTTGTGTATGCTTTGCTCTTCAGCTATTTTGAGTAAATAACTACGAACTTATATACTTTACTCTCATTTCAGATGCCTCCACGACGTGCGCAGCGAGTTCCTAGGGATGCAACGCCAGAGCCACAGCCCGCACCAGTTCAGGGCACTATGAATACCGCCGAGGTTGCAGCTATTGTAGCCCAAGCGGTAAATACCGCCCTAGCCGTTGTATAGCAGGCACCACCCCAGCTCAGGCTCATGCATTCCCGTCTGCTTGGGAACGCGTCTGTGATGCTTTTCAGAAAGCACACCCGCCGGAGTTCGCAGGTAGCTCCGATGTTGTGGTATCTAGTCAGTGGAGGAAGGATATTCAGAGGCACCTGAGGATGTATGAGTGCACCGATGTTCAGAAGAAGATACTAACTACTTTCAAGCTAGTAGGTTCTGCATTGCAGTGGTGGGAGTCCATTACCACCGCATGGGAGATGGACACTCTCACTATACAGGAGTTTTGGGTGCGGTTAGATCGCAAATATTTTCCGTCAGCTGTTCACACGGAGATGAGAATGAAGTTGATGAACCTCAAGCAGGAGGGAAAGACTGTGGCCGAGTATGAGGCCGAATTCACTAACTTACTAAACATTGTTCCGGATGAGATACCGACGGAAGAGAAGAAGATTCAAAAGTTCACAGATGGATTGACTTGGAGGATCCGTCAGCATTTGTTAGGGAATCTCTCTTTAGTCACTTACTCTGATGTGGTTAACGTTGCACTGCTACACTGTCAGGATCATCTCTTTCACATGTCTGAGAGCAAGATATCAGGGGAGTCCAACCATCAGGGCAGGACCAGGGGAAATGGTGCCAGCGGGGCACATTCTGCTCAGGGACAGTACAGGCAGGGTGACCAGGGTTCCCAATGGGGGGATCCTAAGATATTCAGATCTGGGGGATTCAAAAGTGGACATGGAGGTTTCAGGCAGGGCCATCAGGGTCCGAACGGCCATTAGGTCCAGCAGGGTCAGAATGGTCAGCACCAGATTCAGCAGGGCCAGCACGGCCAGGGGAGGAATGCTAACGGCCGACATCCGGGACAGCGAGGGGGAAACTTCCCGGGGAAGTGTTATGTTTGTGGCAAGACTGGCCATAAATGCCAGGATTGTCCTGATAGGGGCAGGGCCCCACAGCAGCAGCAGCAGGGTGCTCGACACGAGCCACAGAGGCTTATGTTTCCCGCCGCCCTCCCAGCACCACCACAGATGGCAGCACTACCACCCATTCCAGCGGTCCCAGTCCAGCAGGGACAGCTTCAGTATGGGAGAGTGTACCGGCTTCAGCATGCCGCAGCCCCACAGGATCCACCGGCCATTAAGGGTGTGTTCTCTATTCAGGGGACTATGGGGCGTATTTTATTTGACACGGGGGACACACATTGTTTCATTGCCATGAGATTTTCACGCACTATTGGGTTATTAGACACCGCAGAGAGCACCGCTACTTGTGTAGACTCACCGTTGAGTAGGGCTTCCATGATTTCTCTTATGTGTAGAGGTGTGGGTATAGAGATCGGGAGGTTTACTTTACCCGCTGATATGTTAGTGTTAGAGATGACCGAGTATGATGCCATTATTGGTATGGATTGGCTAGTTGCGTACCGAGCCATGATTGACTGTTTTAGTAGGAGTATTATCTTTGCCATTCCCGGGCAGGAGATGTTTTTAGTGGCGATGCCTCGCCCTGAGGGAGGATCGTCTACTCATTTATACTACATAAAGGAGGAGACCTCTAAGGAAGTGGTGATACCACTTGATTCGATACCCGTTGTTAGTGAGTTCGCCAATGTATTTTAGGATATACCTGGACTACCTCCGAGTAGGGAGATAGATTTTGTGATTGATTTGACGTCGGGCACTCAGCCTATTGCCCACGCACCTTACCGTATGGCTCCAGCTGAGATGAGAGAGTTACGGGATCAGATTGAGCAGTTGTTGGGTCAGGGGTTTATCCGAAGGAGTACTTCACCGTGGGGTGCCCCTGAGTTATTTGTAAAGAAGAGGGATGGATCGTTGAGGTTGTGTGTAGATTACCGGGAGTTGAATAAAGTCACGTTACGGAATAAGTATCCGTTGCCCCGAATCGATGACTTATTCGACCAGCTAAGAGGAGCTTCTTTCTTCTCAAAGATTGATTTACGATCAGGATACCATCAGTTGCGTATAAGGGAAGAGGACGTCTCGAAGACTGCTTTCTTAACGAGATATGGTTCCTACGAGTTTCGGGTTATGCCTTTTGGCTTGACCAACGCTCCAGCCGTGTTTATGGAGTTGATGAATAGGGTGTTCAGAGAGTTCCTAGACCAGTTCGTCATTGTTTTCATTGATGACATTCTGGTTTACTCCCAGACAGAGGAGGAGCACGCCGAGCATTTGAGGCAGGTTTTGCAGACGCTACGTCAGAACGAGCTGTATGCAAAGTATGAGAAGTGTGGGTTTTGGCTGAAGGAGTTTGTGGGGCATATTATATCGGACCGGGGGATATCTGTTGATCCGGGGAAGGTATCCGCGGTGAGGGAGTGGGGACAGCCCACGACACCGACTGAGATCCGTAGTTTCTTGGGCTTAGCAGGATACTACAGGAGGTTTATTCGGGGTTTCTCCAAGATAGCGGGTCCCATGACACATCTGACTCGTAAGGGTGTGCCATTCATCTAGAGTGATGCATGTCAGTTGGCATTCGATGAGTTGAAGGACAAATTGACCTCAGCACCTGTGTTAGCATTACCGAGACCGGGAGTTGAGTATCTAGTTTACACCGATGTGTCCTTACAAGGACTTGGAGGTGTATTGCAGCAGGAGAGTCAGGCCATAGCTTATGCTTCCCGTAAGCTTAAGCCTCACGAGAAGAATTACCCCACCCATGACTTGGAGTTAGCGGCAGTGGTATTTGCCCTTCGGATTTAGAGACATTATCTTTTGGGGGAGAAGTTTCATTTGTTCATGGACCACAAGTCCCTACAGTACTTGTTCACGCAGAAGGAGTTGAATATACGGCAACGGAGGTGGCTTGAGTTTGTGAAGGACTATCAGTTTGATATCCAATATCACCCGGGGAAGTCTAACGTGGTAGCAGACGCGTTGAGCCGTAGACCAGTACATGAGGTGGCAGGGGTGTGGAAGGCAAAGTGGAAGGAGTTGGGACACCAGGATGCAGTGGCCCGATCATTCATGTCTGTGATGACTGTTACACCGCAGATTTTCACAAAGGTGGTACAGGCACAGGCAAATGACTCGTTCTGTCAGGAACAGATAGTTCGATTACTAGCAGAGGGAGACGAGTCCTATACCGTTAGCTCAGACAGGGGATTACGCTTCAATGGGAGACTGGTAGTTCCGGAAGGGGAGGAATTATGACACGAAGTGATGGCAGAGTCGCACGGCTCACGGTTCGCGGTACATCCCGGTGGGAACAAAATATACCAAGACATGAGACGTCAGTATTGGTGGAGCGGGATGAAGAGAGATATTGCCGTGTTTGTTTCTAAATGCGCCACTTGTCAGCTGGTAAAAGTGGACCATCAGAGACCGGCAGGACTTCTACAGCCATTAGAGGTCCCGATGTGGATGTGGGAGAGCATCTCCATGGACTTTATCACGGGGTTACCTACGTCACAGAGGGGTCACGACTCCATTTGGGTAATTGTGGACAGGTTGACCAAAGTTGCTCATTTTCTACCCGTAAGGATAGACTACACTACGGGACAGTATGCCCAGCTTTTTATTACAGAAATAGTGAGACTTCACGGTGTGCCCCTAAATATTGTGTCTGACCGAGACAAGATATTTGTTTCACGGTTTTGGGAGAGTTTTCAGGAGGCCATGGGCACGGATTTGCGGTTGAGTACGACATATCACCCGCAGACCGATGGGCAAACCGAATGTACAAATCAGATGTTGGAGGACATGTTGCGTATGTGCATCATTGATTTTGGGGGTGGATGGGAGCAGTATCTTCCACTGGTGGAGTTTGCTTACAACAACTCCTACCAGTTCACCATTGGCATGGCTCCATTTGAGGCGTTGTACGGTAGACCTTGTCGTTCCCCAGCATGTTGGTTGGAGGTGGGGGACAACAAACTACTTGGGCCGGAAGTGATTCAGGATACTTAGGCAAGGATATAATTGATACGGAGTCGCATTCGGGTAGCTCAAGATCGGCAGAAGAGCTATGCTGATGCGAAGAGGTTCTTCAGGGAGTTCCAAGTGGGGGACCAGGTTTTACTCAGAGTATCTCCTATGAAGGGGATTATGCGATTTGGGAAGAAGGGGAAGTTGACACCGAGATACGTGGGACCATTTCCTATCATCGAGCGGATTGGGTATGTTGCGTATAGACTTGGGTTACCGGAGCATTTACACAGGATTCATGATGTTTTTCATATTTTCTCGCTAAGGAAATATCTTAGAGATGATTTGGCTCATTCTCACATTGCTTTGGAGGACATCGATCTCCAGCCCGATAGCTCCTACGAGGAGGGGCCGATTGTTATTTTGGACCGAAGTGAGCGGAAACTGCGGTCAAAGATAATTCCGTTAGTACGTGTTCAGTGGCGGCATCATAATGCCGAGGAGTCCACATGGGAGCGCGTGGATGAGATGTGCGAACGTTATCCAGAGATGTTTTTACCAGGTACTTTTTAGTTCCGAATTTCGGGACGAAATTCTGTTATTAGGGGGGAAGTATGTAATACCCCGCATTTTTATCGATATTTATTTATGGGATTAATTAAATTAAATGTGAATTAATTGAGAATTAATCCGGATAAAATACTAATGAGATGTGAGTTGGTATTTGATTATAATGTGTACATATGGCAATATATGAATATTGAAAATATTGAAATTATCGCGAGGCTGAAATACGACAATTTGGAAAATTTAGTTGGGACGCACGTGACAGTCGCGTCAGGAATGTAATTATTTGAATTAAAAAGTGAATTTTATTTTTATCAACCGTATGGTCATTTTGAGTGCACCAACGAGTTCGGAAGGGTCGAAATAGTCAGAAAACACTAGCCGGGGGTTTAGTTTGGGTCCCGGGGCATTTTTAGGCCATACCTGCAACCCAAAAGGGTAGTTTGGTAATTTCGGAATTTTGGGAATTAAAACCCACGAAAACTAGAAGTTAAAATCTGATTTAGTCTTGACCCACTAAACCCACTAACAACACTAAATGATTCAATGGGCTACGGGAGTTATTGGAAGAAATTTTAAGAGGTTCCTAAGGCAACCTCTAAACCACCATTATCATCTTGGAGAAGAACTTGTAGAGAGAGAAAGAGAGAGGAGAATTATGCAGAGAGAGAGAAAGCAATTCAACCTTCTTCAACCAACAACAAAAATCTGAAGAACATAAGGCAAGTGATTTAGTTACAATTGATTCAATGAATGTGTTCTTCCATGTTTAGTGTAATTATCGAATTTTGTCTTGGAAGATTGATATAGACCCATGAATTTGAGGATTAAAACTATAAACCATGTTAGGAATTGCATGTAGACATATTCTGGACAAATTATGAATCCAAAACATAATACTTGATGATCTAAAAACGGATTAAAGAAGAGAATTACTGTTGTTCTTGAAAGAAATAGAAAACTAGGGTTCTTGAGGATGTTTTGATCTAAATAAGGCCTTTGGGTGATGATTAATTAGTTTTAGAACGTTAACAATGTTATAGGATGATTATTTGATGATATTATAACGTTAGAATGAAGTTTCATGCATTGTAATGAATTTTTGGGACGATTTGAGGACTGCAAAACGAAGCAGTCCGTAGCCTATCTTGTGCAATCGATCGATCGACATTCATCAGTCGATCGATCGACCACCATCGATCGATCGATGTTCAAGGTCGATCGATCGACCTTCCCAGAATGAGTAAAATTTTCCCTAGTTAAATTTTAATGATGTTAACCCTTAGAAAATTATTAATGGAGACTTTATGAATATCCTTAGACTTAAGGAAGACCAGTAGGTATGGTTATAAAATTTGGACCTTAATTAGAATTCAATTTGAGGAATTATTCTAAAATCTAATGAAATTTGATGAGTGAGATAATATTAGGGTTAAAAGAGTAAATTTGAATAATTTGATGAAATGAGGTTTGGGGCAGAAGTAAGGACCTTAAGAATAATGATGTTATATGTGAGAATAATAGGAAACTTAATAATCCCTTTGAGATAGGTTTTAAGTACAAGAAACTATGACGTGAGATGTGTCGATAGTCTACATTATATATTATCTGAAGACTTAAAATGTATAAAATTGGAATAATGGTATAAGGATGTAGAATATACCTTTATTAATATTGAGACATCTAAGATGTGTGAATGCTTAGTATATAACTTATGTGTATGACATACCTACCATACTTGCTATCAAGGGAGGTTTGCATTCGCTTAGGGCCATCTAATCTTTGTGTGCCTACGGGGGGATTTAGATTGGTACCTCGAGGACATAGGTCAGAGAAGGACTTATTGGGAAGTTAATAAGTCTGCTGATCATGGGAGCGTAGGTATGTGCGTGACCCATGTGATGTGACTGTGTTCGCCTCCATTATTTGTGATTTGCTATTATCTGAGAACGATTCCTGAGAGATTCAGAATTCGCGATCCTTATGTACGTGATGTACCGGGATGGATAGCAGAGTATGTGTGCACCGCAGCTTAGTCTCAGGGTGCTAGTATTGTATATTTATGTTGAGAATAATATACGGTTAATTGAAAAGAATTGTCATGTTTAATTGTGAGTATGATTATTGTAACGTTATGAAAAGATAAAAAGGGGATATATACCAGTAAATGGTTTTGTTAATAATTGGGAATCCGAGAATTAAAGTAGAACTCTCTATTTAATTGTTAAGGTTGGAATTAAAGCGTGAACCGAGTAGATATGTTAGAAACTCTTTTGAACTAGATAGATATGAGAAACACTTGAATGGGTACGGGAACGTTAGGAGTGCACAGTTGGACGAGAGGTGAGTATTTCATGCGAGAGAACGTCCTAACATGTATTTTGCATTCATTGTTTTAATGTTATTAAAGCACTTGCTGTTTTTAAAACTATTCTCCACATTCGGGCTCTGACCCGTTTGCTTTCAAATATATCTTTTTGTAAAAACCTTTTTAGGTGCCCAGCCACAAGGACACCATGCATAGGAATTCTATTCAGGTGACGAGCTGTAGCTGTTGTGGAAGTTACAGGGCCTTGACAGTAGATGCCTCCTTTCTAGTCTTGACTCCATATTCAGTTTCATCATTTATAGGGAATGTTGCCCATTTCCTTTTGAGACATTTTATATTTCAGTTATTCAGACTTTGGTTTGTAATTAATTCAGGATGCAGACTTGTTTATTCATTTCATTATTGGGATTGTTGTGGGGAGTATTTCCTCCAGACTCATTATTATATCGGTTGGTTATTCTATTGTGACTTTACTGTGATTGGTTATGTCAACCTTTATATTTATTATTGCATGTTAATCAAATTTAATTTAAAATTTGACATCTCACTTTTCATATACTAGGTGGTTAGTAATTATTAAAATATTTTCGACAGTGATGCTATTAACTGAACCAACTTGACATTTTGTATTAATTTAATAAAGGAGTAGCTACCCGGTATTTAATTAGTCGGGGTGTCACACTAGATATTGATTTAATGTGATAAATTGCATGTTTAGTTAAGTTTTGGAGATTTAAACCCTAAATGGGGTTTTTTTGTTGATTTTTGGTGTATAACCCTTAAATCTTAGCTTTAATTTGATTTGAGGAATTTATAGTGATCATTAATTGTGTAGAAACCATTTGGGAGAAGTAGTTGTTGTTGATGTTGGTTAAAATAAAAAATTTGGGATTTTGGAGATTTTAGGGTTCTTTACCCCGTAGCCCAAATTGGGCAAAGTTGCAGGACCGAATCGATTCGGCCCTAGGGCGAATCGATTCGGATTTGGGAAGGTTACAGGTCTGGGAAACTGAATCGATTCAGTAAGGGGTCGAATCGATTCGGCTAAGGCAGAATGCAAATTTTACTCACCGAATCGATTCGTCTTTGGGCGAATCGATTCGCAACCAGGGGCGAATCGATTCGGCCCTAGGGCGAATCGATTCGGTTTCCCTATTTTGGTGAGATTTTCCTAGTTTGATTTTTAGCCCTTTTTCTTTTAGTTCCAAGGCTTAGGGACCTTCCTATGGGAAGTAATGGGAGTCCTAGAGGGATATTTTGGGTAGACTAATGTCCTAGGATTATATGGGATGATTAGGCTTACCCCGAGGGCTAGTTTGTATAGGTTAATGTCCGAATAATATAGGAAGTTAACCTAAAGATAAATTGGAGAGAAAAATGCAAATGTTGAGGCTTTTGGGAGATACTCCTTGAGGGAGACTTACTTTGAGGGTTTATGAACTCTCAGAGACTAGTTTGAGGTTTATGGCACTTCGAGTTTTCGGTCATTCATAAGATATGACGCTAAGAATAAGAAATGTATATTATGAAAATGTGGTATTAATTAATAAGTACAAATGATTTCGAGAATGTAAAATTGGATGGTTTCAAAAGGAAAAAGTAATGTTTTTTTTATAAATGATAATTTATGGATTACACACCTCTCTAAATCGCTATCATAAGGGAAGTTGCGCGCGAGTGGTGAAGCCCCCTGACTAATGAATGTAGGGTGGATATAATCCCTAGGCCATATGGGCATTTATTATACTGCGCTGGTTAGGAGATTCTGGGTGTGGTCTTGACTTTCCCGCAGACATCTGGCCGCTTCCCGACGTTTGGTAGGTTCCCAGGTTGTCTTGTTTGATAGGCCCTGGAAGATGATAGCCATTTAGGGGCGCGTCCAGTGGGGAAACCCGGAGGGGCGGTCATAGAATCGTTATATGCATAAGAATATAACTATTCTAAATCAAGTTGGACTTGATGTATGATATGCCATAAAGAGCATGATGAAGTGCCACAAAGAGCACAATAAAAATGCCACAAAGAGCATTTGATGCTGATTATATTCCTGATAAGGAAGGTATTTTTACAAAGTGCATAATTGAAATAAAATGCCACAAAGAGCATAAATATTGTGATTGTATTTCCTGATAAGGAATAGAACCATGAAATGAATAAGTGTAAAGGATGAAATTGTATGGTAAACATTTGATAAAATGTTGTACCATTTATATATATATTCCTAAAGAATGAAATAGGAATGATGCTTTTAGATGGCAAATGGATATTATACTTAGAGTTTAATGTATCTCGACGATCAAGCCTAGTAGTAGTGTATCGGGGGGGGGGGGGGTTCTTTGTTTGGATTTCGCTTTGCGAGACACCCCACGCACGAATAAGGGCATAGTGTTGTGACTGGGGAGAAGTTAGCTCTTAGTACTTGGTAACTTGTGCTACATTTATATGTATTAATAATGTGCTGAGGGTTTAATGTATCTCGACGATCAACCTTGCCTAGTAGTAGTGTATCGGGGGGTTCCTTGTTTGGATTTCGCTTTGCGAGACACCCTACGCACGAATAAGGGCATAGTGTTGTGACTAGGGAGAAGTTAACCTTTAGTACTTGGATTAGTTAGGACAGGGTCTAATGTATCTCGAAGATCAACCTTGCTTAGTAGTAGTGTATCGGGGGGGTTCCTTGTTTGGATTTCTCTTTGCGAGACACCCCACGCACGAATAAGAGCATAGTGTTGAGATTGGAGAGAAGTTAGCCTTCTGTTATTTGTTTTAACTTGAGCATCATCATTGATACTGCACTAGGTTGATTTTAGATCGAGAGGTGAGAAATATTATTGTTAATCGCGAGAGATTTACGCACTTAACTGTCATGCATTTTAGTCACATGGGAATAGTATCAAACCGGGCCCTGACCCGTCTATATTTCTATGTTTTTGCATATACTCCTTTCCGTATAGGTGCTCTACCGTATGGACACCCATATTTACATTTCCATTCCGGTTGTCATGGAGCTATGGCATATTGCGGATGTTGTAGGTTATTTGTATTAGACGCTTCTTTCCATTGTACTCTAGTTATGTTCAGTTTATTTATTCGGGCGTGCTTCCCCAATGTTGTACTCACTTATTATATTGTAAATATGGAAATGTAATAGTCGGTGTAACTAATTGTATTGGTCTGTTCACCTACAGCTTATTCGGTGATTATTTATTATATTGTCACTCTTTATTCATCGGTTTTTGATACCCACCGTTTTTACAAATGGGATTGTCTTAGTGTTTTTCTTTTACTCATTAAATCTTAAATTGACAGTCCGTTTTCTAAAATAATTGGTGGTTATCTCGTACTATTATTTTAATCGACAGTGATGTTGAGAATGGATCATCTATGATTCCTGTGATTATTAGAGTATTGGGCTGGCCACCTATTATTTTAGTAGGCGGGTTGTCACAATCTATTCATATATTTATCACTTTTATATGATGTTATATTGATTTGCTCTAATCTATTTATAGAGTTTATCTGAACAATTTACTATGTTGTGGCGTTTGTTTGATGCAGTTTTAACACAATAATAATCAATTTTGATTAAGTGCTATATTTTAGTTTTTAGTTGTTTTAGTTTTGTTGTCCTCTACTCATAATAATAACAAACCCTAGGTTTATAAACAAGAGGACTGTGGTGTTTTGGCTACTACGGCAGCTTAGAAGTGAAAAAAGTGGGTTAATTACATTTTGACCCCTCAAACTTTACCCTTTATTTTCACTTCACCACCCCTACTTTTATTTTCTACACTAACCCCACTAAACTTTTTTAAATGATCAAATTACCCCAAACCCTAACGGTGTTATGTTCTGGATGGAAAATTAGTCACAAGAGGGTATTTGAGTACAAAAATATCCACATGTGCTACGCAGATGATCAATCTTTTTTCTAGAACATAACACCATTAGTGTTTGGGGGTGATTTGAGCCGGTTTAAAAGTTTATGGGGTTTAATGTGGAGAATAAAAGTAGGGGTGATGAAGTGAAAATGATGGTAAAGTTCGAGGGGTCAAAATGTAATTAACCCCAAAAAGGTATTGTGGTGATGCTAAAGGTTTCATTGAGGTGACGACGTTTGTGGTAATGAAATTGCACACCAAAGATGAGGCCAAAGAGGGAGAGAAAGATCCCTAGAAGAAAGTTGTGGCCAAAGGGGAACCTTCGCTTGAACTTCTTAGTGGACATCAATTTGGTTTATGATAAAATGTGAATTGAGAAACAATTATGGAGATATCTCAAGTGGGAAACAACCATCAGTAATTATTTACATCAACATAATTCAGGTTATTATAATTACTAGAATTTGAATCAGAGTCCAACAAAGCTAATAAGTTTCAATAATGTGAAAAAGCATAAAAGTCTTCAAATTTTTGGTGTCAATATAATTTTGTTGTCAATATCAGGGGTGACTTTGAGCATGTGCTAAGCGAGCGATTGCACAGGGGGGCCCCGTTGGTCTATTTTTTTTTACTTATATATTGAGGGTCCGTTTTTATATCAATACACATAAAAGGGGTCTATTTTACATTTTTTGCACGGGACCTTGTCAATTTTTATCATTTCCAGGACCGGCCCTGGTTAATATCTCCTTATACCCTATGAAGCATATGTTGACAAACACAACTAATTTTTTTTATAAATAATAATAATAACATGAGTCACACGCGGGGGGGGGGGGGGGGGGGAGCCTACAACATGGGCTTGTGAGATCAAGAGTTCAAATCAACGGAGGGTAAAAATGTAATATTGAGGATTAGTGAGGTGCTCTTAGAGGCTTGCATACCCTGAGTTAATAATAATAATGTTAATAATTATAATAATACCCGCTTTCAAAAAGAGAAAAAAAGGACAATTCTAGGCCGACACATAAAAGTATACACATTTTGCAAACACATTGGCGTGTCGCATTTGCATTGGTTCGTGTCTGGGCTCCACGCTAGTGGGACCCATGTGGAGCCTAGACACGAACCAATACAAATGTGACATGTCAGTGTATCTACAAAATGTGTATACTTTTGTGTGTTAGTGTAGGACCCAAAACAAATCCAATTTTGTTGATGAAATATGTCTCAAATTGTCATATGATATAAAAAAAAATGATACACGGTGTTCTTAAAGCGAGTGCGCATAAATTTTTTGCTCCATATGGATTTATATTAGTAAAGAGAGAATTTTTCCATCCACAACCTTTTTGGCAAGGAGTCTAGACTTCATCTTTTGAAATGGAACTTATGTAGTCACTAAAATCCAGACTTCTTATGACCAGGTAAATTACCTTTTGGCCACAAGAGAATCTTGTGGCCAAAAGGGAACCTTCGCTTGAACTTCCCTTAAGGGTATTGTTAAAAAATCATACTTTCATGAATGTGAGTTGCCTTTTTTTTAATTAAATGGGTATTTTATAGTTTTTAATGATTTTAATTTTATTGTGCTCATTTTTTGTTTGGATTATAACTGCTCTGTATTTTATTTGTTTTTGTATCTTATTAGTGATTTATCATTCACATGGTTGGTACTAGATTTTAGCTTCAATTTATAGGTAATTCGTGATTGGATATTTGTGAACTTTTGGATTTCTCATCTTTTTGGGATGCTAAATGAGAAGTAAGTTAGTCTTCCGTTTAAGGCGTGGACAATACTTTACTTGCACATTTTTGCATTTAAGTGGAAGCATGTAAAGTGGGGTTGGGTTGTCTTATAATTTGCGAGTATCCATGCCATGTTATGTTATTAAGTTCCTTTTTACCCTCCTTAAAAGGAAATCTATATTGAGCTTCAGTGGGAGCCACTAAATGAAATATATAATTAACCTCCATCTCCACATCGGACTTTAAATGATTACTACATAATAGGATGGGGGAAGTTCGTCTTTCTTTTGACTCTTCGGATAAAATTATATAAGGTGGAGATTCCTTTATAAATTTCTCATGTAAATAATAGTCTCATTTATTGATTTATAGAGTTCATCGGAACAATTAACTGTGTTAGTGAAGAGAAAGACAGTAGAAAATCTATCTTTGAATCTGCTCCTCAACCCGAATAACAGAGAGACTGGTTTTGTGCTTGTGGATGAGCCGGTAGCCTGTGTATACGATGTATATTACCCAGAGTAATATGTACCTCCATTTATTAATCCCTCTTTAGCTGAACAAGACTCTAAAGCTACAAAGGAATTTCCTTTTACTCTTGACCCTTTTCAGTCAGAGGTTATTAAATGCCTAAATATTGGTTAATCTGTCATGGTAAACAACTTTCTCGCTTATGATATATCATAATCTCTAATTCCACAATGTGGGCAAACGTTCAATCCAAATTAATTTGGACATTCACTGCACTCAGATGACACTCATATGTAAGCGTTCATCTGGGCTCTAAATTGTGTGCAGTAAAATCTAAAGAAATTAATTTTTGATAAAGTTTTAGTATAAGAAAATAGGTCGTGCATTACTTTTTATGTTTTAAAGAAAGAATAGGTAAAAGACAGCTGAAACTGAAATTGAATGCTTTTGTGAAATCCAGTTAGGTCTTTGGCAGATGCCCTCCACATGCTCATCCATAAATATTTACTGCTTTTGGCTCCTTTTGTTTTATAGATTTAATTTAATTGTGAACAACTATTTCTCACCTTATGGATTTGTCACCGACAGGGAGGCATTGCAAGATTATTAGTGTGCGTGTTGCAGAGCAGATTTATCAGTGTGTGTGCTGCAGAGAAGATTCAATTAGTGCCGGATAAATGTAGTTATCCTTACTCATGAAAATATTTTTAAGAATTATTTTGAGTTTAAGCCATGTTTTTAAGACCAATTTTGAGTTACCATCCCAATTTGAAAATAATTTGTAATATCCCTTCAAAGGAGTTTTTTTAAGTTTTAAAAGATAACATATTTTCAAAATCATCACGAGGGTGTATTATAAATTATTGGGTGTAATCAGTGTTACCAGATCTCTTTTGGTCCTTGAGTACCGTGTTCCAGATTCTTCATACCCTTTTAGGTAGGGGTGTGCACGGGTCGGTTTGGTTCGGTTTTGGACCGCAATCCAAACCGAACCGATCGGTTCGGTTTTGGAAAGGGTTAGACCGAAACCGAACCGACAATGAAAAAAAACGTCGGTTTCGGTTTATGTCAGTTTCGGTTCGGTTCGGTTCAGTTTCGATTCGGGTTTGGTCGGTTTTTTTGGGCGGTTTTCGGTTTTGGCCGGTTTTTAAGGCCGGTTAATGGATTTTTCATATAAAAATATAAGTTTTTTAATATAAATATTGATATCGGTTCGGTTCGGTTCGGTTCGGTTTTTCCCATGGCTAGACTGCCAGCCGAACCGACATGGTCGGTTTTTTAATTCTTTAAACCGTAAACCGAACCGGGCTAAAAAAACCGCCGGTTTTGGTTCGGTTCGGGCCGGTCAGTTTTTTTGCACACCCCTACTTTTAGGGTACTTTAGTGCCCATATCTCAAAATATTGTGTCATGTTTTTGTCTTGAAGAGAAGAAGAGAATAACAAAGAAAAAAAGGAGAATTTGCTCTATCTGTTTTGGAGGAGGATATATCAAAAGTTAATCAGCCGAGGGACTTCTTCCTTTATTGTTATTATGGGTGAGTTGCTTAGTTTATTGATTTTTCTTTCATTTTATCTGACCTTTACCAGTGTTTCTAATCGATGTTGAAGCTTATTGGAAGCTTTTCTCACTTCTGTTATTGTGGCTGGTAGATGAATTTTTATTGCTTATCAATTATCATCAGCCTTTGATGTTTCATTTCACACTTTTATTTTTATGACATTCAGATGATTAGGTCATATTTGGTTGTCTATGAAATTGTAAATTAGGCATTCAAGATTGGCCCATTTACAGATGATTATTATCTAATGATCAGTGTTTGGTTGAAAGAATGAAAAAATTCACAAATTTAAGTTAATTTATAAGACATATAATGGGTCTTTTCTCCAAAGCGTTGAAATCTCCCTATGCCTTTCATTTTGTCCCAACACACAACTCTTGTGGTTTCAGCGATCTCATTTCAGGTAAGTCTCTCTCTCTCTCTCTCTCTCACACACACACACACACACACATACACACACACTCTTCCATGCTTGGCCTCATTCTACTCATGATGCGATAAAAATGCACTTTTTTCAATCCAAATTATTTTTGGAGAACATTTTACCCCTCATGTATATCAAAGGTAAGCCTCATTATGCTTTGTTGTTTTAATGTGATCTGGCATTTTTCAATTGCAAGTAACTCTACTCAAATACCCATAATTTAGCTTTAGCATTCATGTCTTACTTCACCAATCTGATAATATTGAGGACATTACTATATGAACAGTTTTAATTGAGTTCATTGGCAAAATAAAGCAGAAGGCATTTATTTAACGGACTGCACGTACTGGGAAGGCTTAAGAACCAAACTCCTAAAATTAGTTAGATTAATTTTGAAGGAGGAAACATCCTTATTGATTTGAAATTTAAATGCGTAATAACTTCATTCACGTTCCCTTGTAAGGAAGATCAGATTAGTAATAATAAGATTTGACAAGAATTTGGTTTCTTGGAACACATCGATTCTCGACTACTCTAGTAGAGGTTGTGCAAAATCTGTTTCTTTACTGCAAGAACTAATTTCAATAACTGATTTCAATTGATGCGACACATTTGAATGCAATGATAGACATGCATGAGAAATATGGGAGCCCTGAGAGCTTACTAAATATTTTTAACAAAATGAGAGATAAAAATGTCATATCATGGACATCTATAGTTTCAACCCTTGGGCTACATGGTTGTGCAGGCAAAGCATTGGAAAGGTTCAAAGAAATGGAAATGGTGGGGTTTAAGCTTGATGGGGTTATTCTTCTTGCTGGTCTTTCGGCGTGCAAACACGTAACAAGCATCATGCTCTTTGTATGCATCAAGCATAATACCATAAAGTTACCAACAATACACATAACAAAAAAGTCAATACATTTATTGTACAAAAGGGTCTTGCACCTGGTGGCTAAGAAACAAACACACCCCAAATGAATTTGATCTAAGAAAAGAAATTCGACTAACTTGTATAAAATTTAAAGACTGCACTACCTTAAAGTAACCAATAATACACATAACAAAAAAGTCGATACATTTATTGTACAAAAGGGTCTTGCACCAGGGGACTAAGAAACAAACTAACTCACCCCAAATGAATTTTATCTAAGAAAAGAAATCCGACTAACTTGTATAAAATCTAAAGGCTGCACTCCCAATTAATATAATCTTTAACGAAAATTGTGTCAGGTACAACTCTTTGCTCATTCTATTATTTAATTAGCTCGGAATCCTTTTTGTTCTTTATTTAATTAATTTTTTTATTGTAATTATCAATTACTTGAATCCGAACTTCATTTTCACCCCAATTTACTATATTGAAGGTTATGGGAAGCATATGTGATTGTTTAACTTGACAAGAAGAACTATGTTACACAATAGAGATATGTTGACCAAATGAGAAGAGAAATATTGAGAAGCTACACATTGGTTAAGCCTCAATATATTGTAAAGGGAGTTTCTATGTGATTGAGCTTAAAAGTGATTGAGATGATGGGTAAATTATAGGTCAGTTAATGGATTCTTTTTTATTTTTACTTTTATATTGAGATAGTTATATGCGGCTATTGGGCATGGTATTGACTCTTAACTCTTTAACTAATATTTTTAACTTTTAATTGTTTGTTTTTGTTGTTACTTCTTTGTCACATATTAGATTTTGTGGAAGGTAAATCAATAGCGGCATGTGAAGTTGGAGAATTCTCTTCCCTGTCACAAGTAAACGTCTTGTGTCACCATTTTATACCAATCTAGGGGGTTTTAGTTCGTGCATTTGAATATTGTTATGTAGTTGAGAAATGAATTTTGCGTGCACTTTTATGTCAAGTGGGCACAATTATTTCTTAAAACATTTATTGCTAGTGCCTTCACGCATCGACACTTTTACATAAACTTGCAATTTTCAAATTGGGAAGTTGTTTTTCGTGTTAAATAGGATTAGACGATATATGATGAACTTTAAGTTTAATATTTATGTGTTTTATGAATACACAATATATTTAAAGGAACTTAACTATTATATCTTTATATAATATACCGTTACAAATGTTACATAAACACTATTCAAAGTTATGGTAATTTTTATTATTGAGAAACAATAGTTCATATGATACTATAGATAGATTTTAATCAATAATAATGGGGATATATAGATGTGCCTTTGAGATTATCATTACATGTGCTTGAGATTATCTTTTATGATTATTGTTTCTACTTCTTTGTTTATTTGTCTATTTCGATAAAAACAAAGGGGAAGAGAAAATTAAAATGAAGTTTTGATAGTTTTGATGAGTTTGAATTATGGGGGAGATTTTATTTATGATTATATTGTTTCAAACTCGATGCGTCACGAAGGTATATATTTGTTGTCTCATGTGTGTAGGTATTATTTGCCAATTTCAAAGACACACGGTTGAAAACAATGTTTGGAAAAGGGAAGAAGTTTGAAAATGAAGAAACTTATGTCATTCCGTTGTTCTAGGGTTGGGAAGGGTATTAGTATCTTTGCATTTATAATAGGAGATTTTGATTTTAGTTTGATGCTCGAATATTTTGTTTGTTTTGTACCGGCATAGCCAAATTTGGAGATTTATAAGAACAATTTTTATAGGATTGTTCATAGCATAACATTAGGCTAATTTGGCGTATCCCGTTACAAATCATCAAGCATTGTCAAGACAAACCGAACACAAAGCATCTCCAAGTTTGAAGACTTCTCGGCATCCCAAAAGGTATAAAACGATTTAGAGTTTGAATTAATTCATAGAATTATATTTGGGATGTTTATTTTTTATCAAAAAGATGAACATGGTTTTAACTTTTCGGAAAAATGTTTTTTTGTGACACCTGTAGGCGGAGTTTTGGAAATAAATTTTTCAACGTTTTCGTCATTCAAAAGAAAACTCAATGTCGTTCAAACAACAACACAATGTTTTGCAAAGAAAACTTCAACCGACATCTAATGTCACGCGAAGCAGTCAATCAAACGATATCTGCTTCTGGTTTGAACGACATGCAATTCTCGTTCGAACGATGTCGCCAACTCAGATTTTTTTATAAATACATGTTTCGTGATTTATTTTCTTTAACACTTTTGATGAAAACGTTATTGTATATCCTGTGCGAAATTTCTTCAAGTTTTGTTTTCCTAAACACAATTTTAATTGACAAAAAGACATCCTTGAATATTATTCTTGTGAATTAGCTTAGAACCCTAGATGGTTTTGTGTCTTTGCATACACCTTTTGTGGAAAGGCAATATATTGCTGATTTGTGATACCTGCGGGGATTCATTGCTAAAGATGAAGGCTAAAGCTAATTCGGTGGGCTGCGATCATGTGGTTCTTGCGAGCACCATAGTTGTTCCTTAGAGATTTTTGAAGAATAACGCGTTATGCTTGTGAGGATTAAGTAGTCTGTAAGTCGACTCTCTTGTAAGTTTTTAAGTGAATAAAGGTTTTACCTGGAACGTTTTTTTCCTGAAACTTGGCCTTGTCATATTTTCTTGGTTTGATTTATTTGTTTTATCACCATATATGTATGTTTAGGATAAAACTATAAATTCGTTTTAATAATTCACTTTCGAATTTAAAACTGGTGTTGCAATATTTTTGTTTTAAAAATTACCATTTGGGATTGCATACGCATTCTCAGGATGAGGCTGCCTATCAACACATACATAGATGATATTCATCTAGAGTTCGACGCATCATATAACAAGGATCCAGTGCATATTTTCGACCATAGAGTCCAGATTTTGATGTGTAAAGAGATACCTATAATTCATGTTTAGTGGAGTCATCATAATGAGGTCGAGTCCACTTGGGATACGATTAGGGGACATTATGCACAGTTATTTTGAGGCAGGTATATGTTATTTTATTTGAATTTTGAGGACTAAATTCTTTTTGTTAGGGGGAAGAATGTAATACCCCGTAAGGGAAATTAATAATTAATTAATTAATTAGAAGATATTAAATTAACTAAAAGGAAATTTGTTTTAATAATAATTTAAATTTGTGAATTTATAAGCAATTAATATGAATTTAAATCTAAGGTGAAATAAAACGGGATCCAAAGTTGGATTGAAAGGCTGTTAAACTTTTATGGGATCTAAATTAATAATTATAAAGTTTGGGGTTAAAATCATAATTTTAATAAATTATAATTCAACTGGATAGATAAGGAATTTTGGGAAAGCCCAAGGGTACTTTAGTCTTTTTTACATTGCTTGGGGTTTAAGTTTAGGGTTTTTAGTTCAAACTTTTGGATTTGAGTCAACCGCTAAAGGGATGTGACTGCTGCTATTTGGGTTGCTATCATGAAAGTAGAGTCGCGCTCGCGATCATGCCCAATCGCGACTCGACCACAACCTAACCGCTAGAGTTTTGGGATTGAGTTTTATTTTATATATTTTTCAATTCACAAGCCTCATTTTAATAACTATCGACCCTCTTTATCTCTCATCTACTACATAAAAACACATTAACACTCTCTAGACTCTTCCCTAAGCAACCCTTTTCATAAACAAAGTAAAAGAGTTTTTCAAGGAAATTATAAGCGGTGACTAAAGAGAGGATTCAAAGAAATTCCATCATATTGTAAAGATTTTTTAATAGGGTTTCAATGTTGATTTCTCAAGTACTTGAGATCTTAAATTTAAATCAAGTTTTTGACTATTTTAAAGCCAAGTTACTATATTATTCCTCTCCTTTTATATATACTAGTATCAACCGTTCTTCGTCTTGTCTAACAACGAACTATTCCTCCAAGATTTTTAAAGTCACGAATCCATCAAGTGCCAAAGGATAGATTGGAATCCAAAAACCTATGCAAAGATAATTTAATCGCTCAGTTAGCGCACATTCTCCAACATACGATTAAGATGATATAAAACTTGAAAAACATAAATAAAAGATTTATAACTCACAAATATATGCCCAAAACTATATATTTAAATCAATACGAAATTTGTAAAATATAAAAATTAACTTAATTTGACTATAAAATGACAAATAAAAAGAAAAACATAAATACAATATACAATTTGGATATCTGATATTTTTGAAAAACATAACTTTGGAAATAATTATTGAACGACTTAACATAGCAATTTAACAGAACCCAAAAATGAACATCGTTACTAATATTTTAATGGCAAAGATTTTAATATTTTAGAAATTATACAATTACAAATATAATTTCAACAGATTAAAAAATCCAACCACATTGAAATTTACTTTACGTACAAACTTATCAGATTATTATTAACATTTTAAACCGGAACATAAGCAAAAATTACACAGGGAAGTAGGAATACTAACCTTTTTTTCCAGAAGAACCAAAAGCAAGGAAAAAAATATTGGATGGCATAGAACATACATATCTAATATACGAAAAAAATTCGTAGGCATTCCTGACTATTGGTGTTTCAGATTCCATTTGACACGCTGAATTAATGTGGAAGATGAATGAATTAACATTAATTTGTGATTTGATACAATGAATGAATGTGCAAAATGAATGTGTTGTCATTAATTCCTGACTGTTGGTGTTTCAGATTCCATTTGACAAGCTGAATGAATGTGGAATATGAATGAATTAACATTAATTTAGAATTTGATTAAATGAATGAATGTGCAAAATGAATGTGTTGTCATTAATTCCTGACTGTTGGTGTTTCAGATTCCATTTGACAGGCTGAATGAATGTGGAAGATGAATGAATTAACATTAATTTGGGATTTGATACAATGAATGAATGTGCAAAATGAATGTGTTGTCATTAATTTTTGTGATGGTTGATTTCTAGGGTTGGATTGGAAGAACGAAAATGGTAGAAGAAACTAATGTGGAAGATGAATGAATTAACATTAATTTGGGATTTGATACAATGAATGTGTTGTCATTAATTTTTGTGATGGTTGATTTCTAGGGTTGGATTGGAATAACAAAAATGGTAGAAGAAAGTAGGGATAGATAATTGGGTGTATTAGCAAGGGTATGGTAGGAAGTTTAAAATTAATGAGGGTAGTTTAGTCCTTTGGTTTTTGAAGAGAAAATAGCCTCTTTTAAAGTAGTAGAGGTAGAGATAGAGATAATTATTAATTTGACATAAACACTCATTGTAGACTTGAAATTTGTTAGTAACCCTTAAGGTTTTGAGATCCCTTATGCTTTGTCCCTATTTTGGTGAAATTAGATAATCTCACGTGGTTTAAATTGGAATTTGACCTTAGTTGATTTGTGAATTGTGAATTGTGAAATTAGACCGTTAGTTAGTTGACTTGCATATTAGGGTTTCATATTGAACATTATTACTTTGAATTAATAACGAGTAATTAAAACTTAATTAGGGTTTAATTATTATTGATAATGCAATTTCTGAATACGATTGTACATTTGGCTTTATGGGCGGTACCTTTAACTATAAATGCCTAATTAATGCAATTTAAAGCATGATGTTTAATAATTAGAGTTTAATTCCACACATAGATGTGTGAATAGTGAATAGCCCACTGTGTATACTATTGAATTGTATTTAGAAACCCTTTAGTTAAATTACAACCTTCAAAATTGGAATTTGGCCCTAATTACATTTGCATTGGAATTTAATCCTTAATTATATTCCTTATGTTGTTGGAATTGAAATATTTGTGTAGTTGGATTAAAAGGAGTACATGATAAATGTTGTTGGTTTATGTTAGTTTGTGGTTGTTGTTGGTTTATGGGGGTGGTTGTTGTTGGAAATTGAAATTGGTTGTTTAATTCATTAATCCTGAAATTAATTCACACGAATAATTCCTTAACTCATTATAGTGTCTTAACGACTACCGTATCTAGACGAAAGTGTATTGGGCGGTTCCTTATTTGGATTTCATTTATGATATGTCCCATGCATGGAGTCAAGAGACGGGTGAGAGTGAAGACTTTAAGATTCCATTGATTAACCTATCTCTTTTATTAACTACATAAATTGATGAGTAGTCACATATTAGATATGAGCCCCGAAGTTTTTTGAGAATCCCTTTAGAAGTTAATGAAATAAGTCAATGAACGATTTAGAGACTAGTTAGAATGGTACGAAGGGTGGGGTAAATGGAATATAATGATATTACAATAAGTAGTAAGATAAATGAGGATGAAAATGATATTTATTAAATGGGATGGATAAATATATATGGTTATGGGTACGTGTCGAGAGAGAGAATTATTACTTTTTGCGTGCTGTGGGAGCATTGGTTTATTTTCCCCACCCAAGATATCACGAGGTGGTGTTCGGTCGATGTGACAGTATTTTGTTTTGTACATCACTAGATTGTTTATAGTTCCAACCAAAAGAGAGATTGGTGGTGCCTATTTGTATGATGAGATTTATTTGTGCATAATGTGATTTATTCATGTTTATAGTTCTGAACACGCAGAAAAGGTGGTGCCTAGTTGTGTGATGGTCTTTATTTGTGCGCATAACAAGTTCTTGAGATGGCCAGAGACAAGGGACGCATGTCTATTTTAATTTAATTAATTAATATATTCATTAATTATTAAAATGAAAGATTTAATTAAAATTGATTGTGAGGTTATGTGGCATATGGTTGGTTATCTTAGTAGGCTAGGTAACTGTGGACTTATCACTTGTATATATAACTCATTTTGAGATGTGTAACTTTGGTAACTTATTGGGTTGACACATTTATATTCATGGAAATCTTTCATGTGCCAGGGCCAGTCCACGCGAGTAAATTCTTACCCAGTGTCATCACCATCAGGAGATTTGATGTAGGTTCTTCTGCAAGTTGTACTATCTTGCATTTTCAGTTGTGAGTTGAGTATTCTGGATTTAGTTGACTTGTATATTGGCGGGATAATTTGGCACATATATTCATATTATCAATTGGTTTGGTGTTGTAGTGAGACTGTGCGGTGGCATATTTCATTTGAGACTTACGGATGTAGTTGTAGAGATATATCTTATATTGTTTTAGTTGATGATGCATTTATGAGTTGAATATTTGAGGCCTATAAAACCATACTCGTATTTTGTCAGTTGTTTAATTTTTTTCTATAAACGCTAAGAAGTGACATTTGAATTGTTTTTACAAGTTGTATATATTAGTATTAAAAAGTGATCAATACCAATGATAAATTGCACTGGTTTTTATATCTTTATTGTTACGACTTTACTTATGTGGTTGAACAACTCAACACTTGTAAGTTTTTTGCACTTACAATCGGCACTGTATGGGGTAACTCACCACTTAATTTAATTTCACTAGAAATGTCTATTTTCCAAGTGATGTACTATGGCCAACATATTAAAGGACCATTAAAGGTAGCATGATTTATAAAATAACGGGTTCATCTTATCCCTATTTCCATGTGTTAGATCTATTATTTGATCTCACTGTGATGGCGGTGCTTCCAATTCTCATTACAGATATCGCGAAGACTAATCTAATGGTGACTATAGGAAGCTTTCCTAGCCAGGTCTCAAGGATAATTGATGCCTTTGAAGAACACTTTCACTAGAAAAATTGAACTGCTCATAGCGACGAATAATAAATATAAAATGCAAAGCTCTAATAGTATAAGTACGGGCACGATGTTACCCTTAATGAAGATATAATAGATATCGTAATAAGTGTTATTATAATTTGGTCGGATACTTTCCATGAAAAAACATTGATTCTTACACAAATCGATCCAAAAATCTTTATTACATTGATATGCGGTAGATAAAGAGAGTTTCGTTCATTGGAATCTATGGGCACTGAAGCTGAAGATCATTCACGACTTTTCTACGTCAAAGTTTTCACATGCGATTCTGAAGATTGAAGATTATATCCTTTTGTTGTAATATTTGGTTAAATCGTCTCAAGGCTTATATACACACGAACACATTTAGATTTTACATTGAAAAATGATTTTCGTGATAATATTACGTGAAAAACATAAAAAATGCATTGTTTTGTACGTTTGTTTAGGCGTATTATACATGCTGCCTACAAGCACGCACATGACTGGGTTTTGAACCCATTCATATCACAACATGGTTTAGGATAGGAATTATTTCTACCTAAATCATGTTCACGACTACAAAACTTCACTGTACGCACGACATGCACGTTTTGAGAAAACGTCTCAAAGATCAATATCTATCCAAAATTTGGGTTACCCCAAGGATATTAGTCTAAGATTTTAACCAATAAATTACTTATTCTTGTGTGTGGGGGGGGGGGGGTATTGGTAGTTGAAAATGATCCAAAAGGGTGTTGGAAATTTCACAAGAATCGAAGATTTGTATTTTTCATATTATGATTCATTAATCTTTATTTAATTTGAGCTTGGGGCTTTTTTATTATAACGGTGTTCATTTTTTTGTTTTGAACAAATGGGATATAATATAATGTTAGTGGTTTATAAAAATCATCATGTTATCAACCTTTTTGATAATATTTTCTTAATTATGAATATTTTCATAAACTCACTTTTGGTAAGTAGGATAAATTATGTTTATATTAATCCTCATACAAAATGTTTAGGAGTTTGTATCTCCATTTGCATATCCTTGTGATTATCTCCTTGTAAAATCAATTTTTCTTAGAGATTGGTTGAGCGAAATAGATCTATCTTGATATCTCAACGGCACGCTCTATTTTGCTCATATTTACTTTTATGGACTTTTTCTATTGCCAACCTCATTTCATGCTTTAATTTTGGTTCCTTATATTATTTCCTTTATGTATTACTTGACAAAAGGGGGATAAGTTTTTAGTAAGGGGTAAATTATGGGTGGGGGTGGGGGTGGGGGGAGTTACCTTATTTAGGGAGAGATTATGTGGGGTAGTTACCTTATTTATGGGGAGTGGAGTATTTAAAATAATATGCTAGTTAGAATAAAAGATATGACCTTATATTATTTCTTATATCTTTTGTTGATTATACTGACTTTTAGCATAATGTTTTCTTTACATATTTATATATTGACGAGCTTTCTAATTTGTGTAGAAAAGCATGTCCCAAATGATTCTTGCAAAGTTAAAGGGCATCTTGTTTCCATCGGAATCTTGTGTTTATTATCTTTTCTTATATGCCTTTGTCCGGGCTGGTTATATGTGACATATTTCTTTATTTTCTTGTAATCTTTTGTTGTGTGTTTTGGCACATAATAGATAAAATGGGGGAGATCGTAAGAGTATAGTATACTCATACGCCCTCGCTTATGAGATTATCTTATTTCGATTTCCAAAACACATTTTGAGAGTTTGTCCTTGATGTCCAAAAAAGATTCTCCAAATTTCAAGTTCTTGAATCCATTCATTTTTCATCATTGAAAAACTCTAGGACCACTAACGACCTTGGGTTGCTCATGCTTTGTGTCCTCAAAAACTTTGGTCATATCTGCGACACTTCGACGGTGACCAAATTAAACGATCTACAAATTGAAATTCCAAATATCTATTCAGATATTTTTATCTCAAATCACCTTTTTGGTTAATGGGACTCTATAACTTACACTCTTACATCCTAAGGATGGTGTATGTGTGGGGCTTAGCTTGTTTAGGGTTCTCAAAATCTAAAAAAAAACATTTTTTCTCTTTATTTTAATTAAGCTTCAAATATTTTAAGAGAGAAAATATCCAAGAGAGAAGTCAAGTTTTTTTGTTTTTTTCTTTTTAAGAACTCAAAACCTTTTAAGAAAAAAAGTTAGTTTAAATCATAGTTCATTTTTCTTTCTTTCTCTCTTCTTTGAATTTGATCAATCTTTAATCGATCGATCAATAATAAAGAAGAAGAAGAAGAAAATTTGTGAGTCGTCAAACATCTTGTCACCATTAATCTTCTTAAACTTTGGACCTTTATTCATTTGGAGATTTCTGTGATAGTGTGGTTCATCAATAGATTCCTCATCTATAAAGAAGAAACTGCTCAAGTTGGTTTAAAGGCAACATTGTTGATCAGTTAATTAAGGCATTGCATATGTTACGATTATCGTCAACATTATATAGGTATTTGGCTTGCTAGGAATTTGTGAAAAGGGGTAAGTGTGAATTAACGAGTTGTGTGAGTTAGCGAGTTATGTGAGCGTAACACGTTTATTCCCCCTGTAAATCTTTATTAAGTTTTAGTGAGATTGTTGCATTCGCCCAATGTGATTTATTGTTAATGGGATTTTTCTCATACATTCGGTGTTATATGCTTATTTAATTTTGCGAATTATTTTTAATTCAAATATTTAATTAAGAATAAAATTTGGCTTGTAGTTATATCATTGGTAAATCGTCTCCCATAAATCCATAGGATGTGCTATTTGACTAAGCACAAATTAAAATATATAAATAAAATTTTAATTTGGTATATTCTCCGTTTCGGTATGTGAAGTGCACTCTCAACCGGTATGAGAGCTAGTCCTCATTTTTGTTTTAATCACTTAGAGGAAGATTGTATTTTTTAGGTTAACATGGAGAATAATGTTATGCAAAGTGGAATGGACATATTTAAAGATATATATCATTATGATAACATATTTGGCTATTTGAATGGTCTTAAGCCAAATTAAAAAGAGGTGTCGCAATATTCATTCTCAATTAAATATACCAACCAAATAGTTTACGAGGACGAAAATTTGAACCTAGAATTGTTGTTAGTCTTCCTCCATACACGAGTGTTGACTGAGAGCACATTTATTGCTTGAACATTCCCATTTGCTTCCATTAATACACCACTATCATTGATCATTTATTGTGCCTTACGTTCCTGCCTTTTATTGTGACAATAGTGCTTATAAAAGAACTCACACCAAATATGTTCCAGTTAGATGAATCTCTAATTCACCCCCCTCCCACAAAATCAGTTAATAAGTAAAACCCTTTTCCTTTAACAAGCTGATAGCATACATTTTCCCTTGTAAATATTCATATAAATATGTTCATCTAATCAACACCTTTATCTATCATCCATTAATAAAATATATCAAAAGTTTCATGCCCAAAAAATGGTGAACTAGGGAAGTTTTCATTCCGGCCTTCTAATATTTGTTTTTTGGATTTATTTCATTTGTTTCCATTCCTATATGCGATAACTTAGTTTAGCTTGTACCATCTCATTCGAGTGAAAAGTGTGAGCAAGTTATTCTATGCAAAAACTATTGTTATTGTGAATGAGAGGTTTTCTGATAAGAAGATAGTAAGTGTTGACATAATTTTTATTTTGGAGATTCAAAAGATTTTACACTTCAAATTAAATTTTGAGATTTCAAACTGTGAAACAATATCGATACATTGACTCTGCAAACTTAATTTTGCAGTGAAATATTTACAAATTTGAATTTGTAGTTCACAAGTTTGCGAATTTATGAGATAATATGAAGCCAAATGGTGAAACAAAATTTGTGGTGTTTGAGAAATTAAAAAATCAGTAAAGTTTTTTGTATTTTTTACATCGCAAATTTATATTTACTGTTTCTCGACCGGAGCATCGGTGACTGTAAGCCCTCTGGTGATCGAAGGCAAAAAGAATATGATGACCGAAGACGCAAAGGTTCGGTCTCCGGTGGTTGGAAGACAAATATTATTTTATAGTTTCTAATATAATGAATAATTGGTATTTTATTAAAAATAAAATCAATTTACAAAAATAGGGAGTATTTTTACAAAAACAAAGTTGAGTGTCCTTTCTCCATAACCAACATTATTACATGTCCTAAAAATGTAATATGGACCATATTTGTAAAAAAAAAAGGTTAATTGTCCTAAAACCATAATAGGGACTATTTTTATAAAAGAAAAGTTGATTGTCCTAAAACTATAATATGAATTTTTTTAATTAAGGGTAAAATTGGTATTTTTGAAAAAATAAATTCAACTTAATAAAAAATACGAACTCTTTTCAGAAATTTAAAGTTGAATGTCCTATATTGATAACCAATATTATTTTAAGTTCAAAAAGTTCATAATCTATTAATTGTAATTAACTTATCTATAAAGGGTACTATGTAGGCATAAGTTAAACGGGGGGTGGGGGGGGGGGGGGGGGGGGGCGATTTTATTTGAATTAATTCTTAATTCGTCCTATTTATTAAAATGATTGTTTTTAAAACTCATACTCGTTCCTAATTTATTAATTGGGTTTTAAAATTCGTTCCATTAGATTTGGATCGGGACTCTTAGTAATCGGGTTAAATTGGCATCTCTAAACAAATAAACAAATACTTGTTTGTGAGAACTCGAGTTTTTAAATGTGCGTGAGAAAGGGATAATTTAATTGGACTTATACGTCTGTTAATAAATCATTATCCAAAATAATTTGGGATTATTAGATAAAATTAAGAGAGGTTCTACATGAACCGCATGTGGAACCCGTCCAACGACAACATTTTTGTCTTTTTGTCTTTTTGCCTTTTTGTCTTTTTGTCTTTTTTTTTTCCAGTTTTCTATTTTTTTTCCAGTTTTCTATATATATATAAATTTTTTTTATTAAAATTAAACATCTTTTTATTAAATTTTGCTTTTTTCATAAATTTAAAAAATTATGTTTACTAATAAAAAACGCTATAAAATAATTTTTTTTAATTAAAAACAACATTTAAAAAAATATTTTTTAAATTTTATTAAAAAAACCTTTTTAATTTGATGTCTTAGAACCACATTCCCGAGTGCACATCATTTGTTAAATGTGGCTCCGTGCCAGCGACACCAATTAATCGCGATATTTTTTTAATAAAATATCGTGATTAAATCGCCGCTGGCGCGCACCCACATTCAACAAATGATGTGGGTCTAGGAATGTGGGTCCGCGCCAGCGACACTAATTAATCGAGTTATTTTTTCAATAAAATATCGCGATTAATTAGTGCCGCTGGTACGAACCCACATTCAACAAATGATGTGAGTCTGCTGCAACGACACTAATTAGTCGCGATACTTTATATTGAAAAAATATCACAATTAATTAGTGCCGCTGGCGCGGATCCACATTCAACAAATGATGTGCCCCCGGAAATGTGGGTGCGCGCCAACAACACTAATTAATCGCGATATTTTTCATTAATTAAAAAAACTATTTTATAGATTTTTTTATTAATAAACATTGTTTTTATTATTTATGAAAAATATATTTTTTTAAATTTCAATTAAAAGTTGTTTAATTTTAATAAAAAAAGTGTTTTTTTATATATAAAAAACTATTTTTTTTGTATAAAAAACTGTTTTTATACCCACAAAAGAATACAAAACTTAAAAAAAAAAAAAAAAAAAAAAAAAAAAAAAAGCCCAAATGCCGTCTGACGGCTGTACGTATAAACTTTCCATAAAATTAAAGGGTTAGTTACAAAAAAAAAAATAGTTAGCCGATCGCACTTTTAATTTACCCACAGCTGATACCACGTATCGGATCCCTAATTGGCTAGCCATGTCTGACGTTCCGTCAGAAATAGTGACCAACATACTCTTAACCTTACCGGTGAAGCCTCTTCTTCGATTCAGGTGCGTTTCAAAAGGATGGTGTGTCTTAATCGACAGCCCTGATTTCATTAAGATGCATCTCAATCGATCTGTCCAAACCAACTCCAATCGCAGTTTAATTCTTAGACACTCTTACCTCTACTCTCTAGACTTGGATTCACTTGACAATGCCATAAAACTTACCCACCCCTTCAAGTCTCTTGAATTTGGAATTGACGTATTGGGTTCTTCCAATGGCTTGCTCTGTTTGTATTACTCATGTGAATATATTTTCTTTTGGAACCCATCTACCCGAAAGCACCATAAGCTACCTGTTACTGATACTGATATTGAGTTTCCTCACGCTTCTGAATTTGGCCAATATATTAATTACGGCTTTGGGCATGATCCTGTGAATGATGACTACAAGGTTGTGAGGATGATAGGGATTTATAAGATTCAATATGATGATTCATTTGCTTCTGAAATAAAAGTTTACTCTCTCAAATCAAATTCATGGAGAAGGATTCCGGATTTTCCCTATTACAATTGTTATAGACGAGATTATGGTGTGTTTGCTAATGGTGCTTTGCATTGGGATGTGAGCATAAAACCCAAGTCACCCGAGTCAGATTATGAAAAATTAATTGTTGCTTTTGATCTTGGAACAGAGGAGTTTCAGTTGGTGCCACTACCTGAATATTCAGGTAAGAACTTTCATAGGAATGTGGAAGTTTTGGGAGGATGCCTTTGTGTGATTAGCAGGTCCTTGCAGTATGTTGACATATGGGTGATGAAGGATTATGGCGTAAAGGAGTCGTGGACTAAGTTGATTTCACTTGCACAACCCAATGATCGTAGGCTTTTTCCGGTTGTATTACCTAGAGCATATTCAAAGAGCGGTGACCAAGTGCTCCTGGAACAAGACCATAAAAGCCTTGTTTGGTATGACCTTAAGAGGAAAACAGTCCAAAATGTTAGAATTTGTGGCTTGCCGAATTTTTTTGAATCAAATGTCTGTGTGGAAAGCCTTGTTAAGCTGCCCAATGGTGGCGGAGGGACTAATGCCAAGAATCATCTAGCACAGGAAAAGAGGAAGAAGGAGAAGAAAAAGAACAAACAAGCTCCCAAGAAGAGGTAAAATAATGAAGTTGATGTTCCCCCTGTATCATATATTTTTATATTGCTCAACTTGATTACGGTCCCCCCTGTATTATATATCTGTTATTTGCATAAAGTATTGGATGCATATTATTTCAATTCCAAAATCCACATGCTTTTCATGTACGTATTACAAGATTTAAAAGAGTTGACGGTTGCATCGATATTTTCTTATATGCATTGATGTCAGTAAATACCTCCAATTTTGGACTTTGTTTCTCATAGAGATGATTTCCTGTGAAAGGGGTTCAAACTAGTGCTTTAAGAAACTGGAGGAGATAATTGACTACATAGGATCGAGAAGGTGAAGGGGTAAGTTCATAATATCTCTAGATTTTCAAATTAGTACACTGCCCAATATTGTCGAATGTTGTTCTATTTACTAAAGTGCGTAAGGGATTAAGTTATTGAAGTTGGTACTCGATTCGAGACTGTTTTGAGCTTAGTATAGACATTTATAGTTGGTACTTTGTTCTATTAATAGCATGCTTCCATCTTTTTGAGCTTTTTTAACTGTGTTGCGTTTGCATAAATAAATTGTTCACTTATGCCTTCTGGGTTCGAGGGTGAAGCTTTAGGAGGTATTTGTAGTGGGTTGTCATGTCTATGTACTCAGATTTGATGCAATAAAAAATGTAGACAACCAGATTACAGAGTTGTAGCTACCTTACATGAGATTCAGCTACCAAAAAGAGGGAAAGTAACTATAGAAACCGTAAAATCAGTTAGGGGGGAGGTTGTATATTTTAGCCTAAAATTGTTTCTGTTGTTTCAGATTTGTGATCAATTTTACCTGCTGAATTTACTGTCAGTAATGCTGCTCGCTTGGTCTGAGTAATTTCTATTAAATACAGAGATACTTCTGAGAGTGTAAAGAAAGAAAGGTTATCTTTTTATCAAATCCGTTTTGCCTTTCTTTATTATTAAGAGAATAAAACTGGGTCAAGTTTTTTTTTTAGTGGAAAGTTTCTTTATTAATATAGGCTTTTGGTTAATATGGTATTATGCGGAGTACATATTGCTGAACTCTTTACAAATATATTGAGTTTTGCATGCTCCTTAGTTGGATACAAATCCGAAAAGTCCTATAATGTAGTTGTCGGTACTAAAAAATAAATTAAAAATGTACTCAACAGTTCTTTTGTGGGGAGTGAATCTTTAAATTTAACTTAACTAATTTTGTTTTCTTGCCTACTTTTGCAATTTTTACGAACTAATGTAGTTTAAATATATTGTTTAGTTAATACTTATTTACTGGTTTGGAAACTAGTTAATGCCTTTTTTTCTTCATGTTTCCCCCCCATTTTTTAATGGCAAGATGAACTTATGAGTTATGATTATACGGTGTCCGTAGATTATATTTTGAGTTAAATGTTCTCAAATTGTTGCTTGATATAGGGGTTTTGTAAGGAATAGGTCAATTCATTATTAGATATATAATAGATAGAAGACTTATTCCAATCTTTTATAGCTTCATTAGCAGAAGAGGGTAAGGATTATTGTTTTGGTTATTTGAGTGAGGGAACGTGGTATCCTTTTGGGATGATGAATTCTCTGTGTTCCTGGTGATGCGTAACAACTTTGTCACATTCAGGGCTAATTTGGTAAGAATGAGAACTTTGAAACTTTAGTTGATACGTATGCTTCGTGCATTTCTAATTAGTAATAAGTTTATGTGTGCATCAAAGAGGTTATATATCTAGTCTTATGTTGTTCAATGTGGCAGGTGTGTTTGAACATATGACAGAAGGGTTTCTGTTTCAATTACTATGAACTTTTTCTTTATATACTTGGACAACATTAAGGTTGTAATATCACACATCTTGTTTCTTGCAGGATAGCTCACTACTTAATTGGGTAGAATCGGGCGTATCAAACAGTTCAAGAAAACAATGAAAGAAGAAAGATTGGAGGGAGCTTATTATAACATCTTTTTTCTCTTCTGTTTTCCATGGTTTTTGTTAGGTAAAAGAGGCATTAGGTACAGTGTTTATTTGGTAAAAAGATTCAGTATTTACTTGCTTAATTCTCATGGCTTTTGATGGTTGAAACTGATGAGAAAGAGAGTAATTTTCTGATAGTTGGAACCTTAATAGATAATATTCTTCCCTTTTTACTTTTATGTTTGTGTTCCTTTTGTGTTGATCTAATGTTAAGTTGTGTTTTTTAGGTTTGATGGTTGTATGAAGGGACATTATAACTTTGGGTCTAAATTTTATGTAAAACTAACTTTGATGTCCAACCCAAAGTTCTTATAATTCGTTTTTGGAATCCAAAAATGTTGTATACACTCAAAACACGTCACATATAGATCCTCATGAAGCTTCACCATCAAACCATGGAAATAGGGTTAGCATGCCTAGATGTATACAATGTACTTATTTATTTATTGTTTTCGCATTCTGTTTTTGTGTATCTTTACTGGATTTTGATGAACAGAATTTTAAAGGCTTTTAAGTATTAACTGCTAACTTGAATTCAGTACATAATTTTTCACAGTTAGTTATAGTTATTTCTACTCATTGAAGTTGATGCATTGGAATTTAGCGAGAAATCATTTGTATCCATTTTATGGCTAAACAAAAGAGGTGACACTGGTTTTTGAGTTTATTCATTCATGTTGCTTTCAGCATCAGTAAATTTCTGTTGGGATCGGGCCTTCGATAATTTTAAATACAATCTTTGTTTTGAAGCTTTCCTTAAAGTGACTCAGTCTTCATGGTTACTACTATTCCTAAATATCGTATTTTCCTATTAAAAGCTTTTACTAAGTAATATGAAGAGAAGACTTGTCCTCGAAAGCTATTGGGGATTTTTTTCCTCTTACATTCCTAATGTGATTATTAGAAATTAAATAATGGGGAAGATAAAGGGTGAATCTGGAGCAACTGTAAGGTTGCCCCATTGTGACTTGGAAGTCACAGGTTCGAGTCACGGAAATAGCCTCTCTGCATGTGCAGGGGTAAGGCACAAGCCATTGACTCAGAGTTCTCACGGGTTCTAATTAAGGGTAGACATAAGCCCAAGTCCACCCGGCATATATATATGTAGGGCTTAGGACTATTAAATAGGCCCGAAAAGCTAGCTTGGAAATTTTATCAAGCTTGATGTCTTTCATCGGCAAGCCTGGGTAAGCATTCTTAGGCCCACACAAGCTCGATTCGATCCGAGGACCGATACTTATTATATGTTTATCATCATAATATGATAAGACTATTATGCTTTATAGTTTTTTTTATACGGTTTTCATGTTAAATGATTATGTGCCTACTTGTGTGATTGCTTTTTAATTTACATTGTGATAAATAATTATTGGGAATTAAAATTAAAAACAATTAATTTCAGATTATATTATTTTATCGATCCATATAAATTTCACTTTTGAAATGAGAAATTGAATAGATGAAATGCCATTTGCACACGTTCACCAAACGATCCATTTCATGAAGGAACTAAGTGATCCATTATATATTTCCGATCCTTAAATGCCAAACAATGATAATGATAACCCGAAAGACGGTTTCAAAAGTTACCTATTGAGTTGTCTAATGGGTAAAAAATTCACAAATTGTTATCATATGTGGAGCTTAGTGTAACGAGTATTTAAGCATGAAAATTACTGTGCATTGTGTTTTGACGTACTGCGTTTGTTATTTTTTTGTTTCTTTTGATGTAACAATGTTTGTTCTATTTTCCTTTATATTGTATGTTTGTCCACTGTTTTTAGATCAATGTGAGTTTGTATGTGTAATATGTTTGTTATGCATAAATTGATGACATTTAAAATAATAATTATGAAATGATGTGGGCTATAATGTAAAAGAACATAAAGTAATAGTAGGAGGTAATATAATATTGCGACTTGGAAGAATATTTCTATAAATATACACCCTAGGTGTAACATAATACAACCAATCCAATTTAAACGCAATCAGGGACTGGACTATTAAGGGCCCAGTGGGGGCTAAAGTCCCCACAATTTATTTTTTTTTTAGAAAAATAGGTATATAAAAATATTTGGGGTAAAACTTATAATAGTAAAATTCTCAGGGGTATTTTTATAAATAAACAAAATAAATCAACCCGTTAAAGAATTGCATGATTAATTTCTTAACTCATAAATGATGTCCAGTCCAATTAATTAACAAAATATATTAACTTATTAAATCAACTTTGCATGATTAATTTCTTAACTCATCAAATTAATTAATAAAATATATTAGCTTATTAAATTAAATAAGCAAAAATGACATAAAATTTCATATTTCATAAATTTATTACGCAAAAATATTTCCTTCCGATTTATCATGCAATGAATTAAATATGCAAAAACATTACTTCATATAATTATCATCCAATAAATTAAACATGAAAAATAGATTATAATAAATTGATTGAACTACATTTTAGAAGAAGAAAAAAATTATGTTAAATATAATTATGGTCTATGGTCAAACTCCATATGTGCCACGACTAATCCTCTAATTATGGTCAATTGTTAAACTCGTCATAAAAGTTCCTTAAAACTAAACGGATAAAACTCTTTATTTTAAATCCAAAACCTACCAAATGGAATGGATGAAATTATGAGAGAAACCCAAATAAATATTACTCCTTCCGTTCGAAATTAGTAATCGTGCTTTCCTTTTTGCGCCGTCCCAAATTAATAGTCGCTTTCTTTTTCTGGACATAATCAAGGAACCGCATTCGTCGGTAGTGAACAAGTTTTGATCTTGGCCGTTGATTAAACGAAACCTTAACAACTGTCGTTTTCAAATAACAACTATTAATTTAGGACGGAAGTAGTATATATGAAAAAACAATATAGATTCCAAGTGCCCTTACAAAAATATTGCGAATGAATCATTTAAAAGAACCCATCTAATTGATTCTTGATATACTTAACTTGAAATTATTTCCTATAATTCTAGTTAAAAATGAAAGAACCCAGTTATATCATAAACACAGCTACATGCAACAAAGAATAACTCTCGAAAAACTTGTATTCAACCTTTAAAACGAATATAAAAAATTAAGTAATTCTAAGCCGACACCCTAAATCGACACTTTTTTGGATGACGCCGTGACGTGTCGCACCCGTGTTGGCTCGTGTCCTAGCCTAACAACAATAGAACCCAAATACGAGCCAATATGGGTGCGACGCGACTGAGTGTCGCACCAAATATATTGCATTTGAGACTCGGTCCAAAATTATTGATACAAAATTAAAGATACCCACATATACATATTAGGTTACCTCTAATTGAAACTTGAAAAGTTTAAATATTTTAACTCAAATCTGCAACGATGTGGTCCCCGAATATTTAAACAAAAACATGAAAATGTCAAATTCAAAGTATTAGCCTGAATAATCTCAAATATGATAGATACCGCTAAGTATGGATATTAGAAACTGATATTTCAAATTACTAAAATTTACTTCTTGCACTTAACATATTATTCAAATTCCCTTATGATCAGCCATTGCATAAAAAAGAAATGAAACTTTGAGTGAGGAGTATCCAATAAAGTCAATTTCGTAAATATTCGGGAAAATTTTACTCCCACTCACAAAACTTATATTTTAGTCGAAAAAATTACCTAAATGGTACCCAAATTTGTACCCCGTTTTCAATTTGGTACCTAATATTTTCTCTTTTTGCCAATCTAGTACCCAAACTTGAATAAATTATGCAATTAACACCCATTCAATTTTTTTAACAAAAGAAAATATACTCATTCTTGGGGTGTATTTTTGTCCGACCAGAATTTCCCCCAACCACCCCACCACCACCAGCATCCACCACCCTATTACCCTCCACCACCGAAAACCCCAAACTCCAGGCCCACTAAAACGCCACCCACGCTATCACCACACACACACACACACACACACATCTATAAAAAAAAGGCAATGGCAACAAACATACATTGTAAGGAAAAACTTGGGTTTGTGTGGACAACTGTTGATCATCAATTGTAATCCTTTTACAATGGGAAAAACCTGGACCCATACGCATGGTTCCAATTTCTACTCTTTCAATAAATGAAATCTCTGCCTGCGAGTTCTCAGCTTTATTGCTTTCACACTATGTCAATCATATTTTGTTGCTATCACACCTTGGTCCTAATTACATTACAATTATCATCCCTTGCCTCAAATAATTGAGTGGATTAAGATCCGGGTTGGTTCATAGTACTCTGGATGTTCATAATAATCAGCCTAAAATAAAATGTGTAGACATATCTCCGATATGTTAGATACAAACTTTCATGTAACTTATGTAAGCAAAAAGAAGGTTTATTTTTTTACTTTACTATCATAATTAGACGTAATCCCCTAGAACTTCAAAAATTGGACTCCCCAAATCCCCCCCCCCCCCCCCAACAGGCATGCAATAGATAATGCATAAGGTAGAAATGGGTTGATGCACATGTGCAACATGGGGGTGTAAGTCTAATTGTCAAACCTCGTGGGGGTAAGTCTAATTATGCAATTATCTTAGGGGAAAAATAAAAAAAAATGACCACCAAACTCGTGAAATGAGCAATACATCTTATAACTGAATGAATGTACTAGTCTTACACGAGTCTGGTGAATTTCACCAAGTTTGGTGTTCAGTTTTTTAAGGTCTTTTTGAGTTTATTCTTGGAGATACTGCATAATGTAGATATACGCCCTACAAGTTCATTGAATAGACTTGCACCCCAGCAGCACCACCACCATGTCCATTAACAACTTGTACCTTGTGCATTATCTATTGCACGATGGGGTTAAATCTAATTAATGAATGTATAAGTAGGCAATCTAAATGCCAAATTACCCGAGGGGTTAAATTTAAAAAAAAACACTTAGTGTGCATACCTTGTCAAAGACTTCAGAAGAATCTTTATGTCGAACCTTCTTCACAAGCCACCACACAACCATATACTCGGAAGACTCTTTTTTATGCTGGGGCAGATTGAGTTAGATCCTTTGCCTAAGCCATATGAACAAATTTGATTGAATTAAGCATTAAGCATATGATAAATGTCACTTTTCGGTCAAGAAATAGAAAAAAAAAATGACAATGAAATCAAATAAGAAACATTTAGTTAAGTATTACAGAAATCAATGAAATAAAGTAGAAATTCAGGCACAAAAAACACATGCTTAGCATATGCCTAGTTGTGGGGGTTACATGAAACACATTTGAGATTAAATTTGCTAAGATTTTTGGTCATATTTCTGTTTCAGTTTATTTATAGGCACTATTAATGTCCTAAGATGATTTGTTTTTTCTTTGGTAATTACTTTTACAAGTTGATTACATTTGTAACGTGGTAATCAAATCACTCAATGCGCCTATCAGAAAACACATTTATGTAGTTCAATGTCTTTGATGTGCCAAAAAAAGAAAAAGGTGAGAGATGTCACACATTATAGCTTTGTTTGCAACTGAATAAGGTTCCTGAAGCAATGGTGCTAAATTTTCCACTGAACTACTCTTTTTGCTGCGAATACCCCTTCTGTGACAGTTTTTTAGTGACATTTTTTGGGCACACATAGGAGGGTCTTTTCATCAAAATGTATGACTTGATGGGGTCTTTTACATCAAAAACAGGACATGGGGAGTAGTACAAAAAAAACCTTTTTAGTTTTTTCAAGACACCCACTCAATTACTTATAATGTAGGAATCCCTGTACACTATCCATTTTGTTGCCAACTCCAAACACCCCCTCTTCCAAGGACCTTTTACCACTGTTTTAACAGGGGATTTCTGTACAACAAAATGGTCCGGGAAGTTCGTTGCAAATATGAAGTTACATGTTTGAAAGTTCCAATTGTGCTGCTTTATTAAAAAGAACTCAACATTACCGCCCCAAATACCTCAGGAAGTCTGCTTGGATCCATAACAGTGTGAGGAAGAAGCTTGAATATCTCTTGTGGACCAATCAAAACTATAAGAAATTTCTAAATTAAAAATAAAATTAACCAAAAGAGGCAAAAAATTACATTTTATGATTTGGTTGATATGATATAGCTGTGGAAACATAGTGAACAAAAACAAACTCTCCCTGTCCCAAATTAGTCATGTTTTCACAAGTCACCACACAACCATTTACGTGGAAGGCTCTTTTTGATGCCCGTGAAGATTGATTGAGACCCCTTTCCTAAGAAATATGAACAAAATAAATTGTAATAAGTATACAGCGTGTAATATAATATCAACTTTCAAAACCACTATATATACCAAACTATTAAAAAAACTCACATTCAACAACGATAAAAATAATTGTCTCTAAAAAAGTTAAATAGGTACCAAATTCCTAATACGACCATTAGCAACGTAACCAAGTCAAAAAACCCTATTATGCTAAGGTGTAGGGGCTAACAAACATTTCACGAACTCATCGGGCCCTTTCAATACTTCCCTCGTTGGAAGTTCCGTTTACTTAACAGGTACTACTCGATACTGATTCGTGTTCTAAAAAACCTAAAAAACTTAATAAAGCACAAAACCATCTCACAAATCGTTGTCAAATACGACCCAATTTTTTACTAGAACAGCTTTATAAAGCCAGAGATCCCAACACTCATGTTACTTTTTTAGTATATTCAGCTATGCCGGGGTGATAACTAAAATTTGCAACACTAAGGCCCTGTTTAGTTGTGAAAAACAGGATTGTTTTTTGAAAACAAATCGTGAAAAGCAGGAAAAACACTCGAAATATATATTTTCTAAAACGCATCTCACAAATCCTTATCAAACACTTGGAGTTTAGTATGTTCAACTATCCAGGGGCTGATGATTGAAAATAGCAACACTAAGGCCCTATTTAGTTATGGAAAACAAGATTGTTTTCTTTGAAAACAGTTCCGTGAAAAATAGAAAACGCGTTTGAAATATATATTTTCCAATTTAGAAGACTTTTTTTCCCTTTCTTTCAGTTTTCCAATTTTCCAGAAAATGGGGAACATTAGAGTATTTTCTAATATTTTTTCTAAATTGAAAATTCATTTCAATCTCAACCACGATCTCCATCGCCACAACAACAACACCCCCACTGCCATCACCCCCACCCTACCTCACCCCAACCCGGAACCAATACCACACCCACGACAGTCGCAACAACGCCACCGCAACCACCACCAAGACCTCGGATATACCCATTAGGGATGGCATGAAAACTCAAAGTAATTAATTTAAACAACACAATTTACAGTTAAGTTCCCTCTCTCCTTTAACTTTTCACTTTGAAAAGAAACTCCTAAAATATTTGTAAAGCACAGAGCAAACTAATAAAGTTGGCTTGGGGGAGAAAAATAAAGGGCAAAATCTCTTGATTTAGCTTCCCCTGTAGTAGAAAACCTCATGTTTGCTCGGCATTTGGATTGCCGCACTAGTTTTTTTTTTGGTCTTTTAGCGTTTCTAGTATATTTATTTATTTTCCGCTCTGCAAGCGACAGTGAATTGCTATGCGAGCATTTTTTCCATTTTTTTTTTCTTATTGCCTTGGATCAAATTGCCTTTGGGGGGGAGAAAAATTCTCCAATTACTTGGAGTAGATGGTCTATAGTTAATTATTGATGACAGATTCATATGGCTACACTGGACACAAATTGACAGTACTCATGACAGACCTATTAACCGATGCATAGGACTACTTTATCATGGAAACTTGTCTGTAATTCTCCGGATGTGCATAATAATCAGCCTCAAATAGAACATGTGTGAGATCAAATTATTCTCAAACAAATCTCAGACACGTTAAGCACAAACATTCATGTGACTACAAAGATAATTTCATAATTAGACTTGAACCTCTAGAAGTTCAAAATTAGACCTACCTTCTCCCTATAGAAGTATGAAGTGTAGCGTATGATATAATATCACTTTCCAATCAAGAAACAGTAAAAAGAAAATGATAATTAAATCAAATAATATACATCTAGTTAATATTGTAGAAACCGCTGAAATTAAAATTACGAAAATAAGACAAAAAAACACTTAGCATATTAATGACTAGTTCTGGGGGTTAACAAGTTCTACAAAAACTAAAGACTAGTAAAGAATAAAACACATATCACAAATCCTTGTCAAACACTAGGAGTTTTTTACTCTAACAGATGCACTTGGAGCCAGATATCCTAACACTCATGTTCTGTTTTAGTATGTTCAGCAGGGGCTGATGACTGAATATAGCAACACTAAGGCTCTATTTAGTTGTGGAAAACAAGCCTGTTTTCTTTGAAAAAAGTAATGTGAAAAACCGAAAACGCGTTTGAAATATATATTTTTCAATTTAGAAGATTTTTTTTCCTTTTCTTTCAGTTTTTCGATTTTCAAGAAAATGGGAAACATTAGAATATTTTCAAATATTTTTTCGATAACTCACAACCACGATCTCCATCGCCACAACAACAACACCCCCACCGCCATCGTCACCATCACCACCACCCCACCTCACCCCAACCCGGAACCAATACCACACCCAGCACAGCTACATTTACGCCGCCACCACCACCTCAGTTGGTTCTTGCAGTAGTTGTGGCGGTGGTGTTGGTGTTTGTGGAAAAAGAGGTGAACCTGTCTTCATTTTCAATAATTGAAAAAAAATTATAGTTTTCTAAAATTCTCCATAGAAAATGAAAAATAGAATAGGAGATGAAAAATGGAAGCAGAACTAATCAGAAATGAAGTTTCCAATCCATATTTTTACAACCTTCTCTGGGTTATTTAGAACTTTCACTTGAACAAAAAAGCTGGTATGAATAATTTTATAAGAGGTTCGAGATAGTTCTCCACCCATGTGTACTAGAAATGCAAAATGCAGCAAAAACTTGTTGATTGCTTAACAACTAAAATAAAGTAAGAAACAATGCACTCATATCTAGTACTACTGTCATATGCATGGTTGACCTCGGATATACCCATTAGCGATGGCATGAAAGCTCAAAGTAATTAATTTAAACAACATAATTTACTGTTAAGTTTCCCCTTTCCTCCTTTAAATTTTCACTTCGAAAAGAAACTCCTTAAATATTTGTATTTCACGAAATTCAACTGAACTATGCATTTTGTTGCAAATATCCCCTTGTGGGACTTTTGGGCAACACATAAGGAGGGTCTTGGAACCAATAGGTAACTAGTGGTGTTGTAAACACACCCGTCTGGAGACTTTTTAGCACCTTTTTTCGTGAAATATGGGAGTCTTTATAACAAACTCGGAGTTTTTAGCACCTCGGGGACGGCCCTGCATAGACATTCTGTGGATTCTCTTTATGTACCTTGAGCCAACCTGCTTTCAATCGTAGATTTAGAAAAAACCTAGTTTGGCCTGACACACTGCTGCTTGCAAGTCTTAACTATCTAAAACATTGCACAATCTAATTTCATTTGGAATTTTATAATATTCAAGTTAAAATCCCGACACAATTTGATTATTATGCATCAATATCAAAACAAACAAATATTTTAGAGAAAAAATAGTCCCTGCTGTGCTTTCAATCACTCCTAAGTAAAGCCAAATAATTAAACCAAGTATATAATTAGAAAGATAAAAGAAATAAACCCCCAAACATTTAATAATCATCCATATAACACTAACTGAAATTAAAATACTCATTACAAAATCAAATTGGTGGTAAAAGGACTTCAACATTACAAAATTTATTCACCCCGATTTCTAATTAGTGAAAAATTAAAATGAATCTTAAATTAAAATGAATCTCTACCTTACAATAGACCTTTTTTTTTCCATTTCTCTAATTGAGAACCAATAACAACAACAGAATAAGACATCCCAACTATTTAGAAGCCGTAGTATTGGTTAGAGAATGTGTAACTACCATCCACGGGAAATACATTTATTTGGGGTCGATATAGTGATAAGAATCATTAAATTTTCATCAAACAGTGAAAGATCATCCAACCATATTCATTTCATCACATGAGTACTATAATTGAAAAGAAATATACAAGTTACACTGATTATTGTAGTTGATCATTGTAGCATATTAGACTTGTTGTAATTGTGATAGGATGTACCCCATTATAATTATAGCACCAAAAATGAATAAAAGACATTAACAAATTTGCATAACTATAATAAAAAAGAAAAAACTAAATTGTGTAAGTACAAAACCCATTACAGAATCTAAAATATAAATATTTCAAATGTAAGGGTCAAAACAGATTTATTTATAAAATTTAGACAAATATATTTATTTAAAGACTATCATAAGCTATATCACATGAACCATACAATTGTGATGTTCAAACTTTAACTTTCAGAAAGACTATCATATATATATATCATACCAGATAAGTAAAAAGTAGCTCGAAACATAGTAAAAAAGCATATCTCAAAACATAGTAAAAAGTATATCTCAAAACACAGTCAGATCCCCAAGCAAGTTGGTTAGTTTTCACTTTTCAACAAAAGTATTTGTGACATAAAAGGAAATGAATTAATAGCTCCATGCCAAACTACAAACTTGACATCTAAAAATGAAACTAATCCAATGACATTGCTTTAGTTTAACTTCAAGCACAAAAAAATGAAAGAAAAAATAGAGGGAAGAGCGAGTCTTAAACTTAAACTTAAAAGTTCATTTCCTGTACAATATTGAGCCACCGACGCACCTTTTGACATTTATTAGGACATCATATTGGTCAGGCAAGCCATATATTTTATGTCCTCAATATCAAATCTGTAAAAGAAAACAAAGCATGAGTCACTAACAGTCGATCATAAAGTCAAAAATTGTGAATCAATCAGAGCATATCAAGTTAGGAGAGTGGTGGGAGTATTGGAGATTACACGTCCGTGCCATTGATAGTAAGTTCCGGGCTCGATACATTCACTAAATTCCAAAAATTCACACTAACAAAATTTGCAAATAGACCCCCAATGGAGATGATGTTCATGGTGAGGTCCATATGCAATATACATGGAATGGCCTTTTGCAAAATAACAAATGAGCTCAATTGAATTTAACATCAAATTGGCAAAAAGTACAAATTATCTGCTATCACTACAGCTTCGTTACACACTGGATCAGTGGGTGATGAAATTGACCCAAAGTAATTGAGTTTCCAACTGAGTATGGTGGTCAACGGTGGCGATTGGATCAGACAGCCTTACAACTAATGAATAAATGAGACAATGTTTTGCGGTCCCATAATATATAAAGATGGTCTCTACGGTGGGAAACACCTAGACCCATACACATGTGATTGAACAAATGGAGTCTCTGCTTGTCAGTTCTTAACTTTACTGCTTTCACACCGCAGTCAGTCAAGTTTGGCTGTTATCACACCTTGGTCCAACTTACATTAGCATTATCATCCCTTGCTTCAAATAATTGAGTGGATTAAGATCATTTGTAATTCCACTTCAATAAGGACCACTGGAATTTTTTTTTTAGGACAAATCTGCTGATAATTTATTAAAAGTACGTGGACAGAATACTGTTGATATATATCCTCGATGCTTGGTTCTCCTTTGTTCATTCTCATCTTATAATTGTCCTATGATAAAATTAGCCTTCAACTCACTGAGTTCTGCCCTAGCACACCTCTTTTGAAGTACACTGAAGTTTCTGTCATATCTATTGTAAGAAAATATATGATTTTTTTCTCCCTTCCAAATTTCTCTAGTCTGAGTTGCCATATAGAGCAGTCCCCTTCGACATTGATCAACCAACAAGTTGTGTTTGGACAACAAATCTGAAACTAGTAGGTTCAATTAAATTGCAGGAATATTAAGTCAGAGCTCCTTATATGAAGTTTTTATAGCATATAGTTCAATTTTAATTTTTGTTTTGCCAAAAATATATTAGTAAAATAATTTGGTGCACAATCCACCATTATAGGCAAGAAAAGAAATCTGGGCAGGTTTTCCTTTATCTTGTGTTACTTCGTAAAAGTAAAATATCTTTCAATATATAAGCCCCTGTTTTATAAAGGTAATATTATAAACTATTCGCCAAAGACATAAAATAATATCCATAATCAATAAGAAGTTCAAAGGGAAAGAATTGTCATATATTCAAATTAAGTAACCATTCATGCAGTGGCGGAGCCACAGTGTCAATGACCTGGGCACGTGCCCATGCCAGAACAGGTAGTCCATTTTTTTTTATATATACACATATATTAGTAAGGGTATTAAAGGAAGACAAAAATTCAGCACAAAAGTTCTCCTATTCACGTTCAAAAACAGAACTCCTAAAATTTATACACATTTCACATTTTTACTCTCCCTATTCTCTCTTATTCTCTTCCAATTTATTGAGTTAAATCTCTACACCAAATTAAGATATGTTCTTCAATCTCTCTACATTTTATTTAGGGTTTATATATTTATCTTTCCTCTTACTTGTCCTCTTTTTGTTTTTAGTAAATATCCATTGTTATGGTTTGTTGAAATTTTGTGTAGCAAATATTCATTGTTAGAGTTTGTTGAAATTCTGAAAATATGCTTATTTTTTGTTTTATCCCTTTTAATCTAAGTATAAATGTTGTTGTTATTGGTTTGTAGTAATTATTTTTTGGGCATGAACTTGTTGAAATTAATATTGTTTCTATTGGGTTTGTAGTAATTATTCGTTTTGTAATGATGTTTAATTTTTTAAATCATTGTAATTCATCTATTTATATGTTATTTTCTTTGCATTTAAAAAATTATTATAAGTACTACTAAAAAAAAATCGAGGGCTCCTGCCACCGAACCATGACATTCCTTTCGTGCTCAGGCCAACTAGAATTCCTGGCTCCGCCACTGCATTCATGTATATTCCATGACACTGTGTTCCCTCCTAACTTGTAACTCATATAACTTGACATTCAGTTCTGAGTTTCTAAATGACTATGATGAATTCATTCTTAAGGTCGATTCATGAATGGTCATCGGACTGGCTTGCAGAATATCATTGACAATGACTCTAGGATGTTATAAGTGATAACACTCATCTACTACATACAAAAAAAATCAATTTATAAAAAGTTTTTTTCTTGCTAAAGCACATTTCCACTCAAAGAACGTTGATGCTTTCTTTTTGGCTCAGCTTCTTTCTGATTTTAAGTTTCCATGTTCAGCAATCCGGTTGGATAATTATCAACCAACAAATTGTGTTCGGACGTCAAAAATTTGGATCTGGTAAGCACTCTTACCGTATGTAGCATTAACATTCATTCAAGAGTTAATTCCGAACTTAATTTCTTTTCTTTTCTCAGGTTCTCTCTCTGGTACGAGTTACCTTCTACAACTAAAGAGCTATGGCTAACATGGAACCTTTTCAATTTGACTTGGGGTTCTTGATTGGTAAAATCGTCATGCTCATTGAGAACGAGACCTCTTTGTTACGAGGAGTGAGTGGTGAACTTGATAAAATTAAGCTCGAGTTAGAGAGTATGAAATCCTTTCTCGTTGATACTGAAAAGAAGAGAACTCTCGATGCAATAGAAAAATTCTGGGTGGGGGATGTGAGGAAATTGGCCCACCAAATTGAAGATATCATTGAAGAGTACGCGTATCACAAAAATATGTCAAATTTCAAAGAACCTGTGCACACCAGGCATCTCTATCGAACCATACATTTACCAAAGAACATGTGGATAAAGCATTGCCTAGCCACCAAGTTACAAGAGATAGACAAAAAGACCAAATCCATTTCGGAAAGAAGGCAACGCTACCGTGATGATCGTATTGAAAGTATAAACTCCTTAGATAATCATGAACGAGTACATAATCGTAGAGATTCATCTCTCTTTGTCAAAGATGATGATTTAGTCGGGATCGAAGATGATAAGCGTTTATTAGTTAAATGGCTAACATCTGTGGAACCAAAATGCACTGCAATCTCAGTGGTGGGGATGGGTGGTTTAGGCAAGACCACTCTAGTCGCGAAGGTCTACGATAGTATAAAATAACAATTTGAGTGTCATGCATTGATCACTGTCTCCCAGACGTATGATCTAAAAGACTTACTCAGAAGCATTATCAAGGAATTCTTCTTCAGTGTTAAAGAATTAGTTCCGTCTGACTTGAGGACCATGAACTTAATAGAGTTGAGCCGGACGCTTAAGAGCTTTTTGATACCAAAGAGGTATGTTCTCGTCTTGGATGATGTATGGATTGTTAACACGTGGAGTGAGTTACATGCATTACTTCCAGATGAAGGTCGTAGAAGTCGTGTGGTGCTCACGACTCGAAGTAAAAACGTAGCTAAATCTTGTTTTGGATTAAAAGGCTATGTTCACTATCTTAAGCAACTGAGAGATATTGATGCATGGTCCCTCTTTTGTAAAAAAGCGTTCTCTAACCATCCCAAGAATAGTTGTCCGCAAGAGGTTGAAGAAGTAGCCCATCATCTTGTTTCAAAATGTAATGGACTACCTTTAGCAATTGTGACTTTAGGTGGTGTCATGTTCTCCAAAGAATCGGTATCCGAATGGTGGAGAATTCGTGATAGCTTGAGTTGGGAGTTGAGCAATGAGCCAATGCTAGAACAAATGAAAACCATTCTATTGCTTAGCTTTAGTGGACTCCCTTTCCCGCTAAAGCGTTGCTTCTTATATTGTTGTCTTTTCCCGGAAGATTATCTTTTCAGAAGAAAGCACATTGTTAGACTATGGATGGCTGAGGGATTTGTCGAAACGGTTGCAGGCAGAATTCCAGAAGAGGAGGGAAAGAGATACTTGATGGAACTCATCGGACGGAGCATGCTTCAATGTGAGAGGAGTGCATTAAAGGGATATGTCAAATTTCGCTGTAAGATGCATGATCTTATGCGTGAAGTTGCCCTCTCGACAGCGGCAATGGAGAGATTTTGTTCAATGTATGATTCGCAGAAAGAGAGCCGCGTAGAGAATGGAACGCGCTTTCTATCAATTCAAGCACATGTCAGAGAATTTGAATCGTGGAAGGGGATATCACAACTTCGTTCCCTCCTTATATTTCCCATCAGTGAGATTCCTTTTTCTATGAAAATATTGCCATCAGGCTTACGACTTTTACGAGTCTTGGATCTGGGTGGTGCTCCAATTGTGAAATTACCCGATGAATTAGTTAAGTTTTTCAATTTAACATACTTGAACTTAAACAACACCAAGGTGGAGGAGCTTCCAAAATCCATTGGAAGACTCCAGAACTTACAAACCTTAGATATATCTTTCACGGATATTAAGTTGCTTCCAACAGGAATCACAAAGTTACAAAATTTACGGCATTTGGTATCCTGGAAATCTAATAGAAGTGAAGATAATATTTTAGACTTTGATGAGTTTTTAGACATTGAAGGAGTACGAGCACCATCAAGTATATGTAATCTAAAGAATTTGCAAATTTTAAATGGTGTTAAAGCAGAACAGAAGTTGTTGAAGAATCTGAGATACATGACCCAACTTAAGCAGTTGTCAATTTGTGAAGTGAGAGAAAGAAATGAGAATGAGGAGTTGTGTACCTCTATACAGAGTATGGTTGTCCTTGGCAAGTTATGGGTGCAGGCAACTGATCGTGAGGAGTACCTACCAATTAATGCAATCTCCTCACCTCCCCTAAACCTGAAGATTATTAGTTTAGTCGGGAAATTGAAAACGGTACCACGGTGGTTTCAATTGATTCAACATCTCACTCAGTTGTACTTGAGTTGGTGCCGATTGATGGAAGACCCACTTCCTCACCTCCAATCACTCCCTAATTTGAAACGTCTTTGGCTTAATAATGCATACGTAAGTGATCGATTACACTTTTGTGGTGGCTTCCAAAAACTTCTGGAAGTGGGCATATACTATTTCCCGCAATTGAATGGGATAATAATTGAAAAGGGAGTAATGTCGCAACTCAAGCGTTTAATCATACATAGATGTACACAATTGAAGAGGGTGCCTGATGGTATCGAGTATCTCACGGCTCTCGAAACATTGCAATTATTTTTTGTTTCAAGTGAATTGGTTGATAGAATTCGTGGAGATGGGAGTGAAGATCGTCCAAGAGTTCAACGTATTCCCGAGATCGATCATTACTACGATACACCATTCGGGCGAAATCACGAAAGCTTATCGTGATTCCTTTCACACAATGTTATTATTTTATTTTTACAATTTCTACCAAATTTAAAATTAAAACTCCTCATCTTCTTAATTTTATTGTTTTAGGATTTTTAAGTATTTAGTCATATTTTTAAAGATTCATTTATGATCACTCTCATATTTTTATTTTTTAGTTGTTTGTGAAAAAGAAAGAGGGGTGTTTATAGACCAGTTATGGATAGTTTTGAATGGCTATAAGACTTATTACAATTTTTAAATTACATGGGATTAAAGCATCACAAATCTTTGAATATGGGACTAAAGAAAAAAATATTATTTTTTATATATATCATCATAATTCATGTAATATGGAAATTTTAACCCATCTATGAAATTCATACACACACACACACACACACACACACACAAGGGGAGAGAGAGAGAGACCTCGACATACTACCTATTCATACTATTTGTGAGGACCATTTTATTTAAAATAGTACAAAAATTGAGTTGATGTGGTACTTAAACATTTCACGAAATCCCCCCAAAAATTTAGTCTAAAATAATTTTTTTGCTATTGTTAAAAAACATGTCAACTTTTTACGAGCTTAAACACTCACATATTTTGATCATTTTTTTAGAATAGAAAAAAAATCATTTTTAGTTTATTTTTTTGTGTGGTTCCCTCAAATGTTTAAATAACACATAAAGAAAATCAACCCAAAAATATTTTTTTACTATTTAAAAAAGAATGGTCCTAACATAACATCCTCTTTTAAAGACCTCATATGTGACTTTATATATATATATATATATATATATATATATATATATATATGTAGGCTCCCGCTTAACTGCTGGGTCTTGGATCGACGGATGTCGGCTAACCTTACTCCCATATACATATTGAACTGGAAAATAGTCTAATAGCGCATCAAGTATCTAAACAAAGAAACGTGTTTTTTAATAAATTATTTATTATTGAAATGTTAGTACAAAACTTTACCTAAACATTCTACTTAGTGTGCCATTAACCTACCATGTCCATGTGAGTAAAAAATTCAAGCTAGTGCGACATATGCCTTAAACATATACACACAAGGAAATAAGGTTAATAGCCTTAAGAAGAGAGAGAATAACTATAACCAAAAACATTGATATAGTATTCTCAAGTAGACACTTACTCACGTAATATAACCATAAAAGTAGGGATAAGAATGCTAATATGAGAAACCTCATATTTTAAACAAAATATTTAACTATCTTGATAGCCCAAACCTTTATTTCCAGCGCTAAATCATTAATTATAGTATAACACCAATAAGATCTCAAATATTTAACTCGGTAAATTGTTTGTCATAAATTAACAAAAAAAATGTCATAAAGTTTGTCAAAAGGTAGCATACCTTTATATGTATGGGCATGATTAGATCTATTACAGTGAGAAACAAATCAAATTTGAACACTATAACATAACCACGACATAAAAATTGTGATTCTAGCAGAAATATTGTGTAACAGGTGCTTGAAAAATAAATAAAATGTGCTAAAAAGTATTAGATGTGCTTGATAAAGCAAAGAACATAACTATTTTAATAATTAAACAGGTGTGAAACTAAGAAAAAGAAATAGGAATTTTGTTAAACAACTGGGGTGAAACTAAGAAAGAGCTAAATCCTTACAACCTTGCAGCTCACCTATTATTCATATGTATTATCCACTGTCCACCAAAAAAACAGTCCCAGTTCCTTGTCCTTTCACTTTCCCTCCTGAAGTATACATTTCCTCAATCACAACTTTGAATTCCTGTGTTCACTTAATGTGTTGTCTTATCACAAATGTTTCAAAGAAAAATAATAAGAAATAGGAAAAGCAGACTTTTCACACTTGTAAATATGGCCTCAGGTTTTACAACTACAACTAATTCAATAATTAGAGGGCACAATGTTAGGCCAAGTCGAGAAATCCAAACTCATGCCTCAGTACTTCACCGACTCAGCAGAAGGTTTGCCTTTGATAGGCTAAGCTCAGTGGGAGATTTGAGAGGCCGAATCTTCAGGTCTCGTAGTATAGCTAGTTCTAGAACAAATGGAAAATGTGCTGATCATCGACCCCTGTATGGCCAATATGAGGAGCAAAGAGAATTCAATAGCCATTAAAAGACAGTCGATAGAGAGCCAATGCAACATTCGATTGATAGAGAGGGGGTCGATGATAATGCCATTGCGACCGAGGTACATACTATAGATGTAGACGATAAGCCCTAGAATAGTTATATTCAGAGGCTTGAAGATAATATTGGTGACATTTTGAAGAGCCGAGATCCTCTGTAGATGGGGTACATGACAGGGTCATCGTTCGTAAAAAGAATAGTAAGCTACCCAACCCTGGCTAAGTTCAAGACGTTGGTTATCACCCTAAAATATGATGGAAGCACCAACTCAGACCACCAAATAGGAATGTACCAATCCACTGCACACATCTTTTCACTCTCTGAGGAGATGAGGTGCCGAGCATTCTCCAGAACTCTTATTAATGATGCCCATGTATGGTACAACTCTCTCCCAAAGATTGTTATCAATAATTTCAACCAACTGGTCGGGAGGTTCACCCATAATGTTTTTTTTGGAGTCAAGTCGAGGAAGAACACCACCCACTTATTGTATGTTAATCAAGGAAAAAGCGAATCTTTGAGGGACTACATTGCTAGATTTAACAAAGAGAAATTGGAGGTAGAAGACTATGATGAAAGTATACCCATGACCGCCCTTATGGGTGGTTTACAAAAAGGAAATCTCCTCTAGAAGCTGTTCGAAGATCCTCCAAAGACCATGATAGAAATCCTAGCTACGATTGGGAGAGTCATGAACGCGACGGAGGCCATGACGACCAAATAAGAAGACGAAAACAGGGCAAGTGGGAGAAAATACCATAATTTCAAAGAAAAGGGTGGTTAGAAGAGGTTGGCAGATGACAAGTTCACTGACTATACTCCGTTGACAGCCACTCCAGAGATGATACTGAATGAAATAAAAAATTACTAATCCTTAAGATGACTGGAAAAATTAAAGGCCCCTCCTCAAAAGAGGGACAAAAATAAGTGGTGCATGTTCCACCAGGATCACGACCATAATACTGACAGGTTCTTCATAGTTAAAGACAAGATAAAAAAGATGCTGAAGCAGGAAAAACTCAAGAACTACGTGGATAGGATCGGTTTAAGAGATGACTGAGACGACACGCAAAGGAGATGGGACGACAAGTGTAAACGGGATATCCTATTGAACAAGGAGGACGATGCATCAGATGACGATGATTAGGCAAATCCTGACCTTCTTCTAAAGATAACTGATTCCAAGGGTCGGCTGCATTCGATCTCTCATGGAGTAAAAATGATATGTGGTGGTTTAGCAAGTGGTGGTAAATACATAGTCAACCGTAAGGCTCATGTTACACTGGCAAAGGCCATCCTAAAGAGTTAAGTGGTAAACTTGATTTTTGTTGATACAACGTTGGGTAAGGGGAATAAATTTGACATAAATACATTAGTGGTAGACTTCTCCAAGTTTAACTTTAAGGGGATCCTAGCCCTTCATGACGACCCCCTAGTCATCACTACGAGAGTGCATGGGCATGGAGTCCTTAGAGTATTAGTCGATGGTGGGAGCTCGACTGATGTGATGTTTTAAAAGTGTTTCAAAGGGTTAGGACTTAACAAGAAGAGACTCATCCCATACCATCAACCTTTACTTGACTTTAGTTGTGAAAAATTACACTCTCTGGGAATATACGAGATGGATGTGTGCATGGGACAAATCTAGCCGAAGTGTCTCATGAAAAAGATAGATTTCTTTGTGATGGATGAGAAGTTTTACTCAGCTTACAACATCATAATGGGACAAGTATGGAATTTGAGGTAGTACCCTCTACCATTCACCAAATGATTAAATTCCCAACTCCCTTTGGAGTAGGGGAAGTTAAAGGCGACTAGTTAGAGGCGCGAGAATGCTACTGCAACTCAGCTGAGGAAAGAGAATCTCATAAGAGAGACACTACTACTTACAATATCAACACTCTCAAACCTCCGAATGAGATGAAATTAAAAAATTCCAAGGATGAAGAACACTATATATATGACTCACTTAAGTCTAAAATATAGGATCTTGTCTAGTTTGGAAATAGAGACAAAATTGTGTCATCCCTTGTTTAACCTTAAGCCTAATTTCGCTTCATGATTTCCATCAAAGACAATTCAAGGTTGGAAAAGGTAGTAACCAACACAACTCATAACACATATTACTGCATTTATTTGGTATTTTGTGTGTATGAGGTGTGTGTGTGTTCACATTGGCTTACAAATATTTTTTAATATTTTTTTAGAATTTTTAATCAATTAAAATCTATTTTTTAAAAATTTAAAATTAGATTTAAAATTGTTTGGGGCTAATTCATAATATCTTAACCTGCCTAAAATATGACTTGGGTAGAATTCGAAAGCACTAGAGACATTTGGAGTAGAAAATAAGATTTTTCAAAGTTAAAAAAGCATGCGTTTTTGAATTGATCTGGAGCATACACATGTTGGCTTATCAGTGACCCGATTTTTGTTTCTTTATACTCACATACTTAAGGCTCAATCTGGAACATTCATTAGTTTTAATCAATGGTCTGCATGTGTTATTACTCAATCCAAGTGATACCTATTTTAGCCAATCACTAAGCATTTAGAAATGGTGCTTTGTGAGCCCTTAGATTGATCACCGAACAGTCAAATTAATCCTGATCGTTGATTTACCCTTAAAATTCTAGATGCTTCCTTCGTCCATTATAAATAGAGACTGAGGGTTAATCATTTCCATGTTTTGGCAAGTCTGAGAGAGAGGAGAAAATAAGAGAGAGAGAGAGAGAGAGAGAGAGAAATACGAGAGAAAAATAGAAAATCTCAGTCAAACTCTAGCCAAATTTTCCCAAACTTTGAGATTTTGAGAATGTTTTAGTGATTCAAGTTCCTCTCTGGTTCAAATCTATAGTCCAAACACTGTCACTAAGTTTGATCTCGTCTCACATATTTGAAATTTGTTATCTGACTAAGTGATATAGTCACATTCTTATAGGACTTATTTCCTTTTTATAAATCAACTCTCTTTGTTGGGTTTTTAGTTTCAAAACATTTTTATCAACAATTTTCCCAACATATTTATTCTATTGTTTTAAAGTTTTCTATAAAAGTGACATTTCAAAAATTTCAGATCTAGAGATGTATATGTCTCCACGTTCATATTTCACATTTTGTGAAATATGTTTGTAAATAAATAAGAGAGACATATAGGATCTTTGATCTTTTATATAACAATATTATTTTCTGATCTACCTACAAAAAAGGAAGTCTAATTTCAAGAAAAATTGATTCACACTGTTTTTTGTCATTTTAGACTTAATATGTACTTCATAGGAAACTGTCTGTATAAGTGTGGGTGAGTTTCGTACATTTGTTAAGAACATCACATCACCACACTATCACTCAACAACACTAAAGTTGTGTTTGTAAAGAGATTTTTATGATCTGAGTTAAAGTAAAGAATCAACTAAGGAGTAAACCTTGGAGGACGTTAAAGACAATAGTCAGAAGCCAGAGAAGTCAAGAAAAAGCCAGGAGTGCTGGTATAATTTCTTGACTTAGGTTTATGTCTGATTTGGTTAGAAAATACGTTGCTTGCTTATGCTCTAAAAACTCACTCTAGTGGATTTTTGTTTTTACTTCGTAGAGGGAGTCGTGGATGTTTCCCCTGTTTGACAGGGTTTTACCACGTAAAAATTATTGTCTCGTGTGAATGTTTTTATCTGTTGCCCTATCATTGTTTTGCTGTTTTCATACTCTTATATTACTGCAATTAATGTTTAAAAATGTTTTAAACATTTGAGTTCCCTAGTAACTGAAATATCTCATTTAAAAACATTTTTATAACACATCTTGTGTTTTAATTTGTGTTATTAAAAGTGTTTCCTCAAGAAAACATTTCGGACACTTCTCAACTATTTTAACTTTTGATTAAACGACATGGTAAGGGATTTTCAATTGGTATCAGAGCAGATTCTTATTTTTCAATAACAATTGTTTAGAATCCAGGGTTTTTTTGAAACTATTTTAAAAATATCTCATGGACGAGAAATTTGAGAGACTGAGAAACTTAACCAGAGCTCCTCTCTCTTCGATGGAATAAATTTTCCTTACTGGAAGGTAAGGATGATTGCATTCATCTAAGGGTCTCTGGGAGATGATGTCTGGAATGTAACTGAACTTTGATGTACTCATTGTACAAAACCAATAGCAGAAGGCAATGAGATAAGAGTAGAAAAACTCCTCACTGAGTTTACCAAAGAGGAGAAATAAGCCTTCCTCTGCTATAATAAAGGCAAAAATGCCATTTTTGTTTGTAAATTAGCATGAGTTCAAAAGAATTTCTATATGTACCACTTCCAAGGAAGCTTGGGACACATTGGTCACAACCCATGAAGGTGACATAAGTGTTAAGGCTACGAAGACTCAAATGCTCATTCAACATGACAACACCCTAGTTATGACTGAGATAGAGAATTTTGATGATTTCTATATCAAATTAACTAATGTCAAAACACAGTTGCATGCTAATGGCATAGTCTATGACATAAGAAAAATTATTTAAAAAATCTCGAGATCCCTTCCAAAAAAATTTGATAGTAAAATATATGCAATTTAGGAAATGGAAGATCCAAATCTTACCCCTGAACTCCTCAGTAATAAATTAAGAACTGTGGAAATGGAATTGGATTACACGAGACAACTTCTTGGAAGTCATAAGAAGAATAGTAGTCCTAATGTTAGGTTTCAATCTAAAGTGATGTCTACTCTTAAAATCCAATCTGATGATGATTGTGGTTTGGATAACCAAATAGCCACGATGTTTAAACATTTTGAGAAAATACTTAAGTTTAGAAATAACGTGGCTGCAAAATAAGGAAAGGCTCCTTATTCAAATCAATCCAATAACGGACCTCATGAGAGGAGATTACAGAAACACTGGAACAACACTAGATCTGACAAAGACCATAGGAAATCTTTATGCTTTAGATGTGGAAAAATAGGATATATAGCTGCTAACTGTAGGGTTAACCTGAAAAATAAGCAAAATATGGCCAATTTTTGCAAGACTTGGGATGATTCAAATGAATTAGATGATGAGGAGCCTGAATCATCTAACATACTTGACCTCTGCATGTCCTTTTTTGCTAAGATTGTCTATTCTGATGATAATGCTGATGATATTCTACCTAGTAAAGATGTAACAATGATTGTTAATGTTTTATATACTTTATGTCCGAAGAATGGTTATACTGATATTAGTAGCTCTACTTTCGTGTGTGTGAGTCAAAGGGAACGTTTGAATGACGAACTAAGTGTGTGTGTGGGTTCAAAAAATGAATAGTTAGAGGAAAACCACACACCACATTTAGTGCATTCGATAATGAAGACCTCCCAGACATCCACAGACTATACACCAAAATGCTTAAGAAGAGCAGTAGACTAGAAAGAATAATTAAGGAGTTAATTGGAAAGATAGAATCTCTTAGTCTCGTATTTAAACAAAATGTTGAAGACTACACTAATCAATGTCTTGCCCATGAAACTCAATCTAATACTTTTTCTAAAAAAATAAAAAATCTTTCTAATCCTAATCAAATCCTGGAAAAGAAATACAAGGCCACATTGTTAAAATTGGAACAATCAAAAGAAAAAAGTTTCAACAGTCTTCAAAACGTTTACAAAATTTAAAAATAACTCTAATTGTTTTGAAGACTTTTTAACATCCAGTAAAACAAATTCTAATGAAAAGACTATAATAGGATTTAACAGTGGAATACAAACTAAAAATACCATAAAGTTTGTGTTAGTGGAAAAAAACCTATAGAAACTTGTCCAGACTTTCAGGCTATAAAAGATGATTTTGATAAAAATAGAAAGGGAAAGACATTTTGATAAGTGGTGAATCTAAAGCTAATGTTGAAACAAAGACTAAATATGTCTACCCCCGATACAGTAATGAGAGACCTCATTTCAATCTGTCTCTAGGAAACCTAATATAGATGTTCCTCACTTAGGCAAGCCCATTTTTAAAGGACATAGAGATGTTAAGAAACCTACAAACCACCGTTACTGCTCCTACTGTGATGTCTATGGACATTCAATTGAAAATTATTTTCAAAAGCTTCTATACAAATCTTTTTCACACACTCCTGTGTATAGGAACTTTTACTATTTTAGATAGGAATAAGTATGTTCTTCCTTGATAGATTAATAAGAACTCTAACTATCATAATAGGAAGAAAAGATCCCACTCTAAAAAGAAAGGAACCTAGATTCATGACTAAACCAATTGCTTAACAAGACTTCAAAAATCAGTTTACTTTGCAAAAATCTTTCAAAGAAAAATTTGATGCTCACAAATTTTATCTTATTCAAGCAAATAAGCGCAAATTTTTAAAAACTAGATCAATGTGGGTTAGAAAAGGTGATCTAATACCTTGAATTAAGTGTAATATTGTTATTAGTTCTTTCAAAACTGAACACACTTCATCTGGATACTATTTGGACTCAGGTTATTCTAAATATTTGATTGGGGGAGAGTCTAAATTAACCAGCAAAACAAACTCTTTACGAGGAAAAGTTTTGTTTGGGGATGGTGTCTCTACCCAAATCATAGGTAAAGGGACAATCCAAGAAAAATGTTTACCAACACTTGAGGATATTCTATTAGTGAAGGGTCTTAAAGATAACTTACTAAGTATCTTGTAATTTTGTGACTTAAAAAATAATGTCACATTCTCAAAATCCATTTATAAAATCATGAATGAGATTGGAGACTGTATTATTACAGGGTTGAGGACACCTGATAACTATTATATAGTAAATTTAAGGACTGAGATCTGTAATATAGCCTGGATGGAAGATAATGAAATCCGGCATAATAGGTTAGATCACATAAATTACGATAGTCTTAGAAAGTGAAGCTCAAAGGAAATAGTTAGAGGTCTGCCCAAAATCAAACCCATTTCAATATTATATGTGGGACCTGTCAAGAAGGAAACGCAATTAAATCTCCTCATAAGAAAGTTAATTAAGTCATATCCACCAAACCTCTAGAAGTCATCCATATGGACCTAATGGATCCCTCTTGCACCGTTAGTCTTTGTGGAAACTGTTACATGCTAGTTATGGTTGATGATTTTAATCGATTTAACCGAGTGGCCTTTTTAAAACAAAAGTTAGATACTTTTTGTAAGTTTTTGAATTTTTTATTACGAATTGAAAATGAAAATGACTTCTAAGTAAATAGAATCCATAGTGATAGAGGAGGTGAGCTCATTGATTTACGAGTTATCAAATATTGTGACTACAATGGTTAGAAATAAGAATTTAACACCCCTAAGATGCCCCAACAAAATGGGACAGCTGAGCGTAAATATCGTACTCTTCACGAGATGGCTCATGTTATGATGCACGCAAATGATCTACCTAAATACTTTTGGGTTGAAGCTGTTCATACAGCTTGTCATATTATCAACAGAGTCTACCTTAAGAAAGATACCAAACAGACACCTTATGAACTTTGGTATGGGAAAAAGCCTAACCTAAAATATTTCAGGACCTTTGGTAGTATTTTTTTACGTATGTAAGGACAGAGAACATTTATCTAAATTTGAAACCAGATGTAGTAAATAAATTTTCTTAGGTTATTCTCCAAATAGCAGAGCCTATCATGTCTATAACCTTCGTACCAAAACTCTAATGGAATCCATCAATTTTGTTGTAAGTGTCACCAATGTAGAGAATAAAAGCATAGGACCAACCATTATTGACGAGTTAGAAAACCATTCTAACCATAACTCTTCAGATATAGTTGTGTCTTTACTAAATGAGACCCCTGAGTGCCAAATTCGATTTCTAATGATCATCCCTTACATAAAGTAGTCAGTAACCCTACTGAGCCGATGACAACAAGATCCCAATTACGTAATACATCTCATTTTGCATGCTTTGTATCATTAATAGAAACAAAGAATGTGAATGAATCATTAAATGATTCCTATTGGATAGGTGCTATACAAGAGGAACTCATCCAATTTCAAACTCATGACGTATGGTATCTTATCCTAGACCAGAAGACAAGCGGGTTATTATCATTAGATGGATTTTTAAAAATAAAACTGATGAAATTGGGATGGTTATTAGAAACAAAGGTAGACTTGTAGCCAAGTGTTATTCTTAAATTAAAAGAATAGACTTCGAAGAAACCTTTGCCTCTGTAATCTGTCTCGAATTTATTCATCTTCTTCTAGATATTGCGTGTCTCTTAAAAGTTACTTTATATCAAATGGATGTCAAGTCTACATTTTTAATGGTATCCTAACTGAGGAGACCTATGTAGAACAACCTAAAGGGTTCATCAACCCACATCATTCTAATTATGTCTATCGAATGGAAAAGGAACTTTATGGTGTAAAATAAGCATTGCGTTCTTAGTATGAGCAATTGTCTATGTTCCTGTTAAATAAAGGTTTTAGGAGAGGTGGAAATGGCCAAACTCTGTTTGTCAAACATGTTGACAAAAATATTCTTATTGCCAAAGTATATATCGATGATATAATTTTTAGATGTACTTCCTTGACCGAGGTTCAAAAGTTCTCCAAAGTTATGCACGAAGAATTTCAAATGTCTCTTATGGGGGAGTTACAATTCTTTTTAGGACTTCAGGTCAAACACGATTTTTGTTTCTTTATACGTACATACTTAGGACTAAATTTGGAGCATTAATTCATTTTAATCAATGGTATGCATGTGTTATTACTCAATCCAAGTGATACCTAGTTTCTCCAATCACTCAGCGTTTTTAAATGGTGCATTGTGAGCCCTAGATTAATCACCAAACAATCGAATTAATCTTGATCATTGATTTACCCTTAATATTCCAGATCCTTCCTTCGTCCATTATAAATAGAGACTGAGGGTTAACCGTTTCCATATTTTGGCAAGTCTGAGAGAGAGAAGAAAATAAGAGAGAGAGAGATAAAAAAGAGAGAAAAATAGGAGAAAAACAAGAAAATCTCATCCAAACTCTTGCCAAATTTTCCCATAAAACTTTGAGAGCTTGAGAGTGTTTTCGCGATTCAAGTTCCTCGTTGGTTCAAATCTTTTGTCCAAACACTGTCACCAAGTTTGATTTCATCTCACATATTTGAGATTTAAGATTTGACTAAGTGATATAGTCACGTTCTTATAGGATTGATTTCCTTTTTAGAAATCAAAACTCTTTGTTGGGTTTTTAGTTTCAAAACATTTTTGTCAAAAAATTTCCCAACATATTCCTCCTTTTGTTTTCAAGTTTTCTTGAAAAGCAGCACTTTAAAATTTTTAGATCTAAAGACATTTATGTCTCCAAGTTCACATTTCACATTTTTGTAAAATAAGTTTGTAAATAAATAAGAGAGACATATAGGATCTTGGCTCTTTTATATAGCAAGATTGTTTTCTGATCTACCTACAAAAAAGGAAGTCTAATTTCAAGAAAAAATGATTAAGACTCTTCAATGCCATTTTAGACATAATTTGTACTTCGTAGGAAACTGTCTGTACAAGTGTGAGTTTCATGGATGTGTTAGGCACGTCAGATCACTACACTATCACACAATGACAATAAAGTTGTGTTAGTAAAGATAATTTTACCATCCGAGTTGGTGTAAAGAAGGAGCTAAGGAGTAAATCTTGGAGGATGCTAAAGACAACAGTCAGAGGCTAGAGAAGTCGAAGAAAAATCTAAGAGTGCTGGTATAATTTCTTGACTTAGGTTTTGGTCTAATTTGGTTGGATAATACGTTGCTTGTTGTACTCTAAAAACTCATTCTAATGGATTTTGGTTTTACTCTGTAGAGGGAGTCGCGGATGTTTCCCTTGTTTGATAGGGGTTTTACCACTAAAAAATTATTGTCTCGTGTGAATGTTTTTGCCTACTGCCCTGTTCTTGCCTTACTGTTTTCATAGTCTTACATTACTTCTATTGATGTTTAATTTTTTTTTAAACATTTGCGTTCCATAGTAACTAAAAGATCTCGTTTAAAACATTTTCATAACACATATTGTGTTTTAATTGGTGTTATTAAAAGAGTTTCCACAAGAAAACATTTTTGACCCTTCTTAACTGTTTTAACTTTTTATTAAACGAATTAGTAAAAGATTTTCAAAGGCCGTTGAGGAGGTAGAATCCATCGTCCTCGACGAGGATGAGTTGGAAAAAACGTCCAAATTGGCAAAGCCCTGAGAGAAAAAATCAAACAATATTTGATTCAGCTACTGAGGGAGAGACAAAGTATTTTTGCATGGAGTCATGCAGACATGCTGGACATTGATCTGAAGGTCCCCTTCCATAAAATGAATGTATACGAAGGAGTCAAGTCGGTCAGGAAAAACAAGAGTATCTACTCTAGGGAGAAATACGAAGTCATTAGAGAGGAGGTCAAAAAGCATGTGAAAGCCGAGTTCATTAGGGATTTTGTCTACCCAAAGTGGTTGGCTAATATAGTCATTGTGCCTAGGCCTAATGGCAAGTGGATGATGTAAGTAGATTTCATAGAATTGAATAATTTTCCAAACGGCACAGTGAGTAGCACGAACATCTCATACATGTCCCGCAAAACACGAAGCATCCAGTCGTGTTGCCGCAAGACGGCCGGTTTGAGAATCGAACTATAATTATAAAAACAAGCACACTTAAGCTTAAAAATGTGTCATGAGGGGGCATACACCTCCAATCTCCCCAAAACGGCACCACAAGTTCCGCGAACACCACATGCTCATCTAATGTAACATGTAGCAAACGATTGGGTAATCGCGGGACTCCTCGTATGAAAATAGCCCATGACTTTGAAAAATGGCACACTTAGGCATGAAAACGTGCCACGAGCTGGCGAACACCTCCAACTACCTCCAAACAACACCGTAAGGGGAGCGAACACCTCGTACGCATCTAACGTAACATGTAGCAACCATCTGCGTAGATGCGTGACTCCTAGTTTGAGAATATGACCCGAATTTGAAAACAGACACACTTAGGCTTCAAAACGTTCCACGAGAGTGTGGTCACCCCTAATCTCCCCCACCCACACTACGAATGGAACAAACACCTCGTGCGTATCGATCATAACATGTAGCAACCGGTCGTGTATTCGCAGCACTCCCGATTTGAGAATAGGACACGAATTTGTAAACATATACACTTAGGCTTAAAAATATGTTACGAGCAATCGGATACCCCCAACTGCCCCCAAATAGCACCGCCAGTGTCACGTACAGCTCATGCGCATCCAACGTGACAAGTATTAACTAGTCATGTAGTCCCAGGACTCCCGGTTTGATAATTCAACCCGAATTATAAAATAAGCACACTTGGACTTGAAAAAGTTCCACGAGGGGGCGAAAACCCCCAACCGCCACCAAACGGCACCACGAGTAGCACAAACACCTCGTGTGTGTCCAACATAACATGTAAAAACTTAACCGCATAGTTGCGGGACTCCCGATTTGAGAATATGATTCGAATAAAAAAATAGGAACACTTAGGCTCAAAAATGTGCCATGAGGGGAAGGACACCGCCAACCTCCCAAAAAGCACCATAAGTAGCATGAACACCTCATGCGTATCCAAAGAAACACGTAGCAATTGTTCACGTAATTGTGGGGCTCTCGATTTGAGAATAGGACCCAAATTTGAAAACATGCACACTTAGGGTTAAAATTGTTCTGCGAGCAGGAAGACACTCCAACCACCCCCAATCGAAACCGCGAGTGACACAAACACCTCATTTGCGTCCATCGTAACTCGTAGCAACTGTTCCCATAGTCATGGGACTCCGAATTTTAGAATAGGACCCAAATTTAAAAACATGAACACTTAGGCTTGAAAATATACTGCAACTGGGCGAACACTCCCAATCATCCCAAAATGGCATTGCGAGTGGCACGAACACCTCATGCGCATCCAACATAACATGTAGCATCCGGTCGCGTGGCCGCGAGACTCCAAATTTGAGAATATGACTATAATTTGAAAACAGTCACATGTAAGCTTGAAAACATGCCATGAGGGGGTGAACACCCACAAATGCCCCAAATGGAATTGCAAGTATCATGTACACCTCATGTTCATCTAACGTAATATGTAGTAACCGACCGCATAGTCACAGGACTCCCAATTTTAGAATAGCCCCCGAATTTGAAAGTAGACACACTTAAGCTTGAAAACGTGCTGCGAGCAGGAGAACACGCCGTACTGCCCCTAAACGGCACCGCAAGTGGCACAAACACCTCGTGTACGTCCAACGTAATGCGTAGCAACCATCCGTGTAATTGGGGGATTCATAGTCCAAGAATAGGAACCCCACTTGAAAGCAATCATACCTAGGCTTGAAAACGTGCCACAAATGGGCGGGCACCCCTACCGCCCCCAAATGGCACCATAAGTGGCACGAACACATCGTGCACGTCTAACGTAACATATAGAAACCATCTGCATAATTTTTGGATTACCGATTCGAAAATAAGAACCGAATTTAAAAGAAGGCACACCTAGGCTTGAAAACGTGCCCTGAACGGGTGAACACCCCCAACAGCCACCAAACGGCATGACGAGTAGCACAACACCTAGAGCGTGTCCAATGTAACACTTAACAATCAATCACGCAGTCGCGGGACTCCCGGTTTGAGAATTGGAAGTGAATTTAAAAATAGTCACAGTTAGGCTTGAAAATGTGTTACGAGCGAGCGAACACTCCCAACTGTCCCCAAATAGCACCGTGAGTAGCAGCAATACCTCGTGTGCATCTAACGTAACATGTAAAAACTGCTCGCGTAGTCGCGTGACTCCTACTTTGAGAATAGGACCCGAATTTGAAAATAGCCACACTTAGGCTTGAAAATGTGTCGCAGGGGGGCGAACACCCTAACTGCTCCCAAACGTCACATCAAGTTGAACGAACATATTATGCGTGTCAAATGTAACATGTAGCAATCGGTTGCGTAGTTGAGGGACTCTCGGTTTGAGAATAAGATTCGAATTTGAAAAGAGTCACACTTATGCGTGAAAATGTTATACTAGAGAGTGTACACTCCCAACCACCCCCAAACAGTACAATGAGTGCCACTAACACCTCCTCCACATCCAACGTAACATGTAGCATTTGATGATGTAGTCACGAGACTCCCAATTTGATAATAGGACTCGAATTGCGAACATACGCAATTAGGCTTGAAAACATGTCACGAGTGGGTGAACACACCCAATTGCCCCCAAGCGGCACCAAGAGTGTCACCAATACCTTGTACTCATCCAACTTAACATGTAACAACCGATCACGTCATCGCGGGACTCTTAGTTTGAGAATTGGACCCGAATTTGAAAATAGGCACACTTAGGCTTGAAAACGTCCACAAGCTTATGGATGCCCCCAATTTCTCCCAAACGGCACCTCGATTGGTGCCAATACCTAATGCACATCATTTTTAACACGTAGCAAGTGGTTGCATAGTCGTAAATCTCCTGGTATGAGAATAGGACTCAAATTAGAAAATAGGCACACTTATCTTTAAAAATGTGTCGTGTGGGGGGGAGAACACCCCCAACCGCCCCCAAACAACACCAGGAGTAGCACCAACACCTCGTGCGTATCAAACGCAACACGTAGTAACTGGCCTCTTAGTCGTGGGACTCTCGGCTTAATAATAGGATTCAAATTTGAAAAGAGGCACACTAAGGCTTGAAAACATTTTGCGAGTGGACGGACACCCCCAATCACCACTAAACGGTATCACGAGTGGCACCAACACCTCCTTTGTGTCCAACGTAACATGTATAAATAGGCCTCGTAGTCACGAGACTCTCAATTTGACATTTGAACCTGAATTGAAAACAAGCACACTTAGGCTTGAAAACGTGTCACAAATAGGTGAACACCCCCAACCTACCCAAACGACACTGAGAGTGGAACCAACACCTCGTGCGTATCCAAAGTTATACGTATTGACTGACCATGTCATCGCGGGACTCTCAATTAGATAATAGGACCAAAATTTGAAAACAGGCTTGCTCAGGCTTAAAACGCCACGAGCGGACGGATACCCCCAACTGCCCCTAAATGGCACCGCGAGTGGAACGAACACCTCCTGCCCTTCCAACGTAACACGTAGTAACTAGTTACCCATTCCTGGAACTTTCAATTTGAGAATAGCATCGAATGTGAAAATAGGCACCCTTAGGCTTGAAAATAATCTGCAGGAAAGATGACACCCACAACCTCCCCCAAATGACCCCGCGAGCGGTACGAAAACCTCATGCACATCTAACATAACACGTACCAATCAGCCGAGAAGTCATGGGAATTGCATTTTGAGAATAGGACCCGAATTTGAAAAGTGGTACACTTAGGCTTGAAAACACGCCACAAGCGTGCAGACACCCCCAACCTCCTCCAAACGACATCACAATTGGTATGAACACCTTGTTCGCCTCCAATGTAACACTTAGCAACTGATCGTGTAGTAAAGGGACTCTCAATTTGAGAATAGAACCCAAATTTTATGATATACACATTTCGGCTTGAAAATGTAAACACCCCCAAACGACATCATGAGTGGCACGTACACCCCGTGCGTGCCAATCATAACACGAAGCAATTAGCCACGTAGTCACGGAACTCCCCGTTTGAAAATAGGCCACGAATTTCAAAATAGTGGAATTTAGACTTGAAAACATGCCACAAGCTTGCAAACACCCACAACCGAACCAAATGGCACCGCGAGGGGCATGAACACCTTGTGCGTGTCCAGCACAGCACGTAGCATCCCATAATGTGGCCGCGAAACTCCCAGTTTGAGAATAGGACAAGAATTTTAAAAAGGAAAACTTAAACTTAAAAACATATCGCGAGGGGGTGGACACCCCCAACCGCCCCCAACCGCCACCACAAGTGGCACGAACGCCATGTTCTAACCTAATGTAACTTATAGAAATCGACCGTGTAGTTGCGAGACTCTGATTTTGACAACAACCCTCAAATTTGAAAAATGGCACACTTAGGCATAAAACGTGCTGCGAATGGGAAGACACACTTAATTACCCCTAAATGGCACTATAAGTGGCAGTAACACCTCGTGCGCGTCCAACCCAACATGTAGTAACCATCTGCATAGTTACGGGACTTGCAATTCGAGAAATGGACCATAATTGGGAAGAAGCCACACTTAGGCTTTAAAACATGTTTCCAGCAGGCGGACACCCCCATATGTCATAACGAGTAGCACCAGAGCCTCATGCACATACAACATAGCACGTAGCAAGTGACCGCATAGTCGGGGATTCCCGGTTTGAGAATAGGACTTGAATTAAAAACAAGCACACTTAGGTTTCAAACGTATTGGGAGGGGGTAAACACCCCCAACCACCCCCAAATGGAACCACTACTAGCACAAACGGCTCGTGTGCATCCAATGTAACACGTAACAACTGAACGCATTATCACGGGACTCCCGGTTCGAGAATTGGACCTGAATTTCAAAACAGGCACACATAGTATTGAAAATGTATCGCGAATGGGCGAACACCCCCAACCGCCCTTAAACTTCCCCACGAGTGGAACCAACACCTCGTGCACTTTTGGTTTGAGAATAGGATCCGAATTAGAAAACATGCACACTTAGGCTTGAAAATGTTTCGTGAGGGGGCATACACCTCTAACCACCCCCAAATAACACAATGAGTAGCATGAAAACCTCGTGTGAGTCCAACGTAACACGTAGCCACATATCACGTAGCCGCGAGACTCCCGGTTTGAGAATCGGACCCTAATTTAAAAATAGGCACACTTACTTGAAAATGTGCTGCGAGAGGGCGAACACACCCAAGAACCCCCAAACAACATTTTCAAATCGATAGTCTTGTGGAACCAACACCTCGTGCGCGTCCAACGTAACACACAACAACTGGTTGCACAGTCGCGGGACTCTCAATTTCAGAATAGGACTAAAATTTAAAAGTAGGCACACTTAGGCTTGAAAACATGCCGCGAGGGGGCTAACACCCCTAACCACTCCCAAGTGGCACAACGAGTGGAATGAACACATCGTGCATGTCAAACGTAATACAGAGCGATCGACTACATAGTCGCAAGACTCTCGATTTTAGAATAGGATTCAAAATTGAAAAGATCCTCACTTAAGCTTGAAAACATATCGTGAGTGGGTGAACACCCCTAACAACTCCCAAATGATACCGCGAGTGGCACCAACAGCTCCTGTACATCCCACATAACACGTAGCAATCAACCATGTAGTCACGAGACTACCGATTTGAAAAGTAAAATAGGGATTGAAAATATGTTGTGAGTGAATGAACACCCCCACCAACCCTTACACAACATCGATAGTGAAGCCAACACCTAGTGCGCATCCAATGTAACGTGTAGCAATCAGTGTGTCATTACGGGACTCTCAGTTTGAGAATATGACCAAAATATGAAAAAAGGCACACTTAGGCTTGAGAACGTGTCGTGAGCGAGCAAACACCCCCAACCACTCCCAAATGGCACCGCGAGTGGCACAAACACCTATTGCCAATCGAACTTAACACGTAGAAATCGTTCGCCTACTCGCGGTACTTTCGATTTGAGAATTGAACCGAATTTGAAAACTGGCACCCTTAGGCTTGAAAATGTGCCATGGGTAGGTAGACACCCACAACTTTCCCTAAACGACCTCACGAGTGGAACAAACACCTCGTGCATATCCAACATAACACGTACAAATCGATCGCGTAATGGAAGGACTCCTGATTTGAGAAGAGAACTCAAATTTGAAAACAAGCACACTTAGGCTTGAAGACATGTCGCAAGAGGGAGGACTCCCCAATATCCCCCAAAAGGCACGACGAGTAGCATGATTACCTCATGCGCGTAAAACGTAACAGATAGCAATTAACCGCTTAATTGTTGGACTCTCAGTTTAGGAATATAATCCGAATTTGAAAATAAGAACACTTAGGCTTGAAAATGTACCGACCCAACCACCCCCAAATGGAACCCCAAGAGGAATGAACACCTCGTGCGTGCCCAATGTAACACGTAGTTACAAAACTCCCTATTTGAGGATAGGCCCCGATTTTGAAAACATGGACACTTTGGCTTAAAAATGGGCCACGAGCGGGTGAACACCTCCAATTGCACCCAAACCACACCACGAGTATCATAAACACCTCATGCATGTCTAGAATAACGCATAGCATCCGGTTACGTGGCCAAGACACTCCCGATTTGAGAATAGGTCTATAATATGAAAACAGACACACTTAAGCTTGAAAACGTGCCATGAGGGGGAAGACACCCCCAACTGACCCCAAATTCAACCGAAAGTGGCACGAACACCTCTTGTATATCTAAATTTACATGTAGCAACCGTTCACATTGTCGCGTGATTACCGATTTAAAAATAACCTCCAAATTTGAAAACATGAACACTTAGTCTTGGAAACGTGCAATGAGCGGGAGAACTCCCCCAATCGCCCCCAAATGGCACCGCAAGTGGCATAAACACCTCGTACGTGTCCAATGTAACACATATCACCATGACGCGTAGTCGCGAGACTCAAACATTAAAAATAAAAAATTTGAAAACAGGCACACTTAGGAATGAAAACATGCCGCAAGCGGGCGGACACCCCCAACCTCTCCCAAACGGCACTACGAGAGGTACTAATACCTCGTGCACATCAAACTTAACATGCAGCAATCGTCTGCATAGTGGCGAGATGCCCGATTTGAGAATAGAAACTGAATTAGAAAACAAGAACACTTAGGCTTGAAAATGTGCTGCAAGAGGGTAGACACCCCCAACCACCCCAAATGGTGCCACGAGTAGCTTGAACACCTCATGAGTGTTGAATATAAATGGTAACAACCGATCGTATAGTGGTGGGACTCTTGGTTTGAAAATAGGACCCAAATATGAAAACATGCACACTTAGGCTTGAAAACGTGTCGCGAGTGGGGGACACCCCCAAACATCATCGCGACTGGCACCACCACCTCATGCGCGTCCAAAGTAAAACATAGAAATCGGTCGCATAGTCGTGATACTCCCTATTTGAGAATAGGATCCGAATTTGAAAATAGGCATACTTAGGCTTGAAAACATGCCACGAGGGGCGGACACCCCTAATTGATCCCAAACAACACAACGAGTGGAATAAACACATCGTTCATGTCAAACATAACATGTGGCAATTGATCGTGTAGCCGTGGAACTCTCGGCTTCAAAATCATATTCGAATTTGAAAAGAGACATAATTACTCTTGAAAACGTGCCGCGAGTGGGTGAACACCCCAGTCGCTCCCAAATGGCATCACAACTAGTACGTACACCCTGTGCGTGCTAATCGTAACACGTAGCAATCATCCATTTATTTGCGAAACTACCCATTTGACAATAGGACCCGAATTTAAAAATAGGCACATTTAGTCTTGAAAACGTGCTATAAGTGGGCAGACACCCCGCGAGTGGTGTCCAGTACAACACGTAGCATCTAGTCACATTACCACGAGACATTAGATTTGAGAATAGGACAAGAACTTGAAAAAAGGCACACTTAAGCTTGAAAACGTGTTCTGAGGGGGTGAACACCCCCAACTTCCCCAAATGGAACTGCAAGTTGTGTGAACACCACATGCTCATCTAATATAACTTGTAGTAACCTTTTTCTTAGTCGTAGGACTCCGAGTCTGAGAATAGTCCTTGAATTTGAAAAATGGCACGCTTAGGCTTGAAAATGACACCGTTAGTGGAACGAATGCCTCATTTGCATCCAACATAACACAAAGCAACCATCTGCATAGTCGTGGGACTCTCGATTAAAAAATAGGACACAAATTGGGAAATGGGCACACTTAGGCTTCAAAACATGCAGCGAGCGAGTGAACAACCCCAACCGCCCCCAAACGTCACCGCGAGTGGTACCGTAGCCTCGTACACATCCGACGTAGCACATACCAATGGTCGCATAGTCGAGGGACTCTCGGTTTGAGAATAGGACCATCATTAGAAAACAAGCACACTTAGGCTTAAAACTTGCTGCAAGGGGGCGAACACCCCCCAAACTCCCCCAAAATGGAACCACTACTAGAACCAACACCTCATGCACATCTAACAAAACACGTAGCAACCATCTGCATTGTAGCGTGACTCGAGATTCAAGAATAGTACCCGAACTTGAAAATAGGCAAACATACCACAAAGCGGGCGAACACCCCCAACCGCCACCAAATGGCACCAAAACCTCATGCACATCTAACTTAATATATAGAAATCGATCGCATATTGGCTGGACTCCTGGTTTGAGAATATGACTCGAATTATAAAACATGAACACTTAGGCTTGAAAACATGCCACGAGGGGGCAGACACCTGAAATGTCCCCCAAAGAGCACCAAGAGTGGCTAGAACACCTCGTGGGTGCCCAACTTAACCTGTAGCAACAAACTACGTAGTCACTGGACTCCCAGTTTGAGAATAGGACCCGAATTTGACAATAGGAAGACTTAGGCCTAAAAACGTAACACAAGCGGGTGGTCACCCCCAATCACCCCAAACCGCACTACGTGTGGCTCCAACACCTCGTTCGCGCCCAATGTAATGCGTAGCAACTGGCCACGTAGTTGTAGGACTCCCGATTTGAGAATAGTACCCGAATTTAAAAATAGGCACACTTACGCCTGAAAATGTGTCGCGAGGGGTGGACACCCCTAACCGCTCCCAAATGGCACAACGAGTGGAACGAACACATTGTTCATTAAAAGTAATATGATCAATCAACCACATAGTCGTGGGACTATTGGTATTAGAATAAGATCTGAATTTGAAAAGAGCACACTTAGGATTGAAAACATGCTGCAAGAGGGTGGAGACCCCGTACTGCTCGTAAATGGTACCATGAATGGCACTAACACGTCATGCGCATCCAACGTAACATGTAGCAATCGATCACGTAGTCATGAGACTCCCGATTTGAGAAAGTAAAATAGGGTTTGAAAATATTTTGCTAGTGATCGAATAACCCCAACTGCCCCCAAACAACGTCGTGATTGGAACCAACACCTCGTTTGCATCCAAAGTAACACGTAGTAACGAATCATGTCATCGCGGGACTCTCAGTTTAAAAATAGGACTCGAATTTGAAAGTAGGCACACTTAGGCTTGAGAACTCTCCACGAGCGAAAAACCCCAACCATCCAAAAATGGTTCCACGAGTGGCACAAACACCTCGTTCCCATCCAACATAACACGTACAATCCATTAGCCTACTTGTGGGACTTTCAATTGACTAATCGGATCGAATTTGAAAATAAGCACACTTAGGCTCGAAAACGTGTCATAAGACCCACAACTTCTCCCAAATGACCCTGCGAGTGGCACAAACACCTTGTGCGCATCCAATATAACACATACCCACCGGTCGCGTAGTCGCGGGACTCCTAATTTGATAATAGGACCCGAATTTGAAAACATGCACACTTAGGCTTAAAAACATGCTATGAGTGGGCGAACACCCCCAGCTTTCCCCAAACGGCACCACAAGTAGCACAAACACCTCGTGCACATCAAACATAACATATAGCAATTGGTTGCTTAGTTGTGGGACACTCGATTTAAGAATGGGCTCAGAATTTGAAAACGAGAACACTTAGGCTTGAAAACGTATCGTGAGCAGGAGGAAACCCACAACTTCCCCTAAACAGCACCATAAAAGGCACGAACAAGTCATGCATTCTTAACGTAACACGTAGAAATCATCCACGTAGTCGCGGATCTCCCTGTTTGAGAATAGGACCCCAATTTGAAAACATGGACAATTAGGCTTGAAAACGTGCTATGAGAGAGCGGACACCCCCCATTGCACCTAAACGGCACTGCGAGTAGCATGAACACCTCGTGCATGTCAATAATATCATATAGCATCCGATTACATGGTTGCAAGACTCTCGATTTAAGAATAGGACTAGAATTTAAAAACAGGGACACTTAAGCTTAAAAACGTGCCATTAGGAGTCAGACACCCCCAACAACCCCCAAACGGAACCGCAAGTGGCACGAACACCTCGTACGTATCTGACATGACACGTAGAAACCGACCACATAGTTGTGAAACTACTGGTTTAAGAATATCCCTCAAATTTGAAAACGGACACATGCAGACTTGAAAATGTTTTGTGAGCAGGAGAACATCCTTAACCGCCTCAAAATGGTCCCACGAGTGTCACGAACACCTAGTGCATGTCTAATGTAACACACAACAATCGACGACGTAGTCACGAGACTAACGGTTCAAGAACAAGACCCAAATTTGAAAATAGTCACACATAGGATTGGAAATGTTCTGTGAGCGGGAAAATACCCCCAACTGCCACAAAACGGCACCACGAGTGGCAACAATACCTCATGCATGTCCAAAATAACATGTAGTAACCGTTCACGTAGTCATATGACTCTCGATTTTAGAATAGGGCCCAAATTAGAAAATAGGCACACTTAGGCTTGAAAACGTGCCGCGAGGGGACGTACACCCCCAACCGCCCCCAAATGGTACCACGAGTAACACGAACACCTCATGAGTGTCCAACGTAACACATAGCAATCGATTGTGGGACTCTCAATTTGAAAATAGGACCCAAATTTGAAAACAGGCACATTTAGGCTTGAAAATGTGTCATGAGTAGGTGAACAACCTCAACTGCCCCTAAATGGCACCGCGAGTGGCACCAACACCTTGTGCATGTCCAGCATAACACATACCAATCGGTTGTGTCATCATGGACTCTCAATTTAAGAATAGGACCCTAATTTGAAAATAGGCACACTTAGGCTTGAAAACGTGTCGCGAGCGGGTGGACACCCCTAATTGCCCTAAAACAAAACCGCGAGTGGAACAAACACCTCATCCCCATCCAAAGTAACATGTAGCAACCAGAGATCTATTTGCGAGACTTCGAGTTTGATCATAGGACCGAATTTGAATATAGGAACACTTTACTTGAAAATATGTCGCGAGCAGTGAACACTCGTAACCTCCTCCATACGACCCTACAAGCAGCGGGAACACCTCGTGCACATCCAACGTAACTTGCAACAACTAGTCGCATTATCGTGGGATTCCAGTTTAAGAATAGGACCCGAATTTGAAAACAGGCACACTTAGACTTACAATCGTGCCTCGGGCGGGCTGACACACCTAACCTCCTAAAAGTGGCACCGTGAGTGGATCCAAAACCTTGTTGGAGTCCAACGTAACACGTAGCAACCGATAGCGTAGTCGTAAGACTCTCTAGTTGATAATATGACCCAGATTTGAAAATAGGAATACCTAGGATTGAAAACAAGTCGCGAGTAGGCAGACAACCCCAACCACACCCAAATGGCACCGCAAGTGGCAGGAACACCTTGTGCGCATCCAACATACAACGTGTGAATCAACCGCATAGTCGCAGGACTCCCGGTTTGGTAATAGGACTCGAATTTGAAAATAGGCACACTTAGGCTTGAAAACGTTCCGCCAGCAGGTGAACACCCCCAACTGCCACCAAATGGCACCACGAGTGGTACAAACACCTCGTGCATGTCCAATATAATATATAGCAACCAACTGCATATTCGTGGGACTCTTGGTTTTAGAATAAGACTCAAATTTGAAAATATCCACACTTAGGCTTGAAAATGTATTGTGTCTGGGTGGACACCCCAAATGGAACCGCGAGTGGACCGAATGCCTCGTGAGTGTCTAACATAACACGTAACAATCGGCCACATAGTTATGGGACACCCGATATGAGAATAGGACCCAAATTTTAAAACAGGCACACTTAGGCTTGAAAACAAGTTGTGAGTGGGCGAACAACCCCAATCGCCCCCAAATGGCATCGTGAGTGGAACAAACACCTCATATGCATCCAATGCAACACATAGCAACCAGACGCATAGTTGCGAGACTCCCAATTTAAGAATAGGACTCGAATTTGAAAACTAGTACACTTAGGCTTAAAAATATTTCGCGAGCGGTCAAACACCCCAATCTCTACCAAATGGCATTGTGAGTTGCACGAAGACTTAGTGTGCATCCAATGTAACATGTAGTAACCGACCTCATAATCGTAGGACTCTCAGTTTGAGAATAGGACCCGAATTTGAAAACATGCAACTTAGGCTTTAAAACATGCCATGAGCGAGCGAACGCCCTTAACTTTCCCAGCACCACGAGTGGTACAAACACCTCATGTGCATCCATCGTAATGCGTAGAAACTAGGTTCTTATTCATGGCACTACTAGGTTGAGAATGGGACCCAAATTAGAAAACATGTGCAGTTAGGCTTGAAAACGTGCCGCGAGTGGGACGACAGGCCTAACAACCTAAAAAGGCATAATGAGGGTAATGTACACCTCTTGCGCATCCAATGTAATGCGTAGCAAACCAGCTGCATAGTTACAAGACTCCCGATTCGAGAATAGGACCCGAATTTGAAAAGAGGCACACTTAGGCTTTAAAATGTTCCATGAGTGGGAATAAATCCCTAACCTCCTACAAATGTCACCACAAGTGGCAAAAAAACCTCATATGTATCCAATGTAATAAATAGGAACCAATCACATAGTCAACGAACTCTCGGTTTGAGAATAGCACCCGAATTTGAAAATAGGTACACTTTGGCTTGAAAATGTGCAATAAGATGGAGGACACCACCAACCACTCTCAAATGACAACGTGAGTGGCACCAAAACCTCATGCGCATCCAATGTAACATGTAACAATCGATCGTGTAGTCTTGAGACTCTTGGTTTGAGAATAGGACCCGAATTTGAAAACACGCACACTTAGGCTTGAAAACGTGTCGAGAGAGGGCATACACCCCAACCACCACCAAATGGAACCATAAATGGCACCAACACCTCGTGGGCATCTAATGTAATACATAAAAACCAGTTTTATAGTCGCGGGACTCGCGGTTTGGGAATAGGACCCAAATTTGAAATCAGGCTCACTTAGGCTTGAAAATGTGCCACGAGTAGGCGGACAACCCAACCGCCCCCAAAATTCATCGTGAGTGGCACACCCATGCGCGTCAAACATAACATGTAGCAATCGATCGCATAGTTGCAGGACTCTCAGTTTAAGAATATGAGCTGAATTTGAAAACAAGCACACTTAGGCTTGAAAACGTGCTACGAGCGGGTGGGCACCCCCAACTGCCCACAAATGGCACTGTGAAATAACCAAAACCTTGAGCGCATCTAATATAACATGTAGTAGTCGACTGCATATTTTTGGGACTCCTAATTTGAGAATAGGACCCAAATTTGATAATAGGCACTTAGGTTTGAAAACGTGCCGCGAGTGGAGAAGACCCCCAATCACCCCCAAACGGGACCACGAGTAGCAAGAATATGTTGTGGTCATCCAACGTAACACGTGATAACATGTCGTATAGTCACGGGACTCTCGATTTACGAATAAGACCCAAATTTTAAAATAGGCACACGTGGGCTTGAAAACGTGCCCCAAGTGGGAGTACACCCCCCACCACCCCCAAATAGCACCGCGAGTAGCACGAACACCTCATGCACATCAAACGTAACATATAGCAATCAGTCGCGTAGTCAAGAGACTCCCAGTTTGGTAATAGAAACCAATTTTGGAAACATGTACACTTAGGCTTAAAAGTGTGCCGTAATTAGGCAAACACCCCCAACTGCACCCAAATGGCACCGCAAGTGTCACGAACTCCTCTTCTGCATCCAACGTAACACATAGCAACCGATCTCGTAGTTGAGGGGATCCCGATTTGAGAATAGGAATCGAATTTGAAAACTTCCACACTTAGGCTTGAAAACATGCCATGAGCGTGAGGGCACCCCCCGACCGATCATAAATGGCACTTAAAGTGGCACGAATACCTCGTAAGTTGCTAAAGTAACATGTAGCAATGGTAAACATAGTCGCAGGGCTTTTGGTTTGAGAAAAGGATCCAAACAACCCTTATTTTTGTGCCAATTAAATATGGTCACGACTCATGGTCGTGACCATGTTTTGTTATTTTTTCTTGCTAAAGATGGTCATGGCTAGAGGCCATAACCCAACTGAAGCTGAAAATGTTTGGTCACGGATTTTTGTCATGACAATTTCGTGAAAGTTTGGAACAAAGTCAATTTTTGGGGCCATGACCAACTTCATGAAAGTCTTGGAATGAGCTATGTATTCTGTCCATTCAAGCATGGGATATCGATTTGATTCGTGACCATTACCCTCACGCCCTTCTCCGTGACCACATACTTTGGTCAGGGATGTGGTTTATGACCCATAAATATGGTCATGCCCAATATGGTCACGACCCATGTCCGCGACGCTTGGCCCTGGTCACGGCCTAGGTTCGCGACCGTTCACCTAATTTGGTATAATGCATGTCTTTTGAATAATATTATATCCTTGTATCCAAATTGTATCATGTTTTATTCTGACTTCATATCCATGCCTCTTAAATTTCAAGTAACTATGCCATGAGGTTTTTTACAAAATATTTTATAAGAAAGGAACTTTTTGTGGGGAGGATAATACGTGGAAGGTAATGCATGAATAACAACCAAATTGAAGGTTAAAGCCTTGATTATGGCCAATTGCATCATAGTTTGAGTACAAATTTCACTTCAACCCCTATTATACTAAGTATGGAGATCATATTACATAGTTCAATATAATTAGCTAGATTCTTATCAAAATAATTGATAAACCATAGCAATTTAAGCTCACCTAGTCATCGAGGAATAAATAATTAAAATAAACGGATTAATAAAACTTAAGAAATGTAAGTAGTGCACACCTTAAATAGCTTATATGATCAATGACTACCTGAGAACGTGAAGTTAAATCTTCGACAAACTCATGCACCAATAGTATGAGAACATAAAAGGGAGGAACATATCTTTTACAACAAACTATGACTTTTACACACACTATATGAAGTATTATATGCTACTTATTTCCACCTCTGTGATAAGGGATAATGACTAGTTGATTGTTGAGATAATCTTTACACATAAGTGGTAATATTCTGTAAGACAAGCCAATGTAGCTTCTTGTGAGGCAATGAAGTGAAAATGCTTTAAACATAAGCTTAGTCATAAACAATACGGAAATATTGTGTTAAGATAGTAGTAAGAATGTGTAAATATGTGTTTATATATCTTATGGGGGGTGGGGGGGGGGGGGGGGCGAGGGGGGATATGTGTGTGTATATGTGTGAGAGAGATATAGTGAGACAAAGAGGGAATTATTCCCCTATTACTCGCAAATAAAGAGGGCATGGGATCTATAGAAATGGATGATTTTTAGAAAGAAAAAAACAGTATCTTTGAACTAAATACTCAAAAGAATTTGGGTAATGGGGGAAGGGAAGCGTGTTTGCATGTGTTTGTTGATGGTAATCAACCAATTGATGGAGATAAGTAGATAACTGACATGGAAGATTAGGGGATGGTTGTAATGGCTATGATGTAGACACAAAAACTAGAGCTTTAATAATTTTTATCTTTCGAACAATAGTTACCCAGAAAATGCTCATACCTAAGTGATTTATGTACCGGTACACACATTCTTAATTATGGTACACTTCTGTTCTAATACACAAATATTAGTCACCTGATATATATTTCTAATTTTTTTCTCAAAATGCAACAAAAATCCAACATATAAAAACATAGATTAGGATATGCTTACTTGATGTGTTTACATAAATGTATCAATTCTCTAAAATCCAATGGCTTGTACATTGTGCAATGTTAAGTATATTAACATTTTAGTCACGATGATTTTTTTACGTAGGTTAACTCATTTGAATTACTTGTTCAAAATAAGGTTACACCCACCGTACCACGTTTTTAGGGTGTATAGTGTATTCCATATTCTCATTCCCTATTCCATATATCTATACGATCCGCATTTTAGGGAATATTATTTTGGGCTACCAACTACACACAATTATAGTGGGAAAAAATATTTTGGAATACTAGTAGTTTTTTTTCTATTTTTTATCATAAACATGGTTTTAATATGATTGATAAATGTTGTTTTCTAAGTCATAGATATGGGGATAAAACAAATTTATTTTCACAGTTCACTATTCGAATAACTATAAATGAAGTGTATTTAACATAATTTTCCAAAGTATAACAGAAAATAATTCAATGTTAATTTAAATAACAAAATCGGTAAATCAGAGGATTAGGAAGCAAATCAATCCTCAAACAATCAAACCATACATGAGTTAACCTCAAATTATATGTTAGAAATTGACACAATGTTAAATATAGCTAAAAAATAAAGAAACTATTGAAAACACAAAATGTCAATGCAATTAATCACAATAAGGTATCTTTAGAAAGCAAATAACGAAAAAAATATAACAAAATACTCACAGCACAAATATTTACATGGTTTGACATTTGTCTACGTTGACGAAGAGGGTTCTCGGTACTCATTAATTTTTCTCAAAATTTGAAAATTACACCCCCTTTGACCCTAGGGTAACGGTTGTATTTATATCCCAAGTAAAGTAGTTGAGTTGTACAAGGAACTCACCTAGCATGTTATTAGCTCATGTGGCGACTCCTGTTTATCTCATTTGAGACTTTTGGTAACTATCTAAGACTTTCAATATTCAAATGATAAGTGCTCGTATATATACAAGTGATTAACATTCATTTTAATCTTCCTATTATTGGTCCCGACTGGGGCGGTATGGTGATCATGTTAGGCCTACTTGGATCATCCAACCATCTAAAAATGCCTTTGTATATCCTTCTTCTACTGACTTGAAACTATTGCGTCAGCTCCCCCCCCCCCCCCCCCGAAATTCTGGAGGATGTCCTTTCCTAAAGGCTTCTCGTACTTTTTCCCACACAGATGGCCCTGGGTGGTCTTAAGCTATCGAAACTGCGGGATGAGGTGCCATCGCAGCAATGGCAGCATCTATTGCTTGTGCCACCATATTGGCAACTTTGGATGCAGTCACAGTCCCTTGAGGCATTTGGGCTTCCATGTTCTCAGCCCCTCTGTTTTCCCTGCCTGTACGACCTCTTCTCGGCAGCATCTGAAATGTGAACAACTCTATCAGAATGCCATTCAAGTGACTACACATTGCAGAAGAAAATGTAGGCGTAGTGAACACAACAATCCTAATAATAGGGATCTACATCAAGAACGCTTACGGAAGAATGCAGAAAACACGCACAGATCCTAAGACACTAGAACCTGATGCTTGGATACCACCGGTGACACCTCGCTTGTAATAATAACGGGTGGCCAACCCTATACTAAAATAAATCAGGAATCTCAAGTGGATCATTCTCAGCATCTACTGTCGAAACTAAACTAAACATAGCTAGCTACCTAAAACTATAATAAGCGGATGCCAAAATTTTAAAACCATATAATGAACATCATACCATCAACATAATAACCACTAAACATGAAAAAATGTACACAAGTACCATAATAAAAGAAAGTACTAAATTCATACATCATAAGTACACAAAAGGAAATATACCCGAATATGCTATCGGGTCACAGACAATACAACATCCTGAGAGAAACATATAATGATACCTATACCCCTTGGGTGTGAACCCTATATACAAAATGAATCCTATCTAGATTTACAAACGTTAGGAAGCGGCTATACCAAATCCCGCAACAGTCTGCATCTGCCATAATTTCGAAGACACTGGATAGAAAAACATCATTGGCATCCTTGCGGTGGGACACCTATAATATATTACAATATATATATATATATATATATATAATATGGGAGAGGAGTGTTTGAATAGTGAAACGATCTAACGGGTGTGATTTCTTCTCCTGGTGCGATCTAATGGTCTTACATTGTGCCATGTCAAATGAAGAGTATTATGACTTGGCAAATGAGACAATGCTCTCTTGATCTCCAAACCCATCCCCGACTAGCTCATTCACTTCCCTCACTCATTTCTTCTCTCTCCCCCTTTCAACACAAACCCTCCCCACCTCCTCCCTCCACCGCCGCCCTACTCCTCGACCGTCGACCTACGTCTCCACTGCCGCACACATTCACACACGCGAACCCTAACCTTAACCCTAACACGAACCTAAAACGAAAATCTCCCTCTTTTCTTCATTTCGTCTCTCTCTCTCTTCTCTGCCCCCTCATTTAGGACCTCCCCCCTCACCCCCAAACCTCACACCTCACGCTGCCTCTCTCCGGTAACCCTCAAGTAACCACTTACGCTGCCTCCCTGTTTATTTGTGTGTTTAGGATTTTAAGGGGTTAGGGTTTCAATTAGGTTTCGATTTGAGCTTACAATTACACACATTTGAACTGTGGGTTCGATTTGGCTGGGAATCATGGTTTTTGACAACTTTTTTTATGTTTTCTGCAGGTCTAACTATATCCATTTTTTTACATTTTTTTTCAGATCCACATCTGGTAAACCTTCTCTCTCTCTCTCTCTTGCATTGAGATTTTGTGTTTTTTTTGTTCAAATTAAAGTTTTATAAACCCTATTCTTTAGTTTGGTTCTTTGATTTGGGTTTTTTGTGTTTTTATCCAAATCTGATGTTGGTATATTTTTCTCTGTTAGTTTATTATGTAGTGTAAACTGAATTTATATTTTTAGATTTTGGCTAAAAATAATTGCTGGATTCATTTTGTGGTTTAATTTCCTTGGTTTATCGTGACTTGGTTGAATTGGTTCTTTTTCATGTGATTTTTGCACTCGCTAGCTCTGTCTCCATAGTTTTTTTCATTCATAATTGGTTTTGCTTTGATTTTATCGCAGGGAACAACTATATGTGGATTCGCTAATTCATGGATGACGAAAGCAAGTGAAATACCAACATGAAATTTAAAGAATTTGCAACACTTGAAAAGTAAGCTTTATAAAGAAATTCATCCTATTACCCCCACATACATGATACTAATACTGGATTTGTTTTGTTTATTTTTGCTCAAACAAAGGATTTGTGATGATGGGCTCAAATTTGAGTTCATTTTTTGGTTTCAATCATGTATTTTGGAATTTTGTTCTTTTGTGAACATGGGTTGCTGGATTTTTGTTCTAATTTAACTTTTTAGCTATTGTTGTTGAACACAATTAGTTGTTCTTTTGCGAACACGTTTCAAATATTTTTTAGCTATTGTTCTCTGAGTTTAACATTCTTAAATCTAGGACTTTCAAACTATTCATTTTTCTGACCTTATTTTTCAATTTTTAAACTAAGTTGAGCTTTGATTTTTATTATACTATATTAAAACTTAATGACTGTCTTTTTCCCCCTTATTTGCAGGTTATTATTTGTCTATCTCCATGAAGACAAAGCCGAATATTGAATGTAGTTATCAATTTGTGACAGAACAGATTGCATACTCCATTTTCTCCTTCTTTTTTGTCATTGTCGACGGTAAAACACCCTGTCGTCTTCGAGAACTGCCGACAGTACAGGTATTACTATCTTTACCTCTCTTTTTTTAGCTCCTTTTTTGAATCGCACACACTCAAAGACTCTTTTTTTGTTTTTTTTTTCAGATCTGAGTTATGGATTAGATATATAATATGAGAGGTTTTTTTTTTCCAGATCTGAGTTATGGATCAGATCTGAGTTTCAGATCGCACACACGAAACAAACATTTTTTCTCTTCTATTCTTTTTTCCTTTTGATGTTTTTTTCCTTTTGTTTTTTGGCACATCTATTACTGTACCCAGTGTTAAACAAAAGTGTGTTACATGTAACTATCTATATGTATGTTTTATTGCATTTTTGTAAAATCGGAACTATCCGTAGTGCACTTAATTTTAAATCCAGTAATGAGGGTTATTATGATAAGTATCGTCGGAGTGTGCTAATTTCTAGTGTAAATTTTGCACCCACTTCTTTTAATTGAGCTAATTTTACATTCTTTAATGTTTCAGGTTATTGGAGTTATAATACTCTCCAAATTTTAGGTAATTTCTGAATTTTTCTTTCCGATCAATTTAGGATTTCTGAATTTCTGAATTTTGCTTTCCGATCAATTGTTCTAGCCGAGGACTTCAATGACCACTTATAAGCGATGGAAGAAACATTTCACGCCCCAATCAAGCAGCAAGATATTCTTTAAGCTGCTTGAAAACATCAATGAATGTGGCTTGGTGGTCATTGCGTGCTTTGGAACTACAATTACTTGATGTTTTATTATCCATTTTGTGTTTCCATTATGACAGCAAGAAAGTTATTTTTTGACTTAGGCGCCAAGAATGGCGGCAAGATCAGATCAAATTGGCACCGGACCCAAGCTCCTGTGAGTTAATATCGACAATGGATTATACTCTTTTTATTTATTTGTCTATTTAATATGTTATCCCTCTCCTCTCTCTCCACGTATACAACCATGGGATTCACTGACTGTTATTTTTTTCTGTCAATTTCTGGGTTTTTGGCATTTGAAAATGCTAATTTGGGTGTTGATTAAAGGTTTAAGATCTTTCCTGCAGCAGAGATGCTCCCGAGAAATGAGGTTCTCGGTGGATACATCTTTGTATGCAACAATGATACGATGGAAGAGGATTTAAAGTGGAAACTATTTGGTTTACGATGCAAGAGGATTTAAAGCGGCAGCTATTTGGATCGATGGCAGTTTTTGACATCATAGATACTAAATTAGTTTTCTTATTTTTTTTAATTTACAAAACATGGTACATACTGATTGTTGGGGACTAATGGTCCAAATTGATTTAATATTTATATGTTCTGAAGATTATATTTTGTCCAAAATTGCAGATGATGCAAGGTTTGTCTACTTTGATGCCAAGGTCATTTTCTGTCAATCGATGTTGTAAACGTATGTGAAGTTGAGCAAATAATTGCAGTGAGTTATTTTGGATGAAGAGGATATATTCTCATTCAAGTCGTCTACTTAAACATGCTTCGAAGCTACTAAAAGTTGGACTTCCTATATATTTGAGACTGTTTGGATTGCGCATGTCTCACTTCAGTGAAGACAAGGACTGTTATTCCTACTCAAAATTGGGGAACAACCATAATTTTGACCGGAAACCAATTCGGCTACAATGAGAACTTTGGCCAGACATATTACAGTTTCAAGCACACCCGTGGATTAAAGGTATGTCATCGATCTTTGAGTTAACTTGATGTGTCAGACATAAGTATTTGTATCAAATAATGGTGTCTGACTCAGATATCTATGGGTCAAATCCGGTATACTTTGTTTTTGTATTTCTTATGTTGGTTTTCAACTCACAGTTGTCTTTGTCTTTTTGTTTAGAAAATTATGAGTTCAATATTTTTTTTGGGGTGTGTGTGTGCGAATGACCTGAATAGATATATTCAAGCATGTTGCTTTATGTATATGTTTTGAGAAGGGGCTAATCCTTATCTACATCATGATACACAAAGTTCTGCGGCACATTCGTGTAAAGTGTTAGGACGAAGCCACTTTAAGAGTCGGAGCCAAGCTCCTGTTCGTTAGGTCTTCAAATTTCTCTTTTCTTCATCATTTTTGCTATTCGTGTAAAGTGATGCAATGTGAAACGTGCATAGTTGATATACAAGACAAAAATATCACGAACCAAATTGTTAAACACTATATACACACACTCGAACCGTGAAAGTGCAGATCAATACCCAATTAAAGATTTGAACAAACGTAAGTGGACAAGCGAGCTTAATTTTCATTTTTCTTATAGCTTTTTCCAAGATTCATTTTGTCATGAATTATAGTTGTGGGTGTTAGTTATTTGAATGTTTTGAAATCATACATGACCTGTGCTGTGCAAGATTCACTGACATTTACTTTCCTTTTTCATTCCACAACACCATATATTTTCTTACTATATTGTTATGTTGTGTTGAATTGAGTATCTCAATAATAAATGTTTTTTGAAACAATTTTATTTAGATGCCATTTCCCCCTATTTCGAGACTATACCACTATGTAAGTGATGCTACCATCCATTCAACGACTAGAGCCATTATACGTCTCTCTATATCGTTAATTATCGTGTAATATTTTTTTAACTAAGACATAGTTTCACATGTTTGAATGTGGGTGCTCTCTATATCTCTATATCTTTAATTATCGTGGTATATGTGTGGAGAAACATGCTGAAAATGTGGGTGCTCTCTACATGTTTGAATTTTCTACAAGTGTTTTTTGTATATATGTATTTTTTCCTTCTCTAATCTGTTTTCTTGTGTTTTTAAGTAAGTGAGGACCATGGTTGTGTTAATCAAGGTGTCAATGTCTCAATTCAATTTTTTCTCTTAGAAATTCTGTGTGTATCTCAATATGGTAGCTTCTTTTGTTGTAACCTGAATAAAGAGTTTTATCTAATAATAGCTTCTTTCTCTTAGAAGACGCACTAGCACCCGCACCTGCCGAAGCAGAGCAAGCAAAGCCAAAAGAATCAAAGCCCACTGAAGTTGTTGCTATTGCTTAATTGATCTGATATGTCTCTACATACATCGGTTGGACAACGTGGGTTTTTATAGTTGGGGTAATATAGACTGGATGGTGGAGTGATGGTAATGGTTCTAGCTGATACACGGGGTCCTTGAATAGTCCGTGATGTTTTTCACCTCGCAAAAGAGAATGCTCCTGCAATCATCTTTATAAATGAAGAGATGTTATTGCAACTGGTACAGCTGATACAGAGGTTCAGATAATTCTTATGAAACTCCTGAATCAGGTATGAAGGATCTAAATATTAAGTTTGCATATTACACTCTATAAAATCAACTGGCTTGAAGGTTCATAAAATTGGAATTCTGATGAATGTAAGATCTCACTATTTAATGTTTAGGGTGTTATATTTACTTTTTTGGAGTTGTGTTAGTTGATTGATTTATTGTGGACCAAACTATGTGGATTCTATGTTAGTTTATTGAATGATAAATGTTATGGATATTATATGAATTTCATGAAACTTAGTTTTTAATTTTGAAAATTTTAACTAAATTTTTAATTAACCAGTTAGCAGTGGGTATTACTCAGCTGTGGCAGGTGCAATTATTGTTAGCTGACCTCCTTAAGTGAGGCCCTAGAAGGTTTTTATTTTGTCATACATTTGGTCACCTTCAAAGTGAGGAGACACAATTTGTTAGAGCTGAGAAGAATGTAAAAGAGTTAAACCTTTCTATTGATTTAATGAAGATAGAGAGAAAAAAACTGCTTGAAAGAACTGCTCTTGCTGAAATGGATATGAAACACTTCCTTTTCACGTTTTAAATAGTTGTTGCTCTAGGTGTTTAGTCATTACCACCACCCTTATGTATTAAAGAAAACTTTTTTCTTTTTGGTATAATTTTTTTTTCTTTTGGTGTACATTGATATACTCATGCCTGTGAGTATTTTATTGTGTATATTACCACCACCCTTATGCTAGGACATTGAATTATTCCCATGATTTTAATGGTGAGAAATCAGTTGTATTGAGTTTTGTTCACTAATGTAAGGCAGGTGTGATGCTTTTTGTTCATTGCGTATGTTACTGATTGTATATTTACTTATGTGATTGTTTCTTTGTTTGAGAAACTGATAAATTATGTTTATTGTATGTCAAATCGTACAGAAAATCGAGAGGGAGACTGTGATAATGGCGAGAGGTGGTAAGACGGATGGGAAGACAGCAGTAGTAGCACCTAATCCATAAGCTATTGAGTTTCCAAAAATATGCTCTCCGATGCTCCCGCAAAGGCCTGCTCAGTTTCTCTCACCTCATCCAAGATGGTGGTCAAACACCACGGCACATACAGTTTGAGGAAGTCCCACAGAAAGAATAAATTCATATTCTCCTTTCACGACCTTCTAGGCCCCATATCCGAATTTGGGATTTTTTTTTTATTGTTGGATTTGTTGTTACTCCTTAAATAGGGTGGATAGTCCAATAAACAAAGGAGACTATGCCCAATTTTTTTTTAAAATCGACACTTTGCTTTTTTGAGACAGTGAATTTGATTGATGAATATTGTATATTTAATTTTTTATGTTGATTTATTTTATGAATCTAGACAATTTGAATGCTATTGGACTATTTGTTGTTTGTTTTAAAATTACACTTCGAAATTTTTGCTTTTCGTTATTACGTACTGTGAAAAATTGTCGCCGTTTTGCGATTATGTACTTTGGAAAATTTCGTCGTGCCTTCAGGCATGGTCATACCCTAGTATATATATATAACAAGAGAGAGATATAAACGGGTCAGAGCCCGAGGTGTGAAAATATTTATAGAAAGTGCATTAAAATGCATAATAATTATAAATCCACAATTTCATAATTAAAATGGATTCGCACTCTCGTGGAACGCCATACTCATCCCTCAACTAAAGTGCGCACCTAAACGTATGCACATGAACCTCAATTAATCTACCCGACACCTTCTAGGTATAATTCAATCTAAATCCAGGGTTAGTCTACTCCCGCGTAACCCACTATCTCAAGTATAACCCAAAGTCTTTTCATTCTATCATACCCTAAGTTTACGCTTAAACTTATATATTAACATATACATATTCATAAATCTTCCAAGAAATCATCTATTTCTAATTCTTAAGTTGAACAAGTTATTAGCTTCATGACATTCACTCATCGTCTTTACAGACATATAAAACAATGTCTCACTATAACATACAAACCCGAGTACTAAGAAATAAATTTCTCCCCACTCCTAATATTTGTCTAAATTTCGTGCGTGGGACATCTCGTAAAGAGAAATCCAAACAAGGAACCCTCCCGATACACTACTCCTTGATAATGTTGATCGTCGACATCCATTATGCCCTCGGTACGCAACACACATGACATCAAATACCTATTCTGAATAGCTATCTCTAAATATATAAGTAATATATCTCCTAGAGCCTTTTGGGTCTATATAACATTATCTTAGTTATAAACACACAATCATTCAATCCTAACAAGCATGTACACATAACACACATAACGCACATTTAATACAACCAGAACATATTCACTTATAGGATATAAAATACTTCACGATGCTATCCTCTTCTAGGAATTACTCACTTTATCCCGGGTTACCAGCCACCAGACTATTATCACACCGCCCTGGTAATAAAAACAAAACACAACGTATGGGAAGCGATCATAGTTTCGAACCTGTATGTGAGAACGAATCATACCCAAGACTTCTCACCCAGAATAAAATTACACAATAAATAATGGACAAATATGACAAGGGACTATACACTCCCTGCTCCTCAAGCCAGGGGCCTCACCCACATCACGCAACTTCGCATGATAGCACTGGAGGGGTATTCTCACATAATAAGTATATATATCATTCACACTAGATATATATGCAATTACATCATATATACAAACCATCACACAAGGTATATACATTCACGCCATATATATATATACATATACATACTATCTCACGTTCGTATGTATAAAAGTAATGAATTCGGCTATATGTATATAACCCTCATTATACAAACCGACACTGTAATGCATATTTTCTCAAAGATATCTTTATACGATCCCTCACTTGAAACTTACTCATCCATTGCACCTAAGGTGAGATTAGTCTCGCAATTTAAATAACCTTAACGATACTATCTCATAATCGAATGTATATAAAATCATCCTTCACACACCATCTATATCCGTATGCACACCGATATACCATAATTATCCCGGCTCTTGGTACGCACATAACTAATAGTCGGTAAACAAAAAGATCAATCCCAAATTCATTTTATGATCCCATCACACATTGAAATACCTATCGTTAATCACATATAGATATGTAGTAACTATCCCGAATATAAGTACAAACACAACCTATTCTGGTCGATAGTACAATCCAATCATTCTCAATTTAGATTATGGTTTAGTTGATTATGTGGACCCTTAACGCTATCTCATTTAAGGTTAAATCCTTAAGTTTCTCGTCACTAAGGATGCACAACCTCTCTATCCTTGGTTCCAAATCACATCTGAATAAAAATCCCATCGCTATGAGGATTTAACACAACAGCCAACCTAACAAATCCAAGTCACACCTTCACAAATACCTCGAGGAGTCCCCAAACTTAACTCATTTAATAGCTCATGTCAAATCTCTAAATAGGATTCCCGTCGCTAATGTGATTCCCACTAAGTCGATGCGACAACTCCAATTTGTACTCTTTCGAAATAGCTCGATGCGACCCCAACATTTCCTCATGTGTGAAATTCCCTAAAAATATCTAAAACGTACTTCTCGTACTATATTAGGATGTTCCTAATCGATAAACCCAACCAAAACGGAGTAAAACTCACTCTAGAAAAAACTTCGCAAAATAACCCTGTTTCCGAATCGATTCGGCCCAGCCCGAATTGATTCGGTACCAAAGGCGAATCGATTCACCCCTTATGCGAATCGATTCGGTCCAAAGGACCTGTGAGTATGTCTTAGGTCGAATCAATTCGCCTTGGATCCGAATTGATTCGGTCGCACAGACCAGTAAGTCTGCAACATTCTGAATCAATTCAGAAAGGGGCCAAATCGATTCGGCCTGTTCAACAACTACGAAATGGTTATTTTTCTCCAAAACCTAAATTTCCAAGACCCAACTATATCATCTTCTAACCCTCAATCTTTAACCTAATCATGTTTCCAACATTAAAACTCATTATATAAATTGACCCAACTTATTTAATAACCTCAATTTCATATACACAACTCAAATGCAAGATTTATCCAAACATCTAGGTTTTTAAAATATTAACCCAAAATTCATATTTTTATCCAAAAATCATGAAATAAACTACACAAATAGATTATTTAGCAAGTTTAATCACTAGCCCCAAAGTTGTAGAGGTTGAATCTTCCCCAAAATCACGGATTGACCAAAACCTCCTAGCTTTTCTTATTTTCTCTCTCTTCCTCTCATCTTCTCTCTAGGTCTCTCTCTCTTTCTCTCTCTCTCTCAAACTCAAGAATGAGATTATTATCTCCCATAGGCTTTATAAGCCTTGTTTCCAAAATACCCAACTTTAAATGATAATACATACTTTAAATGACTCGTTTAGTCCATTTCGAGTCAAACTAACTTAAGATATTTCGGAGCGAAAATAAAACCCAAGGACAGTTATTTTGACTATCTCGACCCATCCGGAATCAACCGCGCACTCAGAATCACTATTTGAAATACTTTATAACATCCTCAAATTTTGACCTCAATTGCCAAATTTAAAATTTAAAATTCTCCAATCTAAAGAAATTTTATTTCTCCGAAATAAATTAAATTCCCAGTCCTAAAAATCACGGGGTATATTACACATTGTTGAGGTAAAAAATTGGAGAATGTTATATAGTATTTCAGATTACAATTCTGAGTGCACGTTATTTTTGGAAGGGTCGAGATAGTCGAAAGAGAGTACACAGGGTAGTAATCGGGTCTCAGGGCATTTTTAGGCATAATCGGGTCGGGCCCACACGGGAGTGTTCGGGTCATTTGGGCTTTGCCCATAAGCCTAAAAATGGGATTAGGATTTATAAACCTAATTGTGATTATATTGAACAGCAACTAACATAACTCTAAACCTAGAAGTTGAGAACAAGGCAGAGGGAGCAACTGGGGATCTCTTGGGGAGCCAAAGCAAGAAAAAAAATGGTGTGTTCTTTATCAAATTTCATCTACACCAAAGGAAATATGAGAGTACGAACCTTAAGGTAAGTGGTTAAATTTTTTTCAATGTAAATATGTGATAACTGATTCATATCATGGTGGGTGTATTTGATAGTCGTTTTCGAGGGTTTTCTCATATGGAAAATGGGTATTTACGAATTTGACAATTATGTACATTAAGGTATAATTAGCGTTGGATTATGAATTTAAGGAAATGATATCCGATTTGTAGTCCTAGATTAATAACCCATGTTTGTGGAATTTTGAGTTCGAAATTAATTGTGGAGAAATCGGGTGTAAAACAAAATTGTGAAAACGCAATTTGTATCTCTCTGTCAACTTGATAAATCGATGGTGGCTGAGGATTTAAATAATGGATTAAACGTATTTAGGAGAGAAATTATTATTCAGAATCTTTGGATTAATGTTTTGAGTTGAAATTTAAGCTCGGATGGCCATTAATGGCAGAAGTCCATTGCGAAAAAACTCGAATCGAAATTGAGTTACTAAAAATTAAAACTGTAGAGGAGGATTGATGTTCGTTGTTAGCAGAAATCCATTGAAATCTAGCCGAGTTAAAGAGGTTTGAGGTTCAAAAATGGCGAAAATAAGAGCAGTCGGGAAGACAAGGGCTTACAGTGGTCACCCGATCGATCGATCCCACCGTCGATCGATCGACGGTCCTGGAATATTCGCCGTGACGCCAATTTTTATAAATATGGGAGATTTTATTTAGGAATGATTTTAGACTTATTTAATTAATGCAAATTAAATATGGGGCATAACTCCTAGAAATTATACGTAAATATAATTGGGATTTGGGAGGAGTAAATGGGTGCCACAGTAAGGGTGAATTTCAGAGAAATAATTCATAAGTATTTAATTTACGGGCCAAGAGAAAATGTTCGGGTATCGTAGTTAAGTGACCCAACTTTAATAAATTAATTAATGTGAAATTAATTTAATTAAGAGTCGAGGAATTTAACTCAGATACCTAGGCTAGTGCGACTCGTGTTAGGCACAGAGCAACCGATTTAATTTATTATAGAGATGTATAATAAATTATAGAATATTAAATTTAATGAGAAGTGTTAACCTTAATAATGGGACTTAATGTAATAAATCCTAAAGGGTAAAGGTACAAACTGAATGAGTAAGTCAGGGTAATATAGTTGGGTGAAACTACATAGATGATAATTTAATTCATGTGTGAATGATTAAATTACAGGTCAGTATATAGACTTGAGTATTTTGAGCTGGTGCCACGGGATTTTAGCACGGATTAGCCAGTTTGAAATTAAATATGTATATGCAGTGATTTTGTAGTGTATATATATGGGTGTACTTTGTATAAATACATAGGTGGAGTGAATACCTATACTGTACTTGCATGAGATATGATTGACTAGCTCGATGAGACATTTTGAGCCAGGTTCGATGAGACATTCCGAACTATGCTCGATGAGACAATCCGAGCTAGGTTCGATGAAGCATTCCGAACATGGTCGGTGAGAGATTCCTATCTATGCTCGATGAGACATTTCGAGCCAGGTTGGAGAAGACATTCGAGCCATGTTCGATGAGGCATTCTAAATTAGGTTTGATGGGATATTATTCTGAACTAATAGCCCTTATTGTGTGATACGGGGACATTTATGTGAATCATACATTTATAGTGTGTATATATATATATATATATATATATATATATATATATATAACGTGTGTGGAATATATATGTACCATATGGTTAACCTACTTATGTGAGGCAAGGTTCTAAAAAATGCGGGGCGTGATTGAGGCGTGGAGGCCAAGCCTTAAGCCTTAGAAGTCTAGGCGGGCCTAGGCGTAAAAAGGCGTGAAAAGGCGTTTAGGCCTTCTTAATATATTTTAATATTTTTTAACCATAACAAGGCTATTAAAATACAAAAATTGCACATATCATAAAAATATGTCTGAATATATGCAAATTAAAATACTATCTGATTATTTTGGATAAGATAATGGTCCGATTTGTAAACAAATTCTTTAAAAGGCGACATCGTTTCACTAAGGCATTGTTGTTTTTAGAAAAAAGTGCGTCGTAAGGGTTTTACCAAGAATAAGGCGTGAAAAGCGTAAGGCGAGGCGTTTTTCCTAAGCCTTAAGCCTAGGCGAAGCCTAGGCGGGTTTTTTAGAACAGTGATGTGAGGTAATAGACTATAAAGTTAATTAACCCTACTTGTGTGAAATAATAGGTATTATACCGTGGATATCTAATAAGGAGAATTAAGTACAGAGACTTAATTAATAAGCTAAAGATAGATTGGGAATATCTAAAGCAAATTAAGTTGTGAGACTTAATTATGAAGGTTGAGAGATAATAATTGAGAATTGTTGTATAAATTAAGTAGTGAGACTTAATTACAACTACGAAAAGATAACATATGCCAAATGTTACATGAGAATTAATTAACATATGAGAGATGTTAATAAAATGATATACTACATGGGCGGTACGGGAAGCTTAAACGTGTAGATGAGTTCATTTTCTTACTATAGTCTAGTTATCTTGGGTAGTACAACTAGGTGGGCTAAGTAAAGAACGTTAGGTGCACACTCTAGATGAGGGGTGAGCAGTATCTCAAGTGAGTGCGGCACAAAGCTAATTATGAAGAGCATTCATGGATTTTAAATTGCTGCATTTTAATTAACTTGATAAATATTTTTAAAATATTTTTGGTTTTAACCCTTGCTATAAGAATATTTTCAAAACCTTTTAGGTTTCCAGCCATAGGGACGCCAGACTAGATATCTATTCTAGGGGCACGCAGCTACGACTAATGTGGATGCTAGCAGGAGTTTGTATTATACGCTTCATTCCTTTGTTACTAGATTAGTGATTTATTCTCAGTCACAGTTCATGTAGGGCATGTTGTCTAGTTATTTTCAGATTTAGTTTTCGGATCATTTTATTTATTATTGGATATTTATTTCAAGTGGGAGTTTAGCCGATGGTTTATTCGGCAAGTCTTTTACTAATTATTCAGTTTGTTTCAGTTCCATATGGTGTGATTGGTTTAGTTTATATTTTTTCATGTTGGGTTTATTTAATTAGAAAGATAAAATTTGACAACAACTTTTTGAATACTAGGTGGTTAGTAATGTTTTAAAAACTTTTTGACAGTGATGCTAAGAATGAACGAAATGGGAATCTTGTTTAAATTTGATATATGACTAATCACTCGGTATTTTATTAGGCGGGGTGTCACAGATGGTATCAGAGCATCAGGTTTTGGATCCCTTAGGATCTGTGTGGATTTTCACGTTTCAGCTCAGCGTTCTTCAATATAGAGCCTTATGGTAGGATTATTGTATTCCTCTATGTATGTGGCTTACGTTATCCTATTATTAAGTCTAGTTGATGTGATTGATATATGAGTTCATTCGAGCATGGCCCATTGAATAATATCGGGTGACCAGTGAGGGTCGTTGGAAGTACTACAAGAGGACAAGGGAGGCAAAAAAATATAGAGTATTTAGGGAATAATGACAGTGATAGAGGTCACCGTAATTAATGTTTGGGTAGTTCACGATTAGGATAATCACTCGGGGATAGTAGTGTCCCCAAGCACCGTTATAGAGAATGGTGATACAACTTCAAACTCACCCAGCATTGTAGGCAGGGAGAGAGTCGACGAAGATTAATTCGAGGAGTCACCCGAAGGAGTCGTAGAAAGAAAAAAAGCGTGATGGACCAATGGATGGAGGTAATCTAAAGGAAATTGTGTGGGGTAGAGTGCAGCGGCACCATAACTAAATTGTGGATAAATTTTAGGTCATAGGAGCAGCGTTGGGAGACGAGAGTCAGTCACCACATAGGAAGAACAATATATGAAATCCAATGAGAAATTTTGGGTATGGTGTGATCATAAGATCTTCTATCCGTTGTTCAAACAGGGATGCAAGTGGAATTTTAAAGTTCATTAAGTGGGTAATATAGTAATCGATCGTGAGTGAGATGATAATTTATTTAGCGAACTTCATAACCGACAAAGGGAATATGTTGAATGATAAAGGAAACCGCAAGTGGATAATGGACACATGGGAAAATACACAAGAACAGATGGAAAATCCGATTAGGATGGCTAGTGTCGAGGTCATCAATATGTTTTTTTGCGAGATTACATCAACACTTACAAGATGAAGGAGACAATAGGGTTTGAGAATTTACCCTAAGAACGAGATTAGATTTAATAGTGTTAGTGAGGCACAACGGAAAGGTATACCCAGTAAGGGAACCATTTATATGTTTTAAATTAATTAAAATCCTACCGAGGGACGATGGATTTAGTCAGGGCCATACAGGCCAACGATGAGTTCCCAATGTCCAACGGAGCCTAAAGGGAAAATGGGAGTGGTAGTTATGAGGGTCAAGGCTACCAGGTCTAAGAGAAGGACATTCCAACATGGCCAGTGGGGCTAGAAATAGGCGAGGGAATAATAAGGTGTCCTATATGTGGAGAGTAGGACCACATGTATTGAAATTTCCCACAATAGGAAAGGGGGAAAATAGTCTGGCTGGGAGACAGGTAGGAATTATGCCCATGGGGCACAATAATAATAGAGTGGTAAGTTCAAGTAGGACCAGAAAGTTCCTCAATATCAACATAAGCACATTCATTCCTCAGGGTCATCAGGGCTGAGAGAATAGGGGGGGAGACCAGTAGGGCTAGTTCTTTATCAATTTTTATGATTGTGGAGAGAGGGATCACGGGAAGAAGGATTGCCTTAAACAGAAGGAGGGGGCAACTACAATATGATATCTTGGATATGCGACCATTGCAATAGATTGTGGGTCAGTTCCTTCAAGAGAGTTATGCTTACGAAAGTTGACCTGGTAAGCTAGATGGCAATTGGATATAAACTTTTGCCTTATCTGTATGAGTACATGATACATTTCAAGTGACATGGGCGAGTCACAACATTTTATTATTAGCACTGAAATTCGTGAGTGAGTCGAATGTAGTGGGTGTGTTTATTGTAGTAGATTTATGATTAAATATGTATGATTAGTTACCGTGGGGTAGCTGAACTTTTGGTGTTGCCTATGAGAGAACGGGTGTACACTAAGTATTGATGCATTAGGTGTTAGTTTACTTCTTTGGAGACTTATGAGAATTGAGTAGATTACCTGCTGTGTTTAGACTGGTTAGCGATGATTTAGGCTATGGTGGTAGTTATAGCAAGATTTTGTGTTTGCTGTTCCAGACTAAGATTTTTTCTAGGTGTCGCCTGAAAGAGGGTTTAACCTATGTATGTGTGTACATATGTCATTATGTGTTGCATCATAGGCTGATATGAATATGTAATTATATTGTTATGTTTGATCCCATGTGTAGGGACGTTTACTGATGAGAGTCGGGATTCATCTCACGCAAGGAAACTCATAATAGTAAGGGCGCGGTATTGTATGTTGTATTTTGTGGCATAAGAACTGATGTGTATACTTATGTCAAGAGACGGTTATTTGGGGGTGCATGCATGCTATGGAATGAGGGCCTAACGGATCTCTATGATAAAAAATATTAAGTAATATTGTATCGGGGGGGGTCCTTGTTTGGATTCCGCTTTGCGAGATGTCCCACGCATGAAACTTAGCGCAACGTTGGAAGTGGGAAGATGTTTGGTTATTAGTACATGGGTTGGGCACCTCAGTTATTTTATATGTATGTCGTTATAACTGTGCAATGGAAGTTATATTACGACTTCAGGCTCAAAGAAGGCAGGTATTATTTGTGCGGGTGAGAATGGGTACAGGGTGTATGGGCGCCCTGGTTAAATAATTTCATTTTAAAATAATTTCCGATTAGAAGTGAGAGATATAGGCATAGCTATCTTAGAGGTATGGGATTTGAGATATATTCGAAGCTTAGAGTACTAGGGTTAACTTAATTTCGAGGATGAAATTCCTTTTGTAAGGGGGGAAGTATGTAACACCTCGTAATTTTGGGGGCTTAGAATTTAATTATTTTTAGGAGAAATAAAAATTATTTTTAAATGGAGAGATTTAAATTTATAAATTGAAGAGTTTATTTGAAATGGAAGAATTATTTAAATTTGGCGAATTTAGATTTATTTATTCGAATTATTGTTGTGTCGCATTGTTACGGTCGAAAATTGGAGAATGTTATATAGTATTTCGGATGACAATTCTGAGTGTACGGTTGTTCACAAAAGGGTTAAGATAGTTTTAAAATAGTACTCGGGGGTAGTAATCGGGTCTCGATGCAATTTTAGGCATAACGGGGACCACACCGGAGTGTTCGGATCATTTGGGCTTGGACCATAAGGCTAAAAACGAGATTAGGATTTATAAGCCTAATTGTGAGTGTATTGAACAACAGCTAACATAAATCTATACCTAAAAATTGATAACAAGGCAGAAGGAGGAATTGGGGATCTCTTGGGGAGCCAAAGAAAGAACAAAATGGTGTCTTCTTCATCAAATTTCATCTACACCAAAGGAAATCTGAGACTACGAACCCTATGGTAAGTGGTTAAATTTGTTTCAGTGTAAATATGTGATAGTTGATTCATATCATGGTCGATGTATTTTATAGTCGTTTTTGGGGCGTTCTCATATGGAAAATGGGTATTTACGAATTTGACAATATTGTAGATTATGGTATAATTATTGTTCGATTATGAATTTAAGGGAATGATATCTGCTTTTTAGTTATAGATTAATAACCCAAATCGTGAAATTTTGAGTTTGAAAATAATTATGGAGAAATCGGGTGTAGAACAAAAACGTGAAAACCCAGTTTTGATCTCTGTGTCTACTTGAGAAATCGATGGTGGTTGAGGGTTTAAATTGTGTATTGAACGTATTTAGGAGAGAAATTGTTGTTGAGAATCTTTGGATTAATGTTTCGAGTTTAAATTTAAGCTCGGATGTCCATTAATGGTAGAAGTCTGTCGCAAAAAAACACGAATGGAAATCAAGTTGCTGAAATTTAAAATCGTAGAGGAGGATTGATGTTCGTTGTTAGGAGAAATCCATTGAAACATGTATTGAGCTTTGGATAGAGCTGAGTTAGAGAGGTTTGAGGTTAAAAAATAGCATAAAGAAGAGTGGTGGGGAAGACGAGGGCTGATAGCGGTCGCCCGATCAATCTATCCCATCGTCAATCGATCGACGGTCTTGGAATCTTGGCAGTGATGCCAATTTTTATAAATATGGGTGATTTTATTTAGGAATTATTTTGGACTAATTTAATTGATTCAAATTAAATATGGGGCATGACTCCTAGCAATAATAGCTAAATATAATTGGGATTTGGGAGGAGTAAATGGGTGCTACGTTAAGGGTGAATTTCAGAGAAATAATTCATAAGTATTTAAATTACGGGCTAAGAGAAAATGTTCGGGTATCGTAGTTGAGTGACCCAACTTTAATAAATTAATTAATGTGAAATTAATTTGGTTAAGGGTCAAGGAATTTGACTCAGATACTAAGGGCTGGTGCGACTGGTGTTAGGCACAGAGCAACCGATTTAATTTATTATAAAGATGTATAATAATTTATAGAATATTAAATTTAATGAGAATTTTTAACCTTAATAATGGGACTTAATGTAATAAATCCTAAAGCGTAAAGGTACGGACCGAATAAATATGTCGGGGTAATGTAGTTGGGTACACTACTTAGATGATAATTTAATTCATGTATGAATAATTAAATTATAGGTCAGGATATAGACTTGGGTATTTTGGGTTGGTGCCATGGGATTTGAGCATGGATTAGCCGATTTTAAATTACACACACACACACACACACACACACACACACACACACACACACACACTAGCAGATACCTGTGCCTGAAGCCACGACAGAAAATTCCAAAGTTTGTAATCGTAAAACTCTGAAAATTTCAAAAGTACATAATCGCAAAACGACAAAAGTATCATTCCACAACAAAACATCTATATATCATTCCCCAATATATATAAGTGCATAACTATTACATGTAACTTAACTCTTTTACACCATATATCTAATTTTGTGGTACTTAATATAACTATTAGCATATATTATTAATTATTACATAACTACATAGCATGGCACACATTATTTTAATACAATTGTTACTATATATATATAGGGAAAACTAAATAATGATTAACATTGGTCTGATAAAATTGTCAATAAATGAATTTCCCAACTCATCAACATTCATGTATAGGTGTTCCTCATGCTTGAAACCACGGTTCAAATGCAAAAAATATGTAACACATTATTACAACATGCTTGGTATAAGCATACCACGTGCCAAAATATTTTTTACTGACTACAAATCCAAATAACTGTGTCAACTAAAACTCGTAATCATATAATTTATTATAAAGTGCAAAAATGTGTCCACGATTAAGAAAATTTGATCAAAATTTCCTTTATTTATATGTCTATCCACATGTTTAAGAAATAAAAACTACACAACTATACAAAGAGTGCATCCCATACATTATATAAACCAACAAAAAATCATTATAGCACTATAATTAATAGCAACCAAAATCCATGATAACAATATTCGTTTATATTAAAACGCTAGCAAAATTGTAAACAAAATAAATATAAAATATAATCTTAGTTGAGTATCCCATGTACATCTGAGAATTTTTGCACTTTTGGAACCCATACTACACATGTTTATGGAACTTATTAATACAAAAAAGTGTCATCAACACTACCATAATTTAGTCCAACATTCAAGGAAAACAATCCACTTTCACCTCTACATTTGCATCACATGATGAGCAACCGTCTGAAGTTATAAAAAAAACTTGATGCTGAATTGAGGGGCTTGGTGTTCCTCAAAAGATTTAACCAGTCTTTAATCTTTTATTTTTTACTTGTACAAAAAAAAATAAGTAAAAACATTGGCCACTTAATTATAAGTACTTACTTATAAGTAAAAACGTTCAATAAAACTGTATATGAACCTGCAATACATCACTTAATTGTAAGTAAAAACACATAGTAACTTCTACAACATTGGTTGGTTTGGATAAAGTCCTAGCAATGACCTGTTTGGATAAAGTGTTAGTAAAGAAATCTCTCCAACATATAATATGTTCCCGTTGACAAAACGATGAAATTAATACTAATGAATAAGAAATGAAGAAAAAAACACGTCATCTTATTCATTTATTAGTTCTTTTTTCCTCTTACAAAATATTTGAACAAAAAAAGGTAATGAAGATTAGGAAAAGGGACAAAAGCATGGCAATAATATGATAGATCTCACAAAACCAATGGGAGTTTTGGCAATGTGATCAAAGATAAAATTAGTGTTTGTTTTGTGGATCATAAATTCAAACCAAATTTTCTTGTTCCCAACACATTAAACGCCAAATACGGTCTCACATGTATAAAGTTACCTGCTTTAATATTGAATTAAAAAAAAGATCAAACATTACCTGCTTGGCTTGGCGTGCTGCTGCAAATCGCTGACTAAACTGTTGGAAGGGGAAGAGGAGGAGGTGCACTAGCAGGGGTGCTTGTTTGGGGCGAGTAACACTGCTACGATTGCGTTGGTTTGGGGAGCAGAAGGCCAACTAGTAGAAGTAGTAGCACAACCTCTGCTATAAGGGCGAGGGGAGGAAGGAAAGCATCTGGATAGGCATCCCTTTGCAACATGGGTCAATTAATTTTTGCCACCCGAAGTGCCAAAGACTTAGTGATGATCCAAGAGTGTGATTGATAGAAAATGGAAAAAATGGGCATCTTTTCATACAAAATTAAGCAATAAAAAATGGGTTATGCTATTCCCACTCCAAACAAATACTGAGGCACTCCAATTCTGTTTCTAAATTCTAAAAAAGACCATTAAGACCTTATATCAAAGTTCATCATTTATCTTCTCCACTCTCCTTTACTTAAAACAAGTCCACATACCTATACTTTTAAATTATAGTTTTAAGGATAATTTTTTTAAATAACGGGTGTTCGCTTTCCTTCTTTTTTTTTTCTTTTTTTTCTTTTACTTTTTGTAACTGTTTTATAAAAGAACAAAATTGTTTTAAGATAAAATGTTTAACCGTTTTAGATAAAACCTTTTTTTTTGTATAAGGAAAAAACTGTTTTAATTGTTAATAAAATTGTTTTTAATAGAAAAACAGTCTTAATTATTTTTTTTAATGTTTTTTCAGTTTTTATTTATAAAAAATAGTTGGTCCACCAAAGCGGTATGTATAGGTGATCAGACCGCCTATACACACCACTGGCGCGAACAATTTTTTTTTAAATTGCAAAAAGATTGTTTTTAAAACAGTAAAAAATGCTCCGCGTCAGCAGTATGGGAAAAATATGACCCCATGCCATGTCGGGTTTTTTGGATCGTGATCGTGTTAGTTAAATAAAACTGTTCGCAAATAGGATAAAATACTGTTTTTTAAATAGGATAAAAAACTGTTTTTTAAATAGGATAAAAAATATTTTTTTAAAATTTAAAAACTGTTTTTTAATTTAAAAACTGTTTTTTAATTTAAAAAAAAAAAACTGTTTTTATCCTATTTAAAAAGATATTTTTTTTATCTTAAAAAACTCTTTTTTATCATATTTAAGAAACTGTTTTTATCCTATTTAAGAAACAGTTTTTTATTCCATTATAAAAATATTTTTTTTAACTTTGAAAAGAAAAAAGGAACTTTAAGTTATTTTAGGGACTAAATTAGTTAAATTATTAGTTTATTGTCTAAATTGGATATTTTAAGCTATTTTAAAAAAATATTTTTTTTTTAAAAACAGTCATTTTTACAGATAAACTTTAAAAAACAGTTATTTTATCCTTTTTTTAAAATCCGTTTTTTTTAAATCAATTTTTTTTATTTGGAGTACATTTTAAAAGTTTTGACTCTTTAAAAACTCTGAATTTTTTACTTTGAAAAAAAGACAGTTTAAAACCGTTTTAAAATATATTTAAACAGTTGAAAAAACAGTTTTTTTTATTTAAAATACTGTTCTACTAATTCCTAAACTAATAAAAACTGTTTTTTATCATATTTAAAAAACAGTTTTTTATTAAATTTAATAAAAACAGTTTTTTTGTTAATTTATGAATTAAATTGGGCAAATTTTAAGGATTAAATTAGTCAAACTTGTGTAGTTTAGGGACTAAATTTATAAATTTTTAGTTTATGAAAGAAATTGACCAAACTTGTATAGTTTAGAGACTAAATTAGTCAAATTTTTAATTTAGGAACTAAATTGATCAAACTCATGGTTTCAAAAAACGGCCGTTACGTAACGTATCGGCCGTTACGTAACGGTATCTGGAGTTAACGTTTCGGATACACCCCGATTTATCGGTTCGAACCGAATTCACAGCCGGATCCCGTTACGTATCCGATACGTAACGGTAACACCGTTACCGCCCGTTACAGCCCGTTACCCTTTTTTGTATGGAAAATAAAAAAAAAAAAAAGATGAAAAAACAGAGTTAACTTCAGCTTCAGCAACAACTTGGTAAAGGTAAAGCTGGTAAAGGTAATGAAAAACAAGACAAAAACAAAAGGGATAAACCTGGTAAAGGTAAAGCAGCGTAGTAGTAGCCTGTGTAGGTAGGCTTTGTTTTGATAGGAGATTCCCATCATCTTCTTCTATTTATTTGTGTCAAGAAAATAGAAGACTCACATCACAACCACAAAACCCATCTTCTACTACACACGGTTACTCACACAGAAACATACCCATTTTTCTTCTCCTTCCATACCATTTCAGTGAAAGAAATCAAATATCAGGAGTAGTAGGTCCGTCCGTCCGCATCTTACACCGCGCCGGAATCTCTCTCAGTCGCTCTCGATCGGATCAATCAAGGTGAGTGAGTGAAGAAAATGGTTGTTTTGGTTTGATTTTAATGGTGTGGTGCTGCTGCTGCAGCCGTATAGTATAAGAGAGAGAGAGAGAGAAAAAGTGTTAGGTCTTGATTTTATAAAAGTGTGGAGTCCGAACTCATCTCTCACCTTGTTTTGTTTAACAAAAAAAATGTTAACAAAAAAATTGTGTACCAAAAGTGTGTACCAAAAATAAATAAAAGTGTGTACCAAAAAACAAAATTGTTTTAAAATATAATGTATCAAAAAAATATTTACAAAAAAATCACTCAAAAAATTACAAAAATTTATTCAAAAAAATCATTTAAGTCAACTAATTATCATTAGGGGTGATAATTTTTTACATGATACGATACTATTTCGAAAACTTATACTGAAATAAAAATTAACGCAACTCGAAAATGACACGATTAACTCGAATTGTCACTCTTGGTTATTTAATTTAACATGTGTTATTATTTAATATGATATTATGTCCCAAAAATATTATTTAAAAAAATTAAGAAAAAGTACCAAAAATAATAAATTCTACCAAACTATTTAGATTTTTTCGTTAAAGTTTAGTAATTATTATTATGTTTTAAAAATTCATTATTATTTAATTTAACATTAAGTGAAGTTTTTATTTATTTTCTTTATATAATTTCATAAAAATGCAATTTGTAGGTTATGGGCCATTATGGTGAAAATAAATGATTATACGATTGAAAAATCATTTTTTAGTTGTAGTCTTGCATTTGGAGATGGGGGAATGAATGTTTTGTGATGTAAAGTGAAGCGTAATATCACACATATATTAAAATATGGATTGTATTAAATATGAAGAGAAATTTCAAAACTTGTACTGCAATCACACAGAAAATATAATATAATATAATAAGACTAATAAAAATTTTGAGCTATATTTAGGAAGAAAAAGTTATTTTTCCCATAACCACGATGGATACTATTATGGGGCTTTAAGTCATATTTTTCATTTATAATAAAACAATGATGGTATTGTTTAGAATAAATGAAGCTCTTGATTGGTGTGTCGAAATATATTGAATAAATTTTAATTAGCATGAAAGTTATTGTCATTAAAAAAAAATTAACTAGAAAGCTTAATCTTATACTGTCAATTGTTAGGTTAGCAAGTGAAATCTTACCTATAAACAAAATCTATATGCCTAAAATAGCCTTTAATTATCATTTTTTCATGTAATATATAGATTTTATATATGTAATTATTATGCCATATAATGAATCACAACTATATGGATTATATGGTTCACTATTTATAAACTCTAAATTTATTTCGAAACTAATTATAAACTCTAAACTCTAAATTTGGTTCAGTATTATTATGTTTTAAAAATTCATTATTATTCAATTTAACATTAAGTGAATTTATTATTTTTTTCTTTGTATAATTGCATGAAAATAATGAACTTTTTTTTATTTGCTTCGTATGGTAGTTTAAAAAAAAGATAATGCCTCGTCAAAGGGTTGAGGAAGATGAGCCGGAAATCGCCCCAAGTGGAGATATTGGGTGGAAGTTTGCTACTCCGGTATTAAATAATAGGCATAAATTAAATTGCAAATTGTGCGGGAGAGAGATAAATGGTGGTATAACTAGACTAAAACAACATTTAGCTCATTTAAAAGGACAAGTAAGAGGGTGTCCTAACGTCACCACGGAAATTAGGGAACAAATGATGAAACATCTTCAAGGGGCAAAAGCAAAAAAAAAAGATAAAGCAATCCAAAAGGAAGGAGTCGTTGATTATATTCGAAATGAGTATGGGGGTGATGGCTTTGAGGGGATTGTTGTTTCAAGTGATGATTCAGATCCCGAGATGACCGTGGCAAGAAATATGAGTAGAAATGAATATCGGTTATGGGAACAGACACAGAGGTCTAAAATAAAGGGTGGGTTTGAGGCTGGAAGTTCTAGTAGAGCGGGTTTACCTAAAGCTCCTCAACGATCTTCTAGTATGTCTGGAATGCGACGTAAGGAATGGGCGGATATAGATTCACCTGAACATAGATTAGCTGAAGTGGATGTGGACCTCCATAGAAGCAAAGGTCCTAAGCAACCTAAAATATCAACAAAATTTATGAAGGGTTTGCGAAAGAAGTTAGGACGAGCAGTTAGTCAGTTTGTTTTGTTTGGAAAACATTCTGCAAATATTGTTGTAAGCCCCTGGTTTGACAGGATGCTTGACGTTGCTAGAGAAGTTAGACACGGAGTGAAGCCTCCAACTCCGTATGAGGTCAATGAAGTTTTTTTGCCAATAGAGTTTGCTAGCTTGAAAAAATGGATTGAATCTCAAAAACCAATTTGGAAGGAAAGGGGTGTTACTATTATGTGTGATGGTTGGACAGGGCCTACCAGGAAACATTTAATTAATTTTTTAGTTTATAGCAATCATGGAACAGTTTTCCACAAGTCCATTGATGCAACAGACGTGGTGAGTAGGACAGCGGACTATTACTTTCGCCTCATGGATAAGGTGGTTGATGAAATTGGAGAGGAATATGTTGTCCAAGTAGTAACTGATAATGAAGCGGCTATGAAAGCGGGTGGTAAGTTACTTATGCAAAAGAGACCGAATTTGTATTGGACAGCATGTTCAGCTCATTGTATTGACCTTATTCTTGAAGACATTGGGAAAAAGAAGAGCGTGGCGAAAGTGTTGGATGAAGCAAAAATTATCACCAGCTTCATTTACAATTACAATTGGGTTGTTGATTACATGAAGCGATTCACTAATGGTCGAGAGTTGCTGCGCCCAGCCATCACTCGTTTTGCTACGAATTTTGTCACATTAGAGAGTATTGTGAGGCACAAAAAGGGTTTAGAGGACATGTTTCGATCTGATGAGTGGAAACGATGCAAGTGGTCAAAGTTGCCAAAAGGCAAGGAGGCGAAGAAGATAATATTTGACAGGGACTTTTGGTCTAAAGCAATGGATATTTTGAAGGTGCAGGAGCCTTTAGTGAAGGTTCTTCGATTGGTGGATGGAGATTTAAAACCTACCATGGGTTTTATTTATGAAGCTATGGATAGGGCAAGGAAAGCAATTCAAAGAGATTGTCGCTATTACATAGATTTTCATAAAATCATTGACAAACGATGGCAGTTCCAATTACATCAAGACTTGCACGCAGCTGGTGAGTATAAAATTAGTTGTGTTTTATTTGTTAAATAATCAATTGTGTTTTATTTGTTCAAAAATTTGATATATTATTTTTATGTCAATATGTTAGGGTATTACTTGAATCCTCAGTTTCAATACGGTGATAATTTTACAAGCCTTTCCGACGCAATGGTAGGGCTTAGAAAAGTGATTCAGAGGTTGGAACCTGATATTAACAATCAGATAAAGGCAATTAACCAAGTAAGTCGAGAATATATTTATATTTTGTTAAGGTTTTTCACTAATGTATTTAATATTTCGTGAAATGTTACAGATTTTGTTATTTCGTGACAAATATGATTCCTTTGGAACCGAATTAGCTCAAACAGCAGTGTCACGAACAAATCCGGGTAATAATATGTCTTAATTTATTTACTATCAATTTCACTTTATACTTCAGTATACAATATAAATAAATCTTTGTGTTTATCATGTGTAGGTGAATGGTGGATTCATTATGGCACATCTACTCCAGAACTTCAACGAATTGCTGTGAGAGTATTGTGTCAAACATGTTCATCTTCTAACTGTGAACGAAATTGGAGTACATTTAGCCTCATACATACAAAGACAAGAAATCGTTTAAAATCCCAAAAGTTAAATAAATTAGTTTTTGTATACTATAATATGAGGTTAAAGATCAGAAATGCGACCAGAAGAAGCCAACAAGACATTGAGGAATCTTTTAATCCTATCAACTTGGATTACATTTTTGACGAAGATGACCCATTGTCTTCGTGGTTGGAAGAGACGGAAGAAGCTCTTTTAGACGGTCAAGACAATTCTGAATGGTTGGATGTCGATGAAAATGACCAAGATGATCATGCTACTTTAGTTCCTTCTGGTAGTGGAACTAGTAGCGGTGGTAGTGGCGGTGTTGGCTTGAGTCAACCAAGTAGTGGTACTCATGGAGATACTGCTAGTGGTAGTTATGGAGGTGGTGCTAGTGGTAGTTATGGAGGTGGTGCTGGTGGTAGTTATGGAGGTGGTGCTGCTGGTAGAGATGTGCAATATGAAGGTAAATAAATATTGCAGTCTAAATTTTATTTATAGTATTATATTATTCTTATATTACACTTCTAACAAAAATATATCATTTACTGAAACAGGTGATAGTTACTCACCGTATCAAGGGGAAGCTGGAAGTTATGGACTTCGGGGTGATGATGACAATTTGGAGGATAGACAAAATCTTCAGCCATGGGGTGGGACACGAAGGCGTACACGTCGGCCAATGGGAGATAATTTAGAGAACCGTTTTGTTGAACTTGATCTTAGAGCTCGTGGAAACGAAAGAAGAAACCCACAAGCACAAAGAAGAAACCCACAAGCACAAAGAAGAAACCCACAAGCACAACCCACGTATCCCCATCCCCCTGAATTCTCATATTATCCCCCACCACCACAACATTATTATCCACCCATCGGGTCATATCACTATCCTCCTCATCCACCCGAACCTTCATATAATACCGTTTCATCTACTGAGAACTATCCACATGGGTATATGGTTCTGCCAGTGCCTCAAGGTTATTTTCCACAACAAGGGGCATCAAATGAAAGTAGCAATTTTGGAATGGGTGCATCTAATTCAAGTACTTCACATTCTAATTACTTTGGATATGAACCACATGAACGGGCTAATAATGATGATGATGATATAGAGATTCTTAGAGACCCGCCACGACATTCTTTTTGGTGGTGAAAGCATGAAATCATTTGTAATATATGTAATTTAGTTTATTATCATATTTGTTTAGTGGTATGGCGGTAATGATTCACAATTGTCCAATGACTTTAAGTATGTAATTAGTTGTTAAATTTAAGCATGTTACAAGTTGTTATTGAGTGATGTATTTTTAGTATTTGATTAAGTAATAAAATGCTTTTATGATGTATTTTTAGTATTTGATTAAGTAATAAAATATTTTAATGTTCTTTAATACTATGTAATAAACCCACATATTAATTAAATTCAACATTATAGAGTCAAAATAAAAGTATCCTTTTAATTTATGATATCTGTGAATGGTAAAAACAAATTCACGCTTGCGGTAACCGATTCCCGTTACATTACGTCCGATACTCCCGATACCGCAACCGTTACGTTACCCGATACCGTTATTTAAAACTATGATCAAACTTGAATAATTTAGAGGGCCTTGAGTTTTTTTCAGTGTTCTAAAAAACGCGCCTAGGCGGCGTCAAGGCGCGCCTAGGCGCGAGGCTTTTTAGATACGCCAAGTTTTGGCCCTAGGCGTGCATCAAGGCGTGGTCAACGTTTTTTGGGGCAAGGCGTGAAAAAACCCGCGTTTTTGGGGGATAAGGCATGAAAAAACGTGAGTTTTTTAGAAGTAAGGCGTGAAAAGACGCAATTTTTTTGTTTTTTTTATTTTATTTTAAAAAATGGAATTTTTAATTTACAAATATTTAGACATGTTTTTAAGGTATGTACTAATTTAGTATTTTAAATAGCCTTGCCATAGTAAAAAAATATTAAAATATATTAAAAAATGCCTAAACGCCTTTTTACGCCAAGGCCCGCCTAGGTTTCTAAGGCGTAAGGCTTGGCCTCCACGCCTCGGTCACGCCTCGCGTTTTTTAGAAACTTGATTTTTTTATTCAAAAATAAGGATTGTAACTTTGGTGAATAGCTTTTAAGGGCTTAAGGGTTTTTTGTCATTTTAAATTATTTTGGAGTGTTAGAGTAATGGGAATGAGTGTTTATAGCGCTACCCTAAAAAATATTAAAGTGAGAAAACATGAAATCTTTTAAACTTTTTAGGACACGTATCATTCAAAACCTTAAAGTTGTGTGACATTTTTTTTAGAAACATATTTATGAAAGAAAAATGTTGTGAATCATATACACTTCAAAGGTAAATAAATATAACATACCTTGTGAATAAGTTCCAGACCTAAAACAACCTCTTTGATTGCTTCTTTAGCTAAATTTGCAATCATATAAGAAACATCTCTAAGCTTTGTATCTTCAGGAAGCTTTTTTTCCATCTCCTTAGCCAACTTCTCTGCTTACTCTCTAATATTTCCTCTACCACTTCTGTCACTGATTCCACCAGTTCCATTGCCATGTCGGCCTTAGCTGAAACAACAACAAACACCCACATAAAGAATTACAAAATAACTAACTGCGGACTTTCAAATGTTAGTATTCAAGTTACATAACAAACTTTTAAACATCAACAATAGCCCCCACTTATGCCTGAATAAAGGCAGAATTATTGATAACATTAATCCCACCATCCACTTTTTCCTGTATCACAACAAAAAAAATTTACTTGCTAATACTTTGAAATTTAATCATTAATTTAAAATCTTATATAAATAATGTGTTCCACATGGGCAGAATAACGATATAATTAGAGATCCTGATTCTTGAGAGTCATTTGAAGAAGTACCCTTTGCTTGTCTGAATAAAATTATATTAGTCTCATCTCAAAATAATCAATAATCAAATATAAATCATGGTATGAAAAGGATAATAAATGACGGATTTTGAGAAACTTACATATTGAGCATCATCCGCTGTTGTAGTTCTAGCCACAATCGTCGATATAATACCCCAACACTTTCATCTCAGTGCAGTGGCACTCATGAGCTTAGGAGCTTGCGTTCTCATCAAAACACTAACATTTGCGGTCGCCTTTTCCGCTTTCGGTGCAGTGGCACTCAGTGGTCATAGCAGTGGCGCTTATGAGTTTGTGTTCTCATCAAAACACTAACATTTGCGTTCTCATCAAAACACTTTCCTCTCAGTGTAGTGGCGCTCATGGGTTTAGAAGCTTTCCTCTCATGGTTTTTCAGTGTAGTGGAGCTCAGTGGCTCATAGCCCTCACTTTCTTCTTCGCTAGAGGATTCATCAAAACGGGTCTCGAAAATTGAATCGCCTACCAGTTTGTGGCTCTATTCAGTAGTTTGTCCCTAGGTGCATATATATTTCTTTTTGGGTTTCGTTTTTCCCACAATAGAGAGATGGTGTAAAGTGAGACAAAGGGTTGTAAAAAAAAGTGAAAGAAGCGTGTGAACTTGTTTGAGTGGGATAACTAGGTTTTCAAATTAAAGGGAAATGAGTGTGTTAAACTGGTTTGGGCGGGACACTAAAATGGGGATGCTGAATCTTGACCCTTGATTTGTAAATTGGAGATGTGGTCAAATCTCAATGGTCATTGTTCTTTTACATTTTCCAAATTCAAAAACCATGCTATCTTATTATATGGATATATATGTGATTATTGTGTAGTATATATATATTGGTGTACTTTGTAGAAATGCATAGGTGGAGTGAATACCTATACTTTCAAGAGATATGATTGAATAACTCGATGAGACATTTCGATCCAGGTTCGATGAGACATTTCGAACCATGTTCGATGAGACATTCTGAATCAGGTTCGATGGGATATTTCGAACTAATATCCCTTAATATGTGATACGAAGACATTTCTGTGAAGCATGAATATATATATATATATATATATATATATATATATATATATATATATATATATATATATATTGTGTGTGTGAAATATATATGTACCGTATGGATAAGCTACATATGTGAGATAGTAGACTATAAAGTTAATTAACCCTACTTGTGTGAAGTAATATGTATTAGATCGTGGATATCTAATAAGGTGAGTTAAGTAGAGAGACTTAATTAACAAACTAAAGATAGATTGGGAATATCTAAAACAGATTAAGTGGCGAGACTTAATTATGAAGGTTGAGAGATAACAGTTGAGAATTATTGTATAAATTAAGAATGAGAATTAATTATAACTACGAAAAGATAACATATGCCAAATGTTACATGATAATTAATTAACATATGAGAGATTTTAATAAAATGATGTACTGTATGGGTGGTACGTGAAACTTACATGTGTAGATAAGTTTATTTTATTACTACCGTCTAGTTAACTTGGGTAGTACAACTAAGTGGTCTAAGTACAAAATGTTAGGTGCCCACTCTAAATGAGGGGTGAGCAGTATATCAAGTGATTGCGACACTAACATAAATATGAAGAGCATTCATGCATTTTAAATTGCGACGTTTTAATTCACTTGCTAAATATTTTCAAAATATTTTGGGTTCTGACCCTTGCTCTAAAAATATTTTTAAAATCTTTTAGGTGTCCAGCCACAGGAACGCCAAACTTAATATCTATTCCAGGGACGTGCAGTTGTGGCTCATGTGGATGCTAGAAGGAGTTCATATTAGACGCTTCATTCCTTTGTTCCTAGATTAGGGATTTATTCTCAGTCACAGTTTATGTAGGGCATGTTGCCCAGTTACTATCAGATTTACTTTTCGGACCATTTTATTTATTATTGGACATTTATTTGGATTGGGATTTTAGCCAATGGCTTATTCGACAAGTCTTTTATTAATTATTCAGTTTGTTTCAGTTCCAGATGGTGTGATTTGTTTAGTTTGTATTTTTTCGTGTTGGGTTTGTTGAATTAAAAAGATAAAATTTGATGCCAGCTTTTTTAATACGGGGTGGTTAGTAATGTTTTAAATTTTTTCGAAAGTGATGATATGAATGAACTAGATTGGACTCTTGTTTTAATTTGATATAGGACTGATCACCCGGTATTTTTTTAGGCGGGGTGTCACACCACACTCAAGGTAAGAAACTATTTATGCTTGTGAGGTTTGACCAGTCTCATATCTAAGGTAATCCCACTCAAGAAAAGTCTTAGATTAGTATCGTTATACTACACTTGTCAGCTGCTAATTTGAGACGACCTCAAAAAGTCTTTCTTTATTAGATATCTTATTTTAAATTTATTATGTGGATAAGAAGAAGATATTGTATTTGTAATGAAAAAGTTCATTAAAAATGAAAATTTTAAAACTCATAGTGGAAGATAATTTTATTGAATTCAAAAACTAATATCATTCGACAATAATGATACAAAATGTCAATCGAAAAAAAATGATTGAGAGATTCTTTACATCTTGACCACATGAAAATTTAATAGAAGAGCATGACCTAGTTTGAGCTTCCCCGATAATCCAACGGACACAATTTTCTTTGTTGAATTATATGAATGAAAAAAGACCTGCGAGAATATTAAAAACTGGCATCGGTATTGGATGCTAGTTTTCGAGGAAGATGTTCAGTAATCCCAACAATTTTCAAAGAACACCAATTATTTCGTTGTTTGTTTGGACACTTATAGCATTCAACGATCATCAAACTTTTACATATACTATTTATAGAAAAATTAACAATACAAAGACAAGGAATTTGCAAATTTCATAAGCCAGAGTACTTAAAATTTTTTGGAATTGCAAAAGCACTACATCAGAAGTTATGGGGTTACATAAATTCTCTTCATTTAGTAGAATAGTTGATTCATTACCAACTCCAATGCCAACCAAGGATGCTATATCGTCATCAAACAATGTAGGTAATTGCGATCCCTAAAAAATCAAAAGAAAACTTATATATTAGTGAAGAGAATCTTGGTACCACATAAACTGATCTTAATTTTTTGTATTTTTGAATTTTGAAAATTGGAAAGTGTAGAAAAAAAGTGTGTAAGAGAAAGAGGGGTGGGTGAATAAATTTTTTAATAAACTCAAGCTTGTTTATATATATTGCATTTTTCTTTATGTTTTATGAGATTTAAATATGTGATTCTCCCAAACCACGTAGCCCTCTTCAAGTTTGCAAAAAATCAGTTCTAAATAAGAAATGTTGGAAAAAAGATGAAAAATAGATTAGTGTCTTTGTAATATTTTTTCATAGAATCCAATATCCATACCCTAAAGAATTGGATTCCACTGAGAATTTGAAAAAAAAAGGGAGCATATCTTCAAGTTGTTCATCTCTTTTTCAACTCCTTTTCCAACTTCTCATTAAAATGACTTTTTAATTTGAGAAAACTGTTTATTTTCTTTGTAATCAAACACAACCTAGGTTAAATATTTTTCAACTTCTCATTAAAATCTTTCTCCATTTATTTTTGAACTTTGTAATCAAACACAACCTAGGTTAAATATTTTTTTAATTTGAGAAAACTGAAAGTAAAAATATCCATCCCAAACCAAACCGATCGTAATGATCCTGCCTCCCCTTTAAATGTTATGGTTACCAATATTTAAGATCCAATAATCCAGTTAAAACCATGGAAATAGTAGAACAATACATTTCACGATTCGAATTAGATTATAAATATATCAAAATGGCCACTCAAGGTAACACTATTTAATGTCATATTCCTTTGTCAGCATAACATTAGGTTAATCTATCACCAATAGTGACAACTTTAAAGATGTTAAGAGAAATTTAAAGATGTAAACACAAACCTTTTCTTGAAGAAACAAATCGGCTCAATAAACTATAACATGCGAAAAACAATTGAAAACTGTGACACCCCGCCCAATTAAATACTGGGTGATAAGTCCTTTATTAATTTAACATTAAGGTGAACGGTTGGTTCATTCTCAGCATCACTGTCGTAAAATAATTATTACCAATATAAACACCCTAAATAATTAAGCTAAGTGTCAAAAAAATTTAAAGTCTAGTTTTTTCTTTCTTAAATACCAATATAAAAACCATTTTTATACCCAACAGTTAAGAATCACATAAATACTAAGGATGGAAATTAACACACAAGAATTAAACCATCTATATAATCCAAACCAAGTGTAAGTACGCTAAATGAAATCATCCTGACAATAATTAACTCCCAAGGAGCATTGAATACCGAAAATATAAATGAACATAAATCTTTGCCAAGATCTAAACGGAATAGGAAATCGGGCGACACATGCCCTAACTATGAAGATCTAAAGTAGGAACTGATTCAATGACGAAGTCGTCTAAAGAAAGGCCCTGCAACTCCCACATAAGCTACAGCACGTCCAATCCAAAGAACCTAAGCATGACGCCCCTGTGGCTAGGCACCTGTAATACATACATATATATACAATAGAGAAAGAAATGACAGAAAACGGGTAAGAGCCTGAGTGTAAAACAGTTTTTAAAATAGTTTAGCAAGTATTTAAAATGCTTACCTGCTAATATCACAACTATGTTAGTATGCGACACTCTCTTGAGAATCATCACCTCTCATCTAGTGTGCACTCCTACCGTTCTATTAATCTTATAATTCTATCTAACTTAGTTCCCATAAAGTTTTATCCCGAGAAGTACTAAGGCCACAATATTTAGTTTTTAGAAAATCATTCTTTTCCATATTCTTACGTTACTTATAACCACTCATTATCGTTACGAAAATTCATGAACACTTGTTATAAAGCTGAGGTATTTATTCATTACCTAACTACTTATACACACAGTAGAAAGTTTCCATATATAAGTACATATTCTTGCTGAATCACGGGGACTCACGGTTAAAACTATCCGTAAGATCCCTTTCGAGTCCTTACTTCAATGGGAAATTCAACTTTAGTACCACTTTCTACTATGGCGGTACTACGGTACTCATAACTACTATACTTTAGTAGTGGTTGAGACCATCCTTAGAAAACACTGCAAAAGTGACCTCTACTACAGTCCACATTCCCGACATCTACCAGCTCCTCCAGCTAAGCCCCGCACACGATTCTCAAATGAGCGCGGAAAAGATCACTATAATCTTATACTATAGCAGGAAAACGAAATCTCATAAGAGAAATCAACATTCCTAATCATGAGGCTCTATATCAAATCGAGAGCAACGCAGAAAGCATAATACGTCCGCACAGATTCCTAAGGACACTAGAACCTGATGCTCGGATACCATCTGTGACAACCTGCCTAATAAGATACCGGGCGATCACTCCTATATCAAATTTTAACAGGAGTCTCATATGGATCATTCTTAGCATCACTGTCAAAAATCCATTTAATTACTAATAACCTATTAGGCTGGCGTCAAAAACTTTTACTTAACTACTCTTTTTAAACAATTTCAAATAAAACATCCGCACAGTTTGCATAAATGAAACTGAAATGAAATAAAATAACCGAACACTCAGTCAAAATATACAACCATATCGAATAATGCTCTAACAGAATAAATAAATGCAATTAGACCATTGGCCCGAATATTTATAAAATACCTCCTATCTAGAGTACAATAATGAAAGTGTCTATCGAGAACCTGCACACATCCACAACTGCTGCAGCGGACGTCTGACTCGAAGAAAGTGTCATCCAGGCGTCCCTGTGTCTGGACACCTATATATATATATATATATATATATATATATATATATATATATATATATATATATATATATATATATATATAACAAGAAAGGAAAAGTAGATAAATGTGTTAGAGCCCGAGTTTGAAAAATATTTAGCAAGTGCATAAATGCCTTATTTTTAGAAAAAGGTTTTATCTCATATTTATGTTTGGTATCGCACTCCTATGAGATACCCCTCACCTCTCTTCTATTAGTGCACACCTAACGCACCCTAAAAAAATACCCTAGTCAAGCTATCCCGCCTAACTAGTCTAATTTACCCGTCTACTAGAAACCTATACATCCCGAGTACTAAGGGCTAAACTTCCCTCCATTCTCAACACTGCATTAAGTTCGTGCGTGGGGTGTCTCGCACAGCGAAATCCAAACAAGGAACCCCCCCGATACACCACTACTTGGCAGGGTTAATGGTAGAGATCCATTAGGCCCATAGCACAAAACTAATGTATAAATACATATATATATATATATATATATACATCTTACAATATATATCCGGATAATATCTCCCGGACTGAGGTTTACCAATTCAATTTATAAAGTATTTATTAATACTTTTCATTTTCATCTTAAAACTTTCCATTTCCTTTCTTATATCCAGGAAATGTATTTAAAAGCCAACTCATTAGCATGAATTGCTTTAACATATCATATAACTTTTTAAAAGCCAGTTTTATTATCATAAAAATGCCTTTCCATTTTAAAAACATCCCATTTCCCTTATTCCATCCAGGAAATGTATTTAATAGCCATTTTTATTATCATAAAAATGCTTTTACCATATCACATGCTTCCATTTCCCTTCTTCCATCCGGAAAATGTATCCGAAGCTAATCATTTATCCCATTTCCCTTCTTCCACCAGGGAAATGTATTTAAAGCTAATTTATTATCTTAAATTGTTTTAACATATCTAAGACCGTCCCTCCGGGTTTCCCCACTGGACGCGCCTCTAAATGGCTATCATCTTCCAGGGCCTATCAAACAAGACAACCTGGGAACCTAACACATCGTCGGGAAGCGGCCATATGCCTGCGGGATAGTCATGACCACACCCAGAATCACCTAACCAGCACAGAAAATATAAAATCGCCTATATGGCCTATAGGACTATATCCACCCTGCATTCATTAGCCAGGGGGCTTTACCATACGCACGCAACTTCCCTTATGATTGCGATTTAGAGAGGTGTTTATCCACAAATTATTATTTATGAAAATCATTTCTTTACCACTTGAAAACATTTATTTTTACATTTTCAAAAGTCATTTACATCATATCATATATATACTTTATGACATAGTATATATATATATATACACCATATATTCCTCCTAGAATATATCTAAATGGACATATTTGCCAATTACATCTAGCGATGATCAATAATCCCAAAGATTCTCTCAAAGAATCATAATCATGCATTCATCTACGCATGATACTAAACCCAAAGTATTTCCTCACTTTGATGAGTAATAAATACCTCAATCCCCTCTACGGATTTATTGGATATCTCCAATTATACCACTTTACTCTAATTGAATATGTATCTGTATTCTTAATTTCATCCTAATCACCCCATAGGATTTGCCCAACAATAATCGATATAACTATGGTTTCTATACGCATAATTATATAGGCCTAAATGCCCACTGAAATATTTCAGGGAGTATACTATCTTGAACTTTAACTATGTCCGTTCCCCGGGTTATGTCCTACATCAATCCAAGGCATTCTCTTTCATCTAAAGGTTTATTTACCCTCAAAACCCTCACTTAGTATCCCTAATATCATAACTAGGATTGTCCCTAAAAATCCCAAATTGTATTTTAACTCCCCATACTCTCAAGGTAAGAAACTAGCAATTCTGACCAAAGCGAATCCATTCGCCCCATTTGCGAATCGATTTGGGTGGGCGAATCGATTCGGCCCCCAATCCGAATCGATTCGGAAAGTGTTCTGCAAATAGGTCCTTAATGGCGAATCAATTCGGTCTAAATCCGAATCGATTCGGCCCACTGCAGAAACACAGATCCCCTTAGGCGAATTGATTCGGCCTGGACCCGAATCGATTCGGCCTGTTCGAGGGTCACTGTTTGGGCGATTTCTCAAACTCCAAAATACCCAAAACTCAATCCGATCTCTATTTAATTCATAACTTGGATTTATTCCTACAAACCCAAAGTTTTCATATCTCCTCAAATTCTTTAGAGGTCCTAACACTCCAGTTGAGAACCCCTAATATTTATCTCCAATAAGTTCTAACTAATGATTTCAATACCGGACAAATTTTCGTAGAAAAATAACTATAAATCCAAAAAAAATTAGAAAAATACGCGGTCAGCGCCCACGTGACTGTATCGAAAAGATCTACAATTTTTATTTTTTGACCAGGAGCCGAATCGATTCGTATCAGGGCCGAATTGATTCGGAAAGACGAAGGTCACTATTCATCGTCTTCTCCGAGACGGTTTCGGCCATTAAAGCTTCTCCCAAGCTTTTGTCGCCTCACCCAATGTCCTACAACCTCAACCAACTAGAAATACACTTATATTAAGGGTTCTAAACATCCTATAACCCTAAAACAACAATTTATTTTGATTAATTTCTAAGTTTCTCCAATTATGAAATTATGGGGGTTTATTCGTTTTAACTCCCGAAAATCCGTTTTATCCACGAAAACCCAACCCCAAATCTTTAGGGTTTGTTAATACCAAACTACGGTACAAGATTTATGCAAAAAGTAAATAAAGCAAGTAAAACCCTTGCCTCATGGATATAATCCGACGATCCCGAGTCGAATCCCACAGAGGTTGGCCGGAATCTTCCCTTTTCTCTCCTCCTCTCTCTCTTCTCTCTCTTCTTTCTCTTTTTTCCCTCTCTCCCTCTTTATAAAGAAAGAAAAAGGGTTTAACCCCTTAAAACCAAAAAACGACTCGTTTACTCAATTACGAGCCCGTTTAACTCTAAAATTCCCCGAAACTCAATTTCGACAATCGGACACTTTTTTTCGACTATCTCGGACATTCCGAGACTCACGGCGCAGTCGAAATTCCCATCCGAGGTACTTGACCGCAAATCACTATTCTAACCCATAATACTTAATGCGGGATTTTTAATTAAAATCTGACCTCCTGTCGCTTTACTCAATGACTACATATAATTAAATTACTCTGATTCATTTAATTAACACCAAAAGTAAATATACTATCCATCGAAAATCATCTAATCCTCGAACATCCCGAAAATCACTATTTCAAGAGATTCTCCAAATTTCTAATTTATACCCAATTATGGAATTTAATTGTCTCCAAAAGGACGGGTTATTACAATGAACATCTATCCTATGAATCAAATTGTTTTGTCTGGAATTAAGCCAATACTACAAATTGACTCGATTGAAAATTTGTCCTTACAATTTTGAATTAAAGAAATGAAATAATTTTTCAATAAGACGGTTTAAACGGAGGCTCTTTGGGGGAAAATTAAAATTTCCAATCACATCATTGGCTAAGGGATTCTTTTTTATTTTTTAATGTGTTATTATAATTCGATATGTTGATAGTTTCTTGTGTGGTTTCATTTTTTTTATTTCTCCAGGTTTTAGTTACTCATATTGGACAACTAGTCCCCAATGAATTGTGCCAAATTTCAATTATTAGTGAAATTACATTGTTTCCAACAAAAAATAAAATCATGCAATAATTGTATTATGATCACAACATTACCACATCTGTGAAGGCCTTTTGTGGGGTGTATAATTTTGTGTGTGTGTGTGTGTGTGTGTTTCTTTTGACCATTTAGTATTCAATATTTTGTCATTATGTACTTGTAAGAGAAAAATAACAAATAACAACTATTTGATTCAAGTTTAGCATCTACAATCACCAAATGTGACTATTGGACTCGTAACACGAGAAAAACTATATGTAATGTTTGAGCACATAGTTCTCAATCAAATAGTACCAGTAAAGTAATGACATGCATTTGTTATCATATCATAACCCTGTTCTTTTAGTAGCAGAATAGGATTAGCCAACAGTTGTTCGAGAATGCCTTATGAAAAGGCCATTCAAATTTTGTCCTACAAATTTCACCAATGTCAATTAGATTGGACCAAAATAAGTGCTCATAATTCTAAAGAACACAAAAATTACAAAACACATACCACAACAACAAAAGCATTATTGATTCATCTCAGCTCAAATAATAAGTCAAATACTATACCATATATGATCTAGAAGTAGTTTCAAATTTAGGCCACTAAAATACTGACATGCCATCCTTCTCTTCATCATTACATTTTCCCTATGATTATATAGTCAGTTACTTGCCCAATTATCCACTTTCTTAATCTCCCCTTACGTGTCGGGAGACATGCAATCCCTTATTTCACTCTCTCTCAAAATCTAAAAAAAAAAGGTTCAATATTATGCCTTTAACTTAAGAAATAAAAATATAAGAGTTTTCTGCGTAGTATTTTTCAAGTTTTTAGAATATAAATTGTGACTACGAACATTAATTGTGTCATGCTCAGTGTCTTATGCTTTGCATGGTTTGTCAAAATCCAAGAGGTATCTAATTTATGTCATAAAATATTGTCATGCCTATTATGCACATGAACTACAATATAAAATAAAAAAACTAATATACCTTACAAGTTATGTACTTGCACTTAAGTTTTCCAAAAAGTGGATAAGGGTGTTGCATTGACAATCATGTGGTGAATCACTCCAAATGAGTACACATAATAAACCTAGTTCAAGATAGTAGCATAAAATAACATTTTGTAATGTTGGAAATTTTCATAAGGGGATGAATTTTGATTATGGAACACTATCTAAAGGGATGAAGTTAGTTCATAATTTGGTCAGAATGATTACTAATATCACATCATAATTGCAAAAGTATGGTTCGACCTATGACGAGCAATGGTCACCCAAACTTCAACTTGGTATCGATTACGGGCTATATTCAACATTACAATATATTCAAGTATAATGAAATCTAAAAAAACTATAGATTTTTTTTTAAATTTAAGAATAATAATATAAGTCGGTTAGAAAATCAAAAATCACTATTTAATTTATATAACATTACTTTATTCAGTATCATGACATGTGATTTAGTTAAATACAACAATGGTATGTAACAAATCACAAAATAAAGTACTTTACAAGCAACTTGTAATCCCCCCAAAATTGCGACATTTTTTGGTAAAAAAACATCAAAGTTATATATTTCTTATGTACTCAGTACAAATTACACACACACACACACACACACACACATATATATATATATAAGTGATACGTATAAATTTGGCACTAAACTTAGTCAAGGTCCCGTCCACATTAAGAGCCTATGAACATGCAACTAGAAGGCCATTATATAGTCTCATTCATAATAAAGTCTAAAGACCCATTTGTCTATTTATAGCATCCTAAGTTCATTGCAAAATGCCTGTCAACATCAACAAGTGGGTATGCCAAATGGACCCTAGCCTCAGACACTTGCCTAGTTCCCAAGTGAGTCATGGCACCATCTACCGCCCATCTATTATATACTCTAAAATGCTATACAAGATACTTAAAGGCTATCTTTATTTAAGGTGTCCACGTCATTTTTCTCACTCTACTGCTTATTAAACATATTCCACATAGCAACTAGGGGTGTTCAGAAAACCGAATGGACCGGCGGGCCGAACCGGACCGTCATCATTTTTCCATTTTTTAATCGGTCCGGTCCAACTTTTTTTTCTTCAGATCGGTCTAACCGGTCCGATCCTCGATCTCCCTTAATTAATACTCTGTCTCGATCGACCCGAACCGGTTACTATAATATATATGCATTTAATTATATATATATATATATATTAACAATAACACACACACACACACACACTACACTAGACAAGTTACAATTAGAAGGGTACGCTCGTCCAAAAAAAAAAAAAAAAGATAGAAGGATAGAATAGAAGAAACCCTAGACAACATTTCTCTCCTCTCTTATCTTAGGTTACGTTCGCTGCTTATCTTAGGATAGAGTAGAAGAGACCCTAGACAATTAAAAGGGTACAACCACTTCTTCTCTTAGGTTTCTCTCTTGCGCCGCTGTTTCTCTCCTGCGCGGCTGCGCCACTGCTTCTCTTCGTTGCTCTCTCGATGCTCTGCTCTCCTTCACAAGTAAATGGTTTACGTTATTATATAGGTTATAATATATGTTACATGTTATTATATATGTTATATGTTTATATTATGTTTAATCTGCTATGAAGTGTGTTAGTTATTATATAGGTTATTTATGATGATATAGTATGTTTAATCTGCTAGCCCCTAACCTGCCCAAAATCTATGATGATAAATTAATTAATTTTTTCAATTATTTTTTGCTCAGTTATTTTTTTCGGTTATTTTTTCACAAAAAGGTAGTCTTATTGTTGTAATATAAATGTAGTGGGATGTTTTTTTGGCTAAAATTGGATAGTTTTTATTTTTAAAAGATTATTTCAATAAGGGTAGGACCGATAACTTTGACCGGATCGATCATACAAAAAATCGGATCGACTAAGCTCAAAAAACCGATTTAATCGGTCCGGTCTTAGTCCTTTTATTTTTAGGACCGATTTAATCGATCCGGTCCTTAAATTCATTAAAAATCGAATCTGACCGGAATGCGAACACCCCTAATAGCAACCCATCGAAAACTTTAAAATAGATGAAATCCCAAACGTTTCTTGTACCCAGCAAACCCATTCAAACTACAACAACCAAAATCCTCAAATATATTGCTGTCTAGGACTCCAAACGTTCAAACGAAAACCCATTTGGTCATTTCAGACGTGAGACATCTTGTCCCAGCTCTTCTCAGACGACACTCCTAACGTTCAAATTTTCTTATTTAACATCTCAACGAAAACCCATTTGGCCATTTCCACCCTCAGATCCATTTCAAGAAAACATCAACACTCACTTCACATGTGAACCTCTGTTTCATAACTCTCTTCCCATCTTTCTCTATCTTTTCCCATCCCTCTCCATCGTATCACATATTTCCTCTCTCTATTTCCTCTCTTTTCCTTTTGGCTATGGTGGTCGCCATCATAGGCATACAAGCTGACCAAAGGTCATGCGTCTACAGGTATACTATTGGACATCATTTTTAGACTGAGATTTCCCCAATATCCATCGACAAAGGGACTGGATAGAGGTGTGGATCAGCAGAGCGCCCACTATTCCATAACCTAATTGGGTTCAAAATAATTCATCTCGAGTAAGTTTTTAGAATATTAGAGCATAATCAAATAATTGGGTTAGTTTATTCAAGAGGATTTAGATATTTATGCCCGAGGGAGTCACCATTTTCATCGATGAGTTTGGAGGATTTTGGAGATGTCTACAACAACATTTGAGTTGAATGGTGGTGACTCCTGACAATTCTTTCGGTATTCTATTCGAACAATTCATAGAAGGCAATATCTTCACAGGGGGTAGCGAAGGATTTGGAGACCCGGAATCAGGTGGAGTAGATCTTTTCACTATTTACAGTTTCTATGCCTTGTTGGGGGGGGGGGGGGGGGTTAAGATATATAAGATCAGGTGAATGGAATATGAGTGGTAAACAAGATAGAGATAAAAAGGAGTTAATGTTTAAGTTACTATGCGATGTAGGTATATTGAACTGAATTTGTGATATCTTTTGATTTACTGGGGATGGATTTGTAAATGATGTGATGGGTTGGATTTTATGTCGTTGATTGACGATAATATTCGGTGAGATTAGGGTTGTTCACGGGTCGGTCGGTTCGATTTTGACCGAATTTTTTGGGCCGAATCGATCATGTCGATTTTTGGAGGAGGAGAACCGAACCGAACCGAACCGAACCGAAAATGCTGAAAAATCGAACCGAATCGGGTCGGTTTTTGACAGGGCCGGTTCGGTTTGCCGGTCGATTTTTGACAGGGCCGGTTCGGTTTTTTCCTTTATTTTAATAAAAAATATTTTTTTTAATACCTAATATAAATATAAAATTAAAAAATATAATATAATATGTCAACACTAATATAAATATAATATAAAATATAAAATTAAAAAGTATAAAAATTAATTCGGTTTGGTTCGGTTCAAAATCGATTTTTTTATGCCAAAACCGAAAACCGAACCGATCCTGTCGTTTTTATACCTGATTAAACCGAACCGAACCGACCGTCAAAAAAACCCGGCCCGAAAATTTTCGGTTCGGCTCGGTTTTATCGGTTTTATCGGTTTTTTTGCACACCCCTAGGTGAGATTCCTACACATGTGAATCTTTCTCTACTTCACTGCTTCAGACATAAAAGAACTGTCGCATCTTATTGACAAAGTTTTAAAGTATCTTGATTTGGGTATTTATAATTAGGCTTATGTAATGTTATTTGGCTTATGTTATAGAGTTTACAAAGGTGGAAGAAAACTGGGTTTTTTGGTTTATGTTAACTTTTTCTGCTATAGGTACTTTCTCTTATACCTCTCTCTATTCTTGGTAAACTCATTGAATTGTTTGTTTTGGGTTAGTTTTTTAGTGGAATTATTTTTGGTGTTTACGTTAATAATTTTTTATTTAATTGAATATAATAATATAAAAGAGGAAAAACATGAGAAAACATTTTACGCGACTAACGAGTCATAATTTTGATCAGAATATGCATAACTATGTGTCAGAAAAATGACACAAAGGCAAAGTATCAATGTTGGATCATTTTGTTTTATCTCTTTACCGTGTTGCGTAGTGTTAATATTTTATCCCCCAACATCAATGTCCTCAGCTAGAAGTCTTCATTTTCATAAATTTTATATTTAAAGTATGATAATCATTAGTGAAAGTCATTATATTGCTCAAGTAGTGCATCCCCTGATTTCCATCCACATTTACAAGATATCATCATATTACTGGGTAATGTTCTCAACTAATTTATTTTTACCATCCTCGTTTATTTTTATTTGGTCGTCTTTAATAGCTTATAGCCAAATTTGTTCTATGTTTTTTTTTATTGTAGATGAGTTAGAATTTTTACTCGCATATTAAATCGGTGTGGCTTTTTGTTTATAGATTTCTTCCAATTATAATTTTTGTTGTTAGATGTATGTGGAGTTTTTTAATATATAAGACAATAACTCAATGATCTTAATCATAGGAAATCGAAACATTATTTTTACCCAAATTTTATCTATAAACACCTAAAAGACTTTATATCCTAATCTATCTTACAAACCTCAATAACATAACCTTAACCTTGAGAAGATCAATTAAGGAAAAGATATAAGATAAAATTACAAGTAAAAGAGAGTCTAGATTCAGATTTGGAATTTAAGAACTTGGGACTAACTTTCAACGTATCTAAATTATTTATTATATTCCTTTGATGCACAGTTGTTGATAAAACCTAAAAATAAATTAATTATTTTTTTTGGAGTTTATTTTAACAATTCATCTTGAGTATATGACTTTAATCTTGAGTATATTCATGTAATGTTTTCCATTTTTATAAGTGTAGTCATAAGCACGCACACTAAATTGTTAATTGACACGTGCTATCACATTCGCACAATACAAATGATAATAAAATGCATTGCGCATTGCCCGCGCATCGTGCGGGCTTACACCTATGTAACACCCCGCACTTTTGGGGATAATTAAATTTCATAAATGGGTGTAATTTGGAAATTTGAGGAATTTCTCTGAATAATAATTTTTGGAATTTATGAGGGTTAGATGATTTAAGAGGTGTTGAGTCTAATTAGTGGATCACAGTTAAGTGTCTCGGATGGAGATTTCGAGTGCTTGGTTGGCTTCAGAATGGTCGAAATAGTCAGAATAAAGTATCCGGGGGTATTGTTTAGGCTCCGGAATTTTTTGGGCTATAAGGGACTCACAATTGAGTAAACGGGTCATTTTTGGGTTTAAAGGGATAAACCCTTATTTCTCCCTATATAAGGCACGAGAGAGAGAAAGAAAGGAAAGAAAAGAGAGAAAAGAAAGAGGAGAGGAAAGGAGGATAGAAAAGAGGAAGAAAAGGGACGTTCCGGCCAAACTTCGCGAGATTCGACTCGAGGTCGTTAGATTTTATCCACGAAGTAAGTTTGTACTTGCTTTATTTCCTTTTGTTCATAAATCTCATATTAAAATTTGGTAATAATAAATTAGATGATTTTGGGATTGGGTTTCGTGAATTAAAATGGGTTTTCGGAAGTTAAACGAGTAAACCCCGAATAATAACCAATTTGGGAACCTTAGGATTTAATTAAAATCGATTGTTCGTTATGGGTTCTAGGATGTTAAGAACCCTTTTCATTTGTGTATATGTAGTTGATTGAGGTTGGAGGCCATTAGGTGAGGAGATAAAAGCTTGGGAGAAGCTTTAATGGCCGAAACAGCCTCTCGGAGAAGAAGCTGTCCGGAGCGATCGATCAATCGATGGCCCAGGGTCGATCAATCGATCCTTCAGGCTTGTTGGAAATTTTTCCTATGGTTAATTATATGGAATAAATTCCAAATTTTAATTGATTTTAGTTTATTTAATTAAGTAAATAAAGATTCATTGAGGAAATTAATACCTAGTCATTTGATGAAATTTATAGGGGCTAGGAGGGTGCTAAGATATGCGACACAAAAAGTACATTTTCGAGAAAAATAAATAGATTGAGGAATTAAATGTTTAGGACTCCAAAAAAATAAATCGGGGACCTTCTAAATAAATTTCAGAGTAGTATGAAAACTTTGGATTCATGGAAAATGGGATCCATGACTTATTTAATCGAAGGTGTTTAAGATGAGTAACACTCGAGGGAATATTTCAGTGGGCGATTATATATAGATAATGGTGCGCGTAGATAATGTGATTATATGCCGATTATAATTGAGTAAATCCTATGAGGCGACTAGGATGAAAATTTAGGATATTTCGAGAGTATATAAATACCTAAAAGTGACTAAGGTACGAGTTATATATGAAGTGAGGAAAATACTTATGGGCTTAGTATTTTAAGTATGTAAATACTTATGCTATTACAAGTGGGAGCAATTAGGTTCAGCTATTCCTATATGAGTTGGCAATTATAGTCATTTATATATTTGAGAAGTAAAATAGGTTATAAATATATACGATGTGATTATAGTATATATACTATCATACGAATACATATATATATATATGTGTGTGTGATTGGTATTTGTGTATCTTAGAGGCTAATTTCCACGGGCTTTCCTTTGGCGTAGGGTTGGAATAGCCAGATTACATATTTTCTCTAGCGCGATCCAGGGAGGTTGCGCGATGTGGGTGAATCTCCTGGATTGAGGAGCAGGGTGAGTATATCCCCAGGTCATATCGTCCCGCATTCGAGTGTGATGTATGTATTCCACTTGGAGAGGGAACATGACCGCCTCCACCATTGTGTATTTGTTTACCATGACCATGAGAGAGTCTGGCTTGGTACTGTGGTATAATGAGCAAACTCGGATTTTGGATTGGCACTATGAGGCTGCATCCTCGAGCTATAGCTCGGTGGGATGTTTATTATACTTCTGTTTGTGATAGGTATAATCATATACTAGTTGCGTATAGTATATTGTTTGTATATGAAAATGAGACATGATATGGTAAACTTGTGTATATAAAGTGAAAAGCCTAATAAGGGGTATTTTCCCCTTTCCGGTAGATTTATATGAATATAAATCAGTAGTTCTAATAAGAACTATATGTATATGTATATATTAGTCTTATATACGCGTCAGGTGCTGAGGGACTAATGCATCTCGACGATCAATATTGCCAGGTAGTAGTGTATCGGGGGGTTGCTTGTTTGGATTTTGCCTCGCGAGACACCCCATGCATGAACATAGAGCAGTGTTGGGAATGGGGAGAAGTTTAGCTCTTAGTACTCGGGTTAACTAGGATTTTTATAGATTGGGTGAAACGGATTAGTTAGGCAGAATAAACCTAATGATGTTCTTCAAAGTGTAGAATAAACCTAATAATGTTCTTTAAAGTGTAGAACAAACTTCAATAGGTGCAAAACAAAGATCACAATCAAAAATGATAATGAAATCTTGGATCTTTGAAACTCAAAGGATGTTTTTAGACATAGAAAACCTTAGAAAGCATGTGCAGAACACGTACTGGTTGTATACTATTTTTCGAGATTGCACACTTGATGAAATTCGGAGAAAACACGCCTTAAATAATTTTCTTTAGTAGGAAGCTCACTCAAATGACATAGGCATATTGTTTGAACGACATACCTATCTTGCTCGAATGACTGCAAGGACATTGAACGACAGGTCAAAATAGAGTTTGTGTTTAGTACAACTCTAATCCGTCCCTATCTCAGAATAAACGAAGTGTAAACGTTTTCAAACACTTTAAACACATTTAAAAAAAAAATTCTTTAATAAAATAACATCTTTAAAAAATTTAAAACATTTTTCAAGTCCCATTAAAATTACGCATTCGTACCTGGGTGATCTCGGAATGCAATTAAATGAAGAAGAGATATATGCACTATAAAACTGGCATGATTAATTCCTTGAAGCTTTGCCGCAACGTCTACAATAGTCTCGATACATCATAATCTGTGTGGGATCGTGATAATGAAAATACTACATATGACTTAAACTTGTTTTGTTCCTGGACTAAGTCAAATAAACATACAACCGACTCAATTGAAAATTTTGTCCTTATAAGATAGCATATTTTTTTTTAACGCTTTCAAATCATGAACAAAAATCATCACATACACATAAAGGAGTTACACACTCTTTGACAAAACTAATTAAGATTTGAATGCTTTGTGAAAGATTATAGATCGTTGGTATTCCTTATAAAGTGGAATCAACTCAATGTGTAATGGGGCGTAAAGTGCAACAAGATATAATAATGTATTCTCAAGCACAAATTTTCTCAAAGTTTATAAGATTTAAAAGCAAATTGAATTTGTCTCACGAATCACATGTCATATTCACAAACAAATGAAAAAATGAACAAACAAGCCATTTTAATATGCGAAAATATGTCATGGCGTACAAAAATATGTCATAAACATGATAGTACAAAAATATATTTTTTAATTTTTCGATGAAAGGTATGTAAACCACAAAAAGAGCACGCCGTGGGATTAAAAAATATACACGAATCACGTAATCCTATACATGTTTTAGCAAACTCAATCAATCGTGAAAATAACGAATGAAGTTATAAGATAATCAATCTAGGAATATCACAAGGTTAAGATTAATAGATCATGTAAAGCCTAAGTGAAAAATAGGCAAACCAAGGATAATAAACATATTAAAAAATATATCCAAGGTAATATGATGTTTTTAATATGTATAGGAATATAACTTGCATGGATTAATAAAAAATCAACCATATAGAACACTCTTAAACATTGTTTTGTAAAACAAAAGAAAAGCATTCTCATAAACAAAATATATTCAAATTATTCAAGATATGAAGAAAGAACAAATCAAGAAGACAAATAATTCACGTATGAGTTATCAAAGATGATAAAAATGAAAAATAAATTCACATACGAATCAAAAGTACACAGCCTAGCATACTATATATGAAATGAGATGCAAACAAAAGCTATAACTAAAAACAAAACAACCTCTGGTGTTTAGAGGTGGAGGGGACCGAATTCGGAATCTTCTTATTCTCAATTTTAGTTTCCTCTAAATGTCTTTCCTAGACCATACACGATTCACACAAGGATATTTGGGATTAGATAATTCTCAAGGCCCATTTTTCTTCACACATACGTATCTTTCTAAGGTCTTTTTTCTAAAAAATGTTTTGACTATTTTCAACCCAAATTTTTTGTTCAATAGGTTTAGGTGCAAATTTTTGAGAATCAAAAACTTTTTTACCGTTGTTTTTTGGGTCATTTACTATTTGGGGTACGTTTGTTTATAATATTAGTTAGTTGGGGTACGTTTATTTCTGTATTAGTTACATGGGTGTTATTTTGACGATTTTCATCAACTGCCATCTAACTTTGTCATATTCTATGATCATTTACCATTATACCCTTATATTCTATGGTCATTTACCATTAAACCCCATTTCAATTAAAACCATTATACCCCATTTAAAAATGATTTTTATAATAATGTTTAAAAATGAGTTTTATAATAATGTTTAAAAAAGTATATTCAACCAAATAAAATGATTTTCAACAAAATATGTTATAAAGTATATTCATTTATAAATTTTTTTTTAATAATGTTTAAAAAACGTTAAAAACTATCTATAAATCATAAGGTTTGAAAATTTAGAAAAAAATGTATAATAATGTTTGAATACTTAGAAAAAAAGGTTAAAAATTATTTTACCAAATAAAAAATGTTTTCCACCAAAAAAAATTTATTTCCAGAAAATAAAAATGTTTTCTAGCAAAAGAGTAAAAAATAAAAATAATTTTAGTTAAAAAAAAATTCATACCAATTAAAACGATTTTCAACACAAAAAAATTGTTTTCCACCCAAAACATGATTTCCAATTAGTTAAAAAACTAATTTCCAACCAAAAAAAAGTATTTCCCAAAAAAAAACATTTATCTTGAATTAAAATGATATGTGTCGCTATACATACCCAACTGTTTTTTGAAATCATGTTTAAAAAATGTTAAAAACTATTTATAATGTTTAAAAATGATTTTTAGTTAAAAAATTGTTTATTATACATTGGGTGGAAATATTTTTTATTTGGTTGAATAAACTTTTTTTATTCGGTAAATATATATTTTTTATATAAAACCATTCCAGTGCACACCATTGTGATTCAGCCATTTTTACAGGATCCCACTCTGATTCACACCCAAATTCCATATAATGTTTTAAATTGATTTATTTTTAAACATTCGAAACCGTTATTTTTTTTGTTTATGGAAATTATTTTTATATTTTTAGTTGTTTTTTAATATTTTTAAATGTTTTGAATAATTTTATTTAAATTTTTTTTTACTGTTTTATAAATTTTATACTGGATTTTCTAGAGGTTTATTTATTTATTTTTTTCTGGAAACATATATTTTTTTTTATTGAAACTCAATTTTTAAATAGTTTTTTTATCAATTATTTTTAAATAGTTTAGTATTTTATTCTTAAAAAAACTGTCAAAAAGTTTTTAATATATTTATATATAAACAGGTTGTTTTTGTAGGCTGAAATTACTTTTTTTGAGATATATTTTTTATTTATATATAGATGCAGTTTATATATATATATATATATATATCAATTTTATTTTTTATTCAATTATATTTCTTGAATTTATTTTTTTATGCTGGATAAATTTTTTTAATTGAAAATCCTATTTTATTTACGAAAATTATTTTTTTGGGTGGAAAACAGGTTTTAATTGGTGGAAATCCTTTTTTATATATATTTTTTAATTGGTGGAAAATATTTTTTTCGAAAATTATTTTTAACAATTTTTCACAATTTTCGGAAATTATTTTTAAACAATTTTTAAGAACTTTTTTAACTGTTTTTTTTCTTCTAATTATTTAACCTTATATATATATATATATATATATATATATTTTATTAATATTAAACGACAATTTTTATGCTTTAATTTAAAGGGCAAAGATGTCTTTTATCATGTGAGAGAAAACTGTTGATGATGTCAGCCAACGGTCAACTGAGTCAACTAACGGTTTCCGTTAGTTTTGAACCCAACGAACTAATACGTAAACAAACGTACTTCAAGCAACTAATGTTATAAAAAAACGTACCCCAAACAGTAAATGACCCTTGTTTTTCCCCCCTGAAATTCTTATCATTCTTACCATGATTCAAAGGTAGGTTTGGTTTGAGTAAAAAACAAAAATTTCTCAAATGACCAACTTTGTGGCAATTATCACATCTAAAAGGTTCTGATATAGTCATTTGGTTTTGGGCTTGGGAACAACCTTTTCAAAATTTTGAACTTCCATCAACTTGCAACAAAAATCTTTTGTGTGATCTTTGTTATGATAATAAGAACAAACAAAATCCTTTTTATGTCTTATAATTAAGCCCGTGATTTTTGTTATAAAACCTGGGATGCACAAGTTCAATTTTCTTTTTAACTTGAATTTTCAAAAGAAGTTTTAAAAAAAAATTATCTCATTTTGAGAAGAAACTGTTACAAACTTTGTTTCTCTAATGGAAAATGAAACATCAAACTCATCAAAACACAACCCCCTTTTAGCATTTCCTTTTCGGGTTGGTATATAAAAAAATATGTCCAAGTTTTAATGATCTCGCATGAAGATTCACTATCACATTTTTATCCGAGATCAAATCATTTTGACGACTCTCAATTTTCTTTTCCAAAATAATTTTGGACTCTTCACACAAAAGGAGATGTATTTTTAAATTTTCAAGAGATGTCGAAAAATATTTTATTTCTTCTTCAAAATTGATAAAATTTTCATTCCCTTATTTTGAAATAATGTTCTTTTTTTTACTCATGCAAAAATTCTAAAATATCTAAAAACAATATATCAACAGAAGGATATGTCTTTGAGCTTCCAAAATGCATAAAAATTCATTTTCATCTTTTCAAAGTGCAAGATCATTTAAAAACTGTAAATTCTCGCTTTCAAGAGTTGTGATTGAAAATTTAAACATTTTTATTACATATAAATTGGTTATCTCCTGTGTCAAAACTTTGAGTTTATCAAGTTACATAGACTTGATTCGTTATGAGTGAGGCGCATTATAGATTATGTTAAATGAACCTTAAAGATTGAAGATTAAATACCATACACTGCCGCTCATCAAAGACTTTTGTTGCCGTGCATTCACATTGAAGGGGAGATTATATCATTTTTGTATATTGTGATTTGATTATAGAAAAACACACACACATGCATTAAAAAACGTTTCTGAAAATGTGTGGATTTAAAAGTTGGTGAAACAAGTGTTTAAATGTTTTAAATTTTCTTGAGAGATCTTTTAAACTTATTTGAAAATGATTTTTGGAGTTGGTCTTTTTCTTGTTAACTAGTGGGATCAAGGCACATCATTTTAAAATGATTTTGGAGGTCTTTTCTTTTTAAGTATTGGGATCAAGGCATATCATTTTATAATGATTTTCGAGAAAAACAAATTTGGGGGTTGTTCGAATGGCTATAAAAGGTACCCGTTCCTTTTTTTTTTTACGGTGAAAATTGTCCTCTTTGGTTCCAATCACAAAGCCGATACTACTACAAAAAAGTTAAAGAATTAAAAAGATGGTAACAAGGAAGTCCCATCATGATGCTGACTAGCAAAAACTTTGTTTTAGCAGCCAAAATATACGTTTGGAGTAGAACTAGTTCCAACATACAAGCTGGAAATTTTATTAACTCGGGTTTTTTAAAAGAGAGATTTTCCCCTGCTCCACTCTCATAAATTCAACAGACTGATTTAGAACCAACTTGGATAGAATGGCAGAAAACCAAATAGGTTTTACAGCAGCAACCATCTACAAAGGACCGGGAAAGGTACCATTCTCCCTTTATTCGTTCCATCTGTCTATCCATTCGCCTGGGCAAAGAGAACGATAATATTTTGCAAACTTATCACACTCAAGAGCATCTTCTACCTTTGCAGCTACGCACCGATGATACTCAGTGTATCGGGTAAAACAATGCATGCTTTGATTTGTTGTAGGGAAACAAAAATCTGCTGGTGCAGTCTCAAGCTTAATCTCTGGTGTGTCTTCAACAACTTCTTGATCAATTGAGTTCTCCTGTTCAGTACTTTCATTGCTTTCTTCAGCAGCAGCTTCACTAACAGCTTCAGCAGCATTAGGAGTAGCACATTGCTTTCTTCAAAAACAGCATCAGAGTCTCTGTTGTTTTCATTATCAACACTAGGGGAAGCCTCACTGCTTTCAATGATAACGGGGGTTTCCTTAGAAATGGGAGTGACTACTTCCTCAGAGGAGGCAGGAGTAACAGGAATTTTAACCTCACTCTCTTCGGCAAGTTTTGTACTCATCTCAACATTCTCTTCCTTCTTCAGTAGATATTTGCTCAGATAGGATCAGTGCCGGATTAAGAATTTTTTGTTAATTGGGGCCAAATTTTCGAATGGTGACAGGGGTTTGGGGGCGGGAGCCCCTGAAACGATTTTTTTTGGGTTATTTCGAATTTTATACAAATTATAACTTTATTTCGAGTTATACACAATTTATAATTCATCCAAATTGACTACAAATTATATGATTCGAGTTTATTTCGAGTTTTTTGGGGCATATATGTTTGGAACACAAATTACAAAAATTTGACAAGGGGCGGATTACAGAAATAAGGGTATATGTTTAGTGGGACTACAAAAAATTATACATACAAAAAATCAGCTTAAGGTTAAAAAAATACCTGATGGTGATGAGTTAGTGGCTCCGGCTAGCATACACAAATATCATACACAAAAATCAGGTTAAGGTTAAAAAAATACTTGATAGGTTTGAATATAATTAGAGTTATACTTTAAAGTTTGAAATTTTACAAAAAAACACTACATATATATTTTTAAAAAAAATCAAAATTAAACATGGGCAAGGCCCCCCTTGATCCCCATGTTCATCTGCCACTGGATAGGGTCAGGATTCTTCCTCTATCTATTTCAGCCATTGATTGATTGGAGCTAAAAATGAAGATTCAGCTGCAATTGACTGTAATAAAGGTACCCGTTCGCACGGGGGTATTCAAATGACTAAAAATGATGGCAATCGCAGGACGGCATCAGATTTTGGAAAAATCCAAATTACAGGCCCAGTTTTCTCCCATTTCTTGGTGTGTGAAACCTTGCAACTCAAATACATTTCTGAGAGCATTTTAACGCCGAGAGCATTGTATCTTTGTTTCTCTTTACAAAATCACTTGTTCCCTCCTACTTTTACAAAACTTAGATCTATACCTTATTTGTGATTTTAAGAGAGAATTAAAAGTGTTTTGGTTAGATTTCACTTAACCTATTCAGTTCAAATCTATCTACTGCTAAATTTTATCATCATCTACTCGTTGATCTAAAAAAGAGGGGAAACTATGATTTATTGGAGAAATCAGAGTGTGGCATAATTACAAGGAAGGGAGTGGACTTCTTCGTTCACGGTGTGGAGCTCGTTGTGGATTCATAATGACTATGGAGAATAGTTAAAAAGGTTCATAGGTGATTACACAATAGGGATCGCATGAGTGGTACCTTTTGTCTTTCATAAAAGTACTTTTTAAGTAGAAATGAGAATTTGAGTGCATCGATATTTTTACCTCTAGGTGTTTTTTCTCTCATAAATCTTTATTATGGTTGATTGGGAGTGATTTATACTTGTATGCACACATTTGATCACACACATCACTTAAATCTTAATTGAATCTAGTTGATTAAACTAAAATTGGCTTAGGCATGTTAGATCTAGTGTTTCTCACCTAGATTCACCTAATTACATCACTGTGTGCGTTAATCTTGTCATTTAATAATCAAATTGGCAAAAATTAAGTTGAGTAACTTGAATTTACAAGTAGAATTATTTGAAATCTAAAATCAGTCATAAGTTGTCTTAAAACCTATTCACCCCCTATAGGTTTGTTGTTGATGTTTACTTAGTGCACATAACACACTCTTTCATTGACCTTTTTCTTAAGGGATCTATTTTCTTCTTTTAAACTTTTGTTGAACTATAATAAACAATTGAATGCTCTTCCTTTAACAACTTAAAGTTCTCACGAGCAACTTTATGTTGATCAACAAGGGTTATTTTAAGTTATAAATCATTGTTCGCATTCTTATAGGCATTTAGATTAGAAGACAATAAAAAAAAATTCTTTTACAAGTCTCAATGATTCTTTATAGAGTTCATCATATTTAGATTCAAGATTCGAAGGCACTTGATCTTCAAATTCTTCCTCCCTAGATTCAAATTCTTTATTTGGGAAATAAGGACTAACAAAATCAGATGGAGAAAAAATTCTGATAAAATCACGACCATTAGTGAAATCAGGAGGAACAACAAGTCCGATAAAATTGTCATTTTTTCTAAAGGCAAATCTTCAAAAAATCCAATACCAAATTCCATTTCTACACATACACAATCTACCTCAAGGTGATAAATCCTACAAACGTGAGGTCGATCTTTAATACCACTTGAGAGTATGTGTGCATAAAGTGAAACTACCCAAAATCAAAATAAATAAGAAAATGAAGGTTATATTTGACTAATCAAAATTTGGGAAAATGTTAATCCTAGTGTCTAAGTGACAAAATCGTGATTTACATATTGATTTAACTAACCAATATATGCTCATGAAGAATATAAGAGAAATGAACATGTACAATAGTAAATAAACCGCATGAGACAGGGATTTATACGAGGTAAAAACCCTTATGGTAAAAACCTCGGGCTACACTAACACCTTCAACTATATACGTAAAGATTTATGAAAGGGAGAAATTTCTTACATACACGAACCTCTCCTAGATTCAATAATTCACAACCTCCACAAAACACTTTTCCACCTAGTTAGAAAAGCAAGCATGAATCTATTTCCAACCACTCGCCACTTTGCAGGGTCAATTTTCGATGATAATGCCATGTTTGTGCCAATCTTCAAATCTTCTTTAAAGTTGAAGAAAAATGTTTGTTCCAAAAGAAAAACCGAAAACGTGTAAATATAGATCTAACTTTCTAGGATGTAAGATTTATAAAATTTAATGTAAGTTTCAAAAGTGTTTTGCTAATCAAAATAAACTCACATAATTTTTAAGATATAAAAAATATTTAAAGTTTATCAAGAACAAAATTTACAAAATGTTTGTTAAAGTATTGAGAGGTCGTGATCAAACTTCAAATAACTTTAAAATAGAATGATAATAATAAATATCTAAATAATACAAAGAAGATTTTTTCTTTTAAGAAAATTTGATATCTTTAGCTTGATAAAATAAGGAAAGCCTTGCAAAAATAATTTATCAACCTTTTTTTTGTTATGGAAAAGAAGATTAACTAAATAAGCATTTTCAAATTTCTGGCCACAATCTCTTAAAGCCCCCAAGTCATTCTTGTCGGCACATAATAGGTTGCTTCCCCCAACAAAACAAAAGTTGTGTAAGTAAAAGATAATATAATTGATTTATAATTGAATATTTAAGAAAAATATCCATTTTATGCTAGATTTGGAGTCGTCGCTGGAGCTTCATCCAACGAACTCACACATAAGTTTGAACATATTTTTCAATTTAATAAAATTCAATTTTAGCCATGTTAAAAAAGAGGGTGAATCTAAGTCATTCAAAGTCATTTACTTTTATCTTTAAGCGACATTCTCATTAGTCATGTCATGAGGTAGCTCTCAGATGAAGATGACGAAGTTTGGTCTTATAATCTTGACCATGAAGCGATCATGTAGGCCTTGGACTATGAATAATTTATTTTAAAACATGATAAGGCATACTAATCCTATGGATGTTTTGGCCAAACTTGTGCTCTTATAGGACTATCGACATTTGGCCTCAATATTTTGAGGTCCTTAAACTTCTTTGGACCAAGGACCTTCACCGCAAATATTTTGAGATCCCTTAACTTCTTTTATCTATTGGCCTTCAACTTTAACATTTTTAAGTCCCTTAACTAATTCTGCTTACGGAAGTTTGACTTAAAAAAAATTAGTCTCTTATATCCTTAAAACAATGGACATTGGGCTTCAACATTTTGAGGTCTATCATCCCCTTCGGCTTCTATACCTCAAACTTTAACTTTTTGAGGTCTCTCAGATCCTTCAATTTATGCACATTCGACTCTAACATTTTTAGGTCCCTCAGCTCCTTCGGTCTAGGTATCTTCAACTTTAACATTTAAAAGTCCACAACCTCCATCGACCTATCGACCTTTATCTTTCATATTTAAAGGCCCCGAACTCCTCTAAAGTATGGATCTTTCGATTTAACATTTTAAGGTCCTTAAACTGCTACGACCAATTAACCTTTGTCTTTACCATTATGAGGTTCCTCATCTCCTTTGGCTTATGAATCTTGGATAATAGAACTTTGGCTTCCACACACTACACCAAATCTGCACTATTGTCACGGTCATTGACCTTGACAAGTTGGACTTGTCAAGGTCGCGAGACAAATTTTTTTGTCACGAAAGTGTCATGGTCATTGACCTTGACAAGTCAGTTAGGATTGTCACGTTCATGTCACGGGCGTTGACCGTGACAAGATTTTTCACGGTTCTTAACCTTGAAAAAACCGTGACTGTGTTTAAAAAAATTATCACGATCAATGACCTTGATAAGCTCGTGACAACTTCCTTTATCAAGAACTTGTCACGGTCAATGACCGTGACAATTCTGGGCAAAATTTAAAAAAAATATGCTGGGCAGTATGGCCATTGCCACTGCCCAGCAGTATATTTGTACCTGTTATAGCAATGTTGGTTGTACCTATTCAAACATCATATATCCAAATAAACTAAAGATAGTGCAAATATATATTCATGGCGATATAATCCATTTATTCAAAATAGAAATAATATACATGACGATATAATCCAAATATAATTAAAATGGACGAACTTAAAAATAATGTTACTACATGTCTTGGGTAAATATGAGGAGGTGAGTTAGCCACACGATATACGAATTGACACACCCACTAATATAAAGCGTGCCGCATTGTTCGTGCAACCACAATAGGGAGTTATCCTTCCCGGGTATCACATGCTTGACGAGCACTTTGAACTCGATCCCTTGAAGCGCACGTCCATGAACTATTCCACCCTCGATGATATTCGGGTCCCTCAACCCCCGCCCTATCCGCTGGCCATCAAATACATCCAATATGAACACGCTCGGCCAACCAAGTGTCGACAATGGTATGAGGAAGGGAGCGAAATAAGGAAGTGGATCATCGAAATACGCACGTGACGGTAAAGAAGCAGCGAGGCCAACATCCTCGTCCCCCTGCGCCTCGTCCTCCTGCGCCTCGTTCTCCCGCACCTCCTCCTCCTCCACCGCCTTCTCCTTCCCTTTCCCCTTCCCCTTACGGTCTCTGCCCAACGTACGCTTCATGAATGTGTACATATCTTGGACCGTCGCCTCCAAATGGGACAGCTTCGCGTCGTGTGAATTAACCGTTCGAGCCAACCCGGTGTCGCTCGTCTCCAATCCGATGATCCTAGATTTGGCCACCCGCGAGCTCACCCCCTTGTCCTCCCCTTGCGATCAGAGCCAAGCACTTGGCTGAGTGCATCTGTGGACAAAGACGCCTTGTCGGCATCAGACTGCGACTCATGCACTTCCTTAAGCTTTGTCTGAAACGACAAAAAACACATGATTAGTAAAATAAGTAAACTAAAAAATTATAACGTAATTAACAAAAATTAAATTGTCGGATTACTTACAATCATGGCCGCGACGCTCGGGGACACCTCCTTGTCCTTCCCCTTCTTTGTTCGAAGAGCCACATAAGTATCGAGCCTATGTGGCTTACCCCCTGGCCCACTCCCTACCCCCTGAAATAAAATAAAGTAAAATTAGTATCGGCCCCGCAAAGTAAAATAATGAAGAATAATATATTTTTGTAGTTATAGAAAAATTAAATCTTACCTTCATCCTATGCTCCACTTCGGCTTAAGAGGTCCGGCCGGAGTAGTGCACGTCCGTCTTTTTTGCCCGATTTCTCTCCCCGATTGGCGAGATGCCAATTGTCGATCCTCGATCTCATTGTCAATGAACTTTTGCCATTGTGCTAATGATATCGGCTCCTTGGGCGGGACGGATCCACGCTATTGTATAATGGACTCTCGTGTTTTTCCAAAGTACCGTGTCCTCATATTTTTCTTCCACGTCTTGTGTTGCTCCCTCAACTGCTCCAAGACGGAATCGCGTATCTTTGGATCCAAGTTGAATTGTTCTTGTCAAACAAATTCAATGTTAGTTGCGAATAAATATAAATATAAATATAAATATAAATATAAATATAAATATAAAATGAAATCAAAATCAAAATCGAAATCGAAATCGAAATTGAAATTGAAATATAAATATAAATATATTACCTGTAGTGCCGCCCAAACAGCTAATTTGAGCTCATATGGCACCTCCTTCCAACTTATAAACCCCGGGCCGATGACCATCTTTAGCAGCTCGAGGGATCTCGTTAATAGCTCTAATTTGTTCTCGATGGTAATCCCAAATTTTCCATATTTGGGGAGCCTAGGGGCGGAGGAGCCCTCGTCGCCTCCGCTACCACCGAGCGCAGACGACATCATCATAAACAGCATCATCATCTTCTCCTTAATATCTGAAGGAGACATTTGGTGTAAAAAAATGTTATTAGTACAGATAAAAAAAATTAGTTGAAAACATACACACACATATAAACATACACACATATACACACACACACATACACACATACACACACATATACACATACACACATAAATATGTCTAAATTAGTTGTAAACATCTAACGTGAAATAGATGTAAAGCATGGAATTATTATTTTATATATTATATATGCCGGAATAGATGTAAAGCATGGAATTATTAGTATACAAGCCCCCCCACCACACATTCCCCCCCACCACCACCACACCCCGTCCCCCCCTCCCCCACCACACACCACCACACACATATATATACTTTGTATATATTATTCGATATACAAAGTAATTTTCAAAAAAAGTTGAAAAATCCCACCCCCATATGGATAATAATCCAGTGGTCATGTCACTTTTAAAACTAACCAACCCAACATTTACTAAACAAAATAATCTAACAGCAATTTCAACAACAAATGTGTAACACGTACTCCTTCTAATTCATCTACTCAATTAATTCATTTGATGTTTTAAACTAATAATTAAAGTAAACAATTATTAATTTACTAATTTACAATGAGGGGCAATCCTACTTTCATATGAAATTGGCACTAATTATTAATTTACTTTCATCTAAAACTATACAATTAAAATTACAATTAAAGCTATACAATTTATTAATTAAAGCTATACAATTGTTAACCCCCCCCCCACCACACCCCTGCCCCCCTCCACCACCACACACATATATATACTTTGTATATATTGTTTGATATATAAAGTAATTTTCAAAAAAAGTTGAAAAATTCCACCCCCATATGGACAATAATCCACTGGTCATGCCACTTTTAAAACTAACCAACCCAATATTTACTAAACAAAATAATTCAACAGCAATTTCAACAACAAATGTGTAACCCGTACTCCTTCTAATTCATCTACTCAATTAATTCATTTGATGTTTTAAACTAACAATTAAAGTATACAATTATTAATGTACTAATTTACAATGAGGGGAAATCCTACTTTCATATGAAATTGACACTAATTATTAATTTAATTTACTTTCATGAAAAACTATACAATTAAAATTACAGTTAAAGCTATACAATTTATTAATTAAAACTATACAATTGTTAACCCCCCCTCCCCTCCCCCCCCCCCCCCCCCCCCCCTCTTGCTTTCGTGAGTTTGTTCATTAAGAATTTACAAGTGCTCGTGGCAATGATATCAATTTACCTCAATAGAAACATGGTTGTTAAATGGAATTCTATGTATTTATTGTATACTCCCATGTATCTTTCATTTTCATACATGAACCAAACACTTGATTTTGGGATTGAATCCATTCATTAGTAAAATCAATGGTATGAGTCAGATTCTTTGGCCAATTTTAGTGTCAAACACTTTCTTGGTAAGCATAATCGACCCAAAATATTATCGTGTACGAAATGGAGTCTTAAATGCTAGTTTGGTTTAAAAAACAATGTGTTGTGTTGTAACATATATTATCAAATTTGTGTCAAAATGCCTATAATCATTAAAAGACCTGTTAAAATATCAAACCCAAACCCAAACAATTAGTGTTAACTGGGTATACCGCCCATTTCGTTAATAAACAAATGGGTTGGGTCGTGTTTAGTTGTTTTGTTAATATAAATACTAACTTGTTAATAGAAAAGTAACTAAAACAAAAATTTTAATAATAAGAGATTTCTAAATTGTGAACAAAATCAATTTTTTTTCAAATTGAAATTGTATTTTTACTTTTAAGTGGGACTCTTTTTTTACGATTTTCTTCACATAAACGGGTTGATACAATTACGATTTGGCAAAAAATGTTGTCATAGTTACCAACCCAATTTGTTATGACAATGGATTTGACAAGTTGGCATGATATTCCCGTGTACCTTATAAATCTAAACTCATTAACTTGTTATTGTATGTACTATCACATTTTGGTAGGTCTAGTTTAGTTCGTGTTTTTGTTTATTCAAAAATGATAAATTCACATTGATAGTCTCTTAATTCACCCCAATAGTGAAAAATACATAAGATGTCAATTTATTTTTTAAAACTCAAATTTTATTAGTGAATATACTAATTTAAGACAATAAATTCAACCGAGTGAGCACTAAATGTTATTATTTTTTCTCAACTAATAATATTTAAGGTTTATGTTAACCAACTTTAAAATGAATAAACATATTTAAACATAATTTTTTTAATTGTAACTGTTTTAGTTGAGCTATACCCATTTAATAAGATCACAATGAATATGATCAAATGAGTCTGGATTAACTAAAAAAGAATTAGCATTAATGTTTGAGTAAAATGTGTCTCGTTGGGTTTGAGCAATTACATGAACCCATGCCTCTATAATAACGCGCGTAACGGGTTGATCCACTATTCACTCATACCCGATAACTTTAAACTCATTAATTTATAATTTCATGGTACTATCTAAATTTGTCTTATGATATTGGGAAGTGTCGCATACTTCCAAGTCTAGTCTGTTTGGAGTTTTTGTACTATCTGAAAATTCAAATTCTCTAATTCACGTAGAGACCCTCTCAAGTCATGCCAAAATGTTTAAAAAAATTGATATCACTCTCACAATGTACAAATAAATTTATTAATATAAAACAAATTAACTCTAAACAAACGAGCACTAAATGTTTTTGTTAATGAATTAAAATTCACTTCTAAATTGCTAATGTTCTCAACTAATAATAAGGGTTATGTTAACCAACTTAAAATGGGGTAAATAAATTAATCCAAATAATTAATCCTTGTTGTTTTTAAATATATATATATATACACATAAAGTCTCCTGCAAGAACTCCTTATAATGTGAACTCCGGTACATACCATTTTCTTAAAATAGTAAAAAAATGATTCTTTTTATGAAATTTCATAGATTTGATGTCCACGGTTAGAAGATTATCTCCAATTTTTTTCATAAAAACATTCAATAAAAAAATCGTTGATATGAGGTGATATGTAAAAAAAATGGTATAAATATTTATTTTCAACCGTTAAAATGTTGAGTCGGCGCCAACCACTTTATTGTTTGAAATTTTTTGATGAAACTTTATGGATATGATCTCGACAGTGCGAGATCATATCCATGAAGTTTCATAAAAAAATTCAATCAAAAAGTGGATGAGAAGATTGTCAACATTTCAATGGTCGAAAATGCATATTTATACCATTTTGTTACATATCACCTCATTCTATGGGGTTTTTATTGAATTTTTTGGTGAAAAAAAAATTGGGGATGATTGTCTCACCGTGGAGATCGTATCCATGAAGTTTTATGAAAAAAATTATTTTTTTACTATTTTAAAAAACTGGTATGTACTAGGATCTGCACCATAGGAAGCTCTTATAGGAGAGAGTCTCTCTCTCTCTCTCTCTCTCTCTCTCTCTGTATATATATATATATATATCCATATAATAAGATGGCATGGATTTTGAATTGGCAAAAATGTAAAAGCACAATAAAGGTCTAGATTTTGCCACCTCTCTACTCACCAAATCAATAGTTGTGATTCACTCCCCCAAATAAATTATCCCGCCCAAACATTTCAACTCTCTACCCTCACTACCACTTCCTCGAAATCCATCTACGAAGTCATACTATCTTCTCCTCTCTCTCACTCTCTCTCTCTCTCTCTCTCTCTCGCGCGCGCGCGCAAGCACACACAAACATAAACACGCACACGCACCTGGTACATTTCGATGCTTTGGTTTTGTATGCGATTCGACTTTTAGGGTTTCGTGGGTTTGGATGTGATTCAACTTTTAGGGTTTCGTGGGTTTGGATTCTTTGGTACAAATTTGATTTATGGCTTATTGTGGATGCATTTTTGCTTCTTTCTCTGATGTTTATCAAATATTATTTCCTTCTAATTTTTGCAGGTACCCACTTTTCTCTCCCGCCATTCAAACCATCTTTCTTCATTTGAACTTGAGTTCTAAGGTTATTGATGCTGTAATAGGTACTCTGCTCTCTCATTCGCTGAGATTTAAGGTTTTTAATTTTTTTTCTTAGGTTTAATTTGTTGCTCTGTTTTGGGGGTCTAATTTGTATATTTTTAGGGTTGTTTTGGTTAAAGATTTTTTTGAGGAAAAATGATCAAGATCCAGATTTATTTTTATTCTATGAGTTGGGGATTTAATTTGTATGTTTATTAGGGTTCTTTTTCTTCAAGATTATTTTGGTGAAATTGTTGTTGTGAATTGCAACTTATAAATATTAATAAGGTTTTACATATGTTCCATAAGAAATTCATCCTGAAAGCTCATCAACTGCTGAAAAAACTGGCAAGTCGCAGAAAAATGTGACGAAGTGGAACATCAACTGAGGCGGGGAATAACGATGGATATCGGGCGCCTCTAGGTGACTATATCACAATATTTCCTCAGAGGACTCTCAAAAAATAGTACACAACATTTGGGGAGCCAATCTAGCCCACCCCGCCCAGTCATACTCGGTGTAAGTGATTCCGATGAGAACGGACAATAGTGGATCAACACAAATGAACACTGTACCTATATTACATATTACAACATACTGTTAAGATGACACCAGGGAAACAATCTCATTTTCATAATTTAAGAAGAGTAACACTTTAAATAAATAAAAGGGGTCATTTCTATCTAAAAAAAAGTCCTCTTTTTTTAATACATCACCTTAAATCTCACCGTAAACCATCGGTATGCAGAGTACAAAGTTTGTAACGTTGGTACTTTATTACATCCTCACTGTTGGTAACTTTTCTTTCCTTTTTAAACTTGATTTTAGATGTAGTTTAGAATATTACTTTTCATAGTTATTATATCTGTTTTTTTTAAAGAGTGGCACTCAATGTAGCCCCTATCAATGGCCCACTATATTTACATCGTCTGTGTAAATATGAAGCAATTTGAAAGTATTTGCCCATGCTTTCTTTTATGATAGGAACCTTTTTACTTATTTCCTTATTTTTAATGATTTATATTTTCTTTAGTATTTTTAATGTAGCCCCTGTTACTCTGATATATAACATACAGGACACGGATCACAAATAAGATGGTGGTGATGGTGATAATAGTGGGAAGAATTGAGACACTAGACGCTAACTATAAAAGCAACAACTATTGCCTTTCTCCATTGCAAGAAGCCTCCGTTTCTCAGTTGGTTAGAACATAGCTACGATGGAGTTGGCAATCCTTGATCACCGATGAGGTAGTTGGCCATCCAAGCAGATTCGTTTGTTATCTGAATGTGTATAATATTTCTTAGTTCCACCAATTCCAACTAAACACGTACTATTCATATATGATTATTTTTCTGTTTGCATTTATTGGTTGTCTCACTGCCAGGTTTGATATGGCTTCCTTAAGTCTGCTATTAAGTAAGCATTAGGTCTACTTTTTTTTTATTATTTTTGTTCATTTCACTAATTTGTGTCGGTCATCCCTCTTTTGACCATTTACTTCATATATTATTATTTTTGTTTGAATTTGATTGCACATTCATAATGATATTATTTGGGCATATCAACCTAATTCGAATGTTGCATTTTTATTGCATTTTAGTATAATATCGTCAATAATAATTGTATTATTCTATGCTAATTTGTAAATCAGTGCAGGATAAAAGCAATGTGTGTATATTAAATAATGTAGACTGGTAAGGATATTATTTCAATATGGTATTTTGACAGGATATATTTGTATGTACAATCCCAGCCAATATGAATAAGTTGTATTGTTCTATGGTATCTGCTCTGAATTCACCCATTTACCACCCCTCCACATACTCCATTGAATCTGTGGTTTTAATGCCATCAGGTTCCAAAGATGGAATCACTTAATAGATTGGCATTACACCTTTGTATTATTTAAATAGTACTCTATTATGTAGTATTATCATTTTGTGTAATAGTTTGTGTTTGGATACTCTTTTCAGCAAAATTATATCTTTAGAGGATGCAACAACAATCAGTTCCAAGATATTTAGCCAGTTCCCTTCACCGCATTTCCTTTGTACTGAAATCACAGGTACATAACAAGTATGATTTGTTTTCTCTGTTCACGTTCATTGTGTTCCATTTATATAACTATCACTGCATTTCAAACAATCACCATAATTGTATACCATTGGGTAATTACTACATTCACTACACTTAACTAGCACTACTAACCACATTTGGAAATATCAAAATTATGTTCCATTGATTTAACTAGCACCGATTCACATTGATTATGTGCTAATTGTATATCATTTGGTAAGAAATTTATATTCATGATACACTATATAGCCTAAAATGTAATTAGCCCATCAATTAAAACTCAAACAATTATATTCAGCAGTTTCTGTACGATCATAATTGTTGAATTTTCTTCCTTTTTTATTTTGCTAAATCGTTGTTATACTTTAGTGGCTGATTTTTTGTGAAATCTATGGCTTCATCAGGTACTGATTGCGTCAGGTTTTACAAAGTGACATCATTCTGCCTAATGGCCCGACAGTTGAGGCCCCACTAACTATAAATATACCTAACAGGCAGTCAAGTAGAGCTCTTTCAAAAAATTCACAATTTTCTAGCCTTATGCAAGGGACAAACACCACGATTCCAGTTTCTGTTAAAAATAGTTGTTACCTACAGCGACATCTACTGAAGGATTGGATGCAATTGCATCTGGAAATGGCAGTCTACCTACACGCAGGAAAAGAAAACCATGGTCTGCAACTGAAGATATGGAACTAATTGTTGTTGTGAAAAAATGTGGTAAAGGGAACTTGGAAAATATCTTAAAAGGAGATTTTAAGGGTGATAGAACTGCTTCACATCTATCTCAGGTTATTTTCTTCAGCTCCCACTATTTTTCACTTTCTGATCTACTTATCTTCTTTGGTTTCATTTGGATATTCCTTTGATTCATCATTCATGCATAATTGATTCGATACGTTGTTTTATCCCACAATGCATTATTTTATCTGCGTTGGGTGAGTGAGGAAGATTGTGGGTAAGGAAGATGAAAATAAGTTTCTATTTATTCAATTTCATCATATAGCTGCCAACTTAATTTAGCAAAATTTGCACAACACGAACAAGATTGAACATGACAACTTGACAAGTCTAATCATATACACAACTTTTCTAAAATGTCTTGATGCAAGAATATTTTTGTACATATTAGGTGCGCAATTAGTGTCGTCACTCAATGCGTGCTTGGTAGTGTGTCAAGTGTAAGTACACTTTGGGGTTTTATTAATGTGTGGATATAACCGCAATCTAGGTATGGTTATATTTAGTGGGTAGTTTGAATTTTGTTAATGTTTACTTTGAATTTTATTTAGATCCAAACTCCTATTTTTGGTTTTCTCTAATTTTTCCCTCTCCTATCATCTGTACCAACCAACAGTTTTTTTGTCTAATTTTGATTTAAATCACTATGAGGAACTTATGGGATTTTCATTTATGTGTTAAGTATTATGTAATGGTTCCATTTTTGTTTATGTGTTAAGTATTATGTAATGGTTCCATTTTTGAACTACTTTTATTTTTTTATCTTTATTTTTATTTCTTGAATCGACATCTTTTAATTTAAAATACATGTACTGCCCCTTATTGCACCGCATATATTAATTTTCAAATAAATAAATTTAAGGTATTTTGTTAGTTCTTTTATTGACTTAAATTTGATATTATGTGTGGTATATGTAACGAGAGTTGGTATTTTGAACAATTATCTTGACTGATATTTATTATGGATTGTTATATTATGAATTGTTAATCTTTGAATTTATCTTATTTTATTTAGTAGAAGTGATGTCATTGGGTGACTTATAATGTGTTTTTTCATTGCTTCAGGCATGTGATGCGATGTGTGTGACTATGGAAGATGTTCGTGTGGTCAATGGTTTGGAATGTAAGGTGACTTGCAACACATTGAAGATCTCCTGCGTTCGAGATATAGAAGATTTGTTTTATCGCAAAAAGGAAGAAAACTGTCAAGGAACAACATATATTATGACATGTTTTTTAAAATTACATTGTTTTGTTGGCACAGTGATGTATGAGTCACTATTTTGGGGGTTGAAGTGTTTTTTTTAATACCTCAAGCAGGTGGATAGTCCTATAAATAAAGGAGACTCTGCCCAATTTTTTGATTTTTTTTGTCTTATTTGTATTGAAATTAAAGCGGGTCGATTGTTATTTTGTTATTATTTTAACATAAAAGGTTCGTACCACGGTGTATGTATATATGTACATACACACAATGTTTGTATGTATGTAAATACAATGTTTGTGTAGCGAATTTAAATCTTGAACACCATATGAATTGATATTTTTTTACATATCTTGAATACAACCCCCCCAAAAGTGACACCATATATAGATGATTTGTTGCGGAACAATATTTTTATCGTATTGCGATTACGTATTTACGAAATTTTCGTTGTTTTGCGATTACGTACTTAGGAAATTTTCGCCGTGCCTTCAGGTACAGGCATATACTAGTATGTATATATATATATGTGTGTGTGTGTGTGTGTGTGTGTGTGCGCGCGCGCGCGCGCATGAATTTTTCCATCATAGAGGTAAATAATATGAACCCCCAAAAAGAGAAAATAGAAAAGAAAATCTAAACTATAAATTTTAAGAGGGTTACACAAGACAATGTTGAAGTTTAGGAAACACCACAAATAATCATTGCCAACAAAAATGCAACTGCATAGGCTGAAATTTGATCCCTTCCAGCATCTGAATAAGTTGTTGGATTTAGCTTGGGCTTATGCTTTGTCAAATCAATCATGATCTCAAATCGGCAATTACGGTCTCTTGAAGGATCAACAGTTGTAGTAACTGACAAATTATGAAATTGTTCACAAGATCCTTTCTTCTGATCCATTGTTTGGAAATACATATTAAAAGCATAAGAAGCATTGCCTTTAACATCCAAATCTCCACAAGATGTCCCATATCCTAAACTAGTACAATCTGCATAGCTACAAGCATCTTTAATGCTTTGTGGCAAATTAGGGTCTAAAGCACTAGCACTAGGTGCCATCACACACCATTGCCTGGCCAAGTATTGGACACCCTTAGCTGGCACTAGTGCTCTATTGCTACCCCTATTCAATTGATACTTAATTGTCCCATCAAAATTGAATATACCCCAATGCCTCTCAAAATTGCCAGGTTGGATGCTTTTAGCGTCCTCGTCGATGAGACCAAAAAGGTAAATTTCGGGTGGGGTTTGTCGTTTTGGGGTACCTACGCCTTGGATTATGCGACTGAGTAGACCCTGGTTGAATCTTCGAGCGTACCCAATGTTTGCATTGGAGTCACCATCAGTGGGCCAACCAACTTCGCCGATAATGATGGGTAAGGAGGGGAACCCGTTTTTTTCGAGAGCCCAAATGAGGGTGTCGTAGTTGGCGTCGAAGACATTGGTATAGGAGATTGGGCCATCGACGACTGGGGTGGCGCTACCAGAGAAGAAGGCGAAGTCGACAGGGAAATGGGGGTCGGCATATAGACTAAGGAAAGGGTAGATGTTGATGGTGAGGGGAGAAGCGCTATCACTTAGGAATTTTACAATGGTGATCATGAGATCGTGGATGTCGGATCGGAAATTGCCACCCGAGGGTAAATCTGTGTCGGTCTGGTAGACGTCGGCATTTAAGGGGACAGTGACCTTAACCTGTCGGCCTAGACCGGCTTTGATTAGGGCAGCTTGGATATTTTTGAGTGCCGGAAATGTCGTGTTTAGGTAAGTGTCTTTATAGGTCTGGAGGAAAGGTTCGTTCCCCACTGCTACATACCTGTAAAATAAAACAAAATAAAAAAAATCACATGTGAACACGTTTAATGAATGAAGTACAATGTTATCTGCACTAAATAATTACATTAAAATTACAATAAATGGTGATGTGAAAATGTAATAAAATACTATGTTACACAACACGGCAAAAAACTTAATAACACTTCATTGTACTTGCCACATTATTTGATTAACAATTTGAAATATTTTATATATTGCACAAAGCATTTGCAATTGTTTCACTTAATTTGAAGGAATTAACCCTATGCTCATTATGATATATATGCTGTAGCATGACTTTTCTCTGTCTAATTTACGTAGATTGAAATTAATTCTTTACATCGAATATTGAGAAAGGTACTAGAACAGCTAGCTATTCCATTAAATGGTGTTAACTTGCTTTGTCCTAAGTAGCCATGGGTTAAGGTACGTATTTTTTTGGTGCTGGAAACTCTTAAAACCTATTCGTTGCTTGCAACTATTAAATGCAATTTTTAAAGATGTTAAAAATTAAGTGTCACCTTTTATATACTAATATTTGAATCTCAGTATAGCTATTCAGGTGGAGATCATGGGTATATTATATATGCCACATCATGCATCTTAGCCTGAACTATTTATCACTATTGTTATTAATAGTGTTAACTTTTTTTGTCTCAAGTGTGTAGTATTTCGATGTTTTTTTTTCATCACAGAAACTACATTGTCTTCTTGATTAATAGTCACACGGATATTGAATTATAAGTCATGTTTTGAATTAATATGAAAATTCAAAAAAACATATCCTCAAATATATTTAATTTCGGATAATTGACGACATATGTTTTCATTATACACCCCACCCATTACCAAAACAGAAACATAGAGTAAAATTCCGTTCAAAATATTTTCTTGAGGGGAACGGATAAAATTACCGACCAAATGTGCTGAATATAATTAGAACACAACAATACTATTTTTGTACCATCGGAAAAGTGAAAATTTTGAGTTGGTATTAAAAGAAATTATGGACGTAATTGCTATACTTTTAGAATACATTTTTTTGGCACATATAGCTAGTATTACACTTTAGAATATATTGATTTTAAAATAGAGAAATTAATATAGGGTTTGGCCTGGGTAGTTTTGGTTCGACTTGATAGTAAAATCTGAACCAAAACTCATGTTCAGTTACACAATTACACTACCAAAACCAAACAATTCGTGTACCGGAACAAAACCAAACCGAACCAAAGCATCTTAGTTCGGTTCAGATTGTTATTTAATTTTTCAACGGGTTAGTTCACAATTGAAACAATTTTTTATTTAAAATATTGGAAATGTCTTATATCCCCTTCGATCCCATAGATTTTCCAAAACAAAATATATAAAATCACATTCTAAAAGATTTTCCACAACGATCCATAATAAAAAAAATTGGTTTGGAAATTATAATTTTTCCAAAACGATCGATAATCAGTGATGGTTTTGGAAAGTATTATAATGTGTTTTTTCTTTTCATTTCTTTCTTTAGTCTTTTATTTTTTAGTGTTGTTGGGCGGTAATATAATGTTGTAGAAGGATCGATATGAGATTACTCGTAAAAGATAATAATTGCAACCCAATCATTATCCCAACTTCAAGAACAATCATAAAAATATATTAGTTTCAACTTCTAACCATAACGGGTTACTTACATTTTGACCCCTCAAACTTTACCCCTATTTGCACCTCACCACCACCAGTTTCATTTCTTAGACTAAACCCCTTAAACCTTTTAAAAAGGATCACATTACCCCCATACCCTAATAATGGTATGTTCTAGATTGAATATTGGTCATGTGCATGACACATGAAGGTATTTCCGCACAAAAATATCTTCATGAGTCGCACACATGACCAATTTTTCATCTAAAACATAACACCTTTAGTATTTGAGGTAATTTGATCCGTTTTAAAAAGTTGAGGAGGGGTTAATGTAGAAAATCGAAGTAGGGATGGTGAAATGAAAATGAGGATAAAGTTCGAGGAGTCAATGTGTAATTAACCCAATCATAACAAATCAAACATTAGTTCAAGGTACAATATTTATCCAATCTTGTTAGCTCTCAAACACAACTACTAAATAAAATATAAACTGTTCAAACATGTAAAGAGTACAAGCCAATCTAATTGCTCCAACGTCTTTGAATATAAACAATTATGCAATTGGTTATGTCCCACTTTGTTTTAATGTAGGTTATATTTAAATTTGGTTCTCGCTTCGATTTGCATTAGTTTATATTTTAAAGCAAGAAACAAACTTATATCATATGATTATTCAATTTCTGAAACCAAAACCTAGACAGTAGTGAAAATAAAAAAATGAAACCAACCTAACGTTTTTTTTTTTTTTGAGGTTTTCAAGTATAAAATACACGTCCTTAGACACATTCGAAATTAAATAAATGAATTAAAACAGAACAATGAACTAACCTTATGTCCACCCCATTTTGAGATATATAAGCTGAAACATTTTTTGCCACCCATTCCTCCGCAACTCTAACACTACTAGCCAATGGGGCTAAAAAATCATTAGGTATCCCAAGCATAACCTGAATACCAGAATTCCCAAGAGCCTTCATTACCCAAGGCTCAGCTTCAAATAGCTTCACTTTATTGAACCCATTATCTTTCATCAATTTCACCACTATATCAGGGGGGAGAGGATGTGTTGCACGTGTTCCCCAATTACACCCAAGCCCCTCAACAAAACTTTGATGATCAAATAATATGAAAATCACAAAGAAGAAATTAATGTAGTTTAGTAATCCTATACTCATTGTAGATGAGTTTCTTGATGGGCTGAAAACTCTACCTCCAAATGAATGTATATGTAGGAGTTTGAAATGTTATGAGGGGGAATTTCAAAATAAGCCCTGAAGTTAGGTGTTATTTGCAAATTGAACCCTGAAGTTTTAATTGTTTCATTTCAAACCCTGGAGTATAGTTATTGTGTCTAAATGGAAATATGATGTGCAATTACGTACTCTATGTTATCCAATCATGGAGTGAAATGTGTTTAAAAAACAATAAACAAAACATTTAGGACTAAATTTGGAAAAAAAAATTGTGATGTGGCAAACAAAAGACTATTTTTGCGCCAGAGTCCAACTACACATACCCACTTTCATACCCATCAAATAATAAGACAACAATGAGAGCTTGTACCTTATGCCCTGATAGAACCCATAATAAGGTATAAGATTCTAATGCATTGGGTATGAAAAATGAGTATGAAAGTGTGTATGTACACAGTATTATTCTAATAGAAAACTACTTTTGACTCTTGAAACTTCTTTCCATCCATATAAAATAACTATTTATCTCTCCACAAAATATTTATCTCTAAACATTTTTCCTCTATTAAAAAATTATCTTGGATAATATTTTGTTAGCTACTTTTTTATATTAAAAATACTTGGCACAACTTTTGCCAGGTAGGATACTAATTTGGACGGCCAAAATGTAAACATTGATTGTGTAGGGTTTGATTAGGAAATACCCTTAACTCTATGGTTTACTATAAAATTTACTTAAATTATTTTAAGGATGCTTGAAAAGATATCCTTTCATGGGGGAAAAAGGAAGGGATTACGCTAAGATTCAACAAAGAACTAGATTCCATTGGGTAACCCATTATGATCAATTTAATGAAGTACCCCATATTGCATGTAGTATATATACCCATGTGAAGAAAGGAATGGAGTGAGGTTGTTGACTTCATGTTCAAATGAAACCCCATGCAAAAGCCAAAAGGCATGCAAAAGTTTCCAAGATTTTATCCAACTCACTCCATAATGTAGTCTATAAAAGGCATCGCGTGCTCCAATGGCAACACCTCTATATTTCAAAATAGAGTAAATCACACAAGTTCCTCTTGAACTTTGTCATTTGTAACTATTTGGTTCTCTTAATCTTTTTGTGTAACTCCATTCAGCTCAAATCAACAAAACAATTTCTTCAGTTTTTTGAGAATGACTACATGAATCTTATCTTTTTTATTCGACTTTGTTCAGCGTAATTATGTGCTTAAATTACCATGATGTTACACAATTGGTTTGTCCATTAAATTTAACAAATAAAATTCAAAATGTCCAATTTAACACCTATTTTGGACCCAAATTATAAGATTTTTATCAATTTATATATGAATTTATGATGATTTATTTAGCAAAGTGAGACCGTAACCATATTTTTCAACACAATGAATTTAGTTATTCAAATGACCTATATTTTACTTCAGTACCACCATAAATTTTTTTGAAAAAAGTATAGTAAAATTGTCTACAAACACACTTTGGCATACGTGTTTTTGAGTTACATTTTGGCCTGACACGACAAACACCGCTTGAACAAGAACACGACATGAAATTATATACCACAATTTCATGGTATATGTAGAAAAACACAATAAAGTTGTCATGTGTTAGTGTTAGATAAAAAAACTTGTTACTTGTGTTCGTGCTATGTAAAAAACACATTTTTCGTGTAGTGTAGTGTTCATGTCAAAATGATTTTTGTTGTGTCGCGTCCTGTTAGGATAAAGATAACCTAAAAACATTGTTACCAATACATATTTAATGTAAGGGCTTTTTTACATAACTCCCTCAGATAATGTCATATTTTGGCTTAACGCTCTCGAAGTTAAAAAATAATACATAACCCCCAGAACTGGATGGCATCAATCCTTCATAAAAAAAAAACATAAACTGAAATTTGACTTAATCCCCTGCTATATTTTGGCAAAAATGCCCTCCTTCAAGGAGTTATGTCAAAAAACGATATTATTATGGGAGGATAAGTCAAAAAAGCTATTTGTTTAAAAATAAAAAATTTAACTACCTTTTTAAACTGTATATTAATTTAAAATATTTCAACTTTTATTTTTTTTTTAAAAACAAATTACGTGAATTAAAAAAAAAACTTTTTTAATAACAAAATGTACATGTTTTTACCCATTTTTTAAATTAAAAATTAATATTATTTTGTTAACCTTTTCATATAAAAAACTTTATAATAAAACTGTGCGTGTCAATAGGCCCCTATCAACCAACTGTTGAGATTGTAAAACCTTCAGACCAGGTTTCGTCAACAGATATGTCCATTGAGATCATGGCTGCTAATAGTGGCAATAGGCCCCTATCAGATCAAATGACCCCATTTCTTGGTATGAAAACTACAGTTATGCTCACTGACAAGGCGGGGTCTACTGAAGCAGATGTAACAGCTACGGATGGCGATGTTGAGAGTCACGAAGTATTACCTCCTAATCAAAAACGATTTTTTAAAAAGAGCGAAATTTTTTTCTGTGATAAAGCAAATGGAAACAAAAAATTTCAACATATATTCCAACATGATTCCATCATGTTAAAAGGAGATAAATTAGTTTTGCGCAATGATCTTATTGAGTCTTCATTTTCTGAAGAAGACAATAAAAGTGAAGAGCCTATAGAAAACATTGTCACGGGTGGCGAGAATCCTAGTAGGGTTCAAATTCACGATAATCGAGGATTGATTTATATGTGAAAATCCCCAATATTGACTCGAACGATGTAAACTCTACTTCGAACCATAACAAGTGGAATGTCGTCCGCAGAAAAACACGTCCAAGATATCGTAGGTCCTAAATTTTTTTCAAGGTTTCATTTTCTTTTATGCACACTTCGTGTTATTTTATTTTAAAAGTTTCCATTTTCGTCTATGTAAGCCACCGATGAAGGGCATTTCTTCATCTCTATCACTAAAAAAAAATGGTGAATTTAGAAAAAAAAAATAATAAATAAATAAATAAAACTGTGCGTGTTCAAAAAATATTTTAACTATTTTTTATGTTACACATGAATGAAAACTATTTTTAACTAATTCTTTACATAACAAAACTGTAATTGTTTTTCAAACTGCAAGTGTTTTAAAAAAATTGTTTTGAATGTTTTTTTTAAGTTGTACATGTTAAATGTTTTTTTTATAAAAAAGTTACATTATTACGAAAAATCATTATGTTTAAAAAAAAGAAAAAAAAACTGTGGGGGGGGGGGGGGGGGGAATACACCTCCATTAATAGCGTGACATGTGGCGAGCAGACCGGGGAATATGGTGACCCGTATCGACTCTAGCAAGATAAGGCGACTACTGTCCTTGATAAAGTAGAAGACTAAGAAACATTATATTATTGTAACGTAATCTCTACGAGGATAAGATTTATTCAATTGTAATTCCTAACTTTATATAAAGAGAATGCTCCCCATTATGAAAGGGGGCTCAGAGGCTAGAGAAACACCCTCATGCAAATTCTCTCAAGTTTGTAGTGAAACATTGTTGAAATCTTAGGCCATCAATGGTGAAACCACGTAAATCTTTGTCTCTCTCTCATATATTTTCATACTCGCATCGTGATGGTTTGGTATCCTCCTTCGGATGGATTTTTTGCCATTACAATTGGCGTCATCTATGGTAACGACACAAAAAGTCTGTCCTTCTTATTATAAGAGACGCGATGCAAGACAATGATTTATACGTATTATAATCAAGAGCTAAGTTTTCTTTTCTATCTGTGCATAAAAAAGTTATATGTTCTATGTACACATCCTTTCATTGACGCATGATTCTCGTATATTTGTATTCATGAATCTCGCATTCAATTTTTATTTATCTGAAAATCTGCATAACAAAATTGATTCTAGATATTTTTTGTTATTAATTTTGGATTATTTTGTGATCGGAGGTCTTAACTCCTAGAATATAGGAACTAGAGTCAGGCTCCCATGCGGGACTCCCGTGCAGGATGATTTTTTTTTTTAAGTTTTAAAAAAAAAAAAATTGGGTTATAAACATTTCAGTGCACCCCTGTAAAAAAAATCAGTTAAAAATAATATTTTTGATATTTTAAAAAAATGGGTCAATTTTTGACAGTATTTAAGCTGCTTAAAATACTATCAAATATTGACCCATTTTTTTAAAATACCAAAAAATGTTATTTTGAACTGATTTTTTTTACAGGGTACCTTGAATTGTTTATAACCCACACAAAAAAAATAAAAATAAAAAGCATTTGTTTTTTTAAAAAAGATCCCGCACGGGAGCCTGACTGATAGGAACTACTCAAATATTTTAACTCTCGTACAGTTATTCGTCTTACTTTTCTCTATCAACTGGAAAATATAAGATGAGGCACACCCTATTTCTCTCTATTCAAGAGATTTTTTTTGGGAAACCAATACGTAAAGGAAAATGATGTATGCGCCGAAATTGGGTACCGAAAAATTATCGAATGTACTTTAAAGGTATTGTACTATAGCATGGGTCCCGCCGGAGCACAAACCCTTAAAGAACAATTTCGGTAATTTTGGGGTAAATTTTATGTGTGTGTATCATTACACATATGTAAAACTGGGGATTCTCTCTCATAAAAAAACTGGGCGACTAACCTAGTAACCTTTGAGTTAGTATCCATATTAATTTGACAGAATAAACCCTCCACTCTTCAACTCTCATAATCTCACACACAAGCACGGGTTATGTGGATTAATCCCATCCATCGGGACTCGGGTTGTAAGCCAAAATGATGGTCAGACGACCTGTGTCCAGATCCTTCTACCCACCGTCTGGTCCTTCCAAATAGATGTTGTGGTCGGGTGACAATTAAGCTTAGCCACCGGGCTTAAAAAATAAGACCCATTTGGGTTTGGACCGTGTTGAACCCTTTGGAACAATCAACCTTTCTGTGTTGAAAAGCCATGTTGTAAACACGGGGGAATTACAAGACCCATTTGGGTTTTGACCATTTCGAACCCATTAGGTGGACTCATTACATAACTTTATAATTAGAGCTAGGGGTGTTAATTATTTTCGAACTTTCGAATTTTTCATTTGTCGATCCGAAATTTTTCGATTATGGCACCATTTAACATTGTCGATTTCCGAATTTTTGATTCCGAATTTTTCAGAAAAAATTGGAATGGAAATGGAAATCATATATGAATTTCGAATTTCCAAATTTTCGATCTGAATTTTCTGATATCAAGTCAATCCGATCTATCCAAAATATTTTCCGAAATAATAATATTTTTAATACCATTTATATATATAATTTATTATTTATTAGTTTAATCTGGACCCTCCATTTAAAACAATCTCAATCATTAATATATACTCATACCCAAATGTATAACAGGAACATTCTCAAAATAACTTTTGCATTATCAGTTGGGACGTGTTTGACGCGGAAGCCCCTAAATTTTATAAATTCTTTTAAATTAACTTTCCTTTAATGTGGAATAGGATGGTTCAACACAAACTCTAATTTCAAATTTTAATTTCTTTGAAATTAAAATAAACTAAACTAAAAGTGACATTAAATTAATCAACAAATTAATTTTCACTTAAACAACTTAATTCAATCCAAGTCCTAAAATTGCCAAACGAGATTAATTCATTTTTTTACATAGGCCAAACCAAATTTTATCAAATTAAAATTAATGACTTGAACTAAATTAATTAAATATTACCCAAATTAATTTTAGCACCAAATTAAGCATGAGTAGTGATTTAAATCATATATTATATTTTTGTCCTAAGCATGCATCTAAGTGATATAGCAATAAAAAATAAATCACAAACCACTACACCGCGATGTACGAGAAAAACCCAAATGGAAAAAACCTCGGACGGCCCCTAGCCCTAAGTCCACTAAGTACGGTTTTATGTTTACAAGACAAATGACTTACTACACATGACTTGACTCCGTTCAAGCCTTAACGCATCTTCTTGTAACTACCTTCGCCTAGCCGACAATCCCGGACTCCACCGGAACCTTGGAATTCTCCAATGAAGCTTTTCGTCAACCGTCAACCCGCACTCGAAGCCTTTCTCCGAGTGGAAACGCCGCAGCAAACAAAGTCTTGTTCTTTGTGGGATGTAGAAGCAAACCCAAACAAACTCTTCAAATGGTAGAGTATAACCCGGTGCCAAACACTCCAAGCAAACATATATATATATATATATATATATATATATATATATATATATATATATATATATATATATATATATATATATATATATGTATAGGGAATAAACAAACTAAAACTCTGGGTGTGAAACACTTGGTTTTGTTCTAAGGATTGAACATTTTTAACAAAAACCAAGGAGACCTTTCTTAGAGAATTTTTGTTCTCAAGAGATCTTAGAAAAGTATGAAAAGTCTTAGCAAAAAGTGTCTTCCCGCACATATTAAAACTGGTACAAAGTAGTGGGGGTTAAAAATAAAAACTAGCAAAAACTAATGAAACTGAAATTTAGTTTGAAATCTCGTTTGAACGACATTTCTAACGAGATTTCAGGCCATTGTTCTATATAATTTCGATACGAACGCGTGGCCGCCAGTTTCGTATTTTTCTGATTTTTTTTAGATTTGATATGATTTTTCTACGGAAAGATGTCCAGGAATAAAATCTTTAGAACTATGAATTCAAAAAAATTAACAAAAAAATACTAACACCCAAATTAAATTTCCAAGATCCTATAGGAGACATTGGAATCCACATGTTGATGACGTGAAACTTGGCACGAAAATCGATAATGATGAAGCTTTTAAATTCTGAGTCGCTACATCTTCAACTCCTCAAACACGTCATAGGCTTGATAGGGAAAACTTTTATCCTATGAGTCAAATGGTTTTGTCCGGAATTGAGCCAACACTATATAAGACTCAATTAAAAATTTGTGACCTTACAAATCTCCCCCTTTGGCTATTCCGGAACAAAATTCAAACAAAAATCCTAAAGGTCCGTCAAGCTCTACTAGACTCAAAACATCCCAACTAAAATAAAAAATGCTTGAATCAAAACCCAAGGACCAAAATCTTTGTCGATATAAGGTTGCCGCTAAATAAAATTCCTGCACACTTAAGCAAAACATTAAACTCATAGGGAATATCAAAGTATTAAATTCAATTAAATTAAATACTCCCCCTAAATTAATTCCCCCTTTATCAAATATGATCAACCTAAGAACATAGCGCTCTCCCCCTAAATTAGATCTCCTAAACTATTAAAAGTAATTAAATTAAATACTCCCCCTAAATTAATTCTCCCTTTATCAAATATGATCAACCTAAGAAAATAGCGCTCTCCCCCTAAATTAGATCTCCTAAACTAAAGGATAGAAACCACTTCTCTCCCTTATTGTTCAGCAATTCAAAAAAATTAACCAAAAAATACTAACACCCAAATTAAATTTCCAAGCTCCTATATATATATATATATATATATATATATATGCATTCATACCTTTAGGAGACATTGGAATCCACATGTTTATGACGTGAAACTTGGCACGAATATCGTCAATGATAAAGCTTTTAAATTCTGGGCCGCTACATCTTCAACTCTATCCTATGACTCAAATGGTTTTGTCCGGAATTGAGCCAACACTACGTAAGACTCAATTGGAAATTTGTGACCTTACATGATGGCATTATTAGTTGGGATAGCCTTTCGTAAAACTTTCCAAATAAATATGCAAATGTATAACAATTATGTAAATGAACTTTACATGACCTTGGGAGTTATGTAAAGTAAATAAATATGCAAATGTATAACGGTTACTAATAAACAAATAGGCCAAACTCGGTTAAGATCCCAGACCTTGGCAGTTACGTAAAGTAACTAATGTTTAACAGGTGTTTTCATGTATAACAGTTAGTAAGTCCCATGATGTATTAAAAATTTAGTGTCTGCATTGTAGGGTTCGAAGTTAGACAGTTAAATTGTACTCCCTTAATGTATAGCTCCCCGTTGTACTCCCTCAATGTAATAGTTATCCATTCTTGTTTATATAAATCAATTAACACAATAGGAAGCCTCAACAGAGAGGTCTGCATAACATTCAATGTAGTCACTTGATGCACTGTGCTTGCTAGAGAAATGTCACTAATGCGGAGTGGTTTATTTGTATTTTAAAAATATTCTTTTCAAAAATGACATTTTCGATATTTTTTGAAAATATTATAACTCGTAATTTCGAGTATTCCGAGATTGTTCCGAATAATAAAATTTCCAAAATTTCGAATTAGTCGAATAGAAAAAAAAAGTGATATTTCGATTTTTATTTTTTCCGAATTGGAAAGGATTTTAAAATTTTGAAAGTTTTGGAATTTTTTCCGAACACCCTTATTACGATCCGATCCAGCCGAAACACACCCCTAATTAGACCCTATGCCTTGCATCAATTATGAATTTTGCAAATATATGCTCATTTAATACAAAAATTATACAATACTCATAAATGTTCGGCATAAAATTTATTATTTTGTCTTCGGCAAGAAAGATATTATTTTGTGTTTTGAAATTTTGTTCGATAGATGGTCGAGCGGATGTATATCATACATTATTGGGCCGAATAATTCAATATCATGGTAATTTTTATTTAATTTAGCCTCGATGGATGGTTGGACAGTTTATTAATTTCTTCAGGTGCAAAGATTCAGCCTGACGGATGCTCGGGCATAATCTCAAGTTCTTGATTATCTTATTAATGCTCCGACAGATGGTCAAGCACAGTATTAATTATTCGATTTTATTATATTATTGAAATTTTGCCCGGATAAATGATCGAGTATATTTGTCAATTATTTGATGACTTTCACCACTTCAATTTGAATATTGTCATTTAGCTACAACACTTTAGACCGGACGAATGGTTGGACAATATTATTTTTTATAGCCGACGAATGCTCGGGGCGCTAATATTTTTTCAACTTCATTATTGATTGCCTGGCTCTATGATTCTTAACATAACGGATGGTCAGGCATATTCAAGATTTAATTTTTTTTCTTTCCTTTTGAAAAAGTAATAAGAATGGGAGGTGTTAAGCTTTTTATCATCCTGGCGTCGAGCTATTTTTCCACAGGACCTCCCCTACAGTATCATCACCGCAGTAGTGTTTAACCACTAAGTTCGGGATGGATTGGCATGGTTCCTCCAAAATATTTATTGTCATATATTTTAAGCTTAGTCCCGAAGTTTTATCCCCTAATTGATGGTTGGTCAGGATAATTCTTATTTATGTTCAAACTTGGCAAATGGTCGGCGTGGTCGATTATTAGTCGACATTATATTTATTGTTGTAATTCAACCCTAAGGGATGGTCTGGATATTCGTAATATCTACTCGGTCCTTTAAAATTTTGCTTCGGGCATCATTTATTTTCATCAAAATCTTATCAATGCTGCGATAGATGGTCGATCCTTACATTAGCTCTCTGGATTTCTTATTAGCTTTGATGGATAATCAACACAATGAATATTATGTGATCATTGAAATTTATCCCCAACGGATGGTTGGGCAATACAATTCTTATTTAATTCAACCTCGACTAACATGTGCATGGTCATTTATTATATAGTCAATGTTATATTTATTGTCGCAATTCAATTCTTATGCTCGGACATGTATTGGATATTTAGCTTCACTTATTAAGCCCCAAAAGGTAGTTGGGCGGGATAATCGTTATTTATATCCAGCTCGATGAATGGTCAGTGAAATATCTTTCATTACAACAAAGCCCAGATTAATGATCGAAAATCATCATTATTTAATCATCTTACCTTAGCCCCGATGGATGGTACAAAATGATAATCATTGGATCTTCTTATTTCAGGACCCTACAAATGGTCAACATGACTCGCGATAAAGTCCCGATGGATGGTCAGGAGTTATCATTATTAAGTCTTCTCTTCATAGCCTCAATTGGGAGCTCCGTGGCAAAGATGACATGTGAAAAAATTCACCGCAACGTTAGTCGAGTAGGAAAGAAAATTAACACCTCCACTTCCACCACCATAGACAACATCAAGTACTCTATCTCTTTCTTTTAGATCTCTCCTCTCTTATCTGTTTCTCTCCCCACTTTTTTGTATATATGTGCATATGTACACATACCAGTCTATATATTTGTGTTCATAGAAAAGAATAAAAAGGATAAAGAAGATGCATGAAAATGGTGGGGAGAGGGGTTTATGAAAATGGCCACGAGTGAGGGTTGATTGAAAGTTGCGATTCAGAGGGTGAAGGTGGTGGTGGTGGGTGGTTGTCGCAATTTGGGGTGTTGTTATGTTAGGGTAGGGTTTTTTAGATGGGGTGATTTGATTTTTTTTGTGGTTGGGTGGTGGGTTGAGAGTAAATGTTGGTGGTTTTGAGAACTAGATGGTAGTAGTGTAGTGGGTGGAGATCGTTATGGGTGGTGATGGCAGAGTTGAGATTAGGGTAAAAAAGTATTGTTGATGTAAAATAAAATTTTGATAATAATTTTAGGGGTTAAAACAAAATTTAGATAAACTGTTACGAGTTTGACTTATATTTTGTAACTTTTTATAAAAAGAGTGTTCACTTTTAGGTGTCATTGGTAGAACATGCATTGGCTTTTTATGTGGTGTTAGGAAGCTTTTTTTTGTGTGTATTTAACATCACCCATTTCTAAATATACAAATGATCACCTTATAGGAATATTATGTATATTATTGTATTTTGTTAGCATTTCACTAACGACTTTTTAGTTGTATTTTATTTATTATACAAATGAAAATTATAAACAATAGTAGAGGAATAGCTAATCAAAATATGAACGTGTGATTTAAGTAAAATAAGGAACATTTTGATTTTATCACTCATTTAGTTTTGAAAATTAGGCTTTACCTATTATTTTATATTCTTTTATAATTTTTCACTAAAATTAAATGGAAAAAGTTAATTGACTCGTCAAATCACTATCTTTTGTACACAAGTCCACACTACTCATTCTATGTTTTTAAACTACTCATTCTATGTTATTAAAATAATTTTTTAAATAAAAAATAAATAACAATGTCTTGTTCTTTTTTAATAAGTAAAAAATAGTATATGATTTTTTAGTTAGATAAAAAATTATTTTTTTAATACAACAAAAATAGGACGAGAAAAATAGCAAGAATAGTTTTTTTAAAAGATAAACAATTGGACCAAAACTATTAAAAACAACAAAATATTAAAAAAAAACATTAAAAAAACTCTTCTTAAAATAAACAAAAAAATGTTGTTATTTATTAAAATACTCATTTTAATAACCCCTTTTTAGTAAATAAAAAATCTGGCCAAAAAAGTAAAATAAAAGAGTTTTTTTTTTATTTCTATGTAAAGGAGGAGAAAAAAGAACAAAATTAGTTTTTTTTTTTAATTTAATAGATAAAAAATATGAGGAAAACGTATCCACCACACAAAAAAATTGTTATTAAAGAACAAAATAAATTGTTATTAAAAACAATAAAAAAAAAATTGTTTTTGTTGATTAAAATATCCATATTAACACTCCTTTTTAGCAAATAAATAACGGGGTAGTTTTTATTATTTTAATAGATACAAAGTAGGACAAAAAAATTTTTATTATTTTAATAGATACAAAGTAGGACAAAAAAATTAACACAAATAGTTTTTTTTAATAATCAAAACAATGGGAAGAAAAATTATTACAAACAACAATAATAAATTTTTTATTAAAACAACAATAGAACTCTTTTTCAAAAATAACAAAGAAACTATTTTCATTTATTCAAATACCGATTTGAATACCTTTTTCATAAATAAAAAATTGGGACAAAAAAGAACAACAAAAGAGTTTTTCTGTTTTTTGAATAGATACAAACTAGGATGAAAAATAAAAAAAAATTATTTCTTTAGATAAAAATATTGACGAAAAACTATTAAAATCAACAAAAAAACTATTATTGAACAATAAAAAAATGTTATTAACTTTTTTTAATAAAACCTATTATTAAAAAAGCAACAAAAAAGAACAATAAAAACACCCACTTTTAATACCTTTTTTAGTAAATAAAAAACGGAGACAAAAAGAACAATAAAATAGTTTTTTGTGTTTCTAATAAATAGAAACTAGTAAGAAAAAAGAACAAAAAAATAGTTTTTATTTTTAAATAGATAAATAATAGGAAGAAAAACTTTAAAAAAAAAATAGTTAATAAATAACAACCAAAAAACTATTATTAAAAACAACAACTTTTTTATTTAAAAAACAAAATTTTTGCTATTTCAAATGATTTTGTTATTTTTAAAAATATTTTAATAAATTGTCCAATTTGATTAATATGTTAGATTAATAAAGTGTGGTAAGTAAAAAAATTAATAAGTGGATCGAGCCTTTAATAATGTAGAATATGGGCAGTTTAGACTTTGGTTAAAACTATAACGGTTTGACCAATCAACTAATTTTTTCATATAATTTTAGGAGAAAAGTGAAAAATAAAATAAAATAGTGGGTAAATTCTAATTAACAAAATTAAATGGTGGTAAGTCAAAATACCCCATTAAATAATGGGTAAATTGAAATTTCAACCTTGAGTTTTTTTAGGGTGGGTATTGCAATCTATAACAATTTTAATTTTTTTTGCAATGTTACTCCACAGATTTGTATTTGTGCCAGTCTATTGTTCGATTGCTATTAAAACCAAATTAGCGGAGATGTTGTTTAGGTCAAAATTTACCATAACGTCCCATAAAAAAATTGCTACATGGTCGAAAATTAATAAAAGAATATAAAAACCCCTTTAACATTAAAAAAACTAAACTACTAACCAAAAAAAGGGTCCTGATATTTCCACCAAAAATATTACTCCAGAACACCCTTTTATACAAAACGCCACATAAGTACATAATATTGGTACAAAACACCAAACACATATAATACCACGTTAGTGTTGTCCCATATAAAAACCCAAAAAAGTTTAAACCTCATTGTTTCTATTTCCCCCCCCCCCCCCCCCCCCCCCCCCTCTCTCTCTCTCTCTCTCTCCCCTTCCAAACCTTTAAACCTACTTCCATTTTCTCCCAAACCTTACAACTTACCCTCAAGCTTCAATTTTGGTATGTTACACTATTAAAACTTACACCCATTACTATCACTTTATCACATACCTGCTCTCATTTTGTGTACTAAACCCTAGCATACAAACTACATATCAAAATCGCATTATAAACACACATAAGTGGCCTAAATTGAACCCTAATATTAACACTGGTAATATATTGCATAAAAACTTGTAAAAACAAGCTAGGGTTTACATATCGACAAAAAATACCCGGCTTCTATACCTACGGCAGATCGTCGCCAATGGTGATAGAGCTTAACGGTCTCTTCTAACTGGGGTATAAAAAATACGACCATGGCCCACCGAGTGTTGTTTTTCACGGCCTCTTCTAACCTTGGTGGATTGTTTCACAGCCACTACCCACCGTATGTAGCAACATATTTCATATTTCATATATAAATGAACAATTAATAATAAATTTCATACATATATAAATATACATGTATATATGTATACATATTAGAGAACACACACACACACACACACACACACACACACACACACATATATATATATATATATATATATACATATATATATGTATATATACATATATATATATATATATATGATTTTGCAAGTTTTAACATGATGTATGTATTTATGTATGCATGTATATTTGATTTTATTATATAAATGTGGCTATATGTTTATTGTTTCTTTGTTGATATGAACTTATCAATTTGATGTTCATTTACTAATATAATTTTGTTAATTTCTTATGTAGGTCATATAAATGGAAAGAAGTAGAAGTACTCATACTATACACTACACCAAAACTGTCGACTTGTCATGGTCTTTGACCGTGACAAGTCCAACTTGTCAAGGTCAATGACCGTGACAATTATAGGGATGACAACGTTTGTTGTCACGGATTTGTCACGGTCATTGACCGTGACAAGTTCATTAGCATTGTCACGGTCCTGTCACGGTCTTTGACATTGACAAGTTTTGTCACGATTAAAGACCGTGACAAACTAGTGATAAACTTTAAAAAATTGTCACAGTCATTGACCGTGACAAATCTGGGCAGAATTTAAAACAATATGCTAGGCAGTTTGGCCACTGCCACTGCCCAGTAGTATATTTGTACTTGTTATAGCAAAATTGTACCTGTTCAAACAGTATATATCTAAATAAAATATAAACAATGCACTAATTCATTGCATATATATTTCCATATCTAAATGTCCAAGTCAAAACAATTCAAGTATAATCCAAGTGTCCAAATGAAAATAATACAAATAATGTCACGACATAGTGTCTGGGGCAGGTTCGAGGAGGAAGGAAGGTCACACGATATACGCATTTAGACACCCCTTAATATGCATCACGCCGCAATGTTCTCACAACCATAATGCAGAGTTCTGCTTTTTGGGCATGCGTGACGAGCACCTTGACCTCGATCTTTTGAAGGTTACGTCCATGAACCGACATACCCTTGACGGTATTCGGGTCCCTCAACCCCCTCGCTATCCACTGGCCATCACATATGTCGCATAAAAACACGCTCCGCCAACCGATTACTGACATAGGCCATTGGACGGGAGCCAAGTAGGGGACTTGATCATCAAGCGGTGAGTCCGCGCATATCGGCGATGAAGAAGCGATGTCCACATCCTCATCCTCCTCTACCTCCCCCTCATTCCCTTTGCCCTTGCCCTTTCTTCCCAACCGAGACTTCATGAATGCGTACATATCTAGGACCGTTGCCCCCAACCTTGATAGCTTTGCGTCATGCGTGTCCACCTGACGAGTCAACCCGGTGTTGCTCATCTCTATTCCAGTGATCCTAGATTTTCCCACCCGTGAGCTCACCCCTTAGTCCCCCCCTTGGGATCAGCGCCAAGCACTTGGCTGAGTGTGTCCGTGGACAAAGAATCATTGTTCGTCCTTAAGCTTTGCCTGAAATGACAAAAATCACACGATTAGTTAAATAAGTAAATAAAAAAATTATAACGTAATTCACAAAAATCAAACCGTCGAATTACTTACAATCGTGGCCGCGACGCTTGGGGACACCTCCTTTTCCTTGCCCTTCTTCCTTTGAATTGCCACATAGGCATCAAGCCTATGTGGCCTACCCCTAGGTCCACTCCTCGTCCACTGAAATAAAATAATGCAAAATTAGTAAGTAACGCAAAGTAAAATAATGCAGAGTAACATATTTCTATAATTATAGAAAAATAAAAACTTACCATCCTGTGCTCCACCTCGGCGTAAGACGTCCGATCGGAGTAGTGCACGTCTGTCTTTTTCGCCCGATTTTCCCTACCCGATTGGCGAGATGTCAATTGTCACTCCTCGATCTCATTGCTAATGAACTTTTGCTAAGGTACCAATGTGATCGGCTCCTTCGACGAGACAGACTCACTCATTATGATAATGGAGCCGACAAATTCTTCTTCCATGTCTTGTGTTGCTCACTCAACTGCTCCAACACAGAATCGTGGAGTTCAAGGGCAGGCTGAATTATTCTTGTCAAATAAATACAAAACAAAAATAATGTAAGTGTTAGTCGCGAATAAATCGAAATCGAAATATAAATATAAATTGAAATTGAAATTGAAATTAAAATATTAATACATTACCTATAGTGCCGCCCAAATAGCTAACTTGAGCTCATTTGGCACCTCCCTCCAACTGGTGTACCCCGGGCCGATAATCGTCTTCACCAGCTTGAGGGATTTGTTCAATAAGCCCGTGTTATTCTCAATGGCCATTCCCAACTTTTTCCATTTGGGGAGCCTAGGGGCCGAGGAGCCCTCGTCGCCTTCGCTACCGCCGAGCCCTGAAGAAGACATCGTCATTATCATCATCATCATCCTTGCCTTAATCCCTGAAGGATACATTTTCTATAAAAAATGTTGTTATTAGTACAAATCCAAATGAATTAGAAGAATACAAATGAATTAGAAGACATATGACACGAAGTAATTTTAGAAAATAGTTTAAAACTCCCCCCCCCCCACACACACACGCATATCCAAAGGAAAGAGAGAAAGAGAGAAAATGAAAACGTACAAATGAATTAAAAGTAGTAAACTGATGTCCGATAAAAGCATTAAGCTATTGTCCGATAATTGGAATACTTATTACAAATCTAAACATTATTTCAAATTCGGGTTATCATAAAAATGGATTGATATTTGGTAGGAGTAGCCAGGTCATACACACTAATGTTTAGACGCTTTGGCGCATGTAGGACGATTGACCACGGCTCGTTGTTGATATACTCCGAGTAAAACACTTGCTTGACCATTTGAAATCCACCAACAAATGGCTCATCGCTCACATGTTCGTTGCTCTTCAAATTAGACAAGTTAATCATGATCAAATTGGTGCCAGGATCAACTTTACAAGAATTTTTGTCATCAACTCTTACCCAATCATGATAAAATACAACCTCTTTGAAGCTTTCATAGTCCAATTCAAATATATTTTTAATTACACCATAATAAGTCATTTCAGCTTCAACGAGATTTTTATCTTTTGCACTCGCTCGAAAGAAAGTAAGAGCCTTGCATGAAATTCTCAAGTTCTGTACATTTGTACTTTCCTCGTACACCCTTATGACGAATACATAACCGTTTAATCGATAATTACCTCGTGTGACAACGACAACCTAAATTCGTTGTCTGATTGTGCCATTATTTTTTATCTTTTATTGTTCTCACAGGCTTCATATTTTTTGCATAAATTTAATGTGATGAACGTATTGCAAAATTAATCATGTATAAAATAATCTAAAATAATATAAAACTTAAAATAATTTAAACTTACTTTTCCATTCTTCGATATATTCATTTGTGTCAAATAGATAACGAGCTACTTGTTCATGTTACAAACTCGTTAATTTCAGTCGTTTTCCCATCACATAACCACCCTCATCAACGAACTCATCAATATCATCAACGCTGGTCAAGTCAGGCATATATTCCCGAGTATAGATTGATGACTTCATAGTGATGTATTCCTCTACAATTGATCTTGCAATGTATTATGTATTCTTGACGTAATCTTTGAAAAACTTTCATCAATCTTTCAAACGAATACATCCACCGATATCTAACTGGACCGCAAAGAAGTGTCTCGTCGCATAGGTGTACCAACAAGTGAACACATGTGTCAAAGAATGATGGGGGAAAGTACTTCTCCAACACACAAAGCGCTTCGATCACCGCCAATTTTGCGGCCACTATATGTTCTCTATTTACTACTTTCTCACACAAAAGTGAGAAACAAATACTAATTTTCATAATAGCCCTCCTTAAATCCTTTTTCTTGGATAAACAATGCTTAAACAATATAGGAATCAATTGCATGATCACATGCCAATCGTGGGACTTGCACTTATGTAAATTATGGGTAGCATAATTCACAATCCTTTGAAAGTTGGATGAAAAATTAGATAGAACCTTCAAATTATATATTGTGTCCAAAAGCACCTTCATTTCCCTACTCATCAAAGTAAACGCACTAGAGGGAATTATTATCCTTACCCTACTATCTTCTTTCAACCGTAGTTGCGGCTTAAGTTTCAATGATTTAAGGTCTTTTCGTGCATTTTCTCCATCCTTTGAATGACTCCCCCCAAGGCATGTGCCCATAATATGTTCAGCGATGTTCTTATCTGTATGCATCACATCCAATACATGGCACACCGGGTTATTCTTCCAATAAGGCAAGTAAAATAAAATTGACCTTCTAGACCATGCCTTTCTTATCTCAGTTTCATTCCTAGTTGGGGTTTTCTTATGCTTGACATTCTTAGATTTTGGATTCTTACCTGGCATAGTAGGGCCATAATCAGAAGATTTACTTTCAATTTCTAAATCTAAAAGTTTTCTCGGCGGTAGCCTATGTTCAACCCCACCCGATAAAAACACTACACCAAAAAGACAAAAATGTCACTTTTGAGTCGGCCACCCTTGTCACGATCAATGACCGTGACAAAAAAAACACGTATTTTTTTGTCACGGTCATTGATCGTGACAAGCCCATGACAAGACCGTGATAACTGTACTTGTCACGATCATTGACCGTGACAGGTCCGTAACAACTTTGTCAGTAAAAAAACCCTTCCTTTTCTTTTTTCCCACCATTTTCTATTCCCTCTACTTCTCTCTCTCTTTAAGCGACTGCGCTCTCTCTCTCTCTCTACCAGGTATTTTTCTTCTCTCTTTCTCTTTCATTTGTATATATGTGTGTATGTGTGTGTGTGTGTATGTGTATGTGTGCATGTACATGTGTTTGTGTATATGTGTATGTGTGCGTGTACATGTGTGTGTGTGTGTGTATGTGTGTGTGTGTACATGGGTGTGTGTGTGAGTACGTGTGTGTGCGGTGGGAGGGAGGGGGTAGGGGTGGTGGGGAGGGGGTACTGGGGTGTGTCTGTGAGTACGCGTGCATTTGTGTGTGTGTGTATGTGTAGTGGGGCAGGGGGTGGGGCATTTGTGGGGGTGGGGGTGGGGGTGGGTTTGTGTGTGTGCAGGTGTGTGTGTGTGTGGTGGGGCAGGGGTTGGTGGTGGTGGGGAGGGGGTTGGTGGGGAAGGGGGTGTGGGGTGTGTATGCGTGTGTGTTGAAATTAATTGGTGTTTGGTTTAATACTTACAATTAATTATTAATGTTGATTTAGGATTTGAAATTAATGTTTAGTTTAGGACTTGAAATTAATTGTTAATGTTGATTGGACATTATAAATATTTTTTTTTATTTTTATTTAGTTTTGAAATTGTTATTGTTGAATTAATTGAGTAGATGAATTAGATGGAGTACGGGAGACACATTTGTTGGTTTGTTGTTGTTGTTGGATTATATTGGACGGAGGTGGTTGTATATGGAAGTTGGTTGTTAAATTTTTTAAAAATACTTTATTTAATTCACACAAATAAATTCGTAAATAATTGTTTCATTTTAATTTCTTGAGTTGGTTAATTTTGGAAGTGGCACGACCACTGGATTATTGTCAAAATGGGGGAGGGGGAGTTTTCGACTTTTTTCTAAAATTACTTTATGCCACGACACATTTGAGAGTAGCATGACCACGGACTTATCATAATTAAATGAAACATACCTATAACTACACATAGTGCACATAGATACTAGCCTTCTAGTTCTTATGCGTACGCATTCAATAGCCCTTAGACCCGTTCGAGAGTCATTACCACTGTAATGACATCTTTCAAATTGTCCCGTTTGGACAGTTTGGGACTATATAGTGGCTTAAAGTTGTTACTTTTGGAGGAAGTTCTGCAGTCGTATCCTAATGTTCTATGAGTGCATACTAGATTGGAAAGTGTGAGTGTTATTTCAATTGATCAATTGAAATAACACTCACACGTGCCAATCTACGTCGTGTACTTTGAGAACTATGGGGATATGATACCGAATTTTTCCCAAATTGTAACAATGAGCATGAGCTGTTAAGTATATTACAGAAATATGCAGTCTTGAATGGGATAGGAACACTCATCCTTTAGAGGATATGGAGGAAATAGGAATTACTATTATAAATTGAAATTTAAAAATCGAATATAAATAAGACATAATTAATTGAAACATACTATAAATCTAAGTTTTGTGTATACTAATCTATGAATATATGCTTCTTACCTTTAATAGGTTATTGTTTGTAGTAGCTGTAATGGGTATCCTAAATATAAAAAGTGGATGAGGAGACACATAGATTGAGGGATGTGTTTCGCAGAGGTTCTAATGAATTTATAAAATACGCAAAGAGATGTTATAATGATGAAGAGTTTTCATGCCCATGTGCTAGGTGTAAGAATGGTAAGGTGTTTGAGTGGAAAACAGTTGAACTACATTTATTAAGATTGGGTATGCAAGATAATTATCAATTTTGGAGTTTTCACGGTGAATTGAAAGTTCCTTTTGTCCCCGAACAACCTTCAAGAAGTAGGATAGATGTAGAAGGGGACAACGTAGATCATAATATGTTAGAGGATTTAGTTGATGACACGTACGGAGTTCATGAAGTGGAAGAAGAGAATGAGGTCACTGACGATGTAAAAGGTTTAGGTGCTCATAAAGATATCACAATAAACCTTGATGATGACTACTAAAGTTTAAAATTTAAGGCGACCCAACTGTTATACTCTAGATCTGAGAAAGATCAAACAACTTTACATGCCATGGTTGGTTTGCACAGTTTGAAGACGCAATACGATTTGTCTGGTAATAGCGTAACATGAATTCTGAATTGGGTGAAAGGCTTACTACCCAAGGAGAATACGCTTTCAAATAGCTATCCTGTTATGAAGAACAGTTTGAAAGGTTTGGGAATGAAGTATAAATCGATTAATGCTTGTGTGTATGACTGCATACTATACCGAAAGGAGTATGAAAATATCGATCGTTGTCTGGTACGCGATGAATCTAGATATGTTCAATATACTGGCAAGGAAGGCACAAGCTCAAAAGTGCCTCAAAAAGTGTTGAAATATTTTCCCGTTGGGCCTAGATTAAAGCGATTGTTCACAGTACCATGGATAGCGGAGGCAATGACTTGGCATGCTCGGGTAGAAATAGGGGATAATCTCATGTGTTATCCTATCGATTCTATAGCTTAGAATATGATGAGTTATGAGTATCTCGATTTTGCTCGAGAATAGCATAACATTCGTTTGTCTATATCAACATATGGTTTCAATCCATTTAGAAATCTAAACACCAATCAGAGTGTATGGCCAGTGATCCTAGCTCCACTTAACCTCCCTCTTTCACATATGAGACCTGAATTTTCGATGATGTCTTTATTGATACCTGGGCCAAAGGCACCAAATGATGACATCGACATTTATCTGGATCCTTTGGTAGAAGAATTAAATGAGTTGTGGGAAGAGGGTGTGCAAGAATTTAACACTTTTAGAAAAAAAGAGTTTACACTGAAAGCTATGTTGATGTGGGAAATTCATGATTTTCTAGCTTATGGGACATTATTCGGTTGTGTAGTACATGGTTATTTAGGGTGTCCTATTTATGGAGAGGATACTGAATCTCTTCGTCTCCCCGCTAGCTCAAAAAATGTATACCATTGCTATAGGAGGTTTTTACCCCCGACTCATAGTTTCAGATTTGAGAAAGGTTCCAACTATTTATCGGGCGGGGTTGAACATAGGCTACCGCAGAGAAAACTTTTAGGTTTAGAAATTGAAAGTAAATCTTATGATTATGGCTCTAATATGCCAGGTAAGAATCCTAAATTTAAGAATGTCAAGCATAAGAAGACCCCAACTGGAAATGAAAATGAGACAAGAAAGGCATGGTCCAAGAGGTCATTTTTATTTTACTTACCTTATTGGAAGAATAACTCGGTGCGCCATGTATTGGATGTGATGCATGAAGAAAAGAATCTCGCTGAACATATTATGGGCACATACCTTGGGGGGAGTCATTATAAGGATGGAGAAAATGCACGAAAAGATCTTAAATCGTTGAAACTTAAGCCATAATTATGGTTGAAAGAAGATAGTAGGGGAAGGACAATAATTCGTCCTGGTGCGTTTACTTTGACGAGTGGGGAAAGGAAGGTGCTTTTGGACACAATATATAATTTGAAGGTTCCATCTAATTTTTCGTCAAACTTTTAAAGGATTGTGAATTATGCTACCTATGATTTACATAAGTGTAAGTCCCACGATTGGCATGTGATCATGCAATTGGTTCCTCTATTGTCTAAGCATTGTTTCTCCAACCACAACGATTTGCAGATGGCTATTATGCAAATTAGTATCTGCTTCTCACTTTTGTGTGAGAAGGTAGTCAATCGAGAACACATAATGTCCGCAAAATTGGCAGTGACCGAAGCAATTTGTGTGTTGGATAAGTACTTTGTCCCAGCATTCTTTGACATAAGTGTTCACTTGTTGGTACACCTATGCGACGAGGCACTTTTTTGCTGTCCAGTTAGATATCGGTGGAAGTATCCGTTTGAAATATTGATGAATGTTTTTAAAGATTACGTCAAGAATACGCGATACATTGCAGGTTTAATTGCAGAGGAATACATCACCGTGGAGTCATCAATTTATACTCGAGAATATATGCCTAACACGACCAACATTGATGACATGGATGAGTTCGTCGATGAGGGTGGTCATGTGATGGGAAAACGAGTGAAATTAACGAGTTTGCAACATGAACATGTAGCTCATTATCTATTTGACACACATGAAGATGTCGAAGAATGGAAAAAATAAGTTTAAATTATTTTAAGTTTTACATTATTTTATATTATTTTATACATGATTAATTTTGTAATACGTTCGTCACATTAATTGTACGCAGCAAATATGAAGCTTGTGAGAATAATAAAAGATGAAAAACAATGGCACAATCAGATAGCGATTTTAGGTTGTTGTTGTCACACGACGTAATTATAATGAAAATGGTTGTTATATAACGGTACATTATAATAAAACTTTACAACTAACCTAGTTAATTCATCTCTATTCTCAGCTATTAAAGACGGGTGATGCGACATCAAGGCTTGCTCGTCTAGCCACTGGACCCTTGTTCATGGCACAAGAGTACAAAAAGTATCGATTGAAGGGTTACGTATTCAGTGCAAGGGTGTACGAGGAAAATACAAATGTACAGAACTCGGGAATTTCATATAAGGCTCTTACTTTCTTTCGAGCGAGAGCAAAAGATAAAAACCTCATTGAAGTTGAAATGACTTACTATGGTGTAATTCGAAATATATTTGAATTGGACTACGTAAAGTTCAAAGAGGTTGTATTTTACTGTGATTAGGTAAGAGTTGAGCATAAAATTGCTTGTAAAGTTGATCTTGGTACCAATTCGATCATGTTGACTTGTCCAAGTTGAAGAGCAATGAACACGTGAGCGATGAGCCGTTTGTTTGTGCATTTCAAAAGGTCAACCAAGTGTTTTAATCAGAGTATATCAACAACGAGCCGTGTTCAATCGTCCTACATGCGCCAAAGCGTCTAAACAGTAGTGTGGATGACTTGGCTACTCATACCGAATATCAATCCATTTTTTATGATAACCCAAATTTGAAACAATTTATTAATTTGTAATAAGTATTCCAATTTAGCGCATGTACTAGTGTTTTATTATTATCGGACATCGGTTTAATGATTTTAATTCATTTGTACTTGACCATTTTCACTCGTTTTATCTTTGTCTCTTTCCTTTGTATATGTGTGTGAGTTAAACAGTAAAAAGTATTCCAAACATCGGTTTAATGATTTTTATTCATTTGTACTTGGTTACATTAGCGCATATAGTATTTAAACTTAATGTTTGCATGTCGTCTTCTAATTCATTTTCAATTTGTACTAATAACAATATTTTTTAACAGAAAATGTCTCCTTCAGGGATTAAGGCGAGGATGATGATGATGATAATGATAATGATGATTTCTTCTGGGCCCGACGATAGCAGAGGCGATGAGAGCTCCTCGGCCCCTACACTCCCTAAATGGGGAAAATTGGGAATGGCCGTCGAGGTGGAGCATAGGATGATGGTAAGTTTGTATTTTTCTATAATTACATAAATATGTTATTCTGCATTATTTTACTTTGCGGGCCCCGTACTAATTTTGCATTATTTTATTTCAGGGGACGGGGAGTGGCCCTGGGGGTAAGCCACATAGGCTCGATGCCCATGTGTTAATTCGAACGAACAAGGGGAAGGATAAGGAAGTGTCCCTGAGCGTTGCGGCCACGATTGTAAGTAATCCGACAGTTTACTTTTTGTTAATTACGTTATAATTTTTTTATTTACTTGTTCAACTAATCATGTGCTTTTTGTCGTTTCGGGCAAAGCTTAAGGAAGTGCATGAGTCGCAGTCCGATGCCGACAATGCATCTTTTTCCATGGACGCACTCAGCCAAGTGATTGACGCTAATTGTAAGGGGAGGACAAGGGGGTGAGATCGCGGGTGGCCAAATCTAAGATCATCGAATTGGAGACCAGCAACATCGGGTTGGCTCGTCAGGTGGACTCGCATGACAAGAAGCTATCAAGGTTGGAGGTGATGGTCCAAGGTATGTTCTCATTCGTGAAGCGTTGGTTGGGCGGAAAGGGCAGGGGTAAGGGGAAGGAGAAAGTGGTGGAGGAGGATGAGGACATGGACATCGCTGCTTCATCGCTGACACGCGCGGACTCACCGATTGATGATCCAGTCCTCTACTTTGTACCCATCGAGCGGCCTATGTCAACAATTGGTTGACCGAACGTATTTATCATCGACGTATTTGATGGCATGCGGATAGGGAAGGGGTTGAGGTACCCGAATACAGTCCAGGGTATGTTGGTTCATGGACGTGCTCTTTAAGACATCAAGACCAAGGTGCCCATCACGCATGTGATAATCGGGAAGGAGAATGTCCCATTGTGGTTACGCAAGCAATGTGGCATGATGTATATTCAGGGGTGTCTCAATGCATTTTTCGTGTGGCTTTCCTTCCTCCTCAAACCTACCACATGACATTATTTGTATCTATTTTATCTAGACACTTAGATTATATTTCTATTGTTTTGATTTGTTACATTTTGGTTTGGATATGGAATTATATATGCAATGATTTGGTGCATTCTTTTTATTTTATTTGGATATATGTTCTCTAAACAGGTACAATTTTACAATAACAGGGACAAATATACTGTTGGTCAGTGGTAATGGCCACACTGCCAAGTAGAGTTTTTTTAAATTCTACCCAGAATTTTCACGGTCATTGACCGTGACAAGTCCGTGATAAAGAAAACTTGTCACGATTAATAATCGTGACAATTTTTAAAAGGTTCACTACACCAAATCTGCCCATTTGTCAAGGTCATTGACCTTGACAAATCCACCTTGTCAAGGTCAATGACCGTGAAATTTCGAGGCGAGACAACTTTTTTTGTCACGGTCGTGTCACGGTCATTGACCTTGACACAAAACTCGCGTTTTGTGTCACGGTCGTGTCAAGGTCAATGATCGTGACACGTTTGTCACGGTTTATAACCGTGACAAAGCCGTGACCCTTTTTCAAAAAAATTGTCACGGTCATTGACCGTGACAAGTCCTTGACAAATATTGTCACGGACTTGTCACGGTCAATGACTGTGACAATTCTGGGCATAATTTAAAAAAAATCTGCTGGGCAGTATGGCCACTGCCACTGCCCAGCAGTATATTTGTACCTGTTATAGCAACGTTGTACCTGTTCCAAACATCATATATCCAACACAAACTAAAGATAATGCAAATATATATTCATGACAGTATAATACAAATATTCAAAGTAAAAATAATATACATGACGATATAATTCAAATATAATTAAAATGGACAAACTTGAAAATAATGTTACTACATGTCTTGGATAAAACCGAGGAGGTGAGTAGGCCATACGACATACGAATTGACGCACCCACTAATATTCGTCGTACCGCATTGTTCGCGCAACCACAATAGGGAGTTCTCCTTCCCGGGTATGACATGCATGACGAGCACCCTGGACTCCATCTCTTGAAGCACACGTCCATGGACTATTCCACCCTCGACGATATTCGGGTCCCTCAACCCCCGCCGCTGGCCATCAAATATGTCCAATATGAACACGCTCGGCCAACCAATTGTCGACAATGGTCTGTTGGAGGGCGTCAAATAGGGAAGTGGATCGTCGAAGTACGAACGTGTCGGTGATGAAGCAGCGAGGTCCACATCCTCGTCATCCTGCGCCTCGTCCTCCCGCACCTCCTCCTCCACCGCCTTCTCCTTCCCTTTCCCTTTACCTTTCCCTTTACGGTCTCCACCCAACGTACGCTTCATGAATGCGTACATATCTTGGACCGTCGCCTCCAAACGGGACAGCTTCGCGTCGTGTGAATCCACCGTTCGAGCCAACCCGGTGTCGCTCGTCTCCAATCCGATGATCCTAGATTTGGCCACCCGCGAGCTCACTCCCCTTGTCCTCCCCTTGCGATCAGAGCCAAGCACTTGGCTGAGTGCGTCTGTGGATAAAGATGCCTTGTCGGCATCAGACTGCGACTCATGCACTTCCTTAAGCTTTGCCTGAAACGACAAAAAGCACATGATTAGTAAAATAAGTAAACTAAAAAATTATAACTTAATTAACAATAATTAAACTGTTGGATTACTTACAATCGTGGCCGCGACGCTCGGGGACACCTCCTTGTCCTTCCCCTTCTTCGTCCGAAGAGCCACATAAGTATCGAGCCTATGTGGCTTACCCCCTGGCCCACTCCCTACCCCCTGAAATAAAATAAAGTAAAGTAAAATTAGTATCGGCCCCGCAAAGTAAAATAATATCCAATAATATATTTCTGTACTTATAGATAAATTAAATCTTACCTGCATCCTATGCTTCACCTCAGCGTAAGAGGTCCGGCCGGAGTAGTGCACGTCCGTCTTTTTAGCCCGATTTTCCCTCCCCGATTGGCGAGATGCCAATTGTCGATCCTCGATCTCATTGTCAATGAACTTTTGCCATTGTGCCAATGAGATCGGCTCCTTGGGCGGGACGGATCCGCGCCATTGTAAAATGGACTCTCGTGTTTTTCCAAAGTACCGTGTCCGCATATTTTTCTTCCACGTCTTGTGTTGCTCCCTCAACTGCTCCAAGACGGAATCGCGTAGCTTTGGATCCAAGTTGAATTGTTCCTGTCCAACAAATACAATGTTAGTTGCGAATAAATATAAATATAAATATAAATATAAATTGAAATATTCATATAAATATTACCTGTAGTGCCTCCCAAACAGCTAACTTGAGCTCATACGGTACCTCCTTCCAACTCATAAACCCCGGGCCGATGACCGTCTTTAGCAGCTCGAGGGATCTCGCTAAAAGCTCCGACTTGTTTTCGACAGTAATCCCAAATTTTCCATATTTGGGGAGCCTAGGGGCGGAGGAGCCCTCGTCGCCTCCGCTACCACCGAACCCAGACGACATCATCATAAACAGCATCATCATTTTCGCCCTAACATCTGAAGGAGACATTTTTGCTGTAAAAAAAATGTTATTAGTACAGATAAAAAAAAATGTTAATAGTACACATTTCGTTTTACCTAATTGAATTAATTGAATTAATAGTACAGATAAAAAAATATTTCGTTTATATTATAACGTATGTGTAAGTTCCGTCAATACCATTTCGTTTCAATTTTGTAATATTATGTTTTTTCCAAATATTTAAAGAGTTATTAAATGGGTGCCCCACCCCCACCCCCTGCCCCCCTCCCCCCGCCACACACACGCACCTACTTTTAGCCCTTGTTATTCATCAAATTTGAGGCAAGTTAATTAGAATATTTGTAGGACTGAAATTGATTTAGATTATGCCTATCTATGTAACTCTAAAACCTAATTGTGATTAAAATCTGATTTATATGGATTAATTCTATTACATTTATAATTTAACTAATAGAGTTGAAATTGGTGGCAATTTACTTTGGTTTGGTTTATTTCTAGTTGAATCTGAGTTAGAATTTTTAGATTATGTATAGGAATTGAATTTTAATATTAATCCTTCATAAATCCCTTGAATACATGCATAAATTTGTAGAGATTGAAATTAAATTGCTTGAGATTGAATTTTTATGTTTCGGGGTCATTAATTGAGTTTATTTGGATCTTTGGGTTTGGAGGGGATAACTAAGTTTTACTTTTAGATTCACTTAACCTTAGTAAAGCATGTTGTTAGGATGGTTCTTACGTTTATAATATGTGATAAATTCAATATTGTACGTTTATAATATGTTATACTTGAGGAGTGTTTGGGTTTTCTTATCTTATACTCCATCCATACCAAATTAACAACCCACTATTCTATTTTAGGTTATCCCAAATTAAAAGTCTACTTTTGCTTCTTTTTTTAAATAATCAATTAACCAAATTTCATGATAGTGAATAAGGGTTAATCCTAGCCATTGATTAAGTGTATTATTAGTAAGTACAAAAATTAAATATGGACTCTTAATCTAGGATATAAGGAGTATTTGTTAGTGAAATAATAATTTAGTGATAAAAACACACTCGAACACTACCAAGTTTTGACGACACGGGTCTATAGAAAGAAAAACAAGCATTTCCAAATTAATATTCCCTCTTTCCCTTTTAGTGTCTCGTGAATTGATAGTATGATTTTAAAAATAGTATACAAAACTAGGTGAGATTTTAGAATTACACGTCGAAATAATACATGTTGTATAATAATAATACAAGTGCATGCTTTGCAATCAAAGGTATTTATCTTTATAAGGAAAAAATTATCTTAAAATGATTGGTAGGGAATGTCTATGAGGTGGATGATAATTTATTTGATATTTTATTTTATTTCTTTTGGTTAGGTTATTAAGACTTTATTTGAATTGATATCTTAGTAATTATTATTTAATATTTATTTTGAGCAATTATCTTATAGTAGGATTATTATCCTATAAACAATTCTAACATTCCATGAAGGAAAACTTTTATTGGATGGTTGAAAAGACAATAGTTCCAAATTTATTATATTCCATAACAATTTCATAGTTTCAATTCATTTTCATTTATTCCCTTAGTGCTACAACAAATAACTTCCACTATTAATATATTCATGGGAAATCATATGAAATGAATTCAAATTATTAATCACACACACACACACCCCTCCCCCACCCCACACCACCACACACACACACACACCCCATCCCACCCCACCCCCTGCCCCCCTCCACCACCCCCTCCCCCACCACACACCACCACACACACACACACACACACACACACACCACCCCACCCCACCCTGCCCCACCCCACCCCCCTCCACCACCCCCTCACCCACCACACCCCACCCCCTCCCCCACCCTGCCCCACCCCGCCCCACCCCCTACCCCCACCCTGCCCCACCCCCCACACACGCACACACATATATATATACACATACACACATAAATATACACACAAATATATATATAAATGGAAGAGAGAGAGAGAGAGAGAAAATGGACCTGAAAGTAGAGAGAGAGAGAGAGCAGCGTCGAGAGAGAGAGAGAGATGGAGGGAACGGCGTGGGAGGGAAAAAAGAAGGGGGATAGGGTTTTTGCTGCGAACATTGTCACGGTCGTGTCAAGGTCTTTGACCGTGACAAGTATTGTCGCGGTCATTGACCGTGACACGTCCGTGACAAATTTACTTGTCACGGACTTGTCACGGTCAATGACCGTGACAATTAGTTGTCACGGTCGTGTCAAGGTCAATGACCGTGACATAAAACGCGTGTTTTTTTGTCACGGTCAATGACCTTGACAAGGCTGGCCGGCTGAAAGGTGACAATTTGCCCATTTTGGTGTAGTGGTTGTCACGGGTTTGTCACGATCTTTGACTGTAACAAAGCTTGTCAAGGTCAAAGACCGTGACATGACCGTAACAAGTCTAATGAACTTGTCATGGTCAATGATAGTGATAAGTCCGTGATAACAAAAGTTGTCACCCCCAGAATTATCACAATCATTGATCTTGACAAGTCCAACTTGTCAAGGTTAAACCTTTCTCAAATCTGAAACTATGAGCGGGGGGTAAAAACCTCCTATGGCAATGGTATACATTTTTTGAGCTAGTGGGGAGATGAAGAGATTCAGTCTCCTCTCCACATATATGACACCCCAAATAACCATGTACTACACAACCGGATAATATCCCATAAGCTGAAAAATCATGAATTGCCCACATCAACATAGCTTTCAGCGTAAACTCTTCTTTTCTAAACGAGTCAAATACTTGGACACCCTCTTTCCACAACTCATTTAATTCTTCTACCAAAGGAGCCAGGTAGATATCGATGTCATCACTTGATGCCTTTGGCCCGGGTATCAACAAAGACAGCATCGAAAATTTAGGTCTCATACACTGTGAAGGAGGGAGGTTGAGTGGGGCTAGGATCACTGGCCATACACAGTGATTGGTGCTTAGATTTCCAAATGGATTGAAACCATATGTTGATATAGACAAACGAATGTTACGTTGTTCTCGAGCAAAATCGGGATACCCATAACTCATCCTCCTCCAAGTTGTAGAATCAATAGGATGACGCATGAGATTATCCCCTACTTCTACCCTAGCATTCCAAGTCATTGCCTTCGCTATCCATGGCACTGTGAAAATCTCTTTAATTTAGGCCTAATGGGAAAATATTTCAACACATTTTGTGGAACTTTTGAGCTTGTGCTTTCCTTGTCAATAGATTGGACATATCTAGGTTCATCGCATGTCGAACACCGATCGAGATTTCCATACTCGCCTCGGTATAATATGCAGTTATACACACAAGCATGAATAGATTTATACTTCATTCCCAAACCTTTCAAATCGTTCTTCATAAAAGGATAGCGATTTAGAAGCGTATTCTCCTTGGGTAGAAAACCCTTTACCCAATTCAGAATTCCTGCCACGCGATTGCCAGACAAACCTTATTGGATCTTCAAACTATGCAAACCAACCATGGCATGTATAATTGTTTGATCTTTATCACTGCCAGAGTACAGTAGTTGGGTCGCCTTAAATTTTTAACTTTGGTAGTCATCGTCAAGGTTTATCCTAATATCTTCATAAGCACCTGAACCTTGTACATCATCAGTGACCTCATTTTCTCCCACTTCATGAATGTCGTACGCATCATCAACTAAATCCTCTAACATATTATGATCTATGTCATCCCTTTCTATATCTATCCTACTTGTTTAAGGTTGTTGTGAAGGTTGCTCGGGGACAAAAAGAACGTTCAATTCCACGTGAAAACTCAAAAATCGATAATTATCTTGCATACCCCATCTTAACAAATGTAGTTCAATTGCTTTCCACTCAAACACCTTACCATTCTCACACCTAGTACACGGACACGGAAACTCGTCATTATTATGACATCCATTTGCGTATTTCATAAATTCATTAGCACCTCTGCGAAACACATCCCCCATTCTATTTGTCTCACCCATCCACTCGTTGTATTTAAAATATCCCATCACAACTACTACAAACAATCACATATTAAAGGTAAGAAGCATATATTCGTGGATTAGTATAAACAAAACTTAGATTTATAGCATGTTTCATTTAATTATGTCTTGTTTATATTCAATTTTTTAATTTCAAATTCAAATTCAATTTATAATACTAATTCCTATTTCCTCCACCTCCTTTAAAGGGTGAGTGGTCCTATCCCATTTAAGACCGCGTATTTTTGTAATATACTTAACAACTCAATCACATTGTTACATTTTGAGAAAAATTCAGCAGCATATCCCCATAGTTCTCCAAGTACACAATGTAGATTCACAAGTGTGAGTGTTATTTCAATTTATCAATTGAAATAACACTCATACTTGCCAATCTAGTATGTACCCAGAGAACATTAGGATACCACTGCAGAACTTCTTCGAAAAGTAACAAGTTTAAGCCACTAAAAATATTATTATACAGAAATTATGTTGTCCCCAACTGTCCAAACGGGACAATTCAAGAGATATCATTACATGAGTAATGATTTTCGAACGGGTCTAAGGTCTATTGAATTTGTATGCATAAGAACTAGAAGGCTAGTATCTATGCGCACTATATGTAATTTCAAGTATGTTTCATTTAATTATCATAAATGAAACATACTATATATATGAATTAATAATATATTGTTCGTGACACAAATTAATTTTAGAAAAAAGTTCACCCCCCCCCCCCCCAATTTGGACAATAATCCAGTGGTTATGCCACTTTCAAAATTAACCAACCTAATATCGGTCCACTATAATCCAATAACAACAAACCAATAAATTTGTATCCCGTACTCCTTCTAATTCATCTACTCAATTAACTCATTTCATCACGTCTTACAAATATATCATCATTAAAGCTATACAATTAAAGCTATATTTTATTAATCAATTTGTCTGTTTCAACTGTCACGGTGTAATATTAATGTTCAACAACTTAATTCTGAATTCCAAAACAACAACATGTAAGATGTACAATTACTAAAAGTTCTAAACATCAATTCAAACAAGCTACTTACTAATTCAAAACCAACAATTAATAAAGGGGGTCTAAAGGCTCCTAAATCGTTTATATCCAATCAAAGTCATAATATAATAAACAATAATAATTATAAGTCTCAATTCCAATTCCTATTATGACTATTCCGTGGGAACATTTTCAACATATATTTGGATATTTACACTTAAGATTACAACATATATTTGGGTATTTTCACACTAATTTCAAGTCCTAAACTAAACATTAATTTTAAGTCCCCATTCAACACACACACATGCACCCCTCCCCCACCCACCCCGCCCCCTGCCCCCCCACTCCCCCTCTCCCCCCCACCACACACACACGCTCAACCACCCACCTACACACACATACCACACCCCCGGCCTCACCACCCCACGCCCCCCACCACACACATAAACACACATGTACATGCACACACACACCACCTACATACACACACACACACACACACATGTACACACACATACATATACACACACATATATACAAAGGAAAGAGAAAGAGAGGGAAAAACCTGAAAATTTCTTAGAGAGAGAGCAGTCTCTTAGAGAGAGAAAGAGGGAGGGAAACCAAAACGGTGGAAAAAAAAGAGGGGGAGGGTTTTTTTTACTGGGAAAATTGTCACAGACCTATCACGGTCTTTGACCATGATAACTTTGTAAGATTATCACGGTCATTGCTCGTGACAAGTCCATGACAATTGTACTTATCACAGACTTGTCATGGTCAATGACCGTGACAAGCCTTTATCACGGACTTGTCACGATCATTGATCGTGATAAAAAATGCGTGTTCTTTTACCACGGTCAATGACCGTGACAAGGGTGTGTGGTTGAAATGTATCAATTTGGCCTTTTTGGTGTAGTGACATTAGAGCAGAAGAGGAGGTTGGAGGAGGCAAAGGAAGTTCTACCACCCATATCATCCTCATCTAGTAGTAGTGAGAGTAGTTCCAGTGGTTCGAGCAAAGTATATTCTCCTACGCGGTCATTGGATAAAGTAGTCGACTAAGTTGTAGGTGGTTTACTAATGGTTGGTGAAGGGGGTACGCAGCAGTTAATTGAGAAAGTTGTTGAGCATGTTATTAGTGATTTACTAACGGTTGGTGAGGGGGAGGTAAAAGTGGCAGATAAAGTAGAAGAGAAATAAGGAGAAAAATAACGGGAGGAATTAAGAGAGGAATCAATAGATGAGGAAAGAGAGCAATAAAGAGAGGAGTAAAGAGATCAAGAAAGAGAGGAAGAAAGAGAGGAGGAAAGAGAGGAAGAAACAGATGAACAATGAGATGTAGAAGAAGAGAAAGAAGGAGAGAACCCAAAGACGATACGGATGAGTCTTCTTCATCGAAAGATGAAATCCGACCGTCCACATCTAAAGTGCCCGAGAAGAAAGAACAAAAAAATAAGCAACTCAAATTCACAACCGCTTGAGGGGTGCACGCCAAATAACCCCGAATAGCTAAAAAAAATTCATAACCATATCGATTATTCGATATGGAATCAAGATGAGGAGAGGGGAATAATGAAGTGCATGTAGCACTGCAAAAAAAATATTGAGTGGGATATAGAGAAGGAATATGAGCGGGTTATCGAGTTGGTGAAGAACTCGAGTCTTTAGGGTATGATTAAACACTCTTATTGATACATAGGCAACGTATCGGTGTTGGAATTCATCAAACAGTGGCAACTGGAGATGATTTCATTTCATATATAATTCGGTGAGATGACCAATACCCTTAACGATGTGTACCATCTCCATAAAATTTTGGTAGTTGGTAAACCGGTGTGGAATACTATTTTTAGGAAAGTTGAGGAGAAGGCAACCCAAATCAAATGGCTTATGAATATATCGATTGTACCGGGGGGGGGGGGGGGGGGCTTGGAAGGAATGAAAGTATGTTTATGTCGTATGTTTTGACTGGATAATGAATATGTGCAAGGTTAAGAAGTTGGGGGGGGGGGGGGGGGATGTCACAAAGAAATATATTGAGCATGACGCTAGGGGGTATTTACTTTTTATGGTCGGTTACTTGTTGTACCTGAACAAATCAGGGAATCGAGTCTAATTGTACTACCTCCGGTCGTTGCGAAAAGTTAGGAAATGCAATGAATATGCTTGGGGGATGGGAGTATTGGCGCATTTATATCGACAGATGGGGATTGCGTCTGTTCGGCAGGTGGCCGGATATCTCCCCCTTCTTGTGGTACATATTTTAAATTTAATACATGCTTTTAATTTTGTTTTGTACCATATGAATTTCCTAATTAATATGTCAATTTGATTGTAGGAGTGGATATACGATCACTCTAATGTGGCAAGGGGTGTTAGGAATTTGGAGTTTCATCATAGTGAGTCGTGTCTATGCAAATGGAGAGCGCAAACGGTGTCACGTGATGCTTTTGCACAGATACTGGAGCTAAGGAAAACCTTGGACGATTTAAAATCTTTAAACGTAAGTATTATTTATTTTAAACTCAATATTTGTTCTTTTTTTATATACTAACATTTGGAATTAATTTTAGGTTGTATGGAACCCCTACTCTGAAAACAGTGAGGCCTACCCATTTCAGGAGGTCTCATGGTACAACGACCTCCTCATTTTCTATGATGTCGGTGAACCCTATTACGCGGAGAGGGTCCTACGCCAGGCTGAACATTTTCAAATTATCCTTAGGCCGCCAATGCGCCCTATATTGGAGGAGAGGGGAAATACCCAGGCCCACTACAAAGTAAAGTTTGATATTAATAAATGGTATCAACTTAACTAGGTGGACCATGTTCTTTAGATGCTAGATGCTCGGCTGCGATGAGGACCATGCCTTGAGAATGTGTGGATTAGTATATGTCTTTGTTACCTAGAAAGATTCATCCATACATTCAAAATCCCCAGCATCGTATTCATAAGCCAGAGTTAAAACACTCCGATAAAATGGTAAATGTTTTGAATTTTCCTAAATTGATTTATTTTCTTTACGTATTTGTCTAACACATTTGATGGTAATATATATATATATATATATATATATATATGCCCAGGGGATAGAATCATCCATTTGCCTGCTCTAGGAGGCTATTGAAGTCGGCCCAGACCAGGAGGTTTCAGATGTCCTTGAATTATCACATGCAGTGCTTGATGTCCTTCTTGAGGCCAAGGGAATGCAAGCTCATAAAGAAAAAAGAAAGGCTCTGATGTGTGAAGAAACTAGAACTAAAGCACGTCAAGATCCAGCCCCAAGCAAAAAGCCCCCTAGTAAAATGCCCCCCTAAGAAGCGTTTAAAGAGAAAATAGACATAATTTGTTAGAACATTTTCATTGTAACTGTATTTTAAAGAGAATAAAATTTGTATGAAAAATATTGTGTTATGTGTTTGAATGTAAATAATATTGTGTTTGAATGTAATTCTTGGTTGTAATCCTTTAATTATTCTTGTATCTTTTATTCCTTGTGTTTAGGGGATATCATGATTAATTATAAATAAATACTTGGTTTATTATAAATTACAAATAAATACTTGGTTATTGTAAATTATAAATAAATACTTAGTTCATTAGTTTCTGCATAAAAGGTGCGGTGGTATTCAACTGTGGATAATTCTTAAATGGTGTGGTGTGACCTTTTCTGTCCACTTTACGGTGTGGTGTCAACACACGATAGATAACTACGGTCTCAAGTGATAGTGGTTTTGGGGTTACAAAATAATTCAACTTTCTATATAAAATGTACAGTGGGAGCCAACCATGGATGGGTCAGCAACGGCTATAAGGAACCATTCCTTTACAACCCACGGTCTTAAGTGACCTTGATATTTGGGTCATAAAATTATTCAACTTTCTGCCTAAAATGTACAGTGGGAGCCAACCGTGGATGGGTTAGTAACAGCTATAAGGAACCGTTCCTTTATAACCCACGGTCTCAAGTGACCGTGATATTTGGGTTATAAAATCCTTCAACTTTCTGCCTAAAACGTACGGTGGGAGACAACCATGGATGGGTCAGTAATGGCTATAAGTAACTGTTCCTTTATAACCCAAAGTCTCAAGTGACCGTGATATTTGGGTTACAAAATCCTTCAACTTTCTGCCTAAAATGTACCGTAGGAGACAACTGTGGATGCTCAATAACTTCTATAAGGAATCGTTCCTTTATAACCCACGGTCTCAAATGATCATGATATTTGGTTACAAAATCCTTCAACTTTCTACCTAAAATGTACGGTGTGAGACAAACGTGGATAATTCTTCTACGATGTGGTGTTACCAAGGGTTTTATTGTCATAGTGTGGTGTTACTATTAGATAAATAACTACAGCGTCAAGTGACCTACAATGTATATTACACAATTAGAAGTGACCGTACGTATGCCAGTTTTATGCTTGATATTGCCATCTTAATTTTATGTATATGTGATTATTAGATCAAAAGTCTTGCTTTATAAAAAAAAAAATCTTTATCAAGTGATAACCAATTGGTGGGATCAATTCACATATAACTAATAATTTCTATATAATTGCAAAATCATCCGTAAGACTTTCACCAATAACAAAGTTACATATAACCAATAATTGCACAAAAAGTTACAATCATCCGTAAGACTTTCATCAATAACTAAGTTACATATAACCAATATTTGCACAAAAAGTTACAATCATCTATAAGACTTTCACCAATAACCAATATTTGCACAAAAAGTTACAATCATCCGTAAGACTTTCACCAATTTAAGCCACCGTCGGGTCATTGTCTTCATCCGACGATATTTGAAGCATGGTTCATCTTTAGTCACAATGTCTTTGGAACATATATTCTGAAATGTTGTGAGCGAGACTTGAACAAAGTAGGCCACTATACGGCATCTTAGCAGGCCCTCAATCCCCAATGAGAGGTAATTGGTGGTATGGGACAAAATCGTATGCATTTTAAATTAACCTAGTGAATATTAGATATGTTGAGGATAAAGTTGCTACGATTATCTTCCATTGTAGATTTTGTCCCAACGTCAAATGGAATAAAAGTTGAGCATTGTAATTTGGATATCCGCACAACCATTAGCTGAAGTGCATTAGCCGTAAGATAGCCGAACTCTGGCATTATAAACTAACTATCGCTTGTGCATGAGTGTCTGAAATAGTCCAATCTCCTCTAATAATACTAAATATCATAGGAGTTCATAATGGAAGCCCAAAATGGCTTGTCCCTAAGTAGCTCGAACAACAAAGCACTACGAATAGCATAAGAATGTTTCTAGTCCATCCCCAACAGTCGCACCTTTGGAAATGATTGTATATCCACAGTTCCCATCTAATTTTACATCATATATATTGTCCATAAATGATTGAAAGAACTCTAGAATGTGCTTCATATATACATTTTCTTCTTTTGAGACCATGTATTCGGTTTCACACCCGTCAACGAGGTTTTATTTGCAAAGATTTTTATAAGCTCTGTTGTGGATGGTACATCCTGCTCCCAAGAATAAGGGGTTCTTTTGGTAGATATATTAGCAGACTTCTTCTCCTTAGGTGGTTTACCCTCTTGACGAATTTGTATTGGTTCAATCAAGGGCGTGCTAGTGGGTTGAGCAATTACCCTTAACTTGCTTAACATAATCTTTCTAATGGCTTCACTTGCCTAAGTCCATTCTTTCTTAAATAATATCATCTCGGGAGTATATTCAAGCTCACGATACCGAGGGATTTCTGGGACAATGGAAAGTTTCTTCTAATGGTCATCTAGCGCATACTGTGGAATTACTTGGCCTAAATTCTCCCATTGGGCCAACTCGTGGATACAGGGAAATCTGTAGTTAGTGCGAATTATGTGGGAGCACCGTATCTCCGTATATTGGGTGTTAGCGACTAATACGCTCAACACCGATCTCCACAATTGTAAGGCCCTAAAATGTGATTAGGAATGCTAAATATATGATTAAGTATAATTTATGATTTAAAAGTTTGGTGAGGGGTGTTAAACATTTTAATTATCACTTTTGGGGGATGCATACTCATGTGGTATATGTGTTGTTTACATTACATGCTAATCGAGCTTATGATCGGGGAAAACATGTTTAGGGCATATGATTAGTTATGTGGTTAAATGCATCATGGAAATATTTCTATAATACATCATTATGTTTATAAAAATAAATTAGGATATTAGTGCGAAATTGGCGACGTTTAGTCGCCAAATGTGAGAGTTATGATATTTTCAATAAATTGCTACTTTCCTGTTCGAGCCCAAATTATGTGTAAAAATTTTATGATTTTAGGCAAACTAAAAATATGAAAGTTGTAGATATATGAATTAAGTTTATAACACAATAAATGATGTGTAAACCAGAGGTCCAAGTAAGGAGTTATGCTAAAATTATGAAACAAGAGCAAATATGTCTATTCGTTAATTGGTATTTTGTCTTATTAGTAGAACACATGGCTTGTTTTGATTGGGCCAAGGGGAGGTGCATTATTCCGACTTAAAGACATTAAAAATATCCCTTATGCTTAATTTTCATCAGAATTTCCAGTGGGTTTGAGAGTTACAGGGAAGAAAGGGAGGTTAGGAAGAATTAGTGAAGGATTAAGGAAGATTATCGAGAGATAAACAAGCTTATGTATCCAAAGGTGTTTAGGTAAGATTTAACTTGTAAATTTCATTCTTTACATGACATAGATTGTTTTATATGATATTAAAGATCATATTTGGGGATGAGATAATACGTGTTGTTACGTGTAGGTGGGTATGTGTAGGTTGTATATATAAAGTATGTTGAATTCATACAACTAAGGGTGTAATCATCATGTTAATTAAATTGGTGTATCTTTGTGAATACTCAATGGAATTGATTGATTCTATTTGGATATGAAACTAAACTTATATCTACATGTCATATCCAAAAATTATGTAAAAATACCAAGAAATGAATCTTGGGTGATAGTTTGAAGTTTGGGTATGACATCTGCCCCAAAAGTATAAGTACGCACACCAGGTGTTCGACTTTTGCGTGACTTAGCAAATGAACTCTAAAAATTATGCAACTTTTATTTTATATTATTCAATATGTTTAATATATTTTCCCATGACTTATAACCGAGGTGGAGGTTATATATGCTTGAAAAATGTTAAGTTATGCTTTGATGGTCTACTCATACCTAAATGTGTTAAAAGTGGCATAAATCATTGAATACTTGTTAAAATCAAGAAATTGCAATTGGAAATGTTAGAGAACATATATGAGTATGATAGACTTGAAGGGGGGAATAAAATATCTTCTGGATTGGCTTAGGAGTTATGCTGAATTTGAAGTTTTGTTGTTGTTTTTCTCCAGAAATGATTTGGAAAATGTTGTAATAAAACGGGCATAACATTGTCTAGAGAATTCGTAATTTAATTTCGTAAATTGTTTTAGAACCCTAATGAATAAGGTGTTATAGAAATGTGAAGTATCATATTCAATTAATTTTAAGTTATGTTGGATTGGCCACCTAATGTGATGTGTTATTGAGTTTAATGTGACTTGGTGTATTCAAATACTAATGATGTTGAATTGTTAGGTGGGGAAGCGGATAACACTACCATACCAAGGAAATAGTTTTGGTATTAATATTAGTACCTAATTCAAGGTGAGTGACCTGTCCTATGAAATATAGATGCTTATATTTTCATATGGAATTGTGTAGTTAAATACATATATGGTGATGCTTATAGAGTGATGTTGTGTTATGAAACACATGCGTATGATTAAAAATGTTAAATGATGTTATTTAATGTTATGGACTGAGGTGGGACCTCTATCTAATATTAAAAACTGTGGAATAAAATTTTAAATGATGTTATCTAATGTTATGGACTGAGGTGGGACCTCTATTTAATGTTAAGGACTGTGGTGGGTCGTACGGGATGCGGCGGCCCCGTTAATCCAACTTAAAGGTTTATTGTACTCGGGCCTAATTATGGGATGTGGTATCCTCACTAACTTGGAGTTAATTGGATTGGGGCTTGCGAGAGTTACACGATTCCTGTTGGGTTATGACATTAGAAATTAAAAAATATTATTCAAATTGGTTATATATACGTGGTGTATGTGTGGAATATGGTCATTCACTAAGCTTGTGTTGCTTACACTCCTATAATGTTATCTTTTAGGTATGCCTATCATTTGGAGTTCACTGCCAAGTTAGAACCATAAAACGAGGAGTGACGGATATCTAATACGGGTTGAATATCAACAAGCTATTGGGGTAAATGTTAAACTAAAGAACTTTTGTATGTAAAATTGTTTAATACTTGTAAATTACAAGTAGCTATGTTTTCATCTAAACATGCCTTGGAAGAAAAAAAATCTTGCGTTATTTTTTGAAAGATTTCAAGTACGATATTGTTTAATGGGGATTTATCTCAATATAAAATGATAATCTTAACTAAATTAAGTCGGGGCGCGACAACTTGGTATCAGAGCATGGTTATTACGTTCTGGACAGGGTGTGAGGGTCTAGATTGGCAGTGGACATAGAAACTATTTTGAGTCATAAGTATTCAGTTTCAAGGGACACATTTAAGTATGTTGGATTCATGAGGCATGGACACGAAGGGTTTGTTATTAATTTTTAAATTAGCTTTGTTGACTAACATCTATTAGTTATACACATATTGTTGTACATAATATGAAATGTAAAGATCTTGTAGGAAAGGAAAAAAAAATGTTAAGGTTTATTCGGGGATGACAACGAATACAAGAATTTTAATATAAAGCATTGAATTGTTTTATATGTTGTATGAACAAATGTGTTATTGAAAGAAATTTTTTTAAAGACACAATGTGGTATACAAAAATATGAAGTATTGGAGGTGATCTCTGCCTATGTTGGTATATGTGGACTTAGGTCATGTTACGTATATCATAATGAATGGATGCTCTCCTCAACTGTATGGGAGAGTGATGTACGGGAACACATATTCCATTAAAGGATGAAAAGTAAGAAGAATTATTGTTACATGATTATGATGAGACTTAAATTGTTAGAGTGTGAATGAAAATTGAAGATTCACATAGTAAAGGTTAAATGAGAAGGTTAGTAGTTGTATATGTTTGTATTTAATATGTGAAGAGGTGAGAAATTCAATAACAAGTCGATATATCACAAATGATCAGAATATGGGTTCATAGTGAATTATTACAAGTAGAATTAAAGAGTAATGAGAGTTGAGATGTATGTCTTTAATAATATGAGTACATTTAGTGGAAATTACTCTTGTGATGTTTTGAAATGATTATATAAATAGTAAAGTTGAGATGAGGTGTTAAAGAGTTGGAAGTTTAAAAATATTGAGTCCTTTAAAAAATATGTGTTGTGGATGAGTATGGGAAATGAGTATGGGAAAGATGTTAGTCAGGTTTAAATATTTACAATTGGGTTGGGTGAATATTGAGTTGTATTTTCCATTGTGCGTATGTGTTATCACTAAGAGTACGTCATATAATTAATATGATTGACATTATACAGAGTCACCAAGAAGCATGTGTAAGGAGAATGTGCTATGTGAGATAACTAAGGTATTTGTACAGGTTATTTGAAAGTGATATGACATATAATAGTTAGAGAAGTATTATGGGGTGGGTAAGTATGGTTAAAGTTTCAAATGGTGATGTTATGTTTAACATTCACGTTATCAAACGGGTAAGATGAGTGTATTAATGATGTTGCGTAAGACTATTATGTTAATAAGGATTAGAGTAAGGTTATGATTGCAAAGTTATTGTGTTGGATAAATGACTTGTTAAGGTCATTGTATGTGTAGTTAAAGAACAATCAAACGATACAAAAAAAAAAGAGGGAAAATAGTGAGAAGTTATATTGAATTCATAGTGCATGACTGCACAAGATACATAAAAGTGAATATGGAATATTGGTTAAAAATATACATTCGGTGAATGATTGTTCATTATCGATATCTGGAAAGTAGTGAGGCTATGTTTAGATTAAGGATCGTAAGAACGATATTTAACATACTCTAAAACTTCAAAGATGATACTAATAGTAGTCAAAGTTGAACATATATATTTGGTATTAAGTGGAAGATGAGAAGATGGCATGTAATAAGTTGGTATTGTAATATGATATTTATCTTCTGAAGTAATGAATGGAAGATGGAGAGATGAACAATAAGAAGTTAGTCTTGTAATAGAATATTTATTATTTGAAATGTCACACGATAATAAGGATAGACTATATGAATGAAGTGAGAAATGTACAGAATGATGTTCGAATTATTAAGAATGTTTACTTATTGTTAATATAAGAGGATATAATCGATAATCTATTATGTGTGAATGTTCGACATACGTATATAAAGGTATGTAGTAATATATGAGTTGGGAATTAGCTTTCATTGATAAGAAATCACTATACGATTATTCTTACGTATGAATGATAAAGACGCTTATGAGTTGATAGATCCTGGTTCTACACATTCTTTTGTGTCTTTGTATATTCTGTTGCATCTTGATAAACCACTATCATAATTAGATTCTGGTTTAGTTATTATTACTCCACTAGGTAGGATTGGTTTCTATTGATAGGGTGTGTAGGGAGTGTATGGTGAGAATAAGTGAAAAGGAGTTGTTGGTTGACTTACAACCTTTCGATGTGCGTGGCTTTGATGTGATATTGGGTATGGATTGGTTGTCCTCATATCATGTATGTTTAGATTGTGTTAGAAGGGAGGTAGTGTTTCGGTTACTGGGTGAACCTGAATTTAAATTTATTGGGGAATGGAACGTCATCTGCATATTATTTTACAGACCTTGCGAGAGAAGCAGTTATATGCTGAATTTTCTAAATGTGAATTTTGGATAGACCAAAGTAGTATTTTGGGGTATGTTATTTCTGTTGATGACATTTGTGTTGATCCTGAGAAGGTGAATGGAACTATAAAGGATTGTGACTGCATAATACCTCGCCAATCAGGTAAGGCTAATGTTGTTATTGATGCTTTGAGTAGAAAATATCAAAGCAGTGTATCTTGTATTTATTGTGTTCAAGTTGACCTGCTGAGACAGTTAGCTTTAATGGGGGTGGAATTAACTTTGAATGTGTCTTATGGAATAATAGCGCATTTAAATGTTAGACCTATGCTGATAGATTGGATACGACAATCATAAGCAGGAGATATAAAATTGGAAAAAATTGAAGACAATATGAAGAAAAAAAAGTAAAGCAAATGAATTTTCTATTCGTAATGATGACATTATTATATTTGATAACCGTTTGTGTGTACCTAGCGTGCCTGATTTGAGGAGAACAATTTTAGAGGAAGCCCATTGTTAGTTATATGTTATGCATCCAGGGAACACATAACTTTATAGAAATTTGAAAAAATGTTATTGGTGGCTGGGAATGAAACATGACATTGTAAATTTTGTTGCTAGATGTCTAGTTGGCCAATAAGTGAAGGCGGGTAATCAGAAGCCTAGTGGTTTACTATAATCCTTACCTATTCCTGAGTGGAAATAGGAGTATGTTACTACCGATTTTGTTATAGGTTTACCAAAATCATCCTGAGGGTTTGATTCTATTTGGGTTATCGTTGCTAGATTAACTAAGTCTGTGCATTTTCTTCCTGTTAAAGCTACTTATTCCATGGGTAGATATGCCAAAATATACGTGGGTGAGATAATTAGATTGTACGGTGCACCTATTTCTATTCTATTTTATCGAAATCCTAGATTTAATTCCCACTTTTAGCCTAGTTTACAACAAGTTTGGGGGACTAAATTGAAATTTAGTACATCTTTTGATCCTTAGACTAATGGGAAGTCAGAGAGAATGATCCAGACACTCGAAGACATGTTACGAATTTACGTATTAGAGTTCAAGGGAAGTTGGGGTAACTTGTCACTAATAGAGTTTCTTATAATAATAATTATCGTTTGAGTATTGAAATGGCTCCTTCTGAAGCCTGGTATAGAAGGAAGTGCAAGACCCCAGTGTGTTGGACCAAAGTAGGAGAATGTAAAACTACTTGGGCCAGAAACTGTGCAACTGAATACTGTGAAGATAAATCTTATTCATAATCATTTAAAGGCGGTGAAAAGTAGACAAAAAGGTTATGCAAACAACAAAATAAAGGAATTGAAATTTGAGGAAAGTGATCAAGCTTTCTTATGTGTTTATCCTTAAAGAAGGGTTATGAGATTTTAGAATAAGGGAAAATTAATCGTAGGAACGTTGGCCGTTATAAAATAGTGAAACGAGTTGGAATAGTAGATTACAAGTTGGCTTTTCTATAAGAATTATTTCAGATACACGATATTTTTCATGTATCAATAATACGTAAGTATGTGCCCGATCCTTCACCTGTGTTTATCTCACAAGTGATAGAGCTTAAAGATGACTTGACCTATGTGGAGAAATCAAAATGTGGAATAGGCCACCTGTGAAGGAAAGAATAACATGAAGGTGTAATATCCTCATCTATTTGGTAAGTTATTATGCATTAAATTTTCTATAAGACGGGTAGAATTGTAAGGCCCTAAAATGTGATTAGGAAGTCTAAATATATGATTAAATATAATTTATGATTTATAAGTTTGGTGAGGGGTGTTAAACATTTTAATTATCATATTTGGGGGATACATATTCATGTGGTATATGTGTTGTTTACATTATATGCTAATCGAGCTTATGATCGAGGAAAACATGTTTAGGGCATATTATTAGTTATGTGGCTAAATGCATCATGTAAATATTTATATAATAAATCATTATGTTTATGAAAGTAAATTAGGGTATTAGTGTGAAATTGGCGATGTTTAGTCGCTAAATGTGAAAGTTATGAGATTTTCAATAAATTGCTACTTTCCTGTTCGAGCCCAAATTAGGTGTACAAATTTTATGATTTTGGGAAAACACAAAAGACGAAAGTTGTAGATATATGAATTAAGTTTATAACACAACAAACGATGTGTAAATCAGAGGTCCAAGTAAGGAGTTATGCTGAAATTACGAAACAAGGGAAAATATGTATATTCGTTAAATGGTATTTTGTCTTATTAGTAGAACACATGGCTTGTTTTTATTGAACCATGGGGAGGTGCCTTATGCCGACTTAAAGACCTTAAAAATATCCATTATTCCTCATTTTCATCAGAATTTCAAGTGGGTTTGAGAGTTACAGGGAAGAAAGAGAGGTTAGGATGAATTAGTGAAGGATTAAGGAAGATTATCGAGAGATAAACAAGCTTATGTATCCAAAGGTGCTTAGGTAAGATTTAACTTACAAATTTCATTCTTTACATGAAATAGATTGTTTTATATGATGCTAAAGATCATATTTGGGGATGAGATAATACGTGTTGTTACGTGTAGGTGGGTATGTGTAGGTTGTATATATAAAGTATGTTGAATTCATACAACTAAGGGTGTAATCGTCATGTTAATCAAATTAGTGTATCTTTGTGAATACTCAATGGAATCAATAGATTCCAGTTGGATATGAAACAAAACTTATATATACATGTCATATCCGAAAATTATGTAAAAATACCAAGAAATGAATATTGGGTGATAGTTTGAAGTTTGGGTATGGCATCTACCCCAAAAGTATAAGTGGGCACACCAGTTGTTCGACATTTTGCGTGACATAGCAAATAAACTCTAAAAATTATGCAACTTTAATTTTATATTATTCAATATATTTGATATATGTTCCCATGATTTATAATAGAGGTGGAGGATATATATGCTTGAAAAATGTTAAGTTATGCTTTGATGGTCTACTCAGACCTAAATGTGTTAAAAGTGGCATAAATCATTGAATACTTGTTGAAATCAAGAAATTGCAATTGAAAATGTTAGGGAACATATATGAGTATAATAGGCTTGAAGGGGAGAATAAAATGCCATCTGGTTTGGCTTAGGGGTTGTGTTGAAGTTGAAGTTTTGTTGTTATTTTTCTCCAGAAATTATTTGGAAAATGTTGTAATAAAACGGGCATAACTTTGTCTAGAAAATTCTTAATTTAATTCCGTAAATTGTGTTTGAACCCTAATGAATAATGTGTTATATAAATGTGAAGTATCATATTGAATTAATTTTAAGTTATGTTAGATTGACCAACTGATGTGATGTGTGATTGGTTTTAATATGATTTGGTGTACTCAAATACTGATGATGTTAAATTGTTAGGTGGGGAAGTGGATAACACTACCATACCAAGCAAATAGTTTTGATATTAATATTAGTACCTAATTCAAGGTGAGTGACCTGTCCTATGAAATATAGATGCTTATATTTTTATATGGAATTGTGTAGTTAAATACATGTGTGGTGATGCTTATGGAGTGATATTGTCTTATGAAACATATGTGTATGATTAAAAATGTTAAATGATGTTATTTAATGTTATGGACTGAGAGGTGGGACCTCTATCTAATGTTAAGAACGGTGGATTAAAATTTTAGATGATGTTATCTAATGTTATGGAGTGAGGTGGGACCTCTATCTAATGTTAAGGATTATGGTGGGTCCTACGGGATGCGGCGGCCCCGTTAATCTAAATTAAATGTTTGTTGTACTCGGGCCTAATTATGGAGTGTGGTCTTCTCATTAACTCGGTGTTAATTGGACTAGAGGTCCAAGCTTGCGAGAGTTACACAATTCCTGTTGGGTTATGATTTTAGAAATTAAAAATTGTTATTCAAATTGGTTATATATATGTGGTGTATGTGTGGAATATGGTCATTCACTAAGCTTGTGTTGCTTACAATCCTATAATGTTATGTTTTAGGTATGCCTATCATTTGGAGTTCACTGCCAAGTTAGGACCATAAAATGGGGAGTGACGGATATCTAATATGGGTTGAATATCAACAAGCTTTTGGGGTAAATGTTAAACTAAAGAACTTTTGTATGTAAAATTATTTAATACTTGTAAATTACATGTTATGGTAGATATGTGATAGCGCACGAGAAGTGTGCGCGTATAAGTGCACAGTCGTTGTTTTCTGTCTCGCCGCGACTATACAAACAAACCTAAATTACGACTACACTTGCGAGTCAAGCACAACGGTAAGTCGGGTATCGAAAATCCACAGGGACGAGATGCTAGAATTTATATGATTTAGTGCTGCGAAATAAAAGTGTAAAAGATAAATTACAAACTAAAAAGTAAAAAGATGCATAAAAGGAAAAATGGTTAATCTAGGCAAGGGTATTGAAACTAGACTAAAAAAGCGAGTAAAACTATAGGTTGCGTTGAATATCCGTCACCCGAGTTAATTTGTATAAAATGCTTAAATGGGTCGACGAGTTATTATGAATGCGTCTCATTTTGACAGTTAATTAAATCAAGGGTTGTCACGCCCTTAAATCCTCATAAAAGCCTAATAAGATTTTGGCGTCAATAAATATTCCGGAAATTACGCGCGAAAGGTCGTAAGCACGGGACATACATAATATTCCCCATCAAATCTCCTAGGCATAATAACTAGGACAATGCACCCGAAATAAACTCGTAAACACTATCCCCAAGCAAAGCAACGCGTTAACCCGAGTGAGTTCCATTCAAACACAACCTAATTTTAATTACCTAGAATGCATGTTAAAAACGCGGTAAATAAAGCGATAAAGAAACGCAATAAATCTATACTAGAAAGCAATAAATGAAAGCATGTAAACCTAATTTAGAAAGCATGAAAATTACACTACAAAGAAAGAAATAAGGAAATACAACTATATTAATGGAGATAGAAGATGGTAGCACAATCTTATAAGCCCAAATGGGCGTCAATCTAAGAAGAAAAGAAGAAAAGAAGAAATGAGCTCTCAAACCTCCAAAACCCTAACCTATCCTACCTAAAATCGTTTATATCTGATATTTACAGCAAAAATTCTTTATATACTAAGTTGGAATTAAAGTAGAAAAGAAAAGACAAAAGAAAAGAAAAGACAAAATATCTCCTGGAAATAGGGGATCGATCAATCAACCCCTTTGGTCGATCGATCGATCATGAACAAAATATCCACTGTCGATAAGGATCGATCGATTGATCCTTTTGATCGATCGATCAATCAATCAAGGAAGAATCAAGCATCCTACTGCATTCCCCTTTTCTTCCTCTTCTCCTCCTCTTTTGGTTTCATTATTTTTCCTTCCGCTGAAATGGCTGTAACTTCTTCATACAGACTCGGAATCGAGCACCGTTCGTGGCCACGCGAAGCTAGCGAAGAGGGATACAACTTTCATGAAATGTTGGGCTAGGTTCCCAAGTTATGAAATGACAAAAATGCCCTTGAACGTGAGATTGCAGACGAAAATCGAGCGGAATGCGTCCGAACTTCACACTTAGCATCCAATTATCAATAAAAGCTCAATTAATCCCTGCAAAACATGTTAACGTAGAAATACGAGGTTTTCTTGTTAACGAGCATAAATATAGGGAATAAGATACCCGAGGGGGCTAAAATGTGTAGGTTCGGAGGATAAAATACATAATATTTGCGTATCATCACACCCCCTAACTTACACATTGCTAGTCCCTAGCAATGAAATAGGATGCAACAAGAACTACAAGAAAACCAAAAGCAGGAGATAGTACAAAAGTATGGTATAAAAGCAAAAGGCCACTTTCGCAGGCGATTCGATTGCATTTAGCGTATGCAATAAGCCGTTAAACCCCTAGGTCACCCTAATGGACGAGTGTCATCTCGTGAGGGTTTTCAGGGATGGTACCTATAAACATCACATGGTTTCCTCAAAATATGCCCAACCCAACATGCGACAAGCTCAACAATAGTGAAAAGGATTTCATCCGCATTATTAGCAAAGTGAATGAATTCAGACAAAAGTCCGAATCATTAACATTATATTATGTACCTCATAAAATTAAAACCTTAAAATGTGGGAGGGGAGTGAGCACATGTAAAGTGTGATTTGGTAAAAACTTAAATAAATCGGATACTAAATTAAAGCAAGCGTATATTCAATCCTCACAGGCATTACACTCATCAAGTGAATTCACTCAAAACAAGGAGGTAACACACGGAACATGCGGGCTAAAGAGTAAATGTAAATGGAAACTAGGTCGCACACATGTCACCAAAGAAGAACGCTATATATAAACTGAAAAACTGTAATCTCATTGAAAGGATACCGCCCATTAAAAGAGGCGAAATGAATTTTCACAAATTATCAAAACCATTAAAACCTTTGAATTACATCAACCTAAGATCACATAGGACTTTAATAGGGTTGTATTGTAGGTTAGGCTAGGGTACGAAATGAAGGAATGTATATATGGATTCAAAGTGTTCGGAATGAAAACTCAGGATAATGGAAAGATGCGGGCAATATCAAAATTGAAAAACAAGTTCCAAAACGGCGTTGAATATACCACCGGGGAGAGTAATCAAAGCTTATTGAACACTATACAACATCATTTACAACTTTCTCTTTTCTTTCTTTTCTTCTTTTTCTCATGTTTTCTTTTGTTTTCTTTTCCTTTTTGCTTTCTCTTTCTCTTCACTTTTTCACTACTTTCTTCTTTACTTTTCAAACTCTCATATGCCTAAATTGCAACCGACATCATAACAACAACATTCAATCCCAAGTAACATTCCAAACAAAGGTATGGAAAGTGTATGTATGGGCTAAAACTCCAATTTAGAGTTGGTTATGGGATTTAGGTTATGAAACGAAAGGCTATATTTAGGCTCAAAGGGGTTAACGAGGGTAAACATATAAGATGAGGTCAAGACTAATATGGGTGATATAACAAAGAGGGCCTATGATCATTTTACAAAGTTTACGAAATTCTCGAGTCAAAACAATATATGAAAATCATGCTCAAGTAACACATTTCAAGTATGAACTCAATTAATGAACGGTCAAATGAAAGAATAGAGAGATTATCGAAGAATTCAACGTTTTCAATGAGAAAAGAATAGTGTATACACTCACAAACAATGAAAGGTACAGAGCTTACTCGGTGTAAGTATATACAATGCAACAAAAGATTATCGAGTTATAAAAATCTTAAACCAAATCAATCGGACAATAAAAGTGCATGTGCTCATGGGATTAAAGTTTAATTCATGAAGTTATTCATAATATCAATAAGTGAGACTAAAGTCTAAAAACTTCTAAAATAGAGAACATGCATCGTTGGGTTGTCTATTGGATCGGGCAACTATTAAAATTTATCATCGAAAATAAAGGCAAAATGCCCAAAAAAGGAGAAAAAAGAAAGAAAATATTTTTGAAATTTTTGAATTTTTCTAAGAAAAGCATACTAAGTAAGTAACATGTGAGAAAAAATATGGACTAAATAATGAAATCGATAGAATATCCTACACCCCCTAATTTAAAACTTGACATTGTCCTCAATGTAAATTATTAACCAAGTCAAAGAGAGAAAAAGAGCGATATTACCCAAAATTGGAGCGATTCCCATAAAAACAAGTCCAAAGAATCTACAACACAATTTAGTACCGAGCATAGCAAAAACAAATAATGAAAATTTAACTAATTACACAAAACTAAATTAAAAAGGAAGGAAAAAAATAAAGAAAGAAAGGATAAAAAGCTAACTATATACAACCTACTATTTAGGCTTCACACTAACTGTACACTAGAAGTCTAAATAGCTGAGGGTCCACCATAAGAACGATTTGACTTTGGAGGATAACCGGTGTACCCTCACATATAAGCATGCCCTTCGAAAAATATGGATTCCGTTTGAACAACGGAAGGCATGTGTAAGGCGAAAGAAATGAACCATCGTCAATAAAAAATTTTGGAGGGACAATGGGGGATTTGGATTGACGTGTGACAAAAACATGTGGGGAACGAAAGAGGCCGAATAACCTCCCAATGATTTTGAAATTGGAATGGGAGGTGACACACACGAAGGCACGAATGAGATCATGGAAGGCAACTCGAGAAAGTAATCCTCATCGGCGAAAAGGTTTAAAACATTAAAGTTTGAAACCGAATCATTGGCTACTTGTGACGGTGTGATAATAGAGGATGAAAATAGGGATAAAAGAAATTCAAACTCATGAGATGAATCGTCATCGCATGAAGATTGAGTTTCGAATGAAAAAATATCATTTTCAATGAAATGTTATTCTTTGGGGGCCAAAGAAGAAATCATTTCATTACAAATAGATATTACGTCATTATCATCCTCACTTTCAATATCTATTACGCAATGGACAAAGTCTATAATGGTTTGTTCCAAAGTAGGCAAAATTACCTCATTTGGTTCAAAACATTCTTCGACTTCGAAAGTCTCGGAAGCAGAATCGTCGTCGGACTCAAATAATAAATCCAACTCATGTTCCCATGAACGATTTTCTTCCCGATAACAATTTTCAATTTTCTCATTCTCATATATACGCAAACCCTCACCGAATGTCATGGGTCGAGGTGCGGATGCATGAAAATGGGAACTTTGAAAATTACCATCGAACTTAAATGAAGACTCATTGTTATAGGAATTTTGAAAACTATTCGAATTCGTTTCAAAATTCCTATTATAAGGAGGTAAAGGCCTAAAATCATTATCATCATCATCAAAATTCCAATAACCTAAATTTTGAGTTTCGTTATACTCGCCCAAAGTCATATTTGAATTTGTTATACTTTGGGATTCTAAGTATTCACCGGAAGTCATAGGTTTGCGAGAATTTTGAGAATTATAATAATGATTACCGAAAGAATTGGAATAAGGCATGCTTACCCGCAAAAATGGCTCAAGTGGCGAATTCCACAAAGTAAGTGCGCGCGGGAAATATTCGAGCATTTCTAAGTGCTCAAATGTGGAAGTCCTGCAAAATATTAGAAAATAATACAAATAGAAAGAAAATACTATGAAATACTAAATCAAATAAAGTCTAAAACAAACAAGTCCCCGACAACGGCGCCATTTTGATAGCGCACGAGAAGTGTGCACAGTCGTTGTATTCTATCTCGCCGCGACTATACAAACAAACTTAAATTACGACTACACTTGTGAGGCAATCACAACGGTAAGTCGGGTATCGAAAATCCACAGGGACGAAATGCTAGAATTTATATGATTTAGTGGTGTGAAATAAAAGTGTAAAAGATAAATTACAAACTAAAAAGTAAAAATATGCATAAAAGGAAAAATGGTTAATCTAGGCAAGGGTATTGAAGCTAGACTAACAAAGCGAGTAAAACTATAGGTTGCGTCGAATATCCCTCACTCGAGTTAATTTGTATAAAATAGTTACATGGGTCGACGAGTTATTACGAGTGCATCTGGTTTCAACAGTTAATTAAATCAAGAGTTGTCACGCCCCTAAATCCTCATAAAATCCTAATAAGATTTTGGCGTCAACAAATATCCCGAAAATTACGCGCGAAAGGTCGTAAGGACGGGACATACATGATATGCCCCGTTAAATCTTCTAGGCGTAATAACTAGGACAACGCACCCGAAATAACCCCGTAAACACTATCACCAAGCAAAGCAATGCATTAACCCGAGTGAGTTTCATTCAAATACAACCTAATTTAAATTACCTAGAAAGCATGTTAAAAACGCGATAAATAAAGCGATAAAGAAACGCGATAAATCTATACTAGAAAGCAATAAATGAAAGCATGTAAACCTAATTTAGAAAGCACGAAAATTAGACTACAAAGCAAGAAATAAGGAAATACAACTATATTAATGGATATGGAAGATGGTAGCACAATCTTACAAGCCCAAATGGGTGTCAATCCAAGAAGAAAAGAAGAAATGAGCTCTCAAACCTCCAAAACCCTAACCTATCCTACCTAAAATTGTTTATATCTGATATTTACAACAAAAATTCTGTATATACTAAGTTGGAATTAAATTAGAAAAGAAAAGAGAAAAGAAAAGAAAAGGCAAAATATCTCCTGGAAACAGGGGATCGATCGATCGACCCCCTTGGTCGATCGATCGATCATGAATAAAATATCCACTGTCGATAAGGATCGATCGATCGATCCTTTTGATCAATCGATCGATCAAGCAGGGCAGAATCAAGCAGCCTACTGCATTCCTCTTTTCTTCCTCTTCTCATTCTCGTTTGGTTTCATTGTTTTTCCTTTTGCTGAAATCGCCATAACTTCTTCATACGGACTCGGAATCGCGCACCATTCATAGCCACGTGAAGCTAGCGAGGAGGGCTACAACTTTCGTGAAATGTCGAGCCAGGTGCCCAAGCTGTGAAATGACTAAAATTCCCTTGAACGTGCGATTGCGTACGGAAATCGAGCGGAATGCGTCCGAACTTCATACTTAGCATCCAATTACCTATAAAATCTCAATTAACCCCTGCAAAACATGTTAACATAGAAATCCGAGGTTGTCTGGTTAATGAGCATAAATATAGGGAATAAGATACCCGAGTGGGCCAAAATGTGTAGGTTCGAAGGATGGAATATGCAATATTTGCATAGCATCACTATGTTTTCATCTAAACATGCCTTGGAAGAAAAAAAATCTTGCGCTATTTTTTGAAATATTTCAAGTACCATATTATTTAATGAGGATTTATCTCGATATAATATGATAATCTTAACTAAATTAAGTCAGGGCGCGACAACAATAATTATGTCTAAGGCATAATGTGATGCCCTACCACAGATCTCACCCAACAACTCGTCATTGTAGTCATACTTCATGGATTGGAGTGATTTCTCAAACTTCGTTTGTATTTGAGTGACTTCGTGGGCAAGCAATGTGTTCATACCCTTCCACACCATCATAAATGAACCGGTGCTATTTGTTAACAATTTTTTCAGTTGGCCATGGGCTCCCTCCACTCTGTTAGCTGTGCGGTTGCCACGGTGGGCTACCTGATTAGTCCATGCATGCGCGAACTGAAAACGCAAAGGATTCCAGTTGTTTTATATGTACCCAATCATGTTGGGGTGGTTTTATCAGTTTTAACGAAAAGCCACCCATGCATTCTCAAATTCGATCGGATTCCCGGACTCCAGAATCCCAATCCAACCCTGCATAAATACCTTCTTATCCTAGTCTTTGATGTCATGTTTTAAACATAATCCTTAAATGTTTTTTTGAACATGGACAACAACTTGCGGCAACTTGCGTTTAGACAAGATTGTTGTTTGTCATAGATAACAAGTTATGTCAAAGCTTCTGGTTCGTATAGTGACTGCAAATGTCGCAATGCCCAGCTAAAATTCTCCCCTTTTTCATCTTTAGAAAAGAAAATGCAATGCAAAACGATTGCCTGATCGACGTGACTCCAATCATATCAAATAATGGCATATTATACGGATTGGTCTTGTAAGTGCAATCAATCACCAGTACACTCGGGAAGCATTCACTAGCAAGTAAAAGGTGGGATGTGCGAAAAATAAATCCTTCACGACATCAGTTTGTGCATTCCTTCTATGCTAGTGAACATAACTCTTCTACGTGAACAAATGCATCAACTATTGTATGGTGGTACGCCCTTGCATCTCAATGTTCTTTATTTTTCTTTAGCGTTATAAATTATTCTAATGGATGAATAATTGTATTCCGATCTCTGTTTTAATGTGTGGAGTACTTCCTTCGGGCCCACACCATTCTTGATCATCTTAATATCAATGTTCCACTCTTCTCATGAAAGTCGACAGACATAAGGGCATCCAACAAGTGTTTTAAACACCTCGTGGTTTTGTAGCCCACAAATAACTTCCACCCCCCAACGACCATCATCGTGCGAAACACCTTCCAATCGAAAGGGGTAATCACACTTTCAAGTTCCAAAACACTGCTTCCTCTTCTTGTCCATCCCCTCGTATTTTATGTTTTTATAAAGCACAATTCGTTCACAACCAAGTACGACCCTTCACTTTATGACTAAACTGGCATTGTCGAATTTTAGAATGATCATGACCGCATGAAGCTTGCGACCTACTTGTTGACACTAATCAATCATCTTATCGCGATCATTAAAAATCTGCACAAGACGAACATTGTTAGTTAAAAGGACAGTTTATATGGAAATTTCAAGTATAAATGAAAATTCATGTTGAGTATAATATAAATAAACTAAACAAGATTCGATTGTATGATCTTTCATAATTGCATTAACATCCAATCCTTCTTTTACTGCCGCATCCTGCCAATGCATACAATCAAATTATGTCATACATTAAAAATCTCAAATTGTTGAAAATAGACTAAGTGATATGGTTTTTTACCATAGATAAGGTGAAATATGGAAACAAATAGCGCAAATATTTGGGCGAGGTTGATGTCATTGCTTATTCATACTTATTCGGTTCATGCATATTTTGTTCCTCGGTGGAAGCACGTTGAGTAGATACACTCGATACAATAACATTGTCTATATCTTACCAAAATATATCATCAAGTACCGAGTCATCTAATTGAAATGATAATACAATAATCAGTACAATAAGAATTGAGAATATAATAACAAAAATCAATAAAAACACATATGCCATTTAATAATTGAACTTTTAATTTCAATATGGAACCCATGGCTACTTACAACCACTAGAGGGATACACACGATCTAACATGACCGTGAAAAGTAACACTACTTCCTCTTACAACCGTGGTAGCCTCACCACGGTTATATGTAACTGTAGGGTATGATCTGACGGCCTCTTCCAATCGTGCTTCAATTATTGATAAATAGTGACACATGGTGAAATGAAACCGTGGTTTAAGAAGATACAGTTACTTATGACCGAAAGTATCCACCACTTACGGTGCCGGGTTGCCGTAAATGCATTCAATCCATTTTTTTAATCTTTTCATCATTTTAAGTGTTATTTTACAGATTATATAATATGTAGAGGTGTTTTAATACCTCAAAATCATCAAGAGAACATTGGATGTTCTGAGTTTGGAAAGCTTCAAGACCAACTTTCTTTTCCTCACCCATTGTAATGTAGCTCCTTTAACCGTGATTTCGATATACAAACAATACAACAAGCACCATAGCAACACAACAAATCCATGAAAATGGAGATTTGGGGACAAATTTATGACACCCCGACTAATTAAATACCGGGTAGCTACTCCTTTATTAAATTAATACAAAATGCCAAGTTGGTTCAGTTCATAGCATCACTATCGAAAACATTTTAAACATTACTAGCCACCTAATATTTAAAAAGTGAGTTGTCAATTTTAATTAAATCCGATTTAACATGCAATAAGTAGATTATAAAATGCTAACATAACCACCACAACATAGTCACAAAAGAATAACCATAAAATAATAATGAATCTGGAGGAATAATCCTCACAACCATCCGAGTACTGAAATAAACAAATATCAAGTCCGCATCACTAAATTAGTTACAACCCAAAATCTGAAATAACTGAATAAATAAAGTATTTCTAAAAGGAAATAGGGCGACATGCCCAACAGATGAGAGAATTTGATAATATAGAGTCATGATCGAAAATGGAGGCGTCTACTGTCAAGGTCTTGTAACTTCCACAGCAGCTACAGTACGTCATATGAATGGAAATCCTATGCTTGGTGTCCTTGTGCCTGGTCACCTAAAAGGTTTTTACAAGAAAATATATTTGGAAGCAAACGGGTCAGAGCCCGATTGTGAAAACAGTTTAAAATATAGAAAGTGTTTAATATCATTAAACAGTGAATATAAAGTACATGATAGTGTGTGCACTCACATGAGTTCCTCACCTCTCAACTAATTGTGCACTCCTATCGTACCCGTACCCATTCTAGTTATTCCCATACTTAACTAATCTAATATAAAATCTAACATTACTATACGATTCACGTTTTAATTCCGGCATTTTCATTTAAACAGAGTGTCTTACATTTCTTCTCGGTATCCCATATTAGTAATACTACTTACTAGAGGATTTCCATTTTTATCTTTACGAAAACGTTGCGATTATTTATACTCACATTTATACATGACAGTGCATTTCAATTTACAGTATATTATTCTCATCATAAATATATAATACTAGCACCCCGAGACTTAGCTGCGGTGCACACATACTCTGCTATCCAATCCCGGTACATCACATACATAAGGACCATGCATTCCGAATCTCTCAGGAATCGTTCTCAAATGACAACACTCACACATAATGGAGGCGAAGATAGATCACATTACATGGGTCACGCGCATACCTATGCTCCCATGATTAGCAGACTTATTAACTTCTCAATAAGTCCTTCTCTGACCTATGTCCTCGAGGTACCAATCTAAATCCCCCCGTAGGCACACAAAGATTAGATGGCCTTGATCGGATGCCGACCTCCCATGATAGCAAGTACGGTAGGTATGTTATACACAGATGACTACATATACTAAGCATTCGCACATCTTAGATATCTCAATATATTAATAGAGGTATACTTCTCGTTCTTGTATCATCATTTAATGTCACACGCTTATAAGTCCCCGATTTATATACATTAAAGTTATCAACTCTTCTCACGTCGTAATTAGGTACTCGTTTCCTATTTCATGAAGGTCATTCGATTTACTACAAGATTCTAAGTTTTACTCCTCAATGTACCCCAATCTCCCAAATATACCTACTAGTCAATAAGGGAAGGTTATTACTCCATTAGATAAGTCTACGGGACATTTGAAATAAAAATCAGGCCTAAAAGGCCATTCAGTCAACTCGTTAGAACGAGTGTCGTTCGAACGAAAGTCTTTGAATGAACTACCAACTCGTTAGAAGTCATACTGTCATCTCGTTAGAAGCTCGTTCGAACGACCTGGGCAGGTCTTCTAACGAGATGGCAGACTACGCCCAGAAATCCCAAAATCCATTTTTCTTCTTTCTACTCTTCTCTAAATCCACCCTAAGACTATCCAAATACGATTTTTAATGTTTGTAAACTATTTTTAGTCACCCTAGACGATTCCTTAACATGCTTTTGGGTCAAATCTTACAAATTAACATGCCAAAATCATAAATCCTCAATTCTTATTCCAAACCCTATGAACTTGAACCCATAATTTAATTTCATAAAAAGACTCCTTATAAATCCGATTTCAGGTCATCAAAAGTTATGTTTTGTATATTGAATTCTTCCATAATCATTCTACATGCAAATTCCTACCCAAAACCACAAATTTCACAATAATTCCATTGGGTATTATTCATCAAAATTTCCAAGACATAAACAGTTTTCTACACTACACATGGAGGAAATATTCAATGCAGATAACGACATCAAAACACTTGCCTTAGATTCGTTCTTCAGATGTGTTGTTGATTGTTCAAGGTTGAGTTTCTCCTCTTTTCCGGTCACAAATCTTTTCCAAAACTGATGGTGTTTTGGCTTGGGAACCCTTTACCCTCTTTCTAACTTTCTCAAAAACTACCGTAGCCCACTCTCTCCCTTTTTGGCTGATAATGGCCTTAGTGGTTCTTTTAAAATCTCTAAATTAACACTTAAATTCGTGGGTCTAAATTCCTTAATTTTTAAAATTACCAAAATACCCTTCTAGGTTGCCGGTTTGGCCTAAAAGTGCCCCGGGACCCAAACTAAACCCCCAACTAGTGTTTTCTGACTATTTCGACCCTTCGGGACACGTTGGCGCACTCAAAATGACCATTCGATTGATAAAAACATAATTTACTTTTTAATTTAACTAATTTCGTTCCTGACGCGACTGACACGCGCGTCCCAACTTAAGTTTCCAAATTGTCGTGTTTCAGCCTCGCGACAACTTTAATATTTTCAATACTCAATTTTCAATACTCATGAAATTTTCAATTTTAACATCATAATCAAATACTAACTCACATCTCGCTAGTATTTATATCAGAAATTAATTCCCAATTAATTCTCATTTAATTTCATTAATCTCTTAAATAATAATCAATAAAATTATGGGGTATTACATACTTCCCCCCTAATAACATAATTTCATCCTGAAATTCGGAACTAAAGAATACCTGGTAAAAATAGCTCTGGATAACGCTCGCGCATCTTATCCTCGCGCTCCCATGTGGACTCCTCGGCATTATGATGCCGCCACTAAACACGTACTAATGGTACTATCTTTGACCTCAGTTTCCGCTCGCTTTGGTCCAAAATAGCAATCGGCCCCTCCTCGTAAGAACTATCGGGCTGAAGATCGATGTCCTCTAAAGCAATGTGAGTATAGGCCAAATCGTCCCTAAGATATTTCCTTAGAGAGGAAATATGGAACACATCATGAATCCTATGTAAGTGCTCCGGTAACCCAAGTCTATACGCAAATGGCCCAATACGCTCGATGATAGGAAATGGCCCCACATACCTTGGTGCCAGTTTCCTCTTCTTTCCAAAATGCATAATCCCCTTCATAGGAGAAACTCTGAGTAACACGTGGTCCCCCACTTTGAATTCTCTGAAGAACCTCTTGGCATCAACATAGCTCTTCTACCGGTCCTGAGCTACCCGAATGCGACTCCATATCATCTCTATCCTTGACGAAGTATCCTGAATCACTTCCGGTCGAAGGAGTTTGTTATCCCCCACCTCTAACCAACATGCTGGGGAACGACAAGGTCTACCATAAAACTCCTCAAATGGAGCCATGCCAATGATGAACTGGTAGGAGTTATTATAAGCAAACTCCACCAGTGGAAGGTGCTGCTCCCAACCACCTCCAAAGTCTAGGATGCACATACGCAACATGTCCTCCAACATTTGATTTGTTCGCTCTGTTTGCCCATCAGTCTGCGGGTGATAAGCCGTACTCAACCGCAACTCCGTACCCATGGCCTCCTGGAAACTCTCCCAAAATCATGAAATAAATATCTTGTCTCGGCCAGACACAATATTTAGAGGCACCCCGTGAAGTCTCACTATCTCCGCAATGAAAATCTGGGCCTACTGTCCCGTAGTGTAGTCTGTCCTTACGGGTAGAAAATGAGCAATTTTGGTTAACCTATCCACAATTACCCATATGGAGTCGTGACCCCTCTGTGATGTAGGCAACCCCATGATAAAGTCCATGGATATGCTCTCCCATACCCACATCGGAACCTCTAATGGCTGTAGAAGTCCTGCCGGTTTTTGATGGTCCACTTTTACTAGCTGACAAGTGGCACATTTAGAAACGAACACGGAGATATCTCTCTTCATCCCGCTCCACCAGTACTGTCGTCTCATGTCTTGGTACATCTTATCCCCACCAGGGTATACCGCGAACCTTGAGCCGTGCGACTCTGCCATTGCCTCGTGTCGCAAGTCTTCCCCTTTCGGAACAACCAGTCTTCCATTGAAGCATAATCCCCCGTCTGAACTAACGGTATAGGACTCAGCTCCCTCTGCTAGTAATCGAACTATCTTTTCCTGACAGAACGAGTCATTTTCTTGGGCCTTTATCACTCTCATAACAATCTGCGGTGTAACAGTCATCACATATATGAACGATCGGGCCACTGCATCCTGGTGTCCCAACTCCTTCCACTTAGCTTTCCACACACCGGCCACCTCATCTACTGGCCTACGACTCAACGCGTCTACTACCACGTTAGCCTTCTCTGGGTGATACTGGATATCGAACTGATAATCCTTCACAAACTCAAGCCATCGACGTTGAGGCATATTCAGCTCCTTCTGTGTGAAGAGGTATTGTAGAGACTTGTGGTCTGTGAACAACCGAAATTTCTCTCCCAGAAGATAGTGTCTCCAAATCCGAAGAGCGAATACGACTGCCGCTAACTCCAAGTCGTGTGTGGGGTAATTCCTCTCGTGAGGCATAAGCTTACGGAAAGCATAAGCTATGGCCTGACTCTCCTGTTGCAGCACACCTCCAAGTCCTTGTAAGAATGCATCGGTGTAGACTAAATACTCAACTCCCGGTCTGGGCAATGCTAACACAGGCGCTGAGGTCAACTTGTCCTTCAACTCATCAAATGCCAACTGACAGGCATCGCTCCAGATGAATGGCATACCTTTGCGAGTCAGATGTGTCAAAGGACCCGCTATCTTTGAGAAACCCCGAATAAACCTCCTGTAGTATCCTGCTAGGCCCAAGAAAGTACGAATCTCAGTCGGTGTCGTGGGCTGTCCCCACTCCCTCACCACGGATACCTTCCCTGGTTCAACAAATATCCCCCGGTTTGAAATGATATGCCCCCAAAACTGAACCTCCTTCAGCCAAAATCCATATTTCTCATACTTTACATAAAGCTCGTTCTGACGTAGCGTCTGTAAAACCTGCCTCAAATGCTCAGCGTGCTCCTCTTCTGTCTGGGAGTAAACCAGGATGTCATCAATAAATACGATGACGAACTGGTCTAGGAACTCTCTGAACACCCTATTCATCAAGTCCATAAACACGGCTGGAGTGTTGGTCAAGCCAAAAGGCATAACCCGAAACTCATAGGAACCATATCTCGTCAAGAAAGCAGTCTTCGAGACGTCCTGTTCCCTGATACACAACTGATGGTATCTCGATCGCAAGTCAATCTTTGAAAAGAAGGAAGCTCCTCTCAGTTGGTCGAATAAGTCATTGATTCGGGGCAACGGATACTTATTCCGTATTGTGACCTTATTCAACTCCCGGTAATCTACACACAACCTCAATGATCCATTCCTCTTCTTTACGAATAATACAGGGGCACCCCATGGCGAAGTACTCCTTTGGATAAACCCCTGACCCAATAACTGCTCTATCGGATCCCTTAGCTCTCTCATCTCTGCTGGAGCCATACGGTAAGGTGCGCGTGTAATTGGCCGAGTGCCCGGCGTCAAATCGATCACAAAATCTATCTCTCTACTCGGAGGTAATCTAGATATATCCTGAAATACATCAGCAAACTCCCTAACAACTGGAATCGAATCGAGTGGTAATGCCACTTCCTTAGAGGTCTCCTCCTCTATATAGTACAAATGAGTGGACGATCCTCCCTCAGGGAGAGGCATCGCCACTAAAAACATCTCCTGCTCGGGAATGGCAAATATAATACTCCTACTGAAACAATCAATTATGGCTCGATACGTAACTAGCCAATCCATACCGATAATCGCATCGTACTCAGTCATCTCTAATACTAACATATGAGCGGGTAAAGTAAATATCCCAATTTCTATACCCACACCTCTACAAATAAGGGAAATCACAGAACACCTACTCAACGGTGAATCTACACAAGTAATCGTGCTCTCTGCAGTGTCTATCAACCCAATAGTGCATGCAAATCTCGTGGCAATGAAACAGTGTGTGGCCCCCGTATCAAATAAAATACGCCCCATAGTCCCCTGAATAGAGAACATACCCTCAATAGTAAATGGATCCTGTGGGACTACGGTATGTTGGAGCTGATACACTCTCCCATACTGAAGCTGTCCCTGCTGGACTGGGACCGTTGGGATGGGTGGTAATACTGCCATCTGTGGTGGTGTTGGGAGGGCGGCGGGAAACATAGGCCTATGTGGCTCGTGTCGAGCACCCTGCTGCCGCTGCGGTGGGGCCCTGCCCCTATCAGGACAATCCTGGCGTTTGTGACCAATCTTTCCACAAATGAAGCACTTCCCCGAGAAGTTTCCCCCTCGTTGTCCCTGCTGGCCACGACCCTGATAGTCGTTACCATTCCTACCTTGACCATACTGGCCCTACTGAAACTGTTGCGGTTGACCATTCTGGCCCTGCTGGCCCTGATTGCCATTCTGATCCTGATGGCCATGCCTGAAACCTCCCTGACCATTCCTGAAACTCCCAGATCTGAATCTCTTAGGATCCCCCTGTTGGGAACCCTGATCACCCTGCCTGTGCTGACCCTGAGAAGATTGTGCCCCGCTGGCACCATTTCCTCCTGTCCTGCCCTGATGGCTGGACTCTCCTGATCTCTTACTCTCAGACATGTGAAAGTGGTGGTCCTGACAGTAAAGCAGTGCTGCGTTAACCACATCAGAATAAGTGGCCAATGAAAGATTTCCCAACAAGTGCTGTCGGATCCTCCAAGTCAATCCGTCCATAAACTTCTGAATTTTCTTCTCCTCTGTCAGAATCTCATCGGGAACAATGTTCAAGAGATTAGTGAATTCATCCACGGTCTTCTCCTCCTGCTTGAGGTTCATCAACGTCCTCCTCATTTCAGTGTGAACTGCTGATGGAAAATATTTGCGGTCGAACCGCACCCAGAACTTCTGAATAGAAAGGGCGTCTCTCTCCTTCGCGGTGGTAATGGACTCCCACCATTGCAACGCTGATCCTACTAGCTTGAAAGTAGCCAGTATCTACTTCTGAACATCCGTGCACTCGTACATCCTTAAGTGCCTTTGATTGTCCTTCCTCCACTGACTGGACACCACAACGTCGGAGCTACCTGCAAACTCCGGAGGGTGTGCTTTCTAAAAATCATCACGAACGGGTTCCCAAGCAGACGGGAATGCATGAGACTGAACTGGCGTGGCTACCAGCGCCTGAGGTGGTGTCTGCTGCACAACTGCGAGGGCGGCATTTACCGCTTGGGCTATAATAGCTGCAACCTCTGCGGCATTCATGGTGCCCTGAACTGGTGCAGGCTGTGGCTCGGGCTGAGCATCCCTAGGAACTCGCTGTGCACATTGTGGAGGCATCTGAAATGAGAGTAAAGTCTTATAAGTTCGCAGTTATTATCTCAAAATAGCTGAAGGGCGAAACATACATAAAAGAATACAACAGTCCTAAAATATAGGGCTCTACATCAAAGAAAGCTCAGTGGAAACATAATAAGCCGTACAGATCCTAAGGACACTAGAACCTAATGCTCTGATACCACCTGTAACACCCCGACTAATTAAATACCGGGTAGCTACTCCTTTATTAAATTAATACAAAATGCCAAGTTGGTTCAGTTCATAGCATCACTGTCGAAAAAATTTTAAACATTACTAGCCACCTAATATTTAATAATTGAGTTGTCAATTTTAATTAAATCCGATTAACATGCAATAAGTAGATTATGAAATGCTAACATAACCACCACAACATAGTCACAATAGAATAACCATAAAATACTAATGAACCTGGAGGAATAATCCTCACAACCATTCGAGTATTGAAATAAACAAATATCAAGTCCGCATCACTAAATTAATTACAACCCAAAATCTGAAATAACTGAATAGATAAAGTATCTCTAAAAGGAAATAGGGCGACATGCCCAACAGATGAGATAATTTGATAATATAGAGTCAAGATCGAAAATGGAGGCGTCTACTATCAAGGTCCTGTAACTTCCACAGCAACTACAGTACCTGAATGGAACTCCTATGCTTGGTGTCCTTGTGGCTGGCCACCTAAAAGGTTTTTACAAGAAAATATATTTGGAAGCAAACGGGTCAGAGCCCGATTGTGAAAACAGTTTAAAATATAGCAAGTGTTTAATATCATTAAACAGTGAATATAAAGTACATGATAGTGTGTGTACTCACATGAGTTCTTCACCTCTCAACTAATTGTGCACTCCTATCGTACCCATACCCATTCTAATTATTCCCATACTTAACTAATCTAATATAAAATCTAACATTACTATACGATTCACGTTTTAATTCCGGCATCTTCATTTAAACAGAGTGTCTTACATTTCTTCTCGGTTTCTAATATTAGCAATACTACTTACTAGAGGATTTCTATTTTTATCTTTATGAAAACGTTGATATTATTTATACTCACATTTATACATGACAGTGCATTTCAATTTACAGTATATTATTCCCATCATAAATATACAATACTAGCACCCCGAGACTAAGCTGCGGTGCACACATACTCTGCTATCCAATCCCGGTACATCACGTAGATAAGGACCACGCATTCCGAATCTCTCAGGAATTGTTCTCAAATGACAATAATCACACATAATGGAGGCGAACATAGTTCACATCACATGGGTCACGCACATACCTACGCTCCCATGATCAGCAGACTTATTAACTTCTCAATAAGTCCTTCTCTGACCTATGTTCTCGAGGTACCAATCTAAATCCCCCCGTAGGCACACAAAGATTAGATGGCCCTGATCGAACGCCGATCTCCCATGATAGCAAGTACGGTAGGTATGTTATACACAGATAACTACATATACTAAGCAATCACACATCTTAGATATATCAATATATTAATAGAGGTATACTTCTCGTTCTTGTATCATCATTTAATGTCATACGCTTATAAGTCCCCGATTTATATACATTAAAGTTATCAACTCTTCTCACGTCGTAATTAGGTACTCGTTTCCTATTTCATAAAGGTCATTCGATTTACTACAAGATTCTAAGTTTTACTCCTCAACGTACCCCAATCTCCCAAATATACCTACTAGTCAATAAGGGAAGGTTATTACTCCATTAGATAAGTCTACGGGACATTTGAAATAAAAATCAGGCCTAAAAGGCCATTCTGTCAACTCGTTAGAAGTCTCGTTCGAACGAGGTCGTTCGAACGAGTGTCGTTCGAACGAAAGTCTTCGAACGAACTACCAACTCGTTAGAAGGCATACTGTCATCTCGTTAGAAGCTCGTTCGAACGAGGTCGTTCGAACGACTTGGGCAGGTCTTCTAACGAGATGGCAGACTACGCCCAGAAATCCCAAAATCCGTTTTTCTTCTTTCTACTTTTCTCTAAATCCACCCTAAGACTATCCAAATACGTTTTTTAATGTTTGTAAACTATTTTTAGTCACCCTAGACCATTCCTTAACATGCTTTTGGGTCAAATCTTACAAATTAACATGCCAAAATCATAAATCCCCAATTCTTATTCCAAACCCTATGAACTTGAACCCATAATAAAAAGACTCCTTATAAATCCGATTTCAGGTCATCAAAAGTTATGTTTTGTATATTGAATTCTTCCATAATCATTCTACATGCAAATTCCTACCCAAAACCACAAATTTCACAATAATTCTATTGGGTATTATTCATCAAAATTTCCAAGACATAAACAGTTTTCTACACTACACATGGAGGAAATATTCAATGCAAATAACGACATCAAAACACTTGCATTATATTCATTCTTCAGATGTGTTGTTGATTGTTCAAGGTTGATTTTCTCCTCTTTTCCGGTCACAAATCCTTTCCAAAACTGATGGTGTGGAGATGGTTTGGCTTGGGAACCCTTTACCCTCTTTCTAACTTTCTCAAAAACTACCGTAGCCCACTCTCTCCCTTTTTGGCTGATAATGGCCTTAGTGGTTCTTTTAAAATCTCTAAATTAACACTTAAATTCGTGGGTCTAAATTTCCTAATTTTTAAAATTATCAAAATACCCTTCTAGGTTGCCGGTTTGGCCTAAAAGTGCTCCGGGACCCAAACTAAACCCCCGGCAAGTGTTTTCTGACTATTTCGACCCTTCGGGACACGTTGACGCACTCAAAATGATCATTCAGTTGATAAAAATATAATTCACTTTTTAATTTAACTAATTTCGTTCCTGACGCGACTGACACGCGCGTCCCAACTTAAGTTTCCAAATTGTCGTGTTTCAGCCTCGCGACAACTTTAATATTTTCAATACCCATGAAATTTTCAATTTTAACATCATAATCAAATACTAACTCACATCTCGCTAGTATTTATATCCGGATTAATTCTCAATTAATTCTTATTTAATTTAAATATTCCCTTAAATAATAATAAATAAAATTACGGGGTATTCCAAAATTAAAAAGATGATTTGAGCTAGGTTAAGTTGTAGGTTGGTATGTTTCAGTGGGAGTGGAAGAGTTTTCATTTTTTGTTTATTATGGTATTTTAGATTATGTGGTGTTAGTTTATGTGATATTTTTTGTTTAATTTGGGGTATGTTAGACATTTTAAAAGAAAAAAAAGGTACAACACTTTTGGGTGTGATTAGTAAAGTTTGTATTTAATTTTTATGTGGTATTTTGGAGTAATATTTTTTGTGAATATATCAAGATCCGTAAAAAAATGATTAGAAGATGTTGTCCCCTTACACACGACCAAATTATTTTCTTTAACCCAAATCTTCAGAACTCCCAAAACTTCTGCAAAACCTTATAGCCGACCCAATATATAACCTCAGCTACAATTTCTTTATGATTGTTGCTACCCTTACCGAAACCAAATAATGGACCCCATGTCGAATACATTTTTTCCTACAAACAATTATCTTCAAACATTTCTCTTACTAATATCATACTAATATTAAATTGCAATTTCAACAACACAAAAAAATGCACATTTAAGCCACTAAATAAAATGCAAATTTTAGCCACTAAAAAAGGGAACACGAGCACAACTCAATTAAAACAAGATCCTACAAGAAATTTATTTTTATTATCTAATCCGAACCCGACCCAATTAAATGCGACAAAAAATGATTTTTTTTACCAACTAGGGACATAACCTAATTAAAACACGACATGACACGACACAAATTTTTTAGGTAGTAAATTTTTTTGGGTAATATTTTCTTCGTTAAAATCAATTTTATGTCTTTTTTGAGGAAATATTTTTTTTTTTGTTAAAATAAATTTTATAAATATTAAAATTACATAGTAAAATAATGTTTTATAAAATTACATAGTAAAGCAGCTTTATTCAACACATGTTCAAAATTTTTGGTCGAAATACATTTTCTCGCTATTTTTAAAAAATTCACAAAATTCTGCTATCGCAAACCCTTATAAATATGGTATTTTCAGCGATTTTTTGTTGAATTTTTAAAAAATAGATAGAAATTTATTTTGACCTAATTTTCTTTGAGGTTGAGTAAAAAACGAAATTAAAGTGTCCATCAGCTACATCGGTCGAACAAGTACACATAAATAAAGTTAGAGTCCTTCTACGCCGACACATGATTTTTATGTGTCGATCGTGACATGCTGACATGGGAGGTCACGATTGGTTAGTGCCGCTGACACGGACCCACATCAATAAGACACTAACCAATCGCAACACACTATGTTGACATGTCGTGCCACGATTGGTTAGTGTCGTTGGCGCGGACCCACATCCATAAGACATTAACCAATCGCGACACGCCACGTTGGCGTGTCGCGGTCGACACATGAAAATCATGTGTCGACCTAGACTTTTTGATAAAGTCACTATAAAGCTAAAATCCAAAAAATATATATAATAAATAGCCTAAAATGATTGCATCATATTACTTTAAATAACCCTTTAATAAAATTAAAAATCTTAATATTAATAACTCTAATTATTTTTCAATGTAAAATAAATTTTAAAAAAATAAGAGAATATCCTTGAATTTTGTTTTGGCATTTTAAAAGCTGAGAGAGACATAATACATTGTTTTGGAAAAGAAATCAAGGGTCCGGATTGTTTTGGGTATTGAATCGGTAGCTTTGGTTCGGGGTGTATATCATTATTCCTTCTTTATCTCTCCCAAGCTCTAATCCCTAAACAGTGATGGTGTACCTCCGTAAATTGCTATGGTAAAAAATGAGGCAAATTCCATGTACCCCTTATTATATCCTCAAAAATTTCAGCGTCGTAAATAACTTCATTTTACCAAAACCCTCACGTGTAGCCTTGTCCCTACTCTTATAACTACCATCATATATTAAAAACTGTTTTTAATATTATAAAAAATTGTTCAGAGAATGTTTTATAAATTTTATTAAAAATCATATTATAAAAATACTGTAAATACTGTTTTAAACATTTTTAAAAATTATTTTGAATATATTAAAAAAACTGTTTTAAAAATAATTTTCAAAAAATATTATAAAAAATATGTTTTAAAATCTTTTACTTAAAAACTTGTTTTATCTTATTTAATTATTTAATAATTTAATATAAAAAATAATATTTGTTTTGATAATATTTATCATGACACGTGCCCAACGGACCTTAATGTATCCATAGAAAACAAGACTTGCTACTACAATCAAAAGGGAATGTGCTAATGATACAAAAATCAAGTGGGGCCGGCGCTGACTTAAGCCCAAGGAAAGAAGCAGCTGCCTTTCTTTGTTCCTCAATTTCAATGCCAGCTTGATTTCCTGTTTCTCCTAATAAACGTCCCTCAAAGCAAACTATCAATAATCAAAGAGTGATTTGAAGGAGATCCTTAAATTGTACATAAAATAAAAAGGAAGTGGCTATTGTCATTACGGGTGTTAAAAAAAATCGTCCGACTCGAAAATCGAATCAAATTGGTCCGAACCGAATCGAAACCGCCGATTTTTTTTAGCCCGGTTCGCCCTACGGTTTACGGATATAAAAAATCGACCATGTCGGTTCGGTTGTCGGTTTATACGTGGGAAAAACCGACTCAAATCGAACCGACCCGAAACCAATATATATATTAAAAAAAAACTAAATAACTTATATTTTTATATCCAAAAACCATTACCCACCTTTAAAAACCGACCCAAACCGAAAACCGCCCTTAAAAAAATCGGCCCAAACATGAAACCGTCGAAAACCGACCCGAAACCAAACCGAACCGAAACCGCCGTGAACCGAAACCGACGGGTTTTTTTATAGTCGGTTCGGTTTCGGTCTGACCTTTTCCAAAACCGAACCGATCGGTTCGGTTTGAATTAGGGTCCAAAATCGACCCGAACCGACCCGTGAACACCCCTAATTGTCATTCTCCAATCATCTCCCTTCATACCATTTGTATAATAAATGACAATTGTATCTTTATATTTATATAATCTAAATGTCCAAGTTTTTTACCTTCAACTAAAATAAATGTATTTGATAAAAATCAAAAATTTATATTTTAAAAAAAACTTTTCTTAACAAGATTCTATTTAAAAAAAAAAACTTTTTATAACCGTTTAAACAAAGCATTTCAATTGTTTTAGAAAAAAGGAAAATCTTATCTATTTTTTTTTTATTAAAAAGCTATTTATAAAATGTAAAATTTGTTTTCTTAAAATAATTTTTTTTTGTTTACATATTCTATTTTTTGTTAACACTGTTTTTTTTTACTATTTAAAAAAAAATCTTTTTACTATTTAAAAAAAATGGTCTGCACCAGCAGTACGTATATGTGGTCGGACTACCTGACGCGGCCATTTTTTTTTAAATAGTAAAAAAATTATTTTTAACATAGTACAAAAAAAACTGTTTTTAACCAAAAATAAAATTTGTAAAAAAAAAAAACACTTTTTTAAGAAAAAAATAGATAAGATTTTCTTTTTTTAAAACAATTGAAATGTTTTGTTTAAATAGTTATAAAAAGTTAAAAAATATATATATATATTTTAAATAGAATCTTATTAAGAACAATTTTTTTATATATAAAAAAGCTGTTTTTTATAGAAAATAAATTTTTTTTATTTTTATCAAATGCAATTGTTATAGTTAGAGGTAAAAAATATTAGACATTTAGATTATATAAGTCTAAGGAGACAATTGTTATTTGCTATGCAAATGGGAAGATGATTGGGGAGTGGGAATAGCCGCTCTCAATAAAAACTCGATGATGTATCACATATATATTAATTCATACTGTTTGTTCGGATCCATAAACACAAACATCAATCAATACATTATCGAATTTAAATTTTGTATATAATTTTGAACGCCTCCTTAGAATTATTCTTAATTAAACGTGTTGACCACTCTCCTCAGTTATTGAGCCGTCACTCATTTATACCCTTATATATGTATTCTAATTTAACCTAAGCCATATTGTTCCCAGATAAGAAAGTTGTCCACTTTTATATACCAAGTCAACCAATTATTTACTAAGGCCCAACATATTTAAATGGTAACTACCTCACTAACTCATAATCATTCGGCCCATGTCAATTCTTTACGAAAAGTTTATCATTACACTAACTTTACAAATTAACTAAACCGTTACACTAACAATTTAAATTTTTACAATTTAATTAATTCCCTCATCAATTACCAAACAACTCAATTAACAATAATAATTTAAATTCAAAATTAACTTTCAATTAAAGTGATTTAACTATCATCATTAAATTTAACAATTTACCCCTTAATATTATAAATTCACCACACTTTAAATTGTTTTAACTTACTCAAACAAAAGTCACTTATAGTTTCTAAATTTAGTCTGGGTACTTTTTAATTTATTAGTTAAGTAGACACAATTAACAAAATTTCCTCAAAATAGCGGGGTTTCACATTTTATATGAATGAACTCTTGAATGTATGTTGTTTGTTTTGAGTTATTGGCTTTGAATGTTGAATACTATTAATTTAACCATTTTTCCATAACAACACTTTACTACTTTTTATGTTAGTGCCATTAAGAAATAAAACGAGCGTAAAATTAAAATGAAATTTTCTTGAAAAAGTTCAACATTAAGCATTCAGAGAGGTATACGCATCTTAATGATAACGTTGAATTTATCTAATTTCGACATTAAGAGGTAAAAACAAACATTAAATAATACATTTTAATGTTGGATGAAACTCAATTCAGCACTAAGAGTTAAAATCAAACATCCCTGAGTAAACATGAGTAGTTGGTATAAAACTCTTTCATTTTTTAGTGGAAGGGTTTTTTAATGTACAAAATAATGGTGTCACAAATTACCACCCTAGTTCCTTACTTAAAAAAGAGAAAAATTAAAAACCAAAACCCAAACACTCGCATGTCCATTCCTACACTCACAAAGCCCTATGGTTCTCACTCTTGCATTTATTTTTTCATCTGAATCTAAAATCTTATGTTTGAATCAAGTCTGAAATCTGAATCTCACAAATGTATTTATTTTTATGTCTGAATAAATATATATAGACTGATTTAGACTTCAAATTCAAACTTCAAAGGTGTATTTAACTCTTAATCATTCAGAGGAAAAACTTGTTGTTAGCCTTTTAATGATTTAAAATCAAATATTATTTATATCTCTTAAGTACCAATGGTTTAGATTCACATTTAATAGGTAAAAACAAACAACACCCTCACGGTTTAGTTTTGTTTCAGAGGTAACTTCCTCAATTCAAAGACTAAATTTCGTTATTACTTACTACTTATGCTTTATGGCTCATTCCTTGTGTCCTTACATATTCGCGTATATACTAACATATTAATATATGTTCTGTTCTTTAATCCACTCACTAAGTGGAAGTGTTATACGTAAGCGTATATATGTATATTTTAATATTCCGTGGTCAATTTTGATTTGTTATATAAGTTATGTATGAGTGTTATATATATGATTCTTGTGTGATCAATTTTGATATGCATATTGTCTGGATTCAATAAATTATGTATGATTTTCATCCTGTAATGGCTGACTTTTATGAACATCTTGTACACTTAGATCTCTTGTTGGGTGGGAAATAATATTTATGTTACGTAATAAGATTTGAGATAATTGAGTTCTTAAATTAAGGGTATTTTTGTCGCTTATGAGGTATGTTGGTTGCAACAGGTGAGGAAGGGTTTTAAGGCTTGATGAAAAATTAGGGCTTTGATTTGGGGAAGAGGGTGAAATGAATGGGTATTTTTAAAGTTAAATAAAAGGGTATTTCAGTCAAAATATGATTTTTGCGTTAATTCTAATTATGAAATAATGATTTTTTTAACAAAGTTGTATCATTGCAGACAGATTAGGAAAGTGGGGGTTGAGTCAAATAAGACATTACGAATTTGAGTAAAAGAAATCCCTTTTAACAACTTACGCTACTGTAAAAAACTATGGGAGTTATGTCATAGAGATTATGAAAGTGGGAGTTAAGTGAGATAACGCATTATAAAATGAATGTTAAATAAAAAAACCCCTAAAATTGACAATGATAAAATTACTTGTAAGTGAATCTAGTTAAAATTATGATGTTTTATTATGTAAATTATTTCGTAAACAGAATTACCATTTTGTCATAATTTTCTTCAGAGCGGCCTGTGACATAGCCTTGCGTCGAATGGGGGGCTACTCGAGTTAATAAAATTAATGATGATAAAATTACTCCTACGTGCATCTAACTATAATGATGTTTTGTTATTTAAATTATTCCATAGAAATAAATTTTCATTTTCTTCTATGATCTTACAATGTATTCTGTAAATTTGTTGGAAAGTAAATAACATTCGACAAGTTTCACTGAAGGGATACAACTAAATTTCTTGGAATTGCACATTGTACTATGTGTGACTTTCTTACGAACAAAATAACAAGCACAAAGATACTAAAAACATGCCACACTACCATACACTGTGTACATGGATCGACAATGCACCTACATCTAGGGGAGGGAGTTATTCTTTTTAATCGAAGAGAGATGTGAAAAGACTGCATGTGACACCCCACCCATCTTAAATATAGGGTGATCGGTTCTCTACTAAAATAAAACAGGAATCACATTTGGTTCATTCTTAGTACCCCCGTCGAAAATATTTTAAGTTACTAACCACCTAAGTTAAGTAAGCTGGTACCAAATTTTATCTTTCATTAAAGCCGACAAGAAAACTTTAACTTCAACCAAAGCGGAAATAAAATTTAACTAAACCATTCACACCAATAAGGAAGTCTAGAACATCATATAATAAATTCAATCACCGAATAAAGTGTGGGTTACTCATAATCTAAAACAACAACTGAATGAAATAATGAATCAAAAGTAATTTTGTTTAAAAAAGCCAACACGCCCAATTGATAACTAACATAAATAACCTATTCTGGAATACAATAAGTGAAGCGGCTACTCAGCAACTTGCGAGCCTCTATATCAGCTACAACTTTGTGTCCTTGGAAAGAATAATCATGCCTGACGTTCTTGTGGTTGGATACCTAAAAGATTTTGGAAAATATTTTTGACACGGGTGAGAGACCTATACTTTTGAAAAATATTTGCAAGTAATTAAGATGCAGTAATTAAATATTCATGAACACTTTTCATATTTAAGCTGGTGTCGCACTCTCGTGAGATACTCCTCGCCTCTCAACTATTGTGCACACCTAGTTCTTACATCATAGCCCACCTAGTTGTGCTACCCACCTAACTAGCCCTGTTGCAAATCTTACTATCACGCTACTCTAACCAGAGTACTTTCTATCTTTGATTCGTAAGTTATTCTACTCGTTAGCTTAATTGTTTCTTTCAGCATTAATTATTTATAAAACATCCACACTAGTTCTACGTACATTACATTCCCACTTTATGTATTTAACCGGTATATAATTATCTACTCAATTATTTATGAATAGTATACTACAATAATCACACATATGTCACATATAATAACCATCACTCAGAGTAATAACTCATTGGATGATTTTCTCGAAAATGTTATCATATCCTAGGTATGCTCACACTAACTAGGTTACCATAAGTCGCCTAACTCACACCGAACTTGGTAAAAATATCGCATACTTAGTGGAGGCGATCATAGTCCTTCGAAAGTGAGATCGATTCATTCCCAAATCGTCTCACCTTGAAAACTAAATCACACAATAAAATACGCGTCGCTGTGACCTAGGGACTATACTCACTCTGTGTTCTCTAGCCAAGGGATTCACCCACATCGCGGAACCTCCCATGATAGCACTAGAGGGGTATGCTTCACATAAATATCATACACACCGATATTTATAAAATACATGCACACACACACACACACACACACACACACACAGACACACACACACACACACACATATATATATATCTATATAATAAAGTAGGAAACTTATGTATGTCATAAGTTTGATCGATGATGTCATCACTATGATTTTTTTGCACTTCCTCTTTTACCCCTTCAAATTTTGACCTCCCCCTCTTTTGACACACTCTAATTTATTTCCCCCTTCTTTTTAATATTCAAAAACAAGGGTAAAGTCGTACTCTTACACTCATTACCATTCTATCCTCTCATTTGCGCACCCCCTAGACTACTTCTCATTCCCTCATTCTCACTTTTGCTTTTGTACCCGTCTCTCCCTATCTCTCTCTCTCGGTGGTGACATGAGAAAACCCTCACTCACCCTTCCAACGCCGTCGCCCACGCCCCCTTGCCGCCGACCCTAGGTTGCCTTTTTCCCCACACGCTCACGCTCACCGGCGCTACCTGAGTGGCACCGGAAGAAAACGTGAATATGGTATCTCATACCTGAGCGGCGCTACCTAAGACATGTCAACACCTAGGTAACCTTTTTTATTTGTGTTTGGGGGTTGATTTGTGAATGTTTGTGCTTTGGTATCTCAGATTTTGTGAATATGGTATCTCATACCTGAAAACCATCTCTCTATTATTTTTTTCACCTTTTATTTTGTATTTGAGCATAAACATAAACAGGTATTATAGCAGGTAACATTTTTAGGGTTTGATTTAACGATTTTTTGCAGATCCATTGGGTAGACCTTTCTTCTCTTTATAAACCCTAATGTTTACATTTATAAATATTTTTTGCATATCCAATTTTGTCTGCGTGTGTGTTTAAGTAATTTGTGCATTTTGGTTTGTGGGGTACTAATTTGGCCACTCTAATTTGGTTTTGAATAATTCTCAGATATGTCTCAAATTCGATTTGTGTATATATTTATGTGGCATTGGAGGGGAATAGAAATGGTTTTGAATAATTCTCAAATATGTTCAGATCTGATTCAAGTATCATGTTTTGAAATATTAGTGATTCTTCGTCTCTATTTGGAACCATCTTAATTATGCTATGGCCCTGACTTGAACTGTCTTAATTATGTTATGCCCCTGCATATCTATTTGCATATCTATACTTTAACACACTACTATTTCTTTAAATTGATGTTCTTTTTTGCAGATTCGTGTACGTCGTTTATAGGCACTTGGTTATGTCATCCAAAGCTATTTTCAGATTTATGATTTAGGACTTTTCTTCTTTGTTTTTACTGATTTTTTATTTGTATTGTTTGTATGTTATTGTGTTGGCATCCTATGTTGTTGCGATAGAGTATAATAACCGTATGCGTACTATGTTCACAGTTAGATTATGAAAGCCCAATCTTTTCATTTCCAAGCGTGTTTTTAATGAGAATTAAAGACCGTTCTTTTCATAGCGGATATTTTATCTGAGTTTGTATTTTGTTGAATCCTTTCAGGAAAATGGAGTGTATGAGGTGTGTTAGTGATGCACGTGTGTTTGGAAATCGCATGCTGGTGTAATGTGTGTGCCCTCGGATGATTGGAATTGTTATTTGGGATTCTATTTTTTTTTATAAACTATGTGGATGCCAAGCCAATCGTCATTCTCTTTGAATGTTAAACTGGAGTCGGAGTTAAATCATTGGAAGCTTTGAATGGTCCTATTATTAAACAGTCTTCTCATTCGGTGAGTTTATTTCTATGAATTTATTACTCTATCTTCATAACTAATGTTAAATGGAAGAAGTGTATGTATGTTAGTGCGCCCTCTACTGTTTGCTACATGTGCAGTCGCCCAGGGAATTTATCCAGAGATTGCCCTATTGATCCCAATTCTAAATATATACTGATAAGAATCCTAATACCACATCATGCCTAAGCTTCCTCTCTTCAATGATGGACTCGGTTACGTTCTTCGCCACTTCCCTCTCTCTTTCAAGTACTGTGGCAGTGGACACGAGGTAACTAAAATGGATATGTGGTGTAATATATATGCTTCTTTTATTTTATTTTACAATTTTTAATGCTTCAGATGAAATGGATATGTGGTGACATGGTTTAACATTTTGGAGAAAAAATGATCGTGCCATTCTTATTGAAAAGTTTTATTGAATTTGAAGAAAAAACGGCCGTGCTATTCTTATTGAAAAGTTTTACGTTTAGACTCATTAGTGACAAATTTAGATATGCTGAATTAGGAAATTCCCATTTTGATCCCTCTGTCATTTAGCTCCCACTTTAACCATATACCTTTCTCCCTCATTTCTCACCCACGCAAATGTGGTTTCCCCTCTCTATTCGGCTGGCCGCAATGGCGTTCATATCTATAAGGTAAAATCTTTAATCCGCATTTTTAGACTTTTAGGCATTGATTTTAAATTTTGGGGTTAGGGTTTTAAATTTGTGTTAGTTTGACATCGTTTCTTGATTTATGTATTGCAGAGGTTAGAGTTTTGGGGTTTCATTACGTTTTTACACCATGTTTTTATTCATCAACACCATGAGGTATATTCATCAACACCATCTCCCCTCTTTTTTTTCTCTGATTTATAATTTTTGTTTTTTTGTAAATCTTGATTGGTTTATGGGAAAGAAACTTATGGCTCAAATGTGATATTGCAGTTAGATGTGGATAAGGCTTACGACATGACCTCTTAGTTGTTCTTGATATCAACTCAAATGTGAATTCTCTAATCGAATGCTTTAGTTGGGGGTAGATGGTGTTATGCTCTATAACTTTTCATCTAAGTTCAAAGTATTGAAAATTTTCAAAAATTTTAGAAAAAATTCTTACAGAGTTTTTTACTTAACATGTAAGAAATTTTAAAGAGTGGAAGAGTTTCTTACTTTCTTACAGAGTTTCTTGAATATACTCTGAAAAAAATTTCCTTTTACGAAATTTTCTGCCTCATCGAAGAAATTTCCTTTTAAGAAATTTCATCTAAGTTCAAATTTTGAAGTATATACCTTGAATATACTATGTTCAAAGTATGTTCAAAGTAACCTTTCATCTAAGTTCAAAAATTTCTTAGAGAGTATATTTGAGATATGTTAAGTAAGTTCAAAGTAACCTTTCATCTAATATGTTAGATTTGTTATGCCTCATCTTAAGGAGTGGAAGAACAAAATATGATTTTTGAAATTAACTTGGCTTAACATCTGGATCTTCTTTTGTAAAGTATAATTCTTTTCAACATTGTTTTCTTTTAAAATGTAGGTTCATAGTTTCAATTTTGGAGATTTGAGGGGTATTAATACTAAAGTTATATATCCCATAAACCACTTAGGTACTGCTTCTGCTAATGCATGTAAATAATTGATGGACTCATTATTTTTTCCCTCATCCTGGAAATAGCTTTTTTCACTTATTTAATTTTGAACTTTTACAGTTTTGAACTCTGAGCTCATTTTATTAGTTGAGCTTTGTTATGCTAGATTTTTTCTGCATAATGGGTCATATATATATATATATATATATATATATATATATATATATATATATATATATATGAGAAGCACAATAAGATATCTAGCAACTGTATAGTATAATTTGATGAAAACTAATGAATTTCTAACGCAGGTACTAGAGGTAAAACAGAAAAGGCATAATGGCTACATAGGTTCGAATTTGAGATTGGTGAATATTCTCTTGGTTTGGTAAAAATTTCTCTTTGTTTGGTCAAAATTTCAATTAATCACTTTAAAATGAGAACATGTCCCTAATAGTTCTGTAATAGTTAGGGATATGTATTGTAATAGTTCGATACATGAGAACATGTCCCTAACTATTACAATACATGTCCCTAACTACTGTATTGTAATATTAAACTACCGAACTGTTCTCATCTCATTTAATTGGGTTTAAAATCACGGATTCAGTTTTTATAAACAGAGCTGCTCTAGCGCCTCTCCTCCACTGCTAAACCCAAACCAGAGATGCTCTAGCGCCTCTCCTCCACCACAGCCTCTACCCTATTCGCCCTCAAACCACCGTTGTGTATTCAATGATTCACATCACACAGGACAATATCAACACAACTTTCAAGCAGGTAACTTTCTATCTTTTTTTTTGTTTGTTTTTAAATTCAGTATTCAACCTGTTACCTAATGTGTATTCATTCTGATATATCACTTATAGTATTGAACGATGATAAATGGTAAATGTATTGAAAAATGATGCACTGAAAAATGATAAACGTATTGAAAAATGATTAAATGATAAACGTTTTTTAGTTATATAGTTTTTATCAGTTGTTACCTGATGTGTATTCATAACTGCATAGCATATATACCTGCCTAGAAAAAAATAAAAATCTTCATGTTTCTCAAAGTATCATGATCTATTAAGACATTACTTTCTTAAAACCTTCAAGAGTAAACTATTCTACAAGTTAATTGATTTAGCAAGAGTTTATGAATAAAAACAAGTTGTGCAATAATTGATTAAACAACACTGTTCCTTACTGATGGTAATAAGAAACACAACCTCCATAACTGATTAGATAACGGTTTTATTGTACATCCTTCATAACTTATTTATATCGGCTTATATATGCGTCGATAGTAGCAATTTATAGCTTTTATACCTGATTGCATCACTTATTTGATAATTTATTAATTTATAACTGATTAGCTGTTATAACTAATTTGTAATTTATAGCTTTTATACCATTCAGAACTGATTAGATAACTGATGTATGGATAACAAATTTATCACACAACCTTCATAACTGATTTATTACAGAGTCTTATTTATTACACAAGTCGCACTAATAAACAAATTAACCCATTATTTATAGACCCCTTGAGCCAAAGGCTATCTCATTATTCGAACCAAAATATGAAATGATCTTAAAAAGAACTTTCAATGGGTAAAAGCCAGATTCTAAAGTCGTGTACAAACTCCTACACCCATCGTGTGCCAATTTCAAACCCATTGTTCATGTGTTGATTAATAAACAATTGTATATAGGTTGTGGCCCTGTAATTTGCATAACTCATGTTCTGTAATTGATGCAGGTTCTTATAAACACAGCGGTCGCTGTGGATCAGCTAATATTGTGTAGGATGTAGATAACTCTTCAATAGTAAGTGGTGGGAAAAATTTAAAGAGAGGAGGTAAATAATGGGAAGAACGAGAGAGCACAAAACAATAAAGGTGATAACCAATGACTTCAAAGTGGATGAAGAATAACTTTTCTTTGTCGCTACAGAGAAGAGGGAACATAGGCGACATGATATAAAAAAGAATAACTTTTCATTATTGGAAATGTTGTTGATTAGGTATTTTTTATTTTGTTTACTAACTACTTACAATTGTGGTGAATAATATGTCTATTGATTATTGTTGTTTTAGTTAGTGTGGTATTTATAAAAAAGGTATCTCTCAATTTTGTTCTCATATAGATTTAAATTAATAAGATGGTCTCATATCTGAGGTTAATCAAGAAAGATACCATTTTCATATAAAACAAACTTGAGGAGAAGACGGTGTTTATTTATCTACGAGACCCTGTGTTCTTTCCTATCTCTTGGCCATTTGGAACTGCAATTCTGATGGTAAAAAGATCTTCTCACACAATTTAAATTTGTTCGAATATGGGTTCTGAACTACATGCGTTTAATTTTATATACATGTTCTTATATGGGCAGATCTTATACGCATTTAATTTTATTTACCTGTTCTTATACCTGGGATGGATAATTCTTATATGCGATTATATACCTCTTCTTATACGCGTTTAATTTTATTTAGAATTAAAATTTTGTGAGGCGGTAGGTAGTGTGCGATTAATTTTATTTAGTATGCGTTCTGACCTGTTCAAAGAAAGAACATGTATACTGATCATGCTGTTAATTTTACATTATAATTGACTCATTGTTGTTGTTGGGATATATTGCTTGGTTTGATAAAATGCCTGATATTTATTAGCGTTCCATTCAGTTTTTGTTGTGGCAAAACATATTCGTGTCATTTCTTGCTGCTATCACAACTACCGCAACATTGCTTAATGTATTATAAACAGGTATAAACATTTATAACATTTAGACAAGTATATAACATTTAACATTTATATACCTGTTTTAGTTGTTATAAAGTCGTTTTAAAGAGGTATACATGTTTAAATGTTATGGTACACTTTTGTTATATAAATATAATTTATGAGTAATTTAACTCTTTCTTGATGTGTTTTTCATACTGTCGCCGTAACATTTTGTTTTTTCAATTTATTTTTTTAGCAAAATGCCGACAACTCGAAGCTACAAGGGAGTTTACTTTTAAGGAATGAAACTTTGTAATGGAAGAAGCGCTAATTATAATCTGTGATGGATTAAGTCTTTTTCAATTATTTATACGATGTCTATTATGAAGTGATAATATATTTATTAGTAGTTGTTGTCATTAAACATGAAAAATTGTCCTATAAATAGAGGGATCCATGCCCATTTTTTTTGAATTATTAAGTTTTCTACATGATGCTTTTATAGAATATTGTTAAAATGGTGACATATGAGTCACTATTTTTTGTCGTTGAAGTTTTTTTTATATCTTGAGCAAGTGGATAGTCATATAAACAAAGGAAAATTTGTCCATTTTTTAAAAAATTTAGCTTATTATGTTATTATGTTAGTTTTCCCCGAATATCATCGTGATTTTTTTAAAGAAGTTTGTTTTGTTCAGCGTGCCTTCAGGCACGGGCATACCCTAGTATATATATATATATATATATATATATATATATATATATATATATATATATATATATATATATATATATATATATATACACCCAGAGAGAGAGAGAGAGAGAAAGACTCCTAGGCACACCAAATTTTGCACATTATTTTTTAAAATAGCAAAATAAATATTTTGAGCTGATTTTTTTTGTGTGAGATTTAAACATTCCAAGGGATCCATATAAAAAAAAATCAACTCATTTTTTTTTGCTGTTTTAAACAAATTGGTCAAACTTTTGCTGCTTTTAAACAACTTTAAAAGGTGCGAAACTTTGACCATTTTTTAAAAATAGCAAAAAACATTTATTGAGATAATTTTTTTATACGTGTCCCTCGAAATGTGTAAATATCACAGGAAAAAAATCAACTTAATTTTTTTTAATATTTAAAAAAAATAGGCATGCGCCCCCCAGCACGTGTGTAATCTTGGTGTGCATAAGAGTTTGCTATCTTCTCTCTCTCTCTCTCTCTCTCTCTCTATATATATATATATATATATATATATATATATATATATATATATATATATATATATATAAATAAATAAAACACATATCCAACTAAACCGTGCCTATCGCCCAAAGCACTCGCCTACTATCCCGAGTATACACTCTCGACTCTTAAATTCATCAGTAGTGACTTACATCTATATATTTCATAACATATTTTTTTTGTTTAAGATACTAATCCCAACTCAATCCAGCCCGTATCCTAATTTTATATGAATTTCCCATTCGAAACTGTTAATATATTTTCGATTGCTGTTCATCCTAAACACTCCTAAATCGATACCCCGAATTCATTCCCATCTAATTCCAAGTTAGAAATCATGTTCCTTAATGTTTTCCCAGGGGGTCCTACAGTCATCTACGGACATCTCTAAATAACCTCAATTTGATTTTCGACTAAAGATTTCAGTCTCAGACACCCTTTTTGTAATAAATTCATAACTAATTTAAAAAAAAATCAAAAAGATACGAACTAGTGGCTACCGTTCGTAACGAAAAGATATGCGATTCCATAATTTGGATGAGCAAGTCAACCAAAATGGTTTGGCTAGAGGGTTGAACATGTTCGCTTGTCAATCAAAACAACTCAGTTTTGATTCTACAAACTCCAACTTATGTTCTTCCCCAATTTCAATCCCAATCACCCTCCAAATTGTTTTTCTTCACTATCCAATCAATATAAATCATAAAGGGACATCTTTTACATGATTTCAACACCCATCAACAATCTTAATTCAAATAATTTAATCATCAATCAATTAAATTAATTCATACTTATGAGTTTCAACTATGAACACCTCAATTTAACCTAATTTCTATTCAACAACCGAATTACCTATGATCAAACCTATAAATCTCTATCAAGATCTTATCTTTATGATATGGGACGCGTTCAATAATATCCTACATCAATTTACACCTCTAGTTATGGATTTTATTTCACCCAAAACCCCATTTACATGCAAACCCTCACCCAAAAATGGTTATGTTCTACACCTACCATGATATGAACATGAATCACCTCACTTCAATTTAGACCAAGTTAAATACTTGACTCTAGATATTCGTAGGGTCTGATTTCTGTTGTAGATGACTAATCTATGGTTGAATTCTAGAATCCCCCTTGTATTCTCTCCTAATTTGGCATTTCTAGCTTTTTTCTAGCCTTTGCCTCTCTTCCTTTCTCTCTTAGGGTTTTTCTCTAATGATAATGGCTGCCCACAACTCTAATCTTATGTTATAAACTCTATAATCCCGAATTTATTCTAATGGGTGATGCCCACTTGACCCGTATACCCCGTAAGAGCCCGATATAGTCTAAAACTCCCCCGTAATCCATTTAATACACTCAAGTACTCTATTTTGCCTTTTTTGGCCCATTCAAAATCAATCGTGACCTCGAAATCACCATTCGAGTCACTCTACATAAATTTCCTATCCCGACCTTAATATAGTATACACACGACTCCCGGTTGAGATATAATATAGTATCGTCGATATTACTCCCTGCGACGTATAATAATTATCACATGTTATTTACTATAATCACACTTATTAAGTTTACCACATAAATATTAATCTTAATCTCACCCAATTAATATTTATTAAATACGCAATATTTTATTTTAATTAAATTACTGTGCACGTGTAGTTTAAAAAATGTCTGAATTAAATAAACTTTTAATGTTAAAAAATACAGGGTGTTACACTACAATTTGACAAAAATTTGTTACACCAATTTGCAGATGCCTCATATAAAGTGGGGGTGATAGAGATAATTTCCTTTTCTTTGCCTCTTTCTTCTTCGTTGTAGTAGGAATATTTATCTATCAATTTTCCCTTGAAGTACCTACGTAATACACATTAAAAACGAGTAAAATGGTAAGTAAGGGGTCAATCCATGCTCTTAAACTAGTGAGAAGTCAAATGAGGCTACTAAAAATAATTTTTATATTTTAAAACTTGTCATTTAAGGAAGATAAAGGCATTTGACCAACTAATTGATCCAAGTTAAAGTGTGCATTAAATCCTTTACAGACTAATGGATGTAAACATATAGGACGCCATTCCACTAAAAGTGGATGTAATGCGTGTATTGTATACATAATCTATGTAGAGTAGGTAATAAAAATTTATCTAAAAGGGAGAACTAATATTAGGTAATAAAAATGAAATCTAGGATAAAAATATCAAGTATGAGAATGTATATGAGACAAGTCAAAGGGTGGAATTAGGTTTTTAATTATTTTGCCTTCATTTTCTAATTTTATATTCAAAATGCCCCAATATAATTATTTAAGTCACTAGTTAACCCTCGTTACTACTAGTTATTTTACTAATTATAATTTTAAAATACTATTCGTTTACTCTAACAAACTCTTTCAAATGACGATTTATAAATTCCTCAAATAATTATCCCGCTAAGAATAAATATTTAAACTAATTTTTATCATAAAGAAGTTAATTTAGAGTTGGATAGTATCATGATACAAAATAAAGTTTGAGAAAGGTTTATTTCTATCTTAATTTCAAGAAAATTTTATATTATAAAATTATTACTTTCTCTCAAAAATAAATTCAAACATTCTCAAGTTATGAACTAAAAATATGACAGTAATAATAATGGAATTTAAAGGGGTATAATAAATAAATAATTATTTAGCAAAGACTTAGAAATTAAATGCACCATTCCAACCATTGAGTAGTGATTTTAGACAATTATTTGGAGATTAACACAAACAAAAAGTATTAATAGCTCCATTAACCTTAATACACAAGAATATGACAGAAGTGATATTCATTATCAAGTCTTTTAAAATACAAAAAATATCAATCCTAACAAAAATATGAGAAGAGTATGTTTATATTATCAAAATGGTTACCAAAATATTATCTCCGACAATCTTAAAACACACCTTTAATAATGTAAAACACTCACTTTCACTCATATTTGTGCCTCATTACAATCCCTCTTATCCTACAATCTGAAAATATCTCCTTGTCAAAGATAACACTGTCTATAAATTCCACACTTAAGTATAGACTGTTGTTTAGTCTGTAGACTATTTCATGGTATGTCTCTCTCTCTTAAAGATACACTTCCTAAAATTTACACTTTTAAACACTCCCCTATCTTTTGCCTGGTCTCAACCTTCTGTACCCAATCCCTCCCCTTTATATTTAGACGGAGCCCTGGTTTATATTCCTCTCCATGTGTATATGGATTTGTATGCAAATGGTCAGTCAGAGAGCATGTGCACTAGGTGTTTTAGTATGGGTTCCCGTACTGCGCACACACACATATAATGCATGCGCAAGCGGGGTGGGGGGTAACAATATGTGTTAGTTTAGAGAATGGATAATGGGGTTGGTATGCGTGTCAGGTACGTTGCCTAGGAGAGAGAGGAGGGTATCAAGGGGGTTCAGTAGATTGGGGGGTTATGGGGCTGCTGCAGTTGGGTAATTGTTCGAGTTTGGTAGAGTGAAAATGGGGTTTAATGGGTTTTGGGTTATATGGGCCAGGTAGCTAATAGGAGGTGGTATATGTGTGTCATGACACACACACACACACACACACACACACACTAGGGTATGCCCCTGCCTGAAGGCATGACGCTAATTTTCAAAACCTAAGACCATACGTCATATTTAGTTTGCAATAGAAAAATATTTTTTTGAAATAACTTATTCTACGAACCTATTAGTTTAAAAAAACTGGGTAATTTTTGAATCTTGTATAATTAAGTCAATGTTTTTTTCAATATATAATTGTAAACAATTTTTAAAAGTTGAGAAAATATTCATGTGTTTAGTCCCCGCATCAGGCCCCGCATCAAAGGGTTCTATCTCACAGTTGATCAAATTGTATCTAGCCACGAATCAATGTCACCCATAAGTTTAGACTTAACATCATTGGGCACAAAGTCATCCAAAAGTCAAAATCACCACTAAGTATCAAATTTTCTTCAACAGAAGATAGTTGAAACCAACTATCAAATTATCTTCAAAATGATACCAAAAAGTCAACAAAAGTTATCTGCCTTTTTTTTTCATTCTACATCATGATATTTCTTCTGATTTCAACCAATCATGTAATATGTTCAGAGAATAAGATACAATAACAATGCAGAAAAGTCACACAACAAATAAAATCTCATTTTAAAAGGGAAATAAATAACTATTTTCATGAGGAATAGAATAAATTCAATTAACAATTCAGCATATCAATTGAAGGCAACATCGGCCATCCTTTAGCAACCATGTATGACCGAGAGTGATTGTAAATTTCCCATTGTACAACAACAGACTTCATTCTAGATCAGGGGAACCACCAGGGACCAGGATAGAAATGTTGTTTCCATTAAGCAAATCTGATAAATTAATTGATCTAGTATTATAAACCAGAGCATCTCTATTGGGCACTACAATATTTGACCAAAATGCTTGGTATTATAAGGACTATGCTTGTAAGAAAATGAAATGTTACCTCAATGGTTTCATTAGTGGTGGATGCATTAGTGGTGGGGCCACTCTAAAGAAGTAAGAGGGACAAAGTTTGAGCTACCGCATTTACATAATGTACTATGCAGATTTTTTCATTCATGTCACGGAGCAAAACCTAGAACCCGGTACAAAATCGAGTTAATGATGATAGCACACACTGTAGAAGAAAATAAGTTGATTCATCTTGTTATCCAAAAGAAAAAGGTTGCAACTTATTTATTATTATTATTATTTTTTATTTTTTTTAAAAATATATATATATATATATTTTTAACATTTGTTCAATGGTACATTAAACCTGACACATTGACCTATATCTATGCTTGTTGGTCTGTACCTGAACAGTCATATTACATACCATACATATGGAAAGAGTAAATTTTTTGAGATTCGAGAGAGCTTCAAACCTTAAGCAGAAAAAAATACAGACTCTACAAATACATGTATCAAATTTACCTTTAGAAGATCATGTGATGTATTCCCTATACTCGACTGATTGTGAATCACTTCAGAAAACTTAATTACCCCTAGCACTCTTCTTTCCATTCTGCATTAGCTCACCAAAGGACTGCAAACTAACACCAACATCTTCATCATACTCTAGTCCAAGTTCCTCCTTAAATTCCATGAGATATTTGGGTGAATTTTCGGTTATAGCATCCCATATGTCTTTGAACATCCTCTTTCGCCTTCTCCATAGACTTATTGTATCCGAATACACTCCCTCCATGGCTTTTCGCTCTTCCAGTCTTACCAGAGTAACCCCTCCACGTAATTTTGTCAAGTTCTCCTCCATTTCCTTAACCTCCTTTCCCAATTTGGCTTTTTTCTCATGTATCTCTTCCAGTGTTAAATTTGACTACAGAGATTTTATCTCTCCCTCAACCTGGCTAACTGCTTTCCTTACTTCATCCAACTTTTCTTGTAGTTTGATATTCTGTTCCTTCATATGATTGATCTCTTCAATGTTTGGAATATCAAATTGATCTTGCCTAGCAAGGTATATTTGATGCTTACCATACTCCTTGAATGATATTTTGCCACCGTCAGTGAGAGTATCCAACGCCTTTTGTATTCCAGCCTTTTTGAGGTTGAACTTTTGCAAAAAAATAGCTACATTTTGGGAATTCAACGGTCTATTTTTCTCATTGATGAAGTTGAGTACGATACCTTCGGCGCTATCGGCTTTGGGGGCCCTTGATTGGAGAATGAAGAAGATGAAGTGCGCCTGTTGCAATCTATTTAATAAGGCTGTCACAAAAAAATAACATGCACAACGCAAACCTGTCCCATCTCTGCAAATTAAAAAACTAATCAAAATCATCCAATTCACAAAGTTGAAATGAGTTTAATAATAGAAAGGCCAACTGCCCAATTTTTCTACACATATATACCATGAAACAACAATTTATAAAGTAGACACTCAAATCAAAGGAACATTAGAAACTTTTATGGGAGATCAAATAGAAAGGGACAATCTAATTTCTTCTCAGAATTATACAATTGTCTCTTAAAGCTATCTAGACTCTTCAACTTCTCAAACTGCCGAAAGAACAGATCATGCTCGCAGAGAAGATCAGAAGCAGAACTGATAGATTATAATCTTGCTCAAGTTTATTGATAATTATGACGAACAAATACTTTGTTTAAGACATGTTCATCATTTAGCAACACGCAATGCAACATATTTTTGGCACATTACATAATTACTGGCTACAATACATTGGAATGGTGATAATTTCATGCTCAATGTACTACCACACACAACATACAACCCAATTTACCTTATAACAATTTTCCAAACAAAAATGAATGTTTTGTAACCATAGGCATAGAGATCATATGCCCATATATTTACAATGATTCCTTATGGCTTCTAATATACATGAATTTGCCAAAATAGATAAATTCCTCTTTACATGAACTATTCAATTGAAGTATTTAATCTTGTATAGGCCAGAATAAACAAACAGTTTGAATCTAAAGTGGTCAACTAACAAAACCGTCAGTGACAGGATAAAATCGAATTACATCATACTTTGCACTGGTGATTATGAGCATCGTATTAATTATATCCACTACCTGGGTTAATTGAGGTTGATAGAGACTTATAGTTGTGATAATGTGCATCGCATGAATTATTAGCATCGAATGAATTATTTTATGAACATCCACACCTTTAGCCAAGATCAACCTGTCCTTTCCACTGCTACAGTAGTTGGGTTATTTCCCAGCAATGCACAAGTGGAGGTTGTAAAGTCTGCGTCTTAAATTGCATGCCCCGATGCCAATGATGTTAACCCGATGATGCTACACCACCACGCCGCTCGAGTATATATATTTCTTTGCTTCCCAAACCAGATAATATACTCTCAGATGAGTTATGTTTCTTCATTCCACAAAATTTCTTTACATCTTAAAAAGCTACAGAAGTAGTTACCTTTTGAAGACGAACTAGAATTATACGAATGTAGCCGAAACTAAAGGTAGTTGATAGATGATATGTTTTACTGAAATGAATAACGATCGATCAGATTTTTTATGACAATATTCGTCCTCAAAGTTTCTACTGAGGTCATTGGAGAAGTTGAGGCACTTATAATATTTCCACTGATACCGTACTTTATCCTTTCAATTTTTTTCATATTCTGGTTGTCATATGGTCTCCATATTTTTAGTACAAACCACTGTTGAAAAATGATTCACTACCACAAAAATACCCCATTAAGAGACTTATACTTCATCTTAGATCCACCCGGATCTCACCCTTTTCAGACTCATGAGTCATCAACACCTAGAGGGAATAAAATACATTACTTAGAAGATAATGATTACATAGAAAAATACCGGAGTAATAAATATGTGGAATCTCACATATACGATAAGTTCATTCATACATACACACATGTTTGTGTGTATGTATGAATAAAGATACACACAGTAAATGCCAGTAGAATGGTCACACTTAATCCCCAAATCAATGTGCTCCTGAATACCAAAGAAAAATAGCTAGTATCACTGAAGTTCCTTCTCGAGAGCCCATATTCTTTCACCTTCAACCCGCTCTCCAAGAGCTGCATTGCTTCGTCACCCCTGATTGTGATGTAGAACGCGATCTTCTCATTATTCCCGATACCAAAGGACCGCATGTTATACCTAACTTTGAACCAAAAAGTATAGTGAAATAATTTAAACCAAAGGTACGTCAAAACAAACCCCAACTGCCATCTATTACTAAAGCAAAAAAGAAAACACGCACTCCCAGAGCCTTACATTTCTCACAATCTGGAAAAAAAATACCCATCTGATAACAGCAGGCCCGATACTCCTGCTACATTTATGAACACCTGCTACAACAGTAGGCCTGATACTCCTTGCAGGATTCATGGAAGCTCCAACGATAGGCCTGTAAAATAAGTCATACGCATGCCATTCAAAGACCAAAATTTGAAATAGACCAACATACTGAATAACACAATGATTAGCAGCAGATCTGATTTTTATGTATAATGAGGAATACGTAGAAAATTTGATTTTTATGTAAAGTGAGGAATGCAGAGAATAGAGTATTCGATTCAATTTTTTTTAAAATAAAAAGAATGTGAAAGTTTAAGCAAGGAAATGGTTTATAAACCAAACTTATACATAATATTGGATTAAGAGAAATTATATACCCAATACCACAAACATATGTATTAAACTAATGACAAGACATAACCCGATATCAAAAGGTGAATAGTTTTTTTAACAGCAAATCCACAATTCCTATTATTGAGAAGATATCCGATCCTCTATTTAATCTTTGTTTGATTCATTTGCACACGATTACATCTATGAATGAAGAAAAAGTACATTTCTCCAATAAATTTCATACACATTTGCATTATCCACACATAAATTCCACATAATACATGGCTAGCTCACATTAAATAAAGGAAGCAAACATTACAACTTAAGCATATTTAAGATGACCACGATCACCACGGTCATGGCTCCTTAGTACATAACTGAACGAACTATCTTCAAATGAACAAAACTTCCTATGCCTTCATCAAAAAATTTGTATCCGTCATACATTACATTGAGGCAAAATGATCGTAGGCATCGAGGATTATGTTGCCCTTGAGTATGCGTTAACTTGGCATCTGAGCACAAAATCAGATGTGTATAGTTATGGAGTTGCCCTTTTAGAAATGATAGCATGTAAAACAAAATTCCAGAAATGATACTTTACTACTCCAACATGATATAAATAGAATGAGGATCAACTAAGCCTCAATAATATTACAACTATACTAAAATACATAGACAAATAAATGTTCGCAAATATAAACAGTTTTAAATAAAGTCACATGTGACGAACACAATTTTAAATATGAATATTTAGTCGAAACGATTCAATCTGAGAGGAATTGCTATTCAACATACAAAATGTTCACGAATATGTGCAATTATTGCCAGTGTGTGAGCGAGCAGCATAGAGACTCGGTTTCACCTATCTGTTCAAGGGCAATGAGCCAAGTGAGCAGAGAAACCAGTTGGTTCGTGGAAAAATACAATGTTACTCTTGATGTATGCATTTCCTCTGTTCTCAAAATATACTATCATTAGCCCCTAGCAAGTTACACAGAGGGTCGATGTGTGTGTAGAAGATAAACTGGTAATTATTTAAACCGACAGTATGTGCAGACTTGTAGGAGTCCGTTGATGGTGTGTTTGCAGAAACATTCTGGATTGTGAGATGCTGAACATTGAGATTCCTACAATCTCTATAGTGGGATCTATTATCGAGGATGGAATTACAGTCAACAGGTTTAGTTTAACCTTGAGAAAGTTCTCTCCAAGCAATAAAGCCATGGATTAATCTAATTGCAGGGGTGGTTATTGCATCTGACTAATTGACATTTTATCAAACATGTGAAGGTAACACACTATTTGAGATTTTTTTTGTCTAGAACAGATAGGGACAAACATCAGGCAAGAGTGTATTTAAGGAAATGATGAAATAAACTTCTTGTCAACAACATTAGTAATGTCATTATAACACATAATCAGCACCGAAAAAATCTATACTAACGTTTGAAACTATGGCATGATTGGAAAAAAAGTAACGAAAACAAACAATGTTAACCACAATCACTAACAAAGATCCAGTAGTAGATCCGAGATACCTGAATCCCCATTAGCACCCCCAAAGTACCTAAAAGAAAAAAAATTAGACAAAATGTTAGATCTGAAATATAACGATGGTGTGTGTGCATGTGAAAGGTGTGAATGAATAAATGGGGCATGTGTATATTTGAGAGAGAGAGAGGGAGATCACTTACCATGGGAGGAGGACATAGGGGAAAGCCGAGGAGACGATATTGAGGAATGGGAGTTACGTGTAGGTGAGAAATGAGGGAGATGGTATGATTAAAGTTATTTTTTACCAAAATACCCCAAATTTTGAATCCAAGTATAAGTTTATATGTAGAAAAATAGGGGGGAAACAAAATTTTAAAGGGCAATAGAGGTAATGTTGAAAAAATTCATATTGATGACATCATGAGCCAAACTTGTGACATACATAAGTTTTATACTTTATATATATATATATATATATATATATATATATATATATATGTGCGCGCGCGTGTGTGTGTGTGTGTGTGTGTGTGTGTGTCATAAAACTATGTGAAAGTATAATATCTATATAATAAGGAGTAGAATTTTGTCACTATTCCATAAATCGTAAGACAATTAGGGGTTCATATTAAGCCAACAATGTACCAAATGAAGGGCTGAGACGAGAGATGACAAAAGGGTACGAGGGAGCAGTTATGACTGGAAAAGCATTTAGTAAAGAGCCATCAACTCAATATCTTCTCCTATCGTGTATATCCCACCCAAACACCACATCTTAGGGCATTAAAATTTTTAAATCCACCCTCTCTTTGTTCGGCAACGATGGCTTTTCCCCATGTCTCTATCCGACGGTGACCTCTCAAGTATTCTCTCTCTATCGCACAGTCACCCCCTTAATTTCTCCCTCAACAATTTATTTTTTAGACCCATGAAGTTTCTTATGTAAATCCATGAAGTTTTAATTTCTCTTTCTTAGGGTTTTTAGTGTTCGGGTTTTAGGACTTACGCTGATCCACGCGGTTCAATTTGGTTAATTTTGGTATTTATTTTTCATCAAGTTTCGAAATTCGATTTTGGGGCTGATCATTTGAAACACAAGTATGATTTCTCTCAATTTTGATCTTTTTGTTTGTCTTTGTTTTACTTTTCTAACAGTTCATTTACATTTTTGTAGTGCTAATTTGTATAATTTTTTTCTTCCAACTTGAGGTATGCACATTTCAGTTTGGTATTTCTTAAAAACATTCATGAGTAGTGTGCAAATTTTGAATTTTAATGTTGCAAATTGTTTTGGTGTTTATGGTATATGGATTTTAGGGTCCAGGTGATATTGATTTTAGTTTTTTTGTGCTGATGAACACGAGTTGAGTTAAGTTTTGCTTTTATATGTGTTCTTTAGACAATTGTAGATTTGTGATTTGGTTATGAATTATATGGTAATAACTTAAACACGCATTGGTCTTCTTTTATCTCTAATGTGTAAATCACAAACCAAACTTTTAGTCTTATATCGCATGCTACACACCGCCACCACGCTTTCATCAGTATCAAGTTTTCCCCCATATTTCACTCCCCTTTCACTATTATATATCGATTATTATTGTTATTTTAAAATTTTCTATACATATGTAAAATTAGTATCATTTGCGTTATGTATACATTTGAAATTTGCCAAAAAAAAAAAATTCGTTTGCATTGTCTATAATGTTATGTGACACAAATCTAAAGAGAGTGTTTAAGTGCATTAATGTTTTCAAGATCCACATCGAATCCCACATATAATCTGTTCATTTTGGTCCCCTTCAAATAATATATATATTTTTCGAGGGGTGGGATTGGTGATTGTTGTATCCTTAAATTTTATCTCTATTTTTTAAATGTTGTGGGTGCCTGCCATTTTTGTTTTTTTGTGTGTGGAAGTGTAATTGGTGTGTAACACCCGTACTGTTAGGGATAATTAAATTTCATAAGTTGGCGAAATTTGGAGATTAAGGAAAATTATATGAATAGTAATTTTGGGATTTACGAACATTTGATTATTACCGGTGTGTGTTACATTTACTTTGACACTAAGTAAATAAGTTAGATTATTTTAATTACCTGTCGCAATTGGGTAAAGTGACAAAAAGTAATATTTTAATTGGAAAACCCGCATTGAGATGTATTGGGTTTAATCAGTGAATTGTAGTTAAGTACCTCGAATGGAGATTTCGAGTGTGCGGTTAGTTTCGGAATGGCCGAGATAGTCAGAATAGAGTACACAGGGATAGTGTTTGAGTTACGAGAATTTTTGGACTAATAGGGACTCACAATTGAGTAAATGAGTCTTTTTTGGATTTTAAAGGGATAAGCCCTCATTTCTCTCCATATAAGACACGAGAGTGGGAGAGAAAGGAAAGAAAAGAGAGAAAAGAAGACAGAAAGAAAGGATGGAAGAGAGGGAGGAGGAAAAAGGATTTTCAGGCCAAACTCCGCGGGATTCGATTCGAGGTCGTCGAATTTTATCCACGAGGAAAGTATTTACTTTATTTAATCTTTTATGCATAAATATCATATCTTAATTGGTAATAATAAATGATAAAGATTTTTGGGTTGGGTTTGCGTGAATCAAACGGGTTTTTCAGAAGTTTAACGGATAAACCTAAAAAAATATACAAATTGAGAAACTTAGGAATTTATTTAAATTTGTTATTGGTGATGGGTTCTAGGATGATTAGAACCCCTTTTTATGTATGTAATTGTTTTTCATTGAAGGTGGAGGATGATAGGAGAGGAGATAAAGTCTTGGAGGTATTTCAATGACCGAAACAGTGGGCTCGGAGTAGAGGCTGCCCTGTTCGATCGATCGATCGACGACCAAGGGTCGATCGATCGATCCTACAGAATTTTTGGCAGTTTCGGCTAGTTTAGTTTATATGGGATAAATTCCAAATTTTTATTATTTCTAGTATGTTTATTTGAGGAAATAAATATCCAACTAAGGGAAATTATACCTAGCCATTTAAGGGAATTAATTGGGACTGGGAAGGTGCAAAAGTGTGTGGCATTAAAAGTATATTTTTAAGGAAAATAAATAAATTATGGAGTTAGATATTAGGAGTTCCTAAAAATGGTGTGGGGACTTCTAAATTATTGTTTGAGAGAAATTTATGCCTTGGGTTTATTGAGTACAAGTCCATGATTTATTTATTTATGGGGGTTCGGGACGAGAAACACCCAAGGGACTATTTCGGCAGGCAATCATATATATAAATAATTGTGTACGTAGAAATATATTTATGTGCCGCCTAAATGTTCGGAACAATTCTTAGGATGTGAATAGGATGGAAATTGAGGAGAGGGGCTAAGATGTTTTAGAGATTACCCGTTACGTCAGTTGATGATGATTATTATAGGTGGTACAATACCTATGGATTTTAGGTAAGTTGATAGTATACTTATCTAATTAGTACGTATTTGTATATTCGGGTTTTGTTATATAAATCCTTAGTAGCAATAAGGTGCGAGTTATATTTAAGTGAGAAAATACTTTTGGGTTTAATATTTTAAAGTGATGTAGATTATATATACGATGTGATACAGTATATATAATATAATATGATACGTATAAATATATATGTGTGTGATTGATATGTTTGTACCTTAGAGGCTGGTTCCACGGGCTTTCCTTTGGCCTAGGTTTGGAACAACCAGATTATATATATTTCTCTAGTGTAATACGGGGAGGTTGTGCAATGTGGCTGAATATCCCCAGGTCATCTGGTCCCGTGTTCGAGTGCGATGTGTGTGTACTCCACTTGCAGAGGGAATATGATCGCCTCCACCATTTTGTATATTCTACCATGACCATGAGAGAGTCTGGCTTCGTACCGAGGTATAGTGAGTAAACCCGAATTCGGATAAGCACTATGAAACTGCATCATCGAGTTATAGCTCGGTGGGATGGTTATTATGATTGTGATTGTAGTAAGTATAATTATATTCGTTGAGATATGATATATATATATATATATATATATATATATAAGGTATTATTCCCTTTTCGATAGATATATATATATTCATATCTATATAAAGATGAATTAGAGGGTATAGTGAGAACTATATATATTTTTATAGTTTTTTTATATATAGGCGCTATCTGCTGAGGGCCTAATGAATCCCGACAATCAACATTGCCAGGTAATAGTGTATTGGGGGGTTCCTTGTTTGGATTTCGCTTCGCGAGACACCCCACGCACGAACGTAGAGCAATGTTGGGAATGGGGAGAAGTTTAGCCCTTAGTACTCGGGTCTAAGAATTTATAGATGACATGAGAACGAATTAGTTGTCAGGGTAGCTTAACTAGGATAATTTAAAAGAATGCGATAGGTGTGCACTACTAGAAGAGAGGCGAGGGGTATTTCATGGGAGTGCGATATCAATTTAAATATGAGAGAAATCATATTTTAAAAATAAAGCATTTATGCACTTGCAAAATATTTTCACAACACGGGCTCTGACGCGTTTCTATATTTTCTCTCTTTTGATATATATATATATATATATATATATATATATATATATATATATATATATATATATATATATATATATTAGGTGTCCAGACACAGGGATGCCTAGACTGGATGCCTGGATGATGATTCCTTCGAGTCAGACGTCTGCTACAGCAGCTATGGGTGCATGCAGGTTTACTGTGGATGCTTTTATCCTTGTCATCTAGATAGGAGGTACTGTAGAAACATTCGAGTCGATATCCCAATTATATTAAGTTATTCTTTTACCACATTTTAATTTATGGCTATTCGATTTGGTTGTATGATGTTAAACCGAGTGTTTGGTTATTTTACTTCATTTTCAGTTTTACATTTAAACTATGTGGATGTTTTAATTGAATAGTTTATTTAAAAAGATTAGTTAAATAAAATTTTGACTCCAGACTAATAGGTTATTAGTAATTAAATTAGTTTTCGACAGTGATGCTAAGAATGAATCATATGAGACTCCTATTTTAATTTGGTACAGGATTGATCACCCGGTATTTTATTAGGCGGGGTGTCACAGATGGTATCAGAACATCAGGTTCTAGTGTCCTTAGGAATCTGTACGGACATACTACGCTTTCAGCGTCGCTCTCGATTTGATATAGAGCCTTAGTAGTAGGATTGTCGATTCCTCTTATGAGATTTCGTTCTCCTACCATTATATAAGATTATAGTAAATCTTTTGCGTGCTAGTTTGAGATTCGCGTGCTGATCGATGAAAGACAACCAGGGAAGGCCATTGCGAGGGCAGCAGGAGGCGGGGCTTAGTTGGAGCTGTAAGTTGAAGTCGGGGGCGAGGGACGCAGTCAAGGTCACTCCCCTCTGTGGCATTGTCAAGGATTGCTGCAAAGACTGCTAAAGTATAGTAGTTATATTTATTCAAGTACCACTATAGTAGAGAGTGGGGCTAAGGCTGAAGTACCCAGAGAAGTTGAATTAGGAAAAGGTTCGAAAGGTCTTTGAAAAGGACTATAAGTTGAAGTTAAGTTATACGAAGAAAATTTAATGCGATTCAGTAGAAGTAGAAGGCTCGGTAGCTTTGGCTTAGAGCAGGGTGTGGAAATACCCATATGTGAAAATTGAAGAAATTTTTTCACTCGTGGGAGCGATATTGAAATGGTGGAAACGGTGGTCACCATATTCGGGGGAGCAGGATGTTTTGCTCATAAAGGGATCTTATGAATGGTTTTAACCGTTAGTTCCCTTAGTTTTTCAGGAATAAAAAGGAATGCAGTTCCTGAATTATTCACATAAGGATCAATTAGAGTTCGACAGTGAATAAAGAGTTATAAGGATAAGTAAACTTTGTAACGAATTAAGGTAGGTACAATGGAGAGAGAGTTCTTCAGTAAAATGATAGGCTCACTCGTAAGTATTGCTAAGACCCGGACTTCTTGTATATGTGAAAGCAAAGTGCTTCCATGAGAATGGAGCTGGAGGAGTTAAAGAATTAATTCCAAGGGTTAAGACTAAGATTGTTTATATTCGTGGAACCCCATTGGTGGACATCCACCCGGGGAACTCATCGAAACAGGGCCGTTGAGGCCGGTAGTGGAGTTTCCCTTTGATAAAGAAGTTAAGGGAATTATAAAGGCGATTGTCAGGATCGAAGTTATAAAATCCTAGATACTGATAACCTTAACATGGTCAGGGTGGCCAGAGAGGGGGAATGTTGCAATGTGGAGTGTACAACCACACGCTTTGATCTTACCCGATAGGAGTTAAAGAATAAGAGTAGATTTCCTAGATGGGGTGTTGATTAAAGTAGTTTTGGTCCGATTAAGACAAGTGATTGACACGGTTGTTGTTGTGAATTTCATGTCAGTTGAAGGAGGCGTACTTTTACTGACAAGATTGAGTCACAGTATTTCATGTGTGTGATTAGAGTTTACTGGTTGTATCGATAATATTATATAGTGTATGTCTATATGTTTTTCCCCGGTAGCAGGATTATATTTGAATTCATATCTGGTTTGCACTACTCGTTTTGTGCGTGTTATACGAGTATGGTATTATTTTGAGTATAATATGTTCTTCGTTGATCGGAGTGATAGCAGGCTAATGATTGCAAGACTATCGTGTCCACGGTTCCAGGGTGGAGCATGTTGTTGTTGCGATATCTCACCTGGATACAGGTTGAGTTCGCTTTTATTATATGGGTAGATGGAACTTCGGTGAGTATATGTTTCATTATCATGATTCGAGGGCGTGGATACCTCATGTATATGATTTAAGGTATGCAAGATTTATTGTTAAGCTGTGAGTTAAGCTCATCGTTATTTGCGCAAGGACTTAGTGTTAGTACGAGTGCTTGATGGTGTGGTTCCTGGAATAAAATAGGAGTTCAAACCACATTTTGGCTGTAGGTGGGATAGGATTTTCCTAGTGACATTTGAAACTAACGGACCTCCATGACTAACAAAGTTAAGTAGTAGTGTATAAGAGGGGTTCCTTGTTTAGATTTCGCTTGCGAGATTCTCCATGCATGAACCTTAATGACGTCGAGAGTGGAGAGATGTTACGAGATGCAAGGATGTTGGTTTTGATGATGAGTTACTTAGTGTGGAGAAAACACTATGGACTGAGAGCCGTGTGATGATGGTATGCTTATGGAGGTAGAAGTGCTATGGAAAAGCACTGAAATGATTCTCTCACCACATGTATGTGGGTGAGGTAAGGTAAAGGAAATAGATTTAAGTCTTGTAGCTAGGACTTGATGAGAAGGACATATCAAAAGAAGTATGTTTGGGTATGATGCTCGTAACACTTTTGCAGAGAGTAGGCACCTCGATTAGTTAGACCTTCCATTAAAGTGGACGTACATAGTGGTAGAAAAGCGTTAGTAGGTTAGCGAGGTAGGATTTAGAACGTTCCGCTGGTGTGCCTTAGTACGTTATATCTCGATGACCGATGATGCGAGGAAGTATTGTAACGAGAGGGTTCCTTGTCTGGATTTCGCTTTGCGAGACGTTCCACGCATGAACCCGAGCAAGTTTGGAAATTGAGGAAGGACTTGGGCACTAGGGATATAGTTAGGATATTACTCGTCTCACGTAGGTAGGAAATGAATCGACCTTAGGATTATTAGGAAGTAAGTCCAGTAGGACTAGTGGCACAAATATAAGTAGATAGTTGTGAGTTAACCACTAGGAGATTGGTGGGATAACCTTAAGAAGGATTGAATTTCCAGGTGTAGGAAGGATTGAAGTTTGGAAATTTTCGGGTTAGGAAAACCCATGTGTTAGTACCAGGACGAGGAAGTGAGGCCCGTTTTTAGAGAGAGTGTTACGTGTGTGACGTTTACAATAGTTGTGTCGATGTGCACAGGTAAAAAGGTGCATGGTCACCTTGGTAAGTTTATTTTATTTATCGCTCGAGGTAGAAGATGTGTATTATATAAGCTGAAGGTTATGTTGTGAGGCAGTTCTCAATGGATTTGGAATGGGTTGGGTCGAACGTCGTAGGAGGTACGCGATAACCCAATCATATAGGTGCAATAAGAGGTAGCACGCCCATATTAAGCGATGAGACTAATGGGAATAGTCAAGTGCTAGTGTAGTTTTCCTTTTGAGGGAAATTCGAAGTCACGTGGTGAGCGAACGGACTATTAGAGTGTCGGCTTTCTGAGGGAATCGAGACGTTAAAGTTGCGATTATAGGCTCATTTTCTTTAAATGCAATTATAGAAGAGCCAGCTGCTCTATGTGGTCTTTATAGTTGATCTTACGGCCAAGATGGTGTTGTGGCATATGGAGATTTTGATAAGTTGTGTTTAAGCTAGTACGTTATAGTATAAACCTTGAGATAGATGGGTACCTTGAAAGAGTGTATGATAGAGTTCCATTGGGTAGTACCATTCGACTTAGGTATTAGCGATCATAGGTTGGTAGTGTAGGTTATATGTGAATTTCGAGGACAAAATTCTGTCGTAAGGGGGGGAGTATGTAACACCCCGTACTGTTAGGGATAATTAAATTTCATACGTGGGCGAAATTTGGAGATTAAGGAAAATTTTGTGAATAGTAATTTTGGGATTTATGAACATTTGATTATTACCGGTGTGTGTTATATTTACTTTGAGACTAAGTAAATGAGTTAGATTATTTTAATTACATGTCGCAATTGGGTAAAGCGACAAAAGGTAATATTTTAATTGAAAAATCGGCATTGAGATGTATTGGGTTTAATCAGTGAATTGTAGTTAAGTACCTCAAATGTAGATTTCGAGTGTGCGGTTGGTTTCAGAATGGTCACGATAGTCAAAATAGAGTACCCGGGGATAGTGTTTGGGTTCCGGGAATTTTTGGACTAATAGGAACTCGCAATTGAGTAAACGAGTCATTTTTGGGTTTTAAAGGGATAAAATCCTCATTTCTCTCTATATAAGACACGAGAGTGGGAGAGAAAGGAAATAAAAGAGAGAAAAGAAGAAGGAAAGAAAGGAAGGAAGAGAGGGAGGAGGAAAAAGGATTTTCGGGCCAGTGTTTACTTGCTTTATTCTTTTATGCATAAATCTCATATCATAGTTGGTAATAATAAACCATAAAGATTTTTGGGTTGAGTTTGCGTGAATCAAACGGGTTTTTCGGAAGTTTAATGGATAAACCCTGAAAAATATACAAATTGAGAAACTTAGGAATTCATTTAAATTTGTTGTTGATGATGGGTTCTAGGATGATTAGAACCCCTTTTTATGTATGTAATTTTTTTTCATTGAGGGTAGAGGATGATAGGAGAGGATATAAAGGCTTGGAAGTATTTCAATGGCCGAAATAGGGGGATCGGAGAAGAGGCTGCCTTATTCGATCGATCGATCCTACAGAATTTCTGGCAGTTTCGGCTAATTTAGTTTATATGGGATAAATTCCAAATTTTTATTATTTCTAGTATGTTTATTTGAGTAAATAAATATCCAACTAAGGGAAATTATACCTAGCCATTTAAGGGAATTAATTGGGACTAGGAACGTGCAAAAGTGTGTGGCATTAAAAGTATATTTTTGAGGAAAACAAATAAATTATGGAGTTAGATATTAGGAGTTCCTAAAAATGGTGTAGGGACTTCTAAATAATTGTTTGAGAGAAATGTATTCCTTGGGTTTATTGAGTACAAGTCCATGATTTATGTATTTATGGGAGTTCGGGATGAGCAACACCCATGGGAATATTTCAGCGGACGATTATATTTATAAATAATTATGCGCGTAAAAATATATTTATGTGCCACCTACATATTCAGAACAAATCCTATGATGTGAATAGGATGGAAATTGAGGAGATGGGCTAAGATGTTTTAGCGATTACCCGTTACGTCAATTGATGACGATTATTATAGGTGGTACAATACATATGGATTTAAGGTAAGTTGATAGTATACTTATCTAATTAGTACGGATTTGTATATTCGGGTTTAGTTATTTAAATCCTTAGTAGAAATTAATGTGCGAGTTATATTTAAGTGAGAAAATACTTTTGGGTTTAATATTTAAAGTGATGTAGATTATATATACTATGTGATACAGTATATATAATATAATATGATACGTATAAATATATCTGTGTGTGATTGATATGCTTGTACCTTAGAGGCTGGTTCCACGGGCTTTCCTTTGGCGTAGGGTTGGAACAACCAAAATATATATATTTCTCTAGTGCGATCCGGGGAGGTTGCGCGATGTGGGTGAATCCCCTAGCTTGAGGAGCAGGGAGAGTATATCCCCAAGTCATCTCGTCCCGCGTTCAAGTGCGATGTGTGTGTACTCCACTTGCAGAGGGAATATGACCGCCTCCACCGTTGTGTATATTTTACCATGACCATGTGAGAGTCTGGCTTGGTACCGAGGTATAGTGAGTAAACCCAGATTCGGATAGGCATTATGAGACTGAATCCTCGAGTTATGCTCGGTAGAATGGTTATTACGCTTGTGATTGTAATAAGTATAATTATATTCGTTGATATATATATATATATATATATATAAGGTATTATTCCCTTTCCGGTAGATATATATATCTGGATCTATATAAAGATGAATCAGAGGGTATAGTGAAAACTTACTGACATTAAGACTTCCAAGTAAAGCTAATGTTACCTTGTAGAGATAGCAATACATGCGAGTCGTCACAAGCTGCATGACTAAACTCATCCCTAAATTTTCAATAAATAAGCATAAAAACTAATATTAACTTTGAAAATACGAATGCAAGTGTTAAAAAGCTATATTATAAAACACACACATCTTTAAGGTGATGAGTTTTGAAGAAACTCATACTTAAAGGTCATGCATACTTATCTTTCACACCACAACAAAAATAAACGTTGTCTTTACATTGCCCGACGAGCCCATGATAGTAAAAATTAGTCCGAACCTGATTTTACCTGTCACTGTATCAACTTAAACACGAAGGATTCAATAGGAAAATTTAACATTATGGGCCTAAGGCTTCCCCAAACTGGATTCATCAAGAAGAAATAAGGATAAAGTGCAACAAATTAAGCCTGAATATTCATGTTTTTTAAAGACCCTTTATGGTTTGCTAAAAAATCGTCAATAAAATATCTCCGGACGCTATAATATATGCAACAAAATGTATAAATTCATTCAAAAACTTCAGTTTTTATTATTTACTTTTCCTTCGGTACTTGTGCCGGATTTAAATAAAAAATTGGGAAAACATTAAGGTCCTGTTTGATAGGCTTTTTTTGCCATGGCAAATCACTTTTGCACACAATTTTGCTTACTTTTGTAGTGTTTGATAGGAGAATTTGCCCATGCCAAAATTTGCCCACAATTGGTCACGTGACCTCTTTTTGCTCAAAATTGTGGGCAAAATTTGCTTTAGTCTTTGGGTGGGAAAAATTTTCCGGGGCATTTTGGTTGTTGAAATTGGGAGATTTTGGTTGATTGGATTGGCTGTCAGAGCAGCTGTACAAGATGGATTCCAATGAATCCAGTGAATCACACTCAGCCGCACCAAGAAGAAGAAGCTCGGAGGTAATTTTTTTTTTCGTTTTCTTCTTCTACAGCTTTTCTTTCTTACACTCAGCTTTTCTTTCTTTTCTTTCGCACCAAGAAGAAGAATCCAGTGAATCACACTCAGCTTTTCATTTTCTTTGATGTTTATTACTCTGGAACTCCGAAAATACATGAAGATGGTTCTAGGGTTCATTTGCTACACAAGATAGTTGCCGAAAATACATCGAGATGGTTGTCAAAAATACATCAAGATGGTTGCCGAAAATACATCATTTTCTTATGCAGATTACCTAGATTTTAATATTATAGGGTTATTTTCTTCTAGTGTTAATATTTAGGGATTTGTGTTACCCTTATTTTGTTGTTTCAACATGGTTCATTTGAGTTATCTAGGGTTGGTATTTTTGCTAGGTTTAATTTCTAGGGTTCTTTTCTTCTAGTATTAATATTTGGGATTGTTTTCAATATATTTTTTATATGGTTGAAATATGGGGTTTCATATAAAGAAGGTATAATGCACTTGTAAATGTTGAATTAAATTTATATGAGACATAATAAATGATAAGTTAGTAAATAATGTTGTATTCATAAATCATAACCGATTTTTTTTTGCTCATTCTTTTGTGTAACACGCTTTTTGTGTCTATTTTACAGGAACCGTGTTCTCCTAATTATTCGTTCGAATCAGTTTGTTCCGGTTAGATTTAATTTTTTCTGATTTATTAATTGCTTATTTGATAATGATTATGATCATATACATGTTTGTCTATTTTATACAATATATATGATATAATGAACTTATGAATTAAATATTTGTAGGCGAAAATGCCGAAATATAATTCCAAGTTACAACGTAAACGAATTGGTGTCGTTTGGACGATGGTGATACGGGCAATAGTAATTTATCAACATATAAGGTCTTTAACGGACATTCCTAGGGCACCTCATTATAATTGGGATGAGCATCGTAAGCAATCCTTGTTCCGAATGTACGGGATGAGCGATCGGTTATGCCACGACTCATTACGAATGAACATTGGTTCATTTAATAGGTTATGTGATCGTCTCAGTGCCTTTGGACTAACCGACAGTCGTTCAGTTGATGTTGCGGAACAAGTTGCAATTTTCTTGAATATTGTTGGCCATGATGAGCATTGTCGCTCCGAGAGTAACATTTTTTGTAGGTCTAGTCAAACCATTAGTTTCTACTTTCATAAAGTGCTTGGGACTTGCCTAATGTTGTATAAGGAAATTGTCACAAATGCAACCACTGATAACTCTCCGGTTGATAGTCCTGGCAACAGAAGTTGGTATCATTATTTTTCGGTAAGAAAATTCATTCTTAATAGAGTAAATACTTGAAACAATTTAAATGGATTTAATGAAATAACAAATATAGTATCTCAACAGGATGCCGTAGGAGCGATAGACGGTACACACATACATGCGAATGTCCCCCTTGTTGATCAAGCTAGGTATCGTAATCGAAAACAGGTCATCTCTCAGAATGTTCTAGTTGCATGCACATTCGATATGAAATTTACATATGTATTGTCCGGATGGGAGGGGTCCGCGCATGATGGACGTTTACTTAGGGCGGCTATACAACGTGCAGGCCAAAAGTTGACCATTCCAGTTGGTATGTCGGTTCATTTCGTGTACTTAACTTGAATAACCCTTGTATAAACCATATACAATCGACATATTTTTGATAAAAAAAACACTATATTTATTGTTTTTAGGAAAATATTATCTTGCGGACGCCGGATTCCCACTGGTTCCTGGATTTTTATCACCGTATCGCAAGACACGTTACCATCGTAGAGACGTGGAGGGGCAACGTCCCGAAACTAGTAAATAATTATTCAATTTTCGCCATTCCTCTCTGCGCAATGTAGTCGAGCGCACTATCGGATTATTGAAAAAAAGATTTTCTTATCTACGACATCAACCATTTCATGACATTGACACGCAGGCTAAGATTGTGTTAGCTTGTTGTGCCCTGCATAATTTTTTACGTGCCGATGATAGGGATGACTTGTGCCATGACGATAGTGATAGTGACGATGATGTGAACCCCACACCCCTTAATATACCTGATGACATGCTCAATGAGCATATTACGTTCGCAACACAAGCATCTTGGACGGAGAAGCGTGATGCAATGGCTACCCAAATGTGGGCAGAAAGAGGAACAGCTCAGATTGAGCCTTTTGATTTTGTTGAAAATTTGATAATTTGAACCATGTTGTATTTGTTAATGTGATGAGGATCATGTGATAATTTGAACCATTTTGTATTTCATAATGATTTGCTATTGTGAAGGGGACATTAGACTTGCTTGCTAACTGATTCAATTTAGTTGGACTGCTGTGTTATATAGGTTATTCACTATATATTCACTTGGATAACTGATTCAAACCACATTGGATATTCACTATATATTCACTTGGATATTCACTTGATAACTGATATGCTTTGGAAACTAATTCAGTAGACTATTCATAGCAGACTTCACACCCTGTTGCAGACTTCACAATTTGACAACTTATAACTTGATTCACAGACTTCACATATGTATTTAGATGAATGATTTACTAATAACTGATAGGATTGATAGACTTCAATTTTCACATTTAGCTTGGATTCATTGATTCACACACTTGGTAACTGATATGACAACTAGCTATCAAATATACTGATTCACAAACTTGGATTCATTAATTCACATTCAAATTAACTGATTACTTGATTTACTGATATGAAATTATCTTGATTCTCATATGTATTTAGAAGAATGATTTACTGATAACTTGATTCTAACTTGATTCACAGACTACAATTTTCACATTTAGCTTGGATTCATTGATTCACACACTTGGTAACTGATATGACAACTAGCTATCAAATATACTGATTCACAAACTTGGATTCATTAATTCACATTCAAATTAACTGATTACTTGATTTACTGATATGAAATTATCTTGATTCTCATATGTATTTAGAAGAATGATTTACTGATAACTTGATTCTAACTTGATTCACAGACTACAATTTTCACATTTAGCTTGGATTCATTGATTCACACACTTGGTAACTGATATGACAACTAGCTATCAAATATTATATGACTGATAACTTGATATACTGATTCACAAACTAGGATTCATTAATTCACATTCAAATTAACTGATTACTTGATTTACTGATATGAAATTATCTTGATTCTCATATCTATTTAGATGAATGATTTACTGATAACTTGATTCTAAGTTGATTCACAGACTTCAATTTTCACATTTTGCTTGGATTCATTGATTCACACACTTGGTAACTGATATGACAACCAACTATCAAATATTATATGATTTAATGATAACTGATATGAGTCACAGACTTGATATCTGATAGTTTAACAGTTCATTTAACTTGATTCACTATTTACTGATAACTGATAGGATTCACAGAATTGATAACTGATAGGATTCACAGTTCATTTAACTTGATTCACAGACTTGATATGATTCACAGACTTGATAACTTGATTCACAGACTTGGTAACTTGATTCACTATTTACTGATAACTGATAGGATTCACAGAATTGATAACTGATATGGTTCACAGTTCATTTAACTTGATTCACAGACTTGATATGATTCACAGACTTGATAACTTGATTCACAGACTTGATAACTTGATTCACAGACTTGGTAACTGATTCACTATTTACTGATAACTGATAGGATTCACAGAATTGATAACTGATATGGTTCACAGTTCATTTAACTTGATTCACAGACTTGATATGATTCACAGACTTGATAACTTGATTCACAGACTTGATAACTTGATTTACAGACTTGGTAACTGATTCACTATTTACTGATAACTGATAGGATTCACAGAATTGATAACTGATATGGTTCACAGTTCATTTAACTTGATTCACAGACTTGATATGATAACTAGCTATCATGTTATGCTTGTGTTCGCTGATAACTGATCAATTATGATTGAGTTGATTCAGTTGATTCACCTGATAACTGATATGATTCACTTGATTCACCTGATAACTGATATGATTAAGTTGATTAAGTTGATTAAGTTGATTCACTTGATTAAGTTAATTCACTTGGTTCACAGTTCATTTAACTGATATGATTCACTTGATTCACATAACAGAGTTGTATTACTGAGTTATTCATTCACTTAATTCAATCTTGATTCATTGATTCACTTGATTCACTTGATTTACAAAATATAGTTATATAACTGATTAATTTTGATGTTTCTTAGAGATGGCCCAAAATAGAGTTGACATTCCATTCCGTGCTCCAAAAAATACTGCTCCGATCAACATCAGGACACATGCTGCTCAGGTTGAAGCACCAGTCAAGAAGACCCAAGTTCGTTGGACAGAGGCTATGGATGGATGCTTGATTTCTGCTTTGATTAATGAGGTTCTTGCTGGCACCAAAAGGGCGGATAATGGATTCACATCCACCCATATGAAAACTGCGATTGATGCTGTTAGAAATGGTTGTCATGTTACCGTGGGTATTGCACATGTCCGCTCACGTTTGAAGACACTCAAGAAAGAGTACACGGATGTCCATGAGCTACTTCAAGTTAGCGGATTTGGGTTCGACCATAACACGTCCTCCGTAACAGCAGAGCCAAGCGTATGGGCCGAGTATGTAAAGGTACGGATTTTTTAGCATTTGCATTGTATACCATCTAATATATCGGCTAATGTGTAAAATCTGTGCAGGATAAGCCGGATGCTGCCAAATTGAAGGGAAAAAGTTGCCTTTATTTTGAAGAGCTAGCCACTATTTATGGGAATGACACCGCAAACGGATCCAACTCGCAGTCTGGTGGTGATTACTTCCCATCAATGGAGGGTAAATATTATATTGTTTATAATTGCCAAAAATACACAAACCAGGATAATTGCTAAACAAATATATATGCTCTTTTCAGGACTAGTTGACATAGATATGGATGAAGACTTTGTTGACTTAAACGATAATGACTCTCCTGAAACTGAATCGCTTAACACGTCACCTCAATTGGGGAAACGTAAAGCTAGTGGACGATTACCAAAACCCACTGTAGAGCCGAAGCCAAGACGTAAGCGAGGTAATGTCTTAGAGGAGAGTTCACGGGCGCTGGCCTCAATTGCCGAATCTTCTCGGGTTATAGCAGCCTCTATGGCTTCTGATGCCAACTTGAACGCCCTAGAGCATGTGAAGTGGCAAGAGATTCTTGATCGTTTGAAGTCAATGGAGTTGAACGAAACTGATAGGCTACGACTATTTTCGATGTTTGAGGTCGATCATGGACTAGCACATATCTTCATGGGGATTACGGAGGATGCGTTTGCAAAGGCATGGGCTTACAACAAGCTCTATGCGGACTAGGCCACCGTTATATATATGCTCTTTTTGAAACAATGATGATGAAACTTTTATCGCATTTGACAATGAAACTTTTGTAATATTTTATTACGTTACGATTCTATATTATGTTCAATCATATTATACTTTTGGAATTTATGTCCTAATTCATAGTATAATGCAAAAATAGCAATATGTCATCTGCCTTTAACTTTAGTGGGAACAACTTTAACATAGACATAGACTTAACAATTACACGTATACATAAACTTCACAGTTACACGTAAACATAGACTTATAAGTTACACATAGACTTATAAGTTACACGTAAAGTAACACATGAACAGATTTTAACCGATATAGACTTAAACATACCCATAAACTTACGCACACAAACCAGAAAACATAAACTTAGTGGGAACAACTTCCTATACTCATATCAACATCATCTTCATCGAAGTAGAGAGGTTCTGGATCATCTCTGTAGACACTGTTTCGGCAAAGATCAAAGAGATAGTACGCCTCATCCCTGATGGTTCGGCCGCGGGGATGTTTCGTACAAAAGCACTCCCATTTATCTTCGTCATCAATAATCAGTTTGTAATTTTCACTGTCCCACCCAAAGCGGTAAGTTTTTGTAGCTTTGTAGTATAAATCGACCTTCATTTTTAAGGTATACCACCTTACACGACACTCGTTCGAAGTACGTCTCTGTGGTGAATATGGGGAAATACCCCAATGGTGTGATACTAGATCGAAAGTAGAATTTTGAACCCTCAAACGTGGATTGTAGTTCACTCCTGGGATGAAATAATTACCAGTGACTTTGTTAATTAGTTGGACGTCTTCATTAATGATCCACTCTCTTGACGCCATTCAATATATGGTCGACAATAAATATTCTGTATTTTCCATACAAGTTGTTTCTCTCTTACGATACTAGTATTTATAGGATGGATTGCAACTACTTCCAACCATTCAGTGTATCGATGATAGTTTAAGGCTTGCATGTGACTGAATAGTGCCCATGTGCTTGCCAGGTTCAAATTTCAAAGTCTAGTGCATAATACCAAAACCCATGTGCTTGCCAGGTTGAGGGCATCGAATAATGCAGTCCAACATTGTGAATCATCATAATGCAAATGCAGTCCAACATTGGGAATCGTCATATATGATTTGACCACACACTGCCTTTGTAATTATTACTTTACAGCTAGCTGGTATTTTGGTATTTCTCCTTATTTTTCCATATAAATATATGGTCGACAATAAATATTCTTTGTTTTCCATACAAGTCATTTCTCTCTTACGATACTAGTATTTATAGGATGGATTGCAACTACTTCCAACCATTCAGTGTATCGATGACAGTTTAAGGCTTGCATGTGACTGAACAGTGCCCATGTGCTTGCCAGGTTCAAATTTCAAAGTCTAGTGCATAATACCAAAACCCATGTGCTTGCCAGGTTGAGGGCATCGAATAATGCAGTCCAACATTGCGAATCATCATAATGCAAATGCAGTCCAACATTGGGAATCGTCATATATGATTTGACCACACACTGCCTTTGTAATTATTACTTTACAGCTAGCTGGTATTTTGGTATTTCTCCTTATTTTTCCATATAAATATATGGTCGACAATAAATATTCTGTGTTTTCCATACAAGTTATTTCTCTCTTACGATACTAGTATTTATAGGATGGATTGCAACTACTTCCAACCATTCAGTGTATCGATGACAGTTTAAGGCTTGCATGTGACTGAACAGTGCCCATGTGCTTGCCAGGTTCAAATTTCAAACTCTAGTGCATAATACCAAAACCCATGTGCTTGCCAGGTTGAGGGCATCGAATAATGCAGTCCAACATTGCGAATCATCATAATGCAAATGCAGTCCAACATTGGGAATCGTCATATATGATTTGACCACACACTGCCTTTGTAATTATTACTTTACAGCTAGCTAGTATTTTGGTATTTCTCCTTATTTTTCCATATAAATATATGGTCGACAATAAATATTCTGTGTTTTCCATACAAGTTATTTCTCTCTTACGATACTAGTATTTATAGGATGGATTGCAACTACTTCCAACCATTCAGTGTATCGATGACAGTTTAAGGCTTGCATGTGACTGAACAGTGCCCATGTGCTTGCCAGGTTCAAATTTCAAACTCTAGTGCATAATACCAAAACCCATGTGCTTGCCAGGTTGAGGGCATCGAATAATGCAGTCCAACATTGCGAATCATCATAATGCAAATGCAGTCCAACATTGGGAATCGTCATATATGATTTGACCACACACTGCCTTTGTAATTATTACTTTACAGCTAGCTAGTATTTTGGTATTTCTCCTTATTTTTCCATATAAATATATGGTCGACAATAAATATTCTGTGTTTTCCATACAAGTTATTTCTCTCTTACGATACTAGTATTTATAGGATGGATTGCAACTACTTCCAACCATTCAGTGTATCGATGACAGTTTAAGGCTTGCATGTGACTGAACAGTGCCCATGTGCTTGCCAGGTTCAAATTTCAAAGTCTAGTGCATAATACCAAAACCCATGTGCTTGCCAGGTTGAGGGCATCGAATAATGCAGTCCAACATTGCGAATCATCATAATGCAAATGCAGTCCAACATTGGGAATCGTCATATATGATTTGACCACACACTCCCTTTGTAATTATTACTTTACAGCTAGCTGGTATTTTGGTATTTCTCCTTATTTTTCCATATAAATATATGGTCGACAATAAATATTCTGTGTTTTCCATACAAGTTATTTCTCTCTTACGATACTAGTATTTATAGGATGGATTGCAACTACTTCCAACCATTCAGTGTATCGATGACAGTTTAAGGCTTGCATGTGACTGAACAGTGCCCATGTGCTTGCCAGGTTCAAATTTCAAACTCTAGTGCATAATACCAAAACCCATGTGCTTGCCAGGTTGAGGGCATCGAATAATGCAGTCCAACATTGCGAATCATCATAATGCAAATGCAGTCCAACATTGGGAATCGTCATATATGATTTGACCACACACTGCCTTTGAAATTATTACTTTACAGCTAGCTGGTATTTTGGTATTTCTCCTTATTTTTCCATATAAATATATGGTCGACAATAAATATTCTGTGTTTTCCATACAAGTTATTTCTCTCTTACGATACTAGTATTTATAGGATGGATTGCAACTACTTCCAACCATTCAGTGTATCGATGACAGTTTAAGGCTTGCATGTGACTGAACAGTGCCCATGTGCTTGCCAGGTTCAAATTTCAAACTCTAGTGCATAATACCAAAACCCATGTGCTTGCCAGGTTGAGGGCATCGAATAATGCAGTCCAACATTGCGAATCATCATAATGCAAATGCAGTCCAACATTGGGAATCGTCATATATGATTTGACCACACACTGCCTTTGTAATTATTACTTTACAGCTAGCTAGTATTTTGGTATTTCTCCTTATTTTTCCATATAAATATATGGTCGACAATAAATATTCTGTGTTTTCCATACAAGTTATTTCTCTCTTACGATACTAGTATTTATAGGATGGATTGCAACTACTTCCAACCATTCAGTGTATCGATGACAGTTTAAGGCTTGCATGTGACTGAACAGTGCCCATGTGCTTGCCAGGTTCAAATTTCAAACTCTAGTGCATAATACCAAAACCCATGTGCTTGCCAGGTTGAGGGCATCGAATAATGCAGTCCAACATTGCGAATCATCATAATGCAAATGCAGTCCAACATTGGGAATCGTCATATATGATTTGACCACACACTGCCTTTGTAATTATTACTTTACAGCTAGCTAGTATTTTGGTATTTCTCCTTATTTTTCCATATAAATATATGGTCGACAATAAATATTCTGTGTTTTCCATACAAGTTATTTCTCTCTTACGATACTAGTATTTATAGGATGGATTGCAACTACTTCCAACCATTCAGTGTATCGATGACAGTTTAAGGCTTGCATGTGACTGAACAGTGCCCATGTGCTTGCCAGGTTCAAATTTCAAAGTCTAGTGCATAATACCAAAACCCATGTGCTTGCCAGGTTGAGGGCATCGAATAATGCAGTCCAACATTGCGAATCGTCATAATGCAAATGCAGTCCAACATTGGGAATCGTCATATATGATTTGACCACACACTGCCTTTGTAATTATTACTTTACAGCTAGCTAGTATTTTGGTATTTCTCCTTATTTTTCCATATAAATATATGGTCTAACTTAGGTATTCCTCCACAACACTGGGTATACTTCCTTATATCACAGACTTCATAATGCATAACCAATCCAATATGCCTGATGAAGATTCACCCTTCTTAACACATGTTCCTAGGAAAACTTTGTTTGGGGAAAAACTTCCATATTATAACTGGTCACCGCCTAAAAGAGTAGTGCAATGTGATTACCTCTTAGCTGGGGGGGGAAGAATGATACAACAGGTCACGAAGACAAAGGGTAAGTCTAAAGCGTCAACATCATTTGGTGTTAAACATGCAGAGGTAACAACTACAAATGTTGAACGAGTGTTGACTAACCCAGGGATCTACCAAGATCCTCATGGAGGTAGTTGGTTTGGTGAGAAAAGGGTTTTTGAAAACATCCCTATTTGCACACTACATTCTTTAGGCGACGTTAATCATGTGATGAAATGGTTAACACCGACAAAAGGAGATATTCCATGGGATGATCATTTGAAATGGCCTAGGTTATTTGATAGGCGTTGTGATTTGGAGTGCTACTGTCATTGGCACTGTATACCCGTGCCACAAGCAAAATCGGCACGATATTGCAAAGATCGAAACAACGATAATGAAAAATGTATACATTTATTGCAACGCGAAATTGCACAGATGGAGAAAAGGCTAGAGCGGTGGCATGCTAAATATTTGATAAATACTGAACTTGACGATCCAATGTATGCATCGGATTCGGAACTTTCGGATTACAAATGGATCGAGTCGGACATGGATTTAGTACATCATCTACCAACTATGTTGATGGGGGATGGGCATGCCTTATGTTGTGTTCCGTGGTTGCCTAGGAAATAATTTAATTAACTAGACATTAAAATGTTACTTTCGTTTCTATGGGTCGTTTTAAAATAATTCCACAACATTATCAATGGGTCTTTTTATAATAATTTTGTCAATGATCGATTATCAACAAGTCATTTTAATTTCAATACATTTTGTCCAAATAAATGTGCTCTCATCTAAAACAAATTTTGTCTAAATTAATGCTATTTTATGAAGTTTAAAATAATTACAAGTATACATGACAGTAACTACGCCCAACTAAATTTTTTTTGGGTTCATTCATATTCAAAGGAGCCATCCAACTTCACTCGCCTCCGAAATTACGTTGTCAATCCTGAAAATAAAAATAAAAACGTAAGTAAGCTGAATTGGTTATAACACAAATGTGAATCATGAATTTGCCAATATTATGTTGGCAAAGTTTGTATTTGCCAGTATTAATTTGGACTATCAAACACCATGAATAGGCAAATAAGTGTCTTTCAGTGTGCAAATAAAGCCTATCAAACACAAAAAAGTTGGCAAATACTGTTTTTGCCAGCATGCAAATAAAGCCTATCAAACAGCACGAAATCATCTTTGCCACAGCAAATTTTGCCCAAGCAAATTTTGCCAGGGCAAAATTTGCCATGCCAACACTTTTGCCCAATGTGTATCAAACGGACCCTAAGTAAAAAACATAACACGGTAAATCAAACTATGTATCATTAAGCTCAAACTTAGCATCTCAACCAAGAGAAAAGTAAAACAGTTTATCGAATATGAAAAACTAACCGTGGCATTGGGGAAGCTAAAGATGCAAAGAGTCTTTGCTAAAGACGACCATTGCATTTGTTAAAGACAACCACGATCCCCTCTATAGAAGTGGAATAAAGGAAGAAATGGTTATTAGGCTCAAAACGAAATATAAAGATTGCTACAAAAGAACATAGAAATTTGTAAAGAGTCATATATACTTAAAAGAACATAAAAATTAAAGGTCCGAAACTTGGGAAATGGTTATTATGTTGAGGTACTTCGAATTATTAAAGTAAAATAAACTAAACATTTAAAAAAATAAATACACATCTTTTGCTTCACAGCTTACAGATGTTGCCTAAGAATGATGACCTATACCCCCGGCAGCTCTGAGCCATTTTATGTGAAATAAAACAAATCATATAAACACAAACACAAATGGAGAATAATAAAATCATTAGTTCTAATATCTTATAATTTCAAAATAAAACCACAACTGAAGTAGAAGAATCAAGATTGGAGCATTACACCAGGCCTTCATGTCATTATCCCATAATAAATTTCACAAGGCTATCATGTCACCATTTTTAAAAGAATCACTATGAAAGTGACCATCTACAGGGAAAAAATGATATATAACCTTCACATAAATCCTCAATCCGAGTAAAAATTCTTAACAGTTATTATAAACTATATAAGTAAATAAGTATTCAAAAAATAAGATCAAGTATGTTAAAGGAACCAAATATCTAATAAACAATACACAAATATCAAATTAGATAAGTGGAGAACAATTATAAACACAAATATCTGATAATGATAAATCACCAAAATTAAGTTTGAGCCTTTAAACATATGAAATTAAGAAGGGTAGTCTATGTATTGAGTATATGATTTCAAATAAAGAAACTGAAAAATTCGAATTTTTAAAACGCACCCAAAAATTGACAAATAGTCTACACTGCATTTTGGTAACATTTGCATGTAGATGTGAGTCTAATCCCAATATTTTTAATTTGAGAATCCATAGCTACATCAAAATTATGAAGTTTATATTTAAAGAGATGGGGAGATGTCTTCTACAAACCTTTATAGTTGATTTGAAGTTGAACCATCCTGTTGTAGATGATTTCCAAATGACATTTCCTTAATGCATATCCAAGAAATTATCTTCTGCTTACATAACACCTTTGATTCTTGTATCGTCCAACAAATTAAATCCAAAGAGAAACTAATACTTAAATACAAAAATAACAGTGTAATACACACACACAGTTGATAGCCACTAATATAAACTATCACTTTTACTCATTTATTAATTGCGGAGCATAATTCCAGAAATTATAAATCTGCTGGAGAAAGAGAGTCAAAGAATCCTGAAAATAGTATTAAAGATGAAACAAAAGAACCTAAAATAAGAATAAACATACTTAAAATAGTTTGACGCTGTTTTAGGATATATAAAGATCCATTTAGAAAGAGAGAGAGAGTACCTCCATGTTTTAGAGCACTGGTGAGCTAAAAATAGGAAAGTCATACTTCGTTAATGAAAGTCCGCACTGTACATGGGACAGCGAGATTGCAATAACTCAATACCATAAACAAATTATACACATAGAATAAAACATAATCTATCCTTGCGTAAAAAAATCATTATAACACAGGATTGTTCATTACATTGTTACGCAAAGCCATCGAAAGCACCGCACAATATGTCATTACGTTATATACATGCAAACAGTAATTACATACTCAATGGTAAAGCTAATTGTTCATCTTAAAATGACACATTTATTATTAAAGATAACAAACTAAATTTAAACATATCAACTGGTCATATTGCTTATTAGGCCATACTAAGAAAGTAATTAAGGCTGCCCTTCCTATTTATTTTCAACATATTCTTCCTAAAATCCCATCCATCAGAACTATATACCTCCAAATGATGTTATCGTCCCGATTACTTCCTAATGATGGTGAACGGGCAGAACACTACCGATAACACAGAGCAATTAAAAGCCATTTCCCAGTTTTTTAGATTAAATCTATTACCAATTAAAATCCATGAAAGTCTAGTAACTATCAATAACATACTACAACAATAAGAAAGTTACTGATAACACTGAGCAACAACCTCCTTCTTTTTAATTAAAATGTTATGTTTTAATGAGTATATGCCATTTTTGCTTTAGTGACAAACTAACTGACCTTGTTTGTTTGTTTGTTCAGCAGGAATAACTTTTATAGCAGTTAAGTCCTACTGGTTGAAGAGGGTGTAAAGTCCGATTGTATTCAACCCCCCAAACATAAATTTTATGTAATGGACGGGATAGTGGATAGTTGACTTGAATCCTTTCACCCCTAGGATGTGTTGATCTTTCAGGACAATTTTTTAGCCATTTCTAATTTTCAACTGCACCCCTCTCATCAATAGGTAACAAGCTCTAATTTATGTTTCTTATGTGGAACAATTATAGTAGATGAACATAGGTGGTAATAGTAGATGCCTTACCGAGGATTGGAGGTCTCTCTTGTGATTATATATTATCGCCTATAGATTATAAAAATAAAATTAACCTCATAAGGTTATCTGAGTTACTTCTCATATAAAAGAAAAAAAAGTAAAGGGAAAATGGAAAAGGTGCATAATAATTTACATGGATAAAATAGTTAGAGTAAAAATAACACCACAACAAAGCTGCCTATAAAAACTAAGGATCGATCCATATTAGAGTAAAAATATTCAAGACTTTTCATCCACAAAAAGTAGCGAACAATCCAAAAAAATTAAAGTTCAATATGTATTGAAAACTAAATGTGAACATAATTAATGTATTAAAAAGTAGGTTCTAGCTAACTAAAGGTAAAAGAAACATAAATTATGCCCCTTTAATTACAACAACACTTGGATATAGATATTGTGTTCAACAAAACTATTGAAAACCAGGAAAATGCATTATAATAAAGAAAGGCCTTTTAAGAAATTTAAAAACATGGAAAATCGCTATTGTAAACTTGGTATCATGTTAAAATGCGCTAAAATGTCTGATTAAGTGATGGACATAAAAGTGTTATAGTCGAACACAATTAGTACAACATTGAGTGTAAGATCATAAACACCAAACAACTAAATTATTAATAAAAATTTATAGCAAATAACAAATGAACATGGCAAGTAAAAACTTTTGAAGACAGACATAAATAAAAATAGTGATAACAAATCACAATCAAAATTGTAATGGAATGGAATACATAATGGTTCAAACTTTAGAAATATACAAAACTTATTATTGAATGATAATTCAATTTCTAATTATATTTGGTTAAACTTCTTGTGAGGGGATACCTTAAATGGTGGGGGAGGGATAAAATCAACAATGAAACCTGCAAACAACAAAAGAAAAAAAAACAAAATAAAAAAAATAAAAAAAGAAATATTAGAAGAATGAACAATACAAAAATTTAAGATGAGAAACCCAAATGTTAAATCCAAAGGAGAAAAAAACATCTCTTAATTCGTGATGATGAAATTGCTTTCATTTTGAGTAATCTGTAAGCAACATATGTCAAAATTTAACTTGTAGTAGTTGCTAATGATAGAAAAAGAGATGTATCTACAATGAAAAATGAGAAGAAATTTTAACACATATCTATGGTCAGGTTCACCTATAAACAACAACAATTAAAATGCAATTAGAAGAATTCAATATAATGTCAGATCTAGACAATCAGCTGAGCATTTTCAAGCTCCAAGAATTCAATCGGCAACATCAAAAATACAAAATGAGCATCATAGAGAACAAAGGATTCAAAAAAAGTAGAAAAAGATGGATACCTTCATAGTTTACTGATGGAATTTGTACAAAACCTCAGATCGAACCAAAAAAATTGAACGAAAACGTAAAATGTCAGATCTACACAATGTTAAAGAGAGAGCATCTACTTTCCCAGAACAATCGAACCAAAAAAGGCCAGGGCTCCACAATAAAACTACAAACGATGAACCCTTAAATGCAAAAAGCTCTAAAACTTAGGGTTTACAAAATGGGGGAGAAGTGGAGAATGACATAATTTTTTTGTTTGTGTGAAAAATGAGAGAGGGTGTGAGCGGGAGAGAATTACAGAAGTATTGTGGTTTTCACCAAACTACCCCTAATTTGATTTGAAGTGTAAATTTGATAAGTAAAAAAAGAGGGGGAAATTAAATATTTGAGCTGCAAAGTAGGTAGTGTAGGAAAAACTCATCTTATGACATCATCTTATATATCTTATGACATACATAAATTTTATCCCTTATATATATATATATATATATATATATATATATATATATATATATAGAGAGAGAGAGAGAGAGAGAGAGAGAGGTTCACAAGTGAACCAAAATAATGAACATTATAATGAACCTAATAAGAAACTAAAAAGTAACCCTTAATTCCTTGTTGTAATTAATCCGCTCCAGCGGCAAGGGACACACACTTTTTTTAATATATACACACACCTTAACCCCCCCACCCCTACCCCACCATGGCACCATATTCCCCTAACAAATCAGCGACATCCCACCTTCCCCGTCCTACTCTAGCTTAAACCCACAAACCGAACCTACTCTGACCTCCTGCTGGAAGCCTTGAATCTTTTAAATCTACAACTGCAAATCATTGATCAGACAAAAAAACTGAACAAAAAACAGTAAAAGATAAAGCCTCCAAAGTCGATGAAGCTTTTAGAAAAGAATTACGAATTTTACTAAGTGACAAAAACAAGTGGTTTCATTCATCCTCACTCTCATCAACTAATTTTTACAAGCGATAATATTTTAAACATCAAGATACAAGCTTTGAAATCAGAAGACTTACTTTTGGTTGCCTTAGAGGGAGACTTGGGTTCCTTGGAAGCGGTCTTCTTTGGCAACAGAACGGGGTTGATGTTTGGGAGGACTCCACCATGAGCAAATTCTAGTATGTTTTGGAGGACTTCCAAAACCCATAAAATGGGTGGGGTGGTGGGGGGTGGGGGTAGGGGGGTTGGGTTTGTGTGGTGTGTGTATATTAAAAAACCTGTGTGTCCTCGTGTCCGTTGCTGCTAGCGCATACCAATTAGAACAAGGAATTAAGGGTTATATTTTAACGTCTTATTAGGTTAATTAAAATGTTCATTATTTTGATTCACTTGTGAACCCCTCTCTCTCTCTCTCTATATATATATATATATATATATATATATATATATATATATATATATATATATATATATATATGTACAACTTTTTAATGTTCTCTTAACTCATTTGGCAGATGACTTGGGACATTTTATTGATACTCAAATCATTATTTTTTAACAAAATAAAACTATTTTTTTTCGTAAAATGTGATTTAATTAACACCAAGTCAAATTTCAGAAAAAAGATATAATAAGACAATTCAAAAGCCCAAAGGCTAACCCAACAAACAAAAATAAATAATTTGACTAAAACAAAGCACACAGGACCACAAAGAAAGACTTAAGACACAAGGCCCAAAACTCAAAAACTCAACCCAAACAAACAAAACAAACCCTAACCCAAAACAAAACAAGTCACGTGTATTTTATTTCAACGTGTGAGCTGCACACTAACCAATATCAAATCCAAACACGTATCAACCACCGCAAGCCAGACCAATCAAAACCAAGAATTAATAATTAAAACAAAATAGGAATCCTTATTCTCAAAAGCATCAGCACCAATAAGTGAGAGGAGAGAGAAACACAAAAGACAACCATCACCTCCATTAGAGACCACACTAACACTACCAGAAAACCAAAGATGAAAGAAAACACAATGTCTATTAGAGAACAAGAACCAACATAACTAGAAGTCCAAAACTTCAAAGAAAACACACAGAACCAAGAGAAAAACCAAAAAAACTCCCACTAACAACCGAACACTTTTCGAGCAAACCTTGTACAAAGAATCAACTTCAAAATCCTCCTGATCTAGAAGGAAGAAAGAACCCACAACTGGTGAGTCAGTAGACCATAAAGTATACATCTTCAAATAAGATCCAACCCACCGATCTCACGTGAAGAGCATCAAACCCCCCCAAAATGAAAAACTGTCAGAAGACGCTTCAATTACAAGCCAAACTTAAAATCTCAAAAGACAACCAGACACCAAGACACATATCTCACATGCAGAAAACCAAAGAAAAATAAAGCCACCAAAACCAAACCACGAGATCTTTAAAACAACAAGAAGAAGAAGCCAACATACAACTTTCCAAAAGAACCCAACTCACCAGATCCAAAGTTTCCAGACAGGAACCCAACATGCAACTCTCCAAACAAGAGGAACAAGAAAAGATAGAAGCTAACCAACATGGGAAGAATCAGCTTCATAGGGGAATAGAGATCTGAGGACAAACTATAAAAGATCCTCAACCAGAGACATCCAGAACATCGTATAAGAATACACTCTGAAATCCCTCAATTTTTACATATATTATAATTTTCACCATTTTTATTTTATTTTTGTCCATCTGCATGTACTTTCCCGCACCATTCTTTTAATCATAGAAAAAAATGCTCTCCTCGCATGAAAATGTTGGTACAATTTATATATTGTGATTAAAAAATCACATCAAAGAGTTTTACGGAGAAATCAAAAAAATAAAATCATAAATTAATTTTAAGTCTACGAGTCAAAATTAAATTATTACCTCATATGATTATCGCAAATATGAACCGCAAGCGTTAAGTCCAAATAAATACTACACAATAAAATTAAACAATATTACCTCAATTGTTTATAAATTCGTCGTAGACGATTCTTGGGTTGAGTCACGAAGTAGGTCGCTCTCTTTAAGACGTTTCGCGGCTCTACCCTCTTTGTGCAGGTAGTCTACAGTCATGCCGTCCCCAGGATAAAACAAGCCCATAATCACCTCTGTATCATATAACCATACACCGTAGTTATATGTTTTCTAACACCCATTCCAAATTAATTGCTCAATATCTGAAATTTCAGTTTAGGGAGAGAATGAGTGATTTTTCTTCTCTTTAATTTTCTCTTTCAAAAATTTTGCAGTCCCTCCTCATTTTGTAGTCTGATTCCATTTTCTCTTTTTTTTTTTTTCCAAAGAACCAAACTCAAATTCTAAAACTCTCTGTTTCACCAAAGTTTTGGCCGGATGGAGATAATTATTTTGACAAAAAGTGGGGATAAAGGTTATATATAGTGGGAGATAAAGGGTTAACAAGTGGGACTAGTGGGTGTAGTTGGTCTCCCACTTGTAGTAGTGGGTATAGTGGGAGAAGTTAGCCCTTATTATTAGCCGAAAGTTGTGGATAATAGGGATAGTGGGTCTCCCATATGTATTTTTAAAATACAATTTGACAACAATACCCCACTTGAATTTTAAAAACACAATCATCAGTAACAATCCCCCGCTAGTAAATTTTGAAAAATTATTGAGTAATAATAATTAATTGAATTGTGCATAAGCAAAGATGTCTTTCGACTTGAACCTTTACGTAGTAAAGATGATTCAGATTATACTAGAGTAACTCGCAGTTTTGAACTCTATCTCTGACAACATCCCACACATAACCCTACTTAGGTGTAGTCCTCAATCCAACACGTTACGACCATGTGCATCTATCCGAGTATGTTAAAGCTCAAGGAAATTTGCCCAAAATTACAATAGGAAGCGGCCATACTTCCACATCCACATAGGTGAGTCTATCAAGGATACTCCTGTAGCTAGGTACCCCACTCAAAATAGTGCTATAGATCTTCATTAAGAGTTATAATTAACTCAACCTTAACTTGCTTCAGGATATCATGCTCCAGGGATGGAGTCAGAGTAAAACCCCGTAAATAATAATTAGCATGATTCAACCCATATCATTGTGACTTGTTATTACCCTTTGAACCTATTTCTTGGGATCTTCAGTCTATAGGTTGGTTTACCACCACAAATGATTCAATATCAACGGGCTTTAGTCCGATTCCTTTCTAGGTGTTAAACACCTTCTCCTGCACTAGTCCTTTCTTCAAAGGATAAGTCAGGTTCTATTCTCATCAGTCCGATCATAATCCACACTCACAACTCATTAGTTTTAAATTCTCAAACTATGTTGTGCTTACGACATATTTTTCATTCTTTTCGTTATTATAACGGTTCTAAAATTTTACAATAGCCATGGTTCTATTGTTGTGGATAAAATGACTGTGTCAATCTCTACCATAAATGGTATCTTATAATAGGTCTTTTAACCTTTCATTTACTCACTAGCCATAGTTAATGGTATCACCATATACTCCATCATTAATCACGCCAATAATTAATATTTCTGGGAGTTCCAAAAAATAACAACATAATATGTGTTAAACACATATCCATTATTGATTCAGAATCAATTATAGGTTCGTGATTTTATCAAAACACATAAATTTTCTCAATAGCATAAGAGTGCATTTTTTAATTATAAACCTTCATAGTACTCCCACAAAAAAAAAAAAAATATTCCAAGTAAACTGTATTTAGTAGCTCAATTGAGACTACTTAAGATGTTCGCATATTCATCTTTTCTTATCACTATATATAGTGTTCTTATACTTGGATCATGTGGAGTACAAGATGGTTCATAATAAGCATATATCTAATAAATAGATATTCTTGTATTTCAATGTACTCGATCAATTAATTGATCTATATAGCCTTGTAATATTAACAAATACTATTCTTGTTTCATTGAAACTCTTTATACTAAAACTTTAACTTAGAATGAATTTGGTTTTCTAGGCAACAAAATATTATAACCAAATATTAGTTAATCATTCTTGCATAATAAATAAGAGTGCATTCATATTTCAACATGCTTAGTGATAAACACGATTCATATTATTCTCAATTCATTCTCATTTGATAATTTATCAAATTATCATGCCATTTATTGGCGTCTTTCATATTAATTTTTCAACTTTAAGTTGGTCCATATAAGTTGCCTTACATAGGTCACCATTCAAAAAACAATATTATATATATTTAGTTTTTAACTCAACATCATATATAATATCAATGGAATTTAAATTAAATGAAGCTTCTTCATTTTCATGAGAATAATTTAACGTGCATAATGTATAACTAAGTTATATCGATGAATTTCAGCTATTAAACAAAGCTTATATTCATAAATGATAATGGTCTCAATATTCCTTCAAATGGTGTGTATACACCTTATTATCTTAAAGTTATAAGATAAGTCAATTATAAACTAATTTCTAGTTCATTCCAAGGAATTAAATCAATCATTTATGACATGACTTTTCTAATGATTTTTCGAATCCTTTTCAATAACATAAGCAAGATTTTATTTTTAACTCACAACTCAAAAAAATAAGAGTTCTCTAATTTTAGCTGAGAGGTACTCGATTGAGTACCCCTACTATTCTCTAGGTATAGCATTGAGAAGCAACATATAATGTGCCCCCACTATATCTTCAATTCAAAAAATGAAATCTAAACTTGTGAGTTTCAACATTAAATAAGAATTAATCTGATTTCTTAAATAAATACATGCTTAATGTCATCATGTATAGCCAAATCAAAAAATACATGTTCATTTGTTTTAGTCATAAATTCAGACTTTCATGTGTCTGAAAGTCACATATAGATTATACAATCTATTTCATAAAAATTATAATATACAATTTTTCATATGTTATTTTTCACAATGTATACAATAATACTTCGTATTAGAGCTTAAACCTCTATTCCAAATCAAAGCATACGGTCAAAATAATTTTACCCAACTAAATTATTTCTACACGCGTATGAAGCACACCAAATTGATTCCAACATAGCAGAATATAATTTTATTTTATACATTTTCCAACTCATATAAATGAATAAATACAAAGAATTATTCATATAAAATTCTAGCGGTTGCGCTTCAAACTCAAATATTGTATAAGTCATTATACAATTTCTACGAAACTCATCTTCCATAAATTTAAGTCCAAATTTTTCTAAGGACTTCATAAATCCTTGAATAAGAAATTTATAAAGGCTTCAAAGTATTTTGAATCCGTTGGGAATACGACATGATACATTTTTAAAGAAAATGTTGTCCAAAATCTTTGTTCAAACCGAAAAACTTCGAGTTTGAAATTTCACCACGACCAAACCGCTTATTGAAAATTTATAAAATTTTCCAGAGTTCATCCTTTATGAGTTTAGTCTTATCCAAAATTGGAATCACTCAAAAATATTAAGTACAAGTGAAGATAAACTTGTTTTACTTCAAGCTGTCCAAAAAATTCAGCATTGTGCATCCCATTTGTAATAATCATAATAAAAGATATACAACTATTTTTTCAGAAATTCCAAAGCCCAAAATTTATAATCTCAACATACTACATGCATGCCAAAATTCCAGAAATTTCAATCTATATATCATCAAAAATCTGAGATGATATTCCAACAAAATTCATAACAAAAATTTCAGTTTTTTTTCATCATCGATCACTTTAACGTGGTTGAAAAATAGTGACTTTAGGAATGAAATATTTTGAAAGAGATCTCAAAATCTTTTTAACGACACGCGTTTTATCAATAGGCTCACCTAAATTAAAAATTGAGTGAACAATGTCCGATAAACGTGCATAAAACTCACCAAAACATTGAGACCCAGACATAGTAATGGTCTCAAATTGGGTGGCCCAATTTTGTAACTTTAATTATTTAACCGAGTTCGTACCCTCATGTGTCAATTGGAGGACATTACATGCCTCTTTAGACGTGGTGCACGTCATAATTTGACAGAACTCGTCGGGGGTACGACTCTCGAAATATCAACCACGGGAATTAAAATTAGATAATTTAAAATCATCTTAGGTCCAATCCGACACAGGTTTCAAAGAGGTGATGTTATTAGCAGTGATAGTGGGAGGAGTCCAACCTCTTTCACAAAGAAACCATACTCGTTCGTCAATAGCTTTAAACTGAGCTTTCCAATAGGCATAATTGAATTCATCAGAAATAGGCATACGATTATATAAGTGCTCATTTGAAAACATTGCGACAAACTTTCAAAAATCTTATTTTTCAAACAAAAATCAATATCACACAAGTTTTTGCTAAAAATAGGAATATGCGATAAATTAGCGTAACCTGCTATGTTACCAATTTGAAAATGCGTGTACGATAATGATTCAAATAGATTCGCAATTTCCAACTTAAACTTATTTAATTGGATGTCAAAATTTGCTAAAATCAAATACCAATCAAATCAGCCCCTAAACCTGTATCTACGTGTCAATTCAAATATCAAATTAAATCATGCGATGAACAATGCTGACAAAAGCAGAATTCGGAAAAAAAATCCGGACAGGGAAAAAGCCTTTTATTTCCATTATAATTTGTAAAGGAATGGTTTATAATCGGATTACAGTGAAAATACAATTGACTTATAAAATACCCACAGGTGTCGGTTCGTAGTCGTTAGCCCAGGAAAATCATAGCACTCCCTATGACACGTAGTCGATCAGCCCAGTACCTCCCACATGTGGTATTTATGGTCAACCCAGTACCTTTCTAAGGCACCTAGATTCAGTAACAAAACTCCCAGCAAATATGTCTTGGGTTCCTCGAAGACAACTCACACAAAAGTATTTGGGATATGTGAATTATAAAACATAGCTTTAAACTTTCAAAAATTGCTTGGAGAATAGAAAAACGTATTCTGTGAAAAAACAGTATTTTTCCACACGAAAATCAGTAGCCTGACACCCTATAATTATTAAAATTCAAGGCGGTGACGTGTAGGCTAAAAACACCTCTCGTTCAAACGATAGATGACGTCGTTCGAGCGACATTCCATATCGTTCGAACGAGATGTGATGTCATTTGAACGACATTCACTGATCCTCCTTAAAAAACTTTTAAATATTAAATAGATTAGAATCCTTAAAAACTAAAACTGTTTACGGGGTCAGGATCATTTATCCAAAACTATTTATTATTAAAATCATTAAAATATTTTGAAAAATTATTTACCATAAATAGAAAAATATTTTACTTTCACAAAAATATACCAACACTTTTAATGGAAGATGTAAATGAAATGAAAACATATTTTACCAAATCCGTCCTTGTTGGTCTTGAAGCTTGAAGTTGTCTTGAAATTTGGATTCATCTTTTGTAGATGTAATCTTCTCAATTCTTCGACGGCTTGTAGAAACTTGTATTGGTATATGACATAATTAATTGTGACGGACAATGTCCTTACACTTATTATCATCCATGTGCCAAACTTACTTTATTCATTTTGACCCAAAAATAGACCGATGAGGTCTCAAGAGGAAACTAACTTTTAGGATCCTCAAGTTTGTCAAAACTTTGTGAAAAATGTTATTTTTTCTTTCATTTGGAACTAGAATAAAGCCAATTTTCTTACGACATTTCATTTATCATTTTGTGTTCAAACCCACACTTGTCCATTTTATGCTTTGCCACATAACATAATATTCAACATTTAAGACAATTTGAAGTAAAATCTATAGTGTTGTCTTATAAACACATGTAAACCCAGTATGAATTTTTATCTTCATTACATCAATATTTAACATATTTTGAGATATTTTTCTACACTTTTTCATTCGGATACCAAACCCATTTTAACATACTTTTTTGAGTCTACAATTCCACCATTTAGTATCCTATATGTTTCTACATGTTCAAGAGAGTATTTCAACCTAGAAATATCTCAAATATGGATTAAATAAAGACTAATCATGGGTTTGTATAATTTCACATGCTTTATTCCATTTATTAAGGTAAAGTTCCATCTTTTATAAAAAGACCCAATTAGGGTTTGTCCCGAAGAAAATTTCCAATTATGCAAGTCCAATTATTTTATAAATGTAACTATTTTTTTCGGCATTATAATCCATCTAGAAATATCCTTAATGAATTTCATAGCTAGAAGAACCTTAAGAACATGGAAGGAAAACCATACCTTAGGTTTAGAAGTGGAGAAAAAATAATGTTTGACTTGAAAGCTCCTATACTCCTAAGTTCCAAGACTTCTAGCTCCAAGAACTCCTAGCTTTTTCAAAGCTTCCACAAAACCTCTCTACAATGTTGGTCTACCACTTCTTTCTTGGAAGAGAGATTTTAAAGATGTAGAAATGGGATTTTTATGGTGTAAGAGTGGTTAAAAACACTCAACAATGGAGGGAAACGTAATTAAGAAAGAAGATGGGAAATCTGAAAATGGTGGTGAGATATTCTCTCACACTTCTTTCTCTTATAGCCCATGTGTAACCCACTTTAAAACATATAAAACACTTATAAAAACCATCATATTTGTTAAGATCCACAAAGTTGACACATTTTATTGATCAAGGGTTGAAACAGTGACATCATTTAGATAAGGTTTGATTTTCGATAGTCTTGCTCGAACGACTTCGATCTTATTTGAGCGAGGTTTGACTATAATACAAATGGATGTTGATCGAAGCTCGCTCGAAGTATGTTCAAATGAGTCAACATTCTCGCTTGAACCATAAAGGTCTCGTTCGAGCAAGACTGGGATCTCGCGTGAATGACCTTAGGTTCCTTCGAACAAAAAATTTCTGAATCTTTCAAATTTCAACCAATCAACTCCAAGAAATTAAAAAATATCTCTCAAATGAAATTAAATGAAAAACTTATCAAAGAATAATCCTCTTTCACTAACATTACACGATTATGAATTTCATAGAAAGGGATAAAACTTTAGGTCAGAGAATTACAATATCCCCTCCTTAGGGGATTTCATCCCTGAAATTAGGATAAGGAACTAAGAAAAGAGTTACAAGTGCTTCTCCCGTATCTCTAACTCACACTCCCAATTTGCACCTTCAATACCTTGAAATTCCCAAAGGACCTTCACTAATGGGATAAACTTATTTCAGAGGACTCTTTCTTCATGGACTAGAATGGATACCGGTCTCATGGGAAATCTAACATCCTCCTCTAACTCAATAAGTTTCCAGTAAATCGTATGATGAGGATCATGAAGATACTTCTTCAACATGTATATATGGAACACATCGTGTACTTGGGATAGTTGTGGAGGCAACACCAAGAGATATGACACATCTCTAATCTGTTCTAGGATATCAAAGGGATGTATTATGGGGCTAACTTCCCCTTATTCCTAAGACATCGATCACCTATCATGAATTCTAAGTGCGTTCGACGATTATCTACGTAATTGTTTTATCGGTCCTAACCCATCATGATCCTTGGGAAAATTATCCATACATTTCCAGTCATTTCCTGAATTAATTCCGTATTGGTGATATGATTTTCACCTACTTTGGCCTAACAAATTAGTGAGCGACATGGTCTCCCATAAGGGGCTATCTCAATGGTAGTCTGGTAGCTGTTGTTGTAGGTAAACTATTCCAGATGTAAGTTATCTACCCAATTGCCCTGGAAGTTAAGCACACAAGCTCTCAGTATATCCTCTAGGATTTGGATAGTCGTCTTTGACTTTCCATCAGTCTCAGGATGATATGAAGTACTCATTTCACTTCGATCTCCAATTATTGATGGAACTTATTCCAAAATCATGAAACAATCCAAGGATCTCTATACAATATGATCAAAATCGAAACACCATTGAGTCTGACTATCTCCCGAAAGTATATCCTTTCTAACTTAACCACGTTGTCCATGACTTTAATAGAAAAGAAATGCACAGAATTGGTGATACAATCCACTGTCACCCACACCTCGTCATCACCACATTCAGATCGTGGTAAACCCGTGAGGAAGTCCATCATTATGTGCTCATACTTCCACTCAGCCACGGGTAGTGGTTACAACAGCCTTACCGGCTTCTTATATTCGGCCTTCACCCGTTGACACATGGAACATTTGTCCACATATGTCGCCACATCTTTCTTCACGTCGGACATCCAGAAGTCTATGCATATGTCCTTATACAACGTGGTGGAATCGGGATGTATACTGAAATGTGAATGATGGGATTCTTCCATTACCTCATCCCATAACTCCTCAATAATATGGATGATTAACCTGACCTTGTGCCTCACCCCGCCATCCTTATCCACAGCAAGAGTGTCGAACACCTCTCCATTCTAAATGCGATCACGATACTAAATGAACTCGGGGTCACCCGGCTAAGCCTTTAGAACTTTCTTCTCGATGAGGGGCCTACCCACCACACGCCAAAGGTATACCCTATCGTACCCTCGCTGAACGTGTATATCAAACTTTTGTAACTCTCCTAACATCCTTGCCCGGTGGCATTTTGTTTTCGCATGTGTGAGACTAGACTTTCTGCTGAGAGCATCGACCACCACATTAGCCTTTTTGGGATGGTACTCTAGCGATAAATCATATTCTTCCATCAAATCCATTAACCTCCTCTGCCTAAGATCTCGCCATGTGAATATGTACTAGAGGCTCTTATGATCGAATTACACCTCAAATCATTCACCATACAAATAGTACCTCTAGTTTTTTAGTGCAAATACCATGACGGCTAACTCCAAATCATGAGTGGGATAGTTTCTCTTATGCACTTTCAACTGGTGAGATGCATAAGCTAATACCTGACCATCTTGCATTAATGTAGCTCCGAGTCTTAAACTCGAAGCGTCGTAGTACACTATGTAACCCTTGACTTATTTCGAAAGGTCAAGAACTAGCGTGAAGGTCAACCTGACCTTCAACTCTTAGACGACTAACTCACAATCCCCATACCACTCGAAGTGAACATCCTTCCTAGTCAGCATGGTAAGGGACATTACCCCCTTGAAAAGTCATGTACGAAACTACGATAGTGCCTAACTGTGACACCCTGACTAATTAAATACCGGGTAGCTACTCCTTTATTAAATTGAATCAAAATGCCAAGTTGGCTCAGTTAATAACATCACTGTCAAAAACGTTTTTATGATTACTAACCACCTAGTATTTAAAAAGTAATGTCAAATTTTAAATTAAGTCTGATTAGCATACAACAAAAGAATAATGAAAGAACTACTAAAACCATTCACCATAAAGAAAACAATAGAATAACCATCACATAATGATAATAAATCCGGAGGAAAACTCCTCACTACAATCCCACAACTGAAATAAATAAACTGAATACTGAATTAATTACATGCCAAATAGTCTGAAAAACTGAAATAGAAAATGTCTCTAATAGAAATGGGCAACATGCCCTACAACTGAGAAAGACTGAATAATGAGCCAAGACGAATGAAGCGTCTAATAGCAAGGCCCTGTAACTTCCACAAACAGCTACAGCTCGTCACCTGAATGAGAATCCTAAGCATGGTGTCCTTGTGGCTAGGCACCTAAAATGGTTTTGCAAAAAAAAAAAAATGGATTTGAAAGCAAACGGGTCAGAGCCCGAATGTGGAGATATTTTAAAAACTGCAAGTGATTTAATAACATTAAAACATTAAATGCAAAGTACATGTTAGGACGTACACTCGCATGAAATTCTCACCTCTCGACTAAATGTGCACTCCTAACGTATATACCCATCTAAATGACATTAACACCTAGCTAAGTGACCTCATAAATAGCTATACCGCCATAGGTTCTACCCTTTATTACTCGGTTCCCATTTTCATTATAACGATATCAATTAAATAGGGGACTTAACTTAAATTCAGGTTCTCAAATATAAGCAATACAACTCCTTATAGATTATACCTTTATATTTTCAGTATTTATGCACACAATACCATATGAAAGTTCTCATTAATTAAATGTATATTTTCCACAACATAAATATACAATATAAGCACCCCGAACCTAAGCTGCGGTGCACACATACTCTGCTATCCATCCCGTTACATCACGTACATAAGGATCACGCATTCTGAATCTCTCAGGAATCGTTCTTAGATAATACAATCACAAACAGTGGAGGCGAACACAGCCACATCACATGGGTCACGCACATACCTACACTCCCACGATCAGTAGACTTATTAACATCCCCATAAGTCCTTCTCTGACCTATGTTCTCGAGGTACCAGTCTAAATCCCCCCCTAGGCAACACAAGGATTAGAGGGTCCTAAGCGAACGCAAACCTCCCGTGATAGCAAGTATGGTAGGTATGTCATACACATAAATCATATAGAAATACTAAGTAAGCACACATCTTAGTAATCACCATAGTTTATTTGTGGTACATTTCTCATTCTCATACCAACTTATAACGTATCACATTTTACATTTTCTCGGTTAATATAACTTATTCAAACCATCAATTGCTCACGTCGTAATAGACACTCACGTCCCATTCCATAATCTCTCTTTGGTACAATTCACACTTCTATGTTTTACTTCTCATAATATCCCAAATATCCCAAAAGTATCATTTTATCATCAAGGGAATGTTATCTCTACAATTGAACGAGTTTACGGGACTCCAAAAATCAAAATAGGCTAAAAAGCCTAAACTGTCAGCTCGTTAGAAGTCTCGTTCGAATGAGGCTGTTCGAACGAGAGTTCGTTCGTTCGAACGAACAGTGCCTTCTAACGACATCTCATTCGAATGAAGTCATCGAACGAAATTCCCCTCATTAGAAGTCACAAGTCAACTCGTTAGAAGCTCGTTCGAACGAGCTCATTCGAACGACCTGGGCAGGTCTTCTAACGAGTGACCAGTTTCGAGCCCAAATTTTCCCAAACCGTTTTTCCAACTTTTCCACTCCTAAAATCTCATCTAAAATTTGTCCCAATAATATTTTAAGGTCTCTAATCATCCCTAAACATATTAAGGTCATCCACTAACGTATTTTGTGGGGTTAATTCATCCAAACATCAATCAATTTTCCAAATCTCTACACTTTTCCCCAATTTCAAGAACATGAACCCTAGAAATACATGAATCATTAATTAGCCCAATTAAATCCGTTTTTGTTTCATCCGATATATATTATCATCTGAATAATCACCTCTATACAATTCTACATGCAATTTCTCCTCAAAATTTCAAGTTCTAAGTCCAATTAAAATGGGTTTTCATCATACTTCCAAGAACAGTACAATTTTATTAAATTCCTACGCATGGAAGAAGCATTCTCTGAAATAAACGAAATTAAATCACTTGCCTTGTTTCTATCTCTGATTTTGATGTCGATTTGATGAAGTTCTCTCTCTCTCCCTGCAGAATTCCCTCTCTAGGCCCTGAGCAACTTTTGGAAATTAAATCACTTGCCTTCTTCTCCAATGGTGGCAAGGGTTTTCTAGGAAACTTTTGGAAACCTAATTCTAATAACCCCCGTAGCTTATTGGGTCATTAAGGTGTGGTTAGTGGGTTTAGTGGGTCAATTTCCAATCAGATATTAATTCCTAATTTTCGTCATATTTAATTCCCAAAAATACAAAATTACCAAACTACCCTTCTACGTTGTCGGTATGGCCTAAAAATGCCCCGGGACCCAAACTAAACCCCCGGCTAGTGTTTTCTGACTATTTTGACCTTTCCGGACGCGTTGGTGCACTCAAAACGACCATACAGTTAATAGAAATAAAATTCACTTTTATGATTAAAATAATTATATCCTGACGCGACTGTCACACGCGTCCCAATAAAATTTCCAAATTGCCGTATTTATATCTCACGACAAATTTCATCAATCAATATTCATATATCATCATATATACCCAATATAGTCAAATACCAACTCACATCTCGTTAGTATTTTATCCGGATTAATTTCCAATTAATTCACATTTAATTAATTAATCACAAAAATACGGGGTATTACATACTTCCCCCCTAATAACAGAATTTCGTCCTGAAATTCGGAACTAAAAACTACCTGATAAGAAAAATCTGGATAACGTTCGCGCATCTCATCCTCGCGCTCCCATGTGGACTCCTCGACATTATGATGTCGCCACTGAACACGCACTAACGGAACTATCTTTGACCGCAACTTCCTCTCATTTCGGTCCAAAATAGCAATCGGCCCCTCCTCGTAGGAGATATCAGGCTGGAGATCGATGTCCTCCAAAGTAATGTGGGAATGAGCCAAATCGTCTCTAAGATATTTCCTTAGCGAGGAAATATGAAACACATCATGAATCCGGTGTAAATGCTCCGGTGACCCAAGTCTATACGCAACTGGTCCAATCCTCTCAATAATAGGAAATGGCCCCACCTATCTCGGTGCCCACTTCCCCTTCTTCCCGAATCGCATAATCCCCTTCATAGGAGATACTCTGAGTAAAACCTGGTCCCCCACTTCAAATTCCCTGAAGGACCTCTTAGCCCACAAACTTAATAACTTCAATTTTAATTTAGAAAAAATCATTTAAAAATCCTAGAAATTATATAAAATATCCTAAAAAAATTATAGAAAATTATTTTAAAGGGATTTAACTCACACACACCCCTATTATGAATAATACAATCACATATGGAACACATAAATGATCCTAGGTGTGGTGTTGGTGTTTATACCTTTGGACTATTTGAGGAAATAGAATGTAGAGTCTGAAGGCTTGTTGGTTGAAAAGGATATGACTCAATTTTGTCAATATTTACAAACTAGATGAGCACCTGTATAATATAGACACGCGTGAGTCAAAGATATAGGGTGCTTCAATCTCCCCATTTGGAAATATGAGATAAAATCTCATTTGAGTCATCTAGAACTTGTAGGGATATAAAATAATAAGAAAAACCTATTCCTATACAAAAATTATATCTACCAATATCCTAGAAAGAGAATATTACATAACTCAACTAGATACAGACTAATACCTTATCAAAATTTTGAGTTAAATGAAGGAACTGATTCTAGAAAATAAGATAACTAAGATCAAGATTTTTAGTCAAGAATACAACAAGATATCCAAGAGGACTCAAATTTCTCCCCCATTTTGTCTCAAATGGACAAAGGGAAAAGAAAACAAGCATGAAACAATATATCATTATTCCTCCATAACCATACAATTAGATTTACACAAAGATTAAAATCGATGATAATCTAATGGTTTAGTAAATAGGTCAGCTAATTGTAATTCAGTAGGTAGGTAATTAATTTCTAACTCCTTAGATTCAACTAACTCGTGTATAAAATGACATCTAATTTTAATTTGTTTGGTACGAGAGTGCTGAACAGGATTTTTAGAAATACTGATCGCGCTTTGATTGTCACAATAGAGATGTAACATATCTTCAGTTGTACCATAAACTTTACGTATTTATTTTAGCCAAAGTAATTAAGCACAACAACTTCCTACGGTAATATATTCGGATTCGACAGTAGACAAGGAAGCGCAGTTTTGTTTCTTACTACTCCGTCCTACTAAATTGTTACCAATGCAGTAACACGCTCCTGAAGTACTCTTACTATCATTGGAACAACCGGCCCAATCAATATCAGTGTAACCTACTATAGTACTAGAAGTGTCTTTAGTGTACCAAAGTCCTACATTTAGAGTCCCTTTAATGTATTTGATAATTCTTTTAACGCATAATAGATGACTCTCTTTAAGATTGTTTTGATAACGAGTACACACGCAGACGGAGTATATGATATCAGGATGGGAGGTAGTAAGGTAAAGTAAGTTTCCTATCATACTACGGTATAAGGTAGAATCAATTGATTTACCATTCTCATCTTTAGAAAGTTTGACAGAAGTACTGATAGGAGTCCTAGCTTCTTTAGTTATTTCTAGGATAAACTTCTTGATAATCTCTAACGCGTATTTGGATTACGATATAAATAAGCCATCTGATTTTTTTTTAACTTGGAGCCCTAAACATAATTGTAACTCCCCCATAAGTGACATTTGAAATTCTTTATGTATAATGTTCAAGAAGGTCTTAACTTCTAAAGGGGAGGTGGATCCAAAAATTTAGTCTACTTAAGTGGACCAATCATCTGAAGACACGTGTCAATCTACATGGCAAATATAACACTTTCAATGAATAACATACTATCGCCGAGCTACTCTGGGCCCTGAGCAACTTAGGTGCCCTGAGCAGCTCAGGCACCCCGAGCAACATAAGCGTACCGATCAACTCAGGCAGTCTGAGCTACTTGGCTTGCAGAGCACCCAGATCAAGAGAATCAAAAGACGACTGCGCATTAAATGCTCATTATTATCGTACAGATGTATATATCCACTAGCTAACAATGCATTATCTTTTCATATGTACAGCCTCAAGGCTATAAATATATTGTAACCTCCTCATTAGAAGGGGACTCTGGATCTCTTGGTAAACCACTTATCGAGAATTCCAGGCAAATAGTCAGCAATACAAAAATAGTGGACGTAGGCCATTCTCATACGACTGAACCACTTTAAAAATCCTTTTATTTATTTATTTATTACCTTATTTTTCTGTGATTAAATAATTAGAGATAATCTAGTTTTTTACATCAACAAATTGGCGCCGTCTATGGGAAACGACTGTACTTAACATTTTTTACCAAAATAATTCATCATCAATGGCTAATAATCCAGAATCTAGTAATCGAAACACTGGGATCCCTCCAAACCTTTCTACTCCACCAAATGTTCAAGATCTGGCTGGTGGAATGGCTACTTTAGCCCAAGGTCAAACGGCCATGGAAGAAACCATCCCTCAACTTATACAAACTGTTTAAGGCGGAGTGCCCGCCCAATCTGGATAATGAAGTGTTCAAAGAAATACCCGTTTACCCTCTTCACGAACTAGGCGAATGCTATTCATAGAGGAATCGCAATCTAAATGCACCGAATCATATTGTACTGAGAGATCTAATGATCCTTCTTATTAACTTGGTCGGACTTCATCAGTACGAGCTACAGATTCTCAATTAAACGTCACTCTATCTCCAGAAAGGACTAGCGCTTTAGAAAGGTTAAGTAGAGTCTCTCCTTTTGATCGTTTGGACCCTAGGAGGAATATAAGTGCTCCTCGGATTGTGTCGAGGAACTCTCTAAGACCATTCGATCTAAGGGATGGCTCTGCCCAATCACGACCAGCAGCTCGATCCTAAGAGGAAAACTCAATGCGATCAGTTACTCGAACAGATAGGCCCGAGGTGGGAAACGATGCATGAAAGGGCTCTATTCAAAGGTTGGAGGATAGATTAGGGGAAATGGCTAAGGCCAAGAATCCTCTATAAAGAACTTTTGTCCAAGGAACACCATTCGTACAGGCAATTGTGGATTTTCCTACACCCTCAAAGTTCAAAGCTCCTATAGTGACGCCTAAATGCGATGGAAAAATTGAACTTGTCCTCTATCTAGAGGAATACCAAGTTGCTGTCGATATCTATGCGATCCCATATGAGATGAGATGCAGGGAATTTTTAGGAACTCTTACCGGATCAGCACAGATATGGTACAACAACCTTCCTCGGGGAAAAGTTGAAACTTTCTTTTAACTGGCAGAGCTCTTTATCGAGAACTTCTATTTTAGAGAGAAACCAGTCAAATGAGTAGCACACTTTCTAAGTGTTAGACAGAAGGCAGGTGAAAGCACTAGGGACTATATTACTCATTTCAATAACGAGAAACTTGAAGTAATTGATTACAAGGAGAAAATAGTAATTACTGCTCTAATGAGTGGACGGTTGCCAGATAAATTGTACTACACTTTAGCCAAAGATCTGCCTAGCACCATGGCAGAACTGATAGAAAAAATAGCCAAAATCATGAATGCTGAGGAAGCTATGGCTGCAAAGAAGAATGCAGACACTAAGGAGACCAAGGTAGAAGATGGTAAAACTGAAAAGAAGGATCAGAAGAACAATGGTGGCAACAAGATGTCAAAAGGAAAGCAAACACTGGAGTAGATGAAGAAATTTGGACATTACACTCCTTTAAAGGTAGATATAAATCACATTCTAGAGGAGATCAAGAACAGCGAGGAGCTAGCCTGACCAGCAAAAATGAAAGTAGATCCTAACAGAAGAGACAAGTCCAAATATTACGAATTCCATAAAGACCATGGCCATACGACCAAATAATGCATAGTTCTTTAGAATGAAATTAAAGCATTCATCAGATGAGGAAAATTGGCTAAGTATGTTGATCGCCAAAGTGGTGGAAAGACCAATGACCGAGGAAGGCAAAGATCTAAATCTCCTCGTCGAGTAAAAGAAGAAAAGAAGATAGACCACGAAGATGATCCAAAAGATGACCCCGATCTCCCCAAAAGACCAAGATAGCCAGAGCGTGAGGTATTTTCAATCCATTTTGGGTCATTTGAATGTAATGTTATTACAGGTGGAGATGCAGTAGGTGGAGATCTGACTGCGGAGAGAAAAGCTTATCTCAATGAGGCTCAAGCTTGCTTATACATTCAGCGAATAAACTTGACAGAAGATAATCACCCGAGGAAGGTGAATAAAGACAAACTGGTCATTGGTTTCTCTAAGAACAACCTGGCAGGTGTAATATATCCTCATGATGACCCATTGGTGATCAAGATGAGAATGAAGGAAGTGGTGATTTCACGAGTACTGGTGGATAATGGTAGCTCAGCAGATATTATGTTCTATCCATGCTTTGACAGTTTGAATATGAAGCTAGCCCAGTTGGAGCCATATCATAGGCCCCTCCTCGGCTTTACTGGCGGGAAGGTTTTTCCACTTGGGACGATCAAGTTGGATATGCTTATTGGTACTTGGCCTGCTTATCGAACAGAAAGGGTACGCTTCTTCGTAATGGATAAAAATGTCCAATCGTCCTACAATATCATCATGGGAAGGGTAGGTCTGAAAAAGTTCAAAGCATTACCATCTACCGTACATTAATGTTTAAAATTCCTAACCAATTTTGGAGTGGGAGTTGTGAAAGGTGACCAGAAAGTAGCTCGGGAATGCTACTATTTATCTGCCGAACAGGAAGAACGTGAAGAATCTAGGAACAAGACTACTACCTATCAAGTGGATGAAATAGAAGAGGCAGAGATTGAAACGTTAGACCCTAGAGACAAGTCTCAGCTCGTGAAGGGACAGGTCATGGAGGCTACCGAAAATATCACTCTGGACAACGAGCATCCAGAACGAACAACTCAAATTGGTGCGTTATTGGACGTATCAATAAAACAAGAACTGATAGCATTTCTAAGATGCAAAAAATAGAATTTCGCATGGAGTCACAAAGATATGCTGGGGATAGACCTAAGTTTCTTGTGCCACGAGCTCAACGTGAATAAAGAGGTCAAGCCAGTGAAACAACGAAGAAGGGTGTTTGGTCCTAAAAAGAACCAAGCCATACAGGAAGAAGTTAAAAGCTACAAAAAGCCATTTTTTTTATTGAGGATGTCAAATATCTTGATTGGCTAGCAAATGTGGTGATGGTAAAGAAGAGAAATAACAAGTGGAGGATGTGTGTGGATTTCACTAATCTTAATAAGGCATGCCCAAAGGATCATTTTACTTTGCCCCAAATCGATCAACTAGTGGATGTTACCTGGCGGCATGAATTGTTGAGTTTCATGGATGCTTATTCAGGTTACAACCAGATTAAAATGAAGCCTGAGGATATGGTGAGTATTTCTTTTATCACCCAAGGGGAACTTATTGCTATAATCTTATGCCTTTTGGACTTAAAAATGCAGGTGCGATATATCAGCGGCTGATGAATAAGGTGTTTGCAGAGCAAATCAGTCATAACATGGAGGTTTGCGTTGACGATATGCTGACGAAGAACAAGAAAGCTGTTGATCATCTAGTTGGCCTAAGTCAGGCCTTTTGACAACTAAAGAAATATCAAATGAAGCTGAATCCCACCAAATGCATATTCGGAGTACGAGAAGGCATGTTTCTCGGATATATTGTTAACCAACGAGGGATTGAGGCGAACCCTAAAAAGATCAAGGAACTATTGGAGCTGCGATCTCCAACCACGAAGAAGGAAGTGAAAAGCCTCACATGGCGAGTTGCAGTGCTTAATAGATTTATGTCACGAGCAACAGACAGATGTCTCCCATTTTTCAAAACACTTCGAAAAACTTTTGAGTGGAATGATGAATGCGAGGAGGCCTTTCAAGAATTGAAAAAATATTTGGGGAAACCTCCATTGTTATCTAGACCAGTGATGGGAGAAAGACTATACTTTTATCTAGCAGTTTCAGAGAACGTAGTTAGCTCGACGTTGATAAGAGTGGAGGACGAAGTCCAAAAACCGGTCTATTACACCAGAAAAGCTTTCGAAGGAGCAGAGATTAGATATTCGAGGTTGAAAAATTTAGCACTGGCACTAATTGAAGCAAGTAGAAGGATGAGGCCATACTTCCAAGCCCATACTATAGTGGTGTACACCGATATGCCATTATGACAAGGTCTGCATAAACCGAAGAAATCAGGAAGATTGATGTACTGGGCAGTAGAACTTGCTGAATATGATATAGTTTATGAGCCTAGATCATCTCTCAAAAGGCAGGCAGTAGTGGATTTTATCACAGAGTTTACTCAGGAAGATGCCTTCGAAGAACAGGAGTTGAATACAAACCAACCTGTGGATGTTACAGGATCATTAAATTTAAACCCCGACCAACTAACGTCGGTAGACGAGCTAGAGAAGATGATCAACGAGAAGAGACAAGTGTCAGAGGAGGACAAAAGGAAGCACCAAATATTCCACCAAGGAACTCTATCTGATAAAAAATTTGATGATAAAGTACCTTTATAGAATTTGTATGTGGATGGCTCTTCATGCACTACACGTAGTGGAGCATAAATTATTTTAAATAGTCCGGATGAGATTGATGTGGAGTATGATCTATGCTTTCAATTCAAGGCTTATAATAATGAGGCCGAATATGAAGCAATGATTGTGGGTCTAAGTCTAGCCAAAACCATGAAGGCAGAGCAAGTCATTCTATTCAGTGATTCCTAGTTAATCGCAAATCAAATTTTAGGGTGTATGCAACAAAAAGAGAATTAATGGTCAAGTATCATGCCAAAGCAATGGAGGTTGTATCGAGTTTTACTACGGTTCAGTTAATTAGAATACCAAGACTAGAGAATGCGAGAGAAGACACCCTAGCTCGATTAGCATCAGCCACACGTACCGAGCTACAAAGAACAATCCTAATAAAAATCCTGACTGGTCGGAGCATAGATGAAGATCTGATGATAAACTTCATTACCCTCGACTTGGGACCATATTGGATGGACCCCATCAGGGCCTATATTGAAGAGGGGGCTTTAGCCACTGATAAACTCGTAGCCAAAAAACTAAAGTTTAAAGCTGTTCATTATGTATTGACCAGTTGTATTTTATATAAACGAGGAGTTATAGTAAGGCTACAAAGATGTGTCCATCCCTCCGAAGTGAAAGATTTAATCGAAGAGGTTCACGAAGGGTCTTGTGGATCCCATGTATCAGGTCAGACGGTTTTGCAAAGAATAACAACTCAGGGGTATTACTGGCCAACAATGAGAGTTGATTGCGTAGCTTATGCTAAGAAGTGCGATAAATGTTAACGTTTCTCTTCTATCCAAAGAACTCCCAAAGCATTGTTAACACCCATAACGTCCCCTTGGCCATTCGCCTTGTGGGGGATAGACTTGGAAGGACCACTTCCAACGACCAAGGGAAGATTCAAATACCTTATGGTTGTTGTGAATTATTTTACCAAATGGGTGGAAGTTGAGCCTCCCATTGATATGACATACAACAAAGTCTATCAATTTATTTAGAAGAATATTATCTGCAGATATGGTCCCCCACATGCATTCATTACTGACCATGGAATCCAGTTTGACAATGAGGAATTCGCTGTATATTATCATCAGTCCAATGTATTGAAAATCCATTCCGCGCCAGGACATCCTCAGAGCAATGGGCAAACTGAAGTGACGAACAAAACTCTACTGAATGGTTTAAAAAACGACTTGATGATGCAAAAGGGAACTGAATCAACGAGCTACACTCTGTATTATGGGCTTATCGCACTACACCACGAACAGCAACTGGGGAGTCCCCATACATGTTGACATTTGGAAGTGAGGTTTTCATACCTGCTAAATTGGGTCTACCCACACATAGGGTGTTGAATTTCAATTCCCCTGCCAGTGACTTGATGAGAGGATTAGACCTGGATATGCTCGGAGAAGTTAGGGAAGAAGCAACAATAAGGAATGCAACATATCAATAACGAACAGCTTTGTTCTGTAACAAAAGAGTGAAGAAATGTGATTTGAAGGAAGGAGATTATGTGCTAAAGAAAGTGATCCAAAAGTATAATAAACTGGAAGCCAACTGGCATGGACCCTAAAGAGTAATAAAAGTTATTCGTCCAGGGACATACAGGATTGAAACCTTGGAAGGAGAAGAATTCAAGAATGCATGGAATGCAGAGCATCTACGCAAGTATTATCAGTAATTGAAATTCCTATGTAATGCAGTATCTTCAATATGAATAAATTGATGTTTCACCCAGTTCCTTTCTTTGTTGAATTTTTTTTGGAATATTAGTGCTCCACACTACACACCAAATTCAGAGCAATTACCACCAACTCCGATTGGTCGGGAATCAATTACCACCAACTCCGGTCGGTCGGAAATCAATTACCACCAACTCCGGTTGGCCAAAAATAAATTACCACCAACTCCGATTGGTTAGAAATCAATTACCACCAACTGTGATTGGTCGAAAATCAATTACCACCAACTCCGGTTGGTCGGGAACTCTATACTACCAACTCCGGTTGGTAGGCAATTCAATTGCCACCAACTACTGTTGGTCGACAATTCAATTACCACGAACTATGGTTGGTCGACAATTCAATTACCACCACCTCCCGTTGGTCGAGAACTTAATACCACCAACTCTAGTTGGTCGACAATTCAATTTCCACCAACTCCGGTTGGTCGAGAATCAATTACCACCAACTTCGATTGGCCGGGAACACTATACCACCAACTCCGATTGGTCGGAAAACTAGGCAAGAAGCTGGACGACCTCCTGTGGCATTCACTGTCTAGGCAACAAGGTAATCCACACGAGATTACTACAACTAAGCAGGAACATGGGAAGCAAATAATTCCATTGCTTAGGCCCAAAGAGTGACAAGTCACTATAATCATATATTCACAAATGAATGAACAAGGACATTCTACAAATTGGTTCGAAGAAAATAAAATGGCAAAAGACTAAAAATTTCTTCATTCAAATCAAGTAAAATTACATATGATAAATGTGATTCATTACATAAAAATATACTACTCTATGGGTTTCTTCCCCTTTGCTTTTGAAATAGGTTCTACCCCATCAGGAGGATCGTCTAAGGCATAAGGGGAATTTATAAAGTCTATATCTCGCAGCATTCTAAAATTCATTACAGATGGACGATCAAGCAAATGTTCTGGGCGAGATATCTCAAAGTTGGCATGAAGACTGTAATCATCGAGATACTTGGAAATCAGGCATCGAGGAATTGCACGAGTAGGAATCCAACTAAAATCAAACTTAAAAGGAGGCACGGGCAAATCGAGCACTCCAGGCTCATAATAATCCCATAAGTAGTGTCCTTGCTCCAATTATAGCACACACATAGCATTCAACCATCCCTGCTTATACCCATCATTATTCGACTGCTGTATCCGAGCATCTAGATGGTACAGAGCTTCATTATACCCATCCATCCAAAATTCTCTGGGTTGTTTATGAAATTGATAAGTTAACCTCTCAAGTTTCTCGTGAAGTTTTTTCACTAGAATTTCTTTACTTTCCAGAGCATAGATTTGATTAGAGAGTTGTTCAGTGAAGTTCATAATCTTCTTAGACATTTCTGCCAAGTCTTGGTTCTTCGCCATTAACTGAACGACTTGATTCTCTAAAGCCGATTGCGTTCTCGCTTATTCAATGGTGACCTGACCAGCCCTTGCTCATCCACGAGACGATCTTGCTCATCCACGAGTATATGTGGAGGGTCCATCTTGTTTCAAGGTTTCTTACTCATTCCTTAAGTTAGCATTTTCTGTTTCCAGAAATGAAAAACCATCATCACTTACTGGGACCAAGGCTCCCGAAGAAGCAGCAACAGATTTGAGTTTCATTATTTCCTCTTGCAAAGTAATTTTTTCCTTCTCCAACAACTTGGCGATATGCCTGTGTTATTCAACTTCAAGATTCATAACACTCTCTTTCTTCTCATAAGCAGAGATGAATTTTTCATACCCTTTGTAAGCACTCAATTGTTGATATTTTTGCTCGTATCCTTGATGCAAAAGGGCAGAAGATTCTTTATACTGTTGTTAAAGTTCCTCGATCGTTCCTTGAAGATCTGCAATCATTTTGTAGTAGGCCACATTGTTGGCAATAGCACGATCGAGCAAGCACTTTAAGTATTAGTAAGCTTCAATTGCTCGGTTAGAAGCTCCTGATCCGAGGATGTCAATTATCTGGGACTTATTAAGATATGCATGACCAGCTTTAAAATATTCATTGCATTTCTTTATCAATTCTGTATCACGAGCTGATAAGAACTCCATCCGGGCCATAAACTAGCAAAGAGAAGAAATAAAAAGAATCAATAATGATGCAGATAGAGCGAGTAAAAGAGAAATTCAATATGAACAACCAAAGTTCAAACCAAAGTCCAAATTTTATTGATCATAATTCCAGGTTACATTCAAGAAAGCAATCAAATAAGACACCCAAAAAACTTTACACCTTATCCTTATTCCCTACTACTTCATTGGACGGTTGGGATGAAGGAGTTGGTTGCTCATTGGACGATGGTAGCTGCTCGATAGAAGTGTTGGTTGGTTGGAGTTGCTCGAAAGGTTGAACAACTAGAACAGTAGGGACCTGATCTCTAGTCATCAAAGAAGACTCATCTGAAGCAGCTTCATCATCTTCTTCTTCTCCAGGAGAGGGAGGAGGGCCATGAGTGTGTTGCTGGAATAAATCAAAATTCTCAGTAACCTTCAGCTCCTGCAAAGCAGCTACCCATCCATCCCTAAAATATAAGATGTTGGCATACTCCATTTGAGAAGAAATGACAACCAGGCCTTGTTCCAACCCTTCTCCCAACCATCATTGAATGATTTTTTAACTGCAGCCTTCCTTTTCACCTTCTCTGAGGAGGTCCTTTCCCTAAGGAGCTCCTCAGTAGACTTCAGCTTTTCTTCCACCTCCATTTTCTGTCGCTTAACATATTGAAGTTTAACAACTTCCTCTTCAGCTGACTTAAGCTTAACCTCAAGCTCCTTGTTGATCTGTTCAAACTCCTTCAACTTCTTCTCCAATTTCTTGGAGGCATTCACAGCTTGATCTCTGTCTAGCTCAATGGACTTAAATTACTTCTTCCAAGCACCTTTGTCTTCCTCGTACTTTTGACGAGAATCTTTCAAATATTGAGTTAGCCCAACAAAAGCTTCCTCTACTCCACCCGAGGAGCTTGAAGCCCTAATAGCTTCATCCTTCTTTAAAATGTTGTTGAAACACATCACGAACTAAAAAAAGAAATAACTTTAAGTTAATACATGAACATAGTATTAAAAAATAAAGGAGTCAAGTTAAAGGTACTTGCTGAAGAAATGTGTTAAGCAACCAGTGCACTAAGTTTCTCGCGAGAAAAGGTGTCGTCAATACCTTGAGATTCTGGAATAGTTCAGGATCTTACCAAACTTACAGCAGAGCTCGGGGCAATAAGAACTGGAACACTACCTTCAATATTTGAAGGTTGAGAGACAGGTTCAACAGGTCTCTCAGAATAACTTCTTTTTAATATCCTCAGAGTAGCAGGAGCATCTTCAACTATAGATGTTGTCTTTATTGGTGAAATGACAACAACATCACTTAAAGGAGAAATAATAACAATCTTACTTGGAGCCATAGGGGGCATCCTACCAGCTTCCTGGGCAACAACAGGGGGGGTACATCCATTTTCTTTGTCCCCTCATCTGGGACATCTTGTTTACTCTTCGTTGACTCCATATTGGCAGAGGCAGAATTGTCAAAAAAGGTAGGACCTCTTCTCTTCTTCATCAGATCAGTGATAGGAATATTCGATTCAGAAGAAGAACCTTCCACACTAGTCTCAGAGGCTGGTACTTGATCAAGATCAACCACCACTGGATGAGGACAAGAAGTGAAAGATGAAGTGTAGATTTTTATTGCAACAAGTAAGAAGAAAATCTAATATGCTCTTCAGCAACAGATTGGTGCAAGCTCTAGATAAGTTCTAAATGCTTTATATTAATATCAGTTTCCTTTGGAGGTTTTCTTTTACTGTCAACTATAATAAACAAAAATTAAATCTCAGTGATGCATTTTATCAAATACAAAGAAAATAAGATTTTAAAAATAAAAACAACCTATCCCATTGCCATAAAGTGGACACCTGGGACCTTGGTTTACATCATCTCCATTTAATGGAGGGTGTTGCCAATTTTTTATTACAAAACCATGATCAAAATAATCCTTATTGGCATCGAGAAGAATAATAACTAATGCTCTATTCAAAAACCTAGTTTTTAAATTGAAAGTACTGTCACTGTAACTCATCTGCAGTAATACATAATCTCTAGAATACCTAAACGAGTTCCATGAAGTTGATTCAACCTATGTACGCCATTAACTATACTCCATGTATTGGGAGCTATTTTTGTAGGTACAACATCGAAATATTGGCAAAGATCCAAACGCTGGGGATTTGGCGGGAAAGAAAAACCACATTCGGCTACAAAAAGACTTGGGAACCAATGTCCCTCAGCCAAAGAAAAATAATCAGAAGGACCAGAAATTTCTTCCAAGATAACCCACGAAGGAATTGAAAACTCAGATCGAAATATGTCTAACGATTCAATAAGATAAACCATGATGAACAAATTAAATAGAGGAGAGGGAAGAAAATCTTACAGAAAAAAGAGAGATCAGTTGACAATGAATGATGGAAAGAAAGAAGGCACAAGATGGAGAGAAAATGAAGAGTTGAAAGATACATATTTGAAAAGTGAAAGACGATATCATTTTTACGGCTCTTAAATACTTTACCTCGGGAATAGAGAAAGGAAATGATTACAAGGGAAGACGTTTGCATTTTCGGCGGCTAAAAGAAGAAAAGGGCACAAATATCGAAATGGTCATGAAAATTCAAAATATTTATGAAACTTGATACTATGTGCTCAAAAAGGAATTATGAAAGTTTCCTAAAATCCATGAAGATCAATAATCCAAGCAGTTTTCAAGAAAAATGTCCCACACTCTCCTTCAACCTCAACTGTGAAACATTGGGGGCTTCTGTTGATACCAAATTTAGTCTACTGACGTGGACCAATCATCTGAAGACACGTGTCAATCTATGTGGCAAATACAACACTTTCAACTAACAACATACTATCACCGAGCTACTCTGGGCCCCGAGCAACTCAAGTGCCCCGAGCAGCTCATGCGCCCTGAGTAACTTAAGCATACCGAGGAACTCAGGCGGTCCGAGATACTTGCCGTGCAGAGCACCCAGATGAAGAGAATCAAAAGGCGACTGCGCATTAAATGCTCATTATTATCGTACAGATGTATATGTCCACTAGCTAACAACGCATTGTCTTTTCACATGTACAGCCTCAAGGCTATAAATACATTGTAACCTCCTCATTAGAAGGGGACTCTGGATCTCTTGGTAAACCACTTATCGAGAATTCCAGGAAAACAGTCAGCAATAAAAAAATAGTGGACATAGGCCATTCTCATACGGCTGAACCACTTTAAAAATCCTTTGTTTTATTTATTTATTACCTTATTTATCTGTGATTAAATAATTAGAGATAATCTTATTTTTTAATCAACATCGTCAACATAAACATGGGCTATAGTAATATTGTTGTAAAAATGTTTGATGAATAATGTTTGGTCATTACCTCCTCTCCTAAAATCGTTGTCTAAAAGAAAGGTGGATAGACTTTCATACCAAGCTCTAGGAGCTTGTTTTAACCCATAAAGAGTTTTTTTAAGACAATAGACATAGTTTGGATGATGAGGCTCAATGAACCCTTTGCGTTGTTCTACGTAGGTCTCCTCAGTTAAGATTCCGTTAAGGAAGGCTAACTTAAAATTCATTTGATATAGTGTGAAGTGTAAATGACAAGGTATTGCAAAAACTAAGCGAACAGACTCGAGGCGAGTGACGGGTGCAAAAGTTTCCTCAAAGTATATTCCTTCAATTTGAGAGTAGCCCTGGGCAACTAATCTAGATTTATTTCAAATAATCATCCCAGATTCATCAGTTTTATTTTTAAAAATACAACGTGTACCAATAACCCTTTTATTTTCACGTCGAGGTACAAGATACCATACATCACGAATGGCAAATTGAAGAAGTTCCTCTTGCATAGCAGTTATCCACAAAGTGTCATTCAAGGCTTCATTTACAGTCTTTGGCTCAATAAGAGACACAACGCATGAAAAATGAGCAATGTTACGAAGTTGAGATCTTGTACGAACAAGCTCAGTAGGATTACCAACTACACTATCTAAAGGATGATATTTGGAAACCCAATTATGTACTTCAGGGGTCTCAGTTGGTAAGGATTCAACTATTTTTGGAGAGTCATAATTTAAAATATTTTCGAACTCATCCACAATTATTGGTTCTTTTGTCTTACTTTCTACATTTGTGTCACTTACAACCACATTAATGGATTCCATCATGGTTTTTGTCCGAAGATTGTAGTCACAGTAGGCTGTACTATTTAGAGAATATCCTAAGAAAATGGATTTATCTCCCCTGGTTTCGAATTTAGACATATATTCTCTATCCTTACAGACATAACAAGTGCTACCAAAGGTTCTAAAGTATTTTAGGTTAGATTTCTTACCATAACAAAGCTCATAGGATTTTTGTTTGGTATTTTTCGTTAAGTAAACACGATTAATTATATGGCAGGATAAACAAATGGATTCTACCCAAAAATATTTAGGTAGGTTCTTTACATGAATCATTACATGGGACATTTCTCGAAGAGTGCGATTTTTATGCTTAGCAATTCCATTTTGTTGAGGTGTCTTAGGAGCACTAAATTCATGTTTGTAACCATTATAATCACAATATTCGATGATACCTGAATTAATGAATTCTCCTCCTCTATCACTACGAATTCTATCTACTTGGGAATCCTTTTCACTTTCTATATGAACTGATATTTTAAAAAACTTATGGAAGGTTTCTGACTTGTGTTTTAAAAAGGCAACCCAGGTAAATTGAGTGAAGTCAACAACCATAACAAGAATGTAACTGTTTCCACAAAGACTAATAGTACGAGATGGATCCATTTGGTCCACATGGATGAGTTCTAGAGGTTTAGAGGATAGAATTTATTTAACATTCTTGTGGGAATCCTTAACAGTTTTTCCTCCTTGACAGGGACCACATATGATGTTTGAAATTGGTTTGATCTTTGGAAGACCTCTAACTATCTCTTAGGAGCACAATTTGTTAATACTATCATCATTAATATGACCCAACCTATTATGCCATATCTCGTTGTCATTCACTCTGGAAATGTTACAAACCTCTGTACTTGGATTGACTGTGTAACAGTTATCTAGAGTACGAAGTCCTGTAAAAATGCAATCGCCTTTTTAATTTAAAATTTTGCAATTGTTCTTTGAAAAAGTGACAGTATGGTTTGAGTAAAAAAACTATGATATACTTAGTAAATTGGCTTTCATACCTTTTTTACCAGGAGAACACCTTCAAGAATGTGTAATCCTTCTTCATTGAGTGTTCCTTTACCAATGATCTGGGCTGATACACCATCTCTAAACAAGACTTTTCCTCTAGAGAAGTTAGTTTTGTTTGAATGTTTGGAATCATCCCCGGTTAAATTTTTAGAACATCCGGAGTCTAAATACCATCCAGTTGTCTTATGTTCAGCTTTAAAAAGCACTGATCACAACGTTACATTTCAACTAGGGTGATAGATCATCCTTTCTGACCCAAATTGCTGTAGTTTTCAATTTACGCTTATTAGCTCGGTTTTGATAAAACTTACGAGTTTCTATCATTTCTTTAAAAGATTTTTGTGCGGATTTATTAGTATTGTAAACAGTTTGAGCAATTGGTTTAGCAAAGAATCGAGGATTCCTTCTTATTGATGGTCTTTTAGTATTAGTCCTTCTCTTTCTATTACGATAGTTAGAATTCTTGTCTGGCTGTCTAGGAAGGCCATAGTTGTTTTGGCTTTTCCTAGAATAGTTGAAGTTATGGTAAATAAGAGAGTTATGGAATCGATTACATCGACATTTCGAATAGCAACCATTAAGGTAATGTCCATAGACATCACAATAGGAGCAGTAAAGATGGCACATAGAATTCATAACCTTAGGAAAATTATTATCCGAAGGCTTGTCTAGGTTTTGAGCTCCAGTCTTGTTCCTAAGTGGCACAGGATGAAATGAAGAATAAACTTGTTGAATAGGGTGGCAGACGTATTTAACCTTATGTTCAACATTATTTACCACCAGACACAAACTTTACTCTTTCAAAGTTTTTAGTTTCGATCTTAGAGTTGGGAAAAAATCCTATTCTAGTTCTGTCATCAGAATTGGTCTTGCTTTTAGCAACACAATCTTCAAAATAGTTAGAATTATTTTCAAAATTTGCAAACTTTTTGAAGACTGTTGATGTCTTTTCTTTCTTTTGTTCCAATTCTCATAATGTTTCTTTGTATTTCTTTTCCATTATTTCATTTGAGTCAGATAATTCTTTCAATTTTTGTTCAAAATGTTTTGTTTCATTCTCATGAGTTAGACATTGAGTAGTCTAAAAGAAAAGCCTGATTAGAAGATTAGAAGATTTCATGTCCGGCCAGCTTAGAGGAGAGGTTTTATCAGAAATGCTATTGGTGCCATTATTGCATACTGTTATGTATTGTGATGATCAACATCTCATGGATGAGGATGATTATAGTGACTTGGATTGAATTTTTATACTTTTGTTCCTAGACTTTTCTTGAAATTTTTTGAAGTACAGTGTGTGAATGTCAGGAAGGTCATCGTTGTCGGAGTCACTAAGTGTGCAGTGTGAAGTGTCCCCTAGCGGTTCATTTTAAGGACTCACACACCTATTGACATCAACAATAGAGCATTCCCTTTGACTCACACACACAAGCATTAACAACATTCTCAAGCAATAAGGCAGATAAACCAGTAGGCATAATATCAGTTAACATAGCATGATGAGATTCCTCATCATCAATGTAGATTATCTTAGCAAAGAATGATACACAAGGGTCAAAAGAGTTAGATGACTCAGGTTCATCATTTTCAGATTCACTTGAGTCATCCCAAGTCTTGCATAGATAAGCCCTATTATGTTTGTGAATTTAGTCCAGGTTAACTCTACAGTCACTATCCATGTGTCCTAACTTCCCACATCTATAACATTCAATATTTTTAAGATCTCTCTAAGGTATCTTGTGATAATTAGTCTGGTGTTTATCTTATCTTCTCTCATGAAGCCTATTGTTAGATTGGTTTGCATAATTAGGTTTGCCTTGTTTTTTTTCTATTTTATTTCGAAAGTTCCAACTATTTAGACATTAAGGTAAGGTGAATATCCAGTCTTTCTAAATTACATTCCTCATCAGAGTCTAAGTCAATGTTGGGTATGCTAAGTTCAGGTTTGGTCAAGTTAGATGAAAAAACAAGATAGGAGGCAGGCTGTCTCTTTTGGAACTGGGTTAATTATTTCTTAAATTCTAATTCCATTTCCACAGTTCTCAATTTTCTACTAAGGAGTTCAGGTGTGAGATTTTGATCATCCATCTCCTCAATTGCATATCTCTTATTATCAAATTTATGTGGAAGTGATATTAGTATTTTAAAAAAAATCCTTTCTATCATATACAATCCCATTGGCATGCAATTTGGTCACAATGTATGTCAATCTAATATAGAAGTCATCAAATGACTCAGTCTCAATCATGATCAAGGAGTTGTACTGCTGAATTAACATTTGTGTTTTAGCATCTTAAACTCTAATGTCACCCTGATGTGCACTCACTAGGGTGTCTCATGCTTCCTTAGAGGTATTACATAATGATATCCTCTTAAGTTCATGCTCATTGATAGACATGAATATGTCATTTTTACCTTTGTTATTGTTAAGGGAAGTCTGTTTCTCTTCTTTAGTAAATTCATTTAGTAACTTTCTAATCCTTACAGTACTTTCTTCAGCAGATGGTTTAGTAGGAAAAGTTTAGCCATTTTCAATAGCATCCCACACATCTTCTCCCAATGTCCCCTGGATAAAAGCAACCATCCTTACCTTTCAGTAAGGAAAATTGGTTCCATAAAAGAGAGGGGGCCTGGATAGGTTACCGAGTCTCAAATTTCTCATTCATAATTTGTTTTGAGAAAAAAATTTCAGAAACTCAAGATCTAAAGAATTTTGAAAAACGAAAGACTTGATACCGATTGAAAAATTACCACTTAAGTCGTTTAATTAAAGATTAAACTATCTAAATGGCTCCGAACAGTTTGTTGAAGAAACTCTATTCTTAAAACAAATTTCTTAACACAAGATGTGTAAAATAGTATGAATAAGTTATTTAAGGCATAGTTATACCAGTTTTGAAAACCAAAACTTATAAAGAAATTAAATCAACAGAGCCTCAAAAAAAGGATGAGAGGAAGAGGAAGTATACACGTACAATTTTTAACGTGGTAAAACCCCACCCAATTGGGGAAACATCCACGAAGGTCTCTACACCTCAAAAATAAAAATCCACTAAAATAAAGTAATATGTTACAAACTATTTAACAATCAAGACATACACAATCATACATAATTTTAAGTTCGAAAATCTACCAACTCCTCTGGATTTTTTGACTTCTCTCAAGGCTCTGATGTTGTTGATGTTCTTTCAGCTTTGTATCTCCACTCCTTTTAGCTTTACATCGACTTAAAAGTCCAAAGTCTCAATACTAACACTTTTCAGTGTAGTAGTGTGAAAGTGTAAGCGGTGATATGCTCTAAATCACATGCATGAAACCCACACACACTTAATTAGAGATATGATGATTATCAAATTATGAACAAATCACAAATATGTAAAGATTCCCAAAATCAGTTTCATCGAACCTATCAGACTTTGGATCTTTCAATTTATCCATATATCAAGAGGGAATCTTGCAATATACATGAGCCAATATCCTAAACACTTTCTTGTTTTGAAAATATACAGGCTATTTCATAAAACGTGAAATATATGAAAGTGTAAATCCCCAATCAAGATCTTAAACTAGATCTGAGTCTAAATATTCAAAAAAACTAAAATTAGAAACTATTTTTTTGGTTTTAGGGTTTGAAGACATAAAAGTTGAAAACATCCAACAAAACTATGATTTCTCGAAATAAGAAATAAAATCTTAGAGAGACTGACGTGAAATGTATCAACAAATTTCAATATCAATTTTTTTATGAAAGAAAATGAGATCAAACTGTTGTGATTAAGTTGTAAAAGAGATTAAGAACAAAAGAGGAATAATATTCACAAATCTCAAACTAACACACTCTCATAAATGATTTTCTGTCGAGATTGGGCTCGAGTTTGGGTTAGGGTTTTCTTTTTTCTCTCTTTCTTCTCTCTCTCTCTCTCTCTCTCTCTCTCTCTCTCTCTCTCTCTCTCTCTCTCTCTATTTTCTCTCTTTATTTTCTCTCTGAAGTGAGGTGAACAAAAGATTGTAATCGCAACATATAAGGCATCTATTTATACTATGCCATGGAAGCCTCTAGAACTTCGAAGCAAACGAATGGTCACGATTGAGTCTTAATAGTCGAGGTAAATATGATGGCTATAAATGCACCACTATTAAACGTTCTCTTACTGGTTGATTCAGGTATCACAAGGATTGCTTCAGGTCACATGAAGACCATCAATGAAACTAATCCAAGCGTTCACAATCAAACACAGGTATGTGAGGGCAAGAAAACACAAATCCAACCGTTGTGACTCTAACACGTGTAAGGCTGAGATGGCGTATAAAATACGTGTTTTTTTATCTTACAGAATTACAATTTTCAACCACACAATTATCAATCGCATGTGGTTTCTACCAAATATAGTTATTAGCATCTTAAAGTATTTACAAATCAGCCCTCAAACTTAATAATTTCAATATTAATTTATAAAAAATCATTTAAAAATCTTAGAAATTATATAAAATATCCCCCAAAAAATTATAGAAAATTATCTTAAAGGAATTTAACTCACACACACCTATATTATGAAGAATGCAATATCATATGCAACACATAAATGATCCTAGGTGTGGTGTTGGAGTTTATACCTTTGGACTATTAGAGGAAATATAATGTAGAGTTTGAAGGCTTATGGGTTGAAAATGATATGACTCAATTTTGTCACTATTATCGAACTAAATGAGCACATATATAATATAGACTCAAGTGAGTAAAAGATATAGGGTTCTTTAGGGAGGACCTACACGAAGAGGAGGTTGTGGAGTGTTTAACTTCTCGTGGAAAGATGATGTCATTACCACCGGATGAGGAAACAAATTTGATGGTTTAGATAAAGAGCAAAGCACGGGCCAGACTAGCCCAATAGTCAGCATATGTGGAATGATATCATTTGAGGATCTTCTACGAGAAATCAATAAAGTTTCTAAACAACTCTAGATAGATGAGGAAACGGGGTTTCTATTTCTACCCTCTTCTGCGAACCATATAACCAAATTAGGGAGGCATTACCAAGTTCCAAACATGTAATCATCAGTGATCAATAAATGAAAAGGTGTCAAGGAGAGAAAGATCCTCGAACAGTTGAAGAAGATCCAAGCTAACATCACTTTATAAGGACTCTTTATGTCTTCCCAACTGCACCAAAATTACTTGATTAAACTACTCACCAGACCCACAATCCCTCCTTCCACCATGCTAGAAGAAGCAGTGAATTTGATCTGATCCCTAAACTCTAATAGAATGATCTACTTCTCTAAAAAAGAAGTCCCTAAGATTGGAATAAACCACAACTATGCTCTCAATCTCTCTATCAAAGTCATGGGAAAAATTGTCCCATTTTTGCTTCTCGATAATGGATCAGCTCTTAATGTTTGTTCGTTGAGAACCCTCAATTGCTTAGGATTGAAAGTGAGTGACCTTTCACCAACCTCCATATTGCACGCTTATGATAATACTCATTAAGAAGTGATGGGATCCACAAAGCTCACAATAGGGTTTGACCCTATAAATCCCATTATTGAATTCCAAGTCATCGATATTCCCACTTATTTCAATATGTTGCTTAGACGACCATAGCTCCATAATATCAAGGGTGTGTCTTTTTCCCTTCATCTGAAACTAAAGTTCATCACTAATGGATATGTCATCACCAACCTGGGTGATAATAACAATATGCAAGCACCAGTAATCCGATACTAGAGATACTGCATGGGGGTATTATATACTTCTGATAGGTTTTCATGTTGAACCACTTCTACTCTTAGTAGGTGATGATTTCAAAGATAGAGTCTGTCCAGAGAACAACCCTCATTGTAATGTCAATATGATATAAATGTTCAAGAACATGCACTTCATACTAAGGATGGGGTTGGGATGACGACAACAGGGAATCCCAGAACCCATAGTGTTGACAAAGGCCTTTCCTCCATGTGGCTTGGGCTATCAGCCATCGACAAAAGAACTCAGAATAGTTCGCTAACCTCAATTGAAGAGAAGGCTAGAAAGTGCCAAGATTGTCTCAGGAGATTCCTTGAACATAAGATTCATCAAAGAGGTAAAGATTTTCCCATTTGTGGCTTTCCAAAACTATGGTATGATCATTTAGACAAGAAGATAAGTCCAAGAATGGAGATTTTCTTCCTGGACAGCTACTCATGAGACGAGAGTTCCCAGCTTCATGTGAGACCATTCATTGAGATGGCCATAAGTGATACTGGAGATTCCGAGGGAAATGACTCTGAGGATTCATTTAATTTACAAAAAAACACTCGGCATGGTCCACTTAAGCACTACATTTACAGATCTATCTCACCTGATCAAAGCTGCTAGTGTACATCTCCTTAACTGGCATACTGTGTCAGTTCCACCTACTAAAATACAACCTAATCCAGATGTTTATCCCACTTTCTTTTCCCTTGTTGTTATTCCTTATTCAAATGTAATCGATACATTCTTCGAGGATGTTTTCAATACTATTTTCCTAATAATAAAATAAACGAAGATTTTGAGTATCTTGATGTGCATTACATTAATTATTTTATAACTAATCAAAATCTTGATGACGTTGATTTTTCAAATGAACAATTCTTAACTGATCTTAATAAGGTTAATAACAAACAACATAATTGTGTGGAAGTTAATAAAGGAGAAACTATTGTTTAATCTCGGTTCTAGTAGCCAAATGCGCGAGATTAGGATAGGGTCTACCCTTGACGAGCATGAGCGCACATTGACGAATTAATGAAGGAATATGCAGATATCTTTGCATGGTCCTATAATGACATGCCTGATATTGATCCTGAAATAGCTCAACATGAGATTCTAACGCTCTCAAAATGCAAATCGGTCTAACAAAAACTGTGAAATCTTTGCCCCAAATGGTTGCTTAAAGTTAAGGAAGAAGTGGTCAAATAGTTGAATGTGGGGTTCATTCGTGTGATCGAATATCCTACAAGGCTAGCCAATATTGTACCCATGCTAAATTTAGAGGGAAGGTTCGCATGTGCGTTGACTACCGAGATTTGAACAAGGCCTCTCCAAAGGATTATTACCCAATGCCCAATAACGACATGATTGTGCACAACACACCCAGTCATGCTCTTAAGTAATTCATTGAAGGGTTATTTGGATAAAATCAGATCAAAGTTCATTCTTATCATCAATAGAAAACCTCATTCATCACCCCTGGGGAACTTTCAGTTACGCCGTTATGCTATGTTGTCTAAAAAATGCAGAGGCTACCTACTAGAGGGCTTATAGAACATCTTGCATGATCTGATAGATAGAGAAGTCGAGGTTCATGTGGATGATATGATTATCAAGTCGAAGACTAGGGAAGGTCATGTTCCTGCTCTTTGGAAGTTCTTCGAGCAACTACGACAATACCAAATGCAACTTAACCTAGAAATATTCATCTTCGGAATTAGAAAAGGAAAGCTCTTGGGATTTGGGATTCATAGTTAGTGATAAAGGGATTAAAGTAGATCATGCTAGGCTAAAAGATATAATTGAAATGCTACCAACCCAAATGGATAAGGAAGTTCGGGGATTCCTTAGAAAATTACAGTATATCAGCCGATTCATCAGTTAATTGACTTTTATCTATGAACCCATCTTCAAACTCCTCCAAAAGGATTCCACTAAGGTTTGGAATGAAGCTCACCAAGAATCCTTTGACCGAATAAAAAAATACCTAACCCGACCTCCCGTACTCATGTCACCACAAACTGGTCATCCCCTACTCATATACCTGATCGTAACAGATACTATAGCTGGGGCTTTTCTAGCATAATACCTTAAAGAGTTCGGTAAAAAGAGAGACATCTATTATGCTAGTCATAAGTTATCCGGTTATGAAGTTAACTACACTACTTTAGAGAAAGCATGTCACCCTTATCTGGGTCATCTAAAAATTATGGCACTAAATGCTCTCCTTTCCGATTAAACTTGCACATCCCGAATGGATCCCTCCAAATACCTACTCGAGAAACCTGCCCTGTCCAGCCAAATGGCCCAATGGTTGATGCTTCTAGCCAAATTTGATACTGAGTATGTGATGCTGAAAGCCATGAAAGGAGGATCCATATTTGAATACCTCGTCGACTAACCTATGGAAGAAGTCGGTGTTTGGATTTTTGAGTTCTCGGATGAGAATATCCTTTGTACCTCCTAAGAGGACATCCGATGGAAAGTGTTCTTTGACAGCACTACCAACAAGAAAGGATATGGCATTGGGATACTCCTAATTACCCCTGATGACTCTCACACTCTTATTGCCATCAAGATCTACTTTCCCTACACCAATAATATGACCGTATACGAGGCATGCACGGTCGGCCTCAAAGTTGCTTTCAAGAAAGGAATTCAGCACCTAGATGTTTGTGGGGATTCAATCCTCATCATAGGTCAAGTACTAAGAAAACGAAAAGTTAAGGACAAGAAACTGTTACCCTTCCATGCCCACCTAGAAGAGTTAGCCTCCTAATTCTAAGATATCACCTTCCATTACCCACCCCAAGCAAAGAACAACTTAGCTGATGCCCTTGCTACCTTAGCCTCCATGGTTGATATGCCTGAAGGAATAATAATGGCCCCCTTCCTAGTCCAAAAGTAAGATAAACCAACCCGCCGCTACCGTAATGATCTCATCACAGTAGAAGATCCTAATATATCCAATTACTGGTACTATGATATTTGGTGCCTCCTCAAGCATGCTAGATATCCCCAAAGTTCTAACAAGAAATACCAAGCAACCTTTCGTAAATTTATTGCCCAATACATCGTCTGTGATAAAGAACTATTTAAAAGAAACTTCGATGGAACCCATTTACACTGCATCACAGGGGATAACAATGAAGAGATGGTGTAGAAAATTCACAGTGGGGAGTGCGAACTCCATATGAATGTCCATATGCTGGCCAAGAAAATCATCCGATAGGGTTACTACTGGACTATCATGGTTCAGGATTGCACCGCCTATGTTCGAAGATGTCTTAAATGCTAGCAGTTTTAAAACCTCAAACACTTGCCTCCGAGAGAATTATACAACGAGACTTCTCCTTAGCCGTTGTCCACATGGGGCATTAATATCATAGGAAACGTTACACCCAATGCCTCCAACAAGCATTAATTCATCTTGGTTGCCATTGATTACTTCACCAAATGGGTCGAAGCTGAATTATACGTAGTACTGAATGCCAAGAAGGTGGCCAAGTTCATCCAAAAAAGTATCATCTGTCGATATGGGGTACCACATGATCCTCTGTCAGACAATGGGTTACATTTCGAGGAAGAAGTTATAAATGTGATCAATGAGTATGTGATTCAAAGGCACAAGTCTTCTCCCTACCGACATCAAACCAACGGTGCAGTAGAAGACACCAATAAGAACCTCAAAGCTACAATCAGGAAGATGATCGAGAGTTATCAAGATTGGGTCGATCGGATCCCTTACGCCCTCTGGGGTTGTCTATACTGGGGCTACCCTTTACTTTTTGTTATACGAAATGGAATCAGTCCTACCCATTGGTCTAGAAATTCCTTCATTACACGTCATTCTTGAAAGTAAAGTCAATGGGGAAGACTATCATCAAAGCTGTCTTGACGAGTTATCACTGTTGGACAAAAGGAGACTAAAGGATCTATATCATATACATGGATACAATCACCAGATAACACGATTGTTGATACCAAATTTAATCTACTGACGTGGACCAATAATAAGAAGACACGTGTCAATCTACATGGCACAATAACAACGAGGAAGTTTATTTCCCCCGACCAAGTCATGTTCGCTCCGAGCAACAAGGATACCCCGAGGAACTACAACACTCCGAGGAACTCCAGCGCTCCGATGAACTCCTGAACGACGAGCAACTAAGGCGGTCCGAGCTGCATCTCGGCCGTATCATTAAACGGACAACTGTTCAACTGTTCATTGAATGTTTATATTCTTGACGTACACGCTGCATTAAATGTATTACCCTTTCATATGTATTTCATTTAATGTATCGGACCTTTCATGTACAGTCTAAGGGCTATAAATACCTTGTATCATCCTCATTCAAGGGGACCGGAATTTCTTGAGAGAACGTGTAATCAAGAATTCCACAAACACTCAGCAATAACATAACAGTGGACGTAGGCTTTATTCCTAGCCGAACCACTTTAAAAATCTTTGTCTTATTTATTTATCTGTGATTGAATAATTAGAGCGATCTAGTTTTTTACATCAACAGATTGGCGCCGTCTGTGGGAACGTGTTACAAGCGTTGTTCTCCACCAAAAGCTAAGTTTTTATTTTCTCTACGTATAATCAATTATACATACATCTTTTGATTGAATCATGATTTTTATGTTTATATACATAAATTAATTGTCCAATTTTTATCTGCAAAATGTTGCATATCATGATTTTTAAATCATAACTGTTAGATTAATTCTTATTTAGAAATCTGAAAAATAGTAGATTTCATAAATCATAATTCTTTGCTTGATTCTCAAGTTTTAATTTTATATCGTGAAATAAATATTTTAAATGATTACATATGCCAATATATACGACGATGATAAGATTTGATCATTTTCATTGTTGATTTTGAAATAAATTTTGTAAGATATTTGATGTCTATTCAAATTCCCATCATATTTTTAATAAAAGAATGGGAAAAGGTTAAAGACAATGAAAAGTCTTCTCATGGAAATCATGACCCATATATATTCTCTCTCTTCAAGTTTGAGTCTCTTTGCATTCATTTTTATGAACTATATAATTAATTTGGTTCATCTTCCATCTATGTCAATAAAGTCAAATTGATTGATCTTCCATCTATGTCAATAAAGTCAAATTGATTGATTTTTTATTTGGTAATAACTTTAATCATTCACCATATTTTTATCTCTCCAAATTGGGAATAGGAAGGGATCAATATAAAAAATAATTTTCTCTCAACTGAAAAATCATTACCCACCTCTTATAAAAGAGGATCAGTAAAATAATCATGACCATATCAAGACTCTGAGCACAAATTTGATATGTTGGCCCCTCGTTCATCACATCACAAGGTTTCTTTGTCGAAATCACACGATCTAACGGATTATTTATTTATTCATTTAATTAACATTCTTAAGGCTTAAATTTTACATTGAATGTTATTTTTTGATCTAAAGATTCGAGATATTCTGGTCATCCAACCATATATTCTATTACGTGAGATATCCTTAAATGTTGGTCGGCAACATCCATGTTGTTTGTAGGCAGCAGTAGAATCTTGGGGTATTAAGAAATGCTAAGCACCCCTGATATTTTGAAATTAATATTTTTATTTCTCAAGCATATACATATCATATATTGATTGGATGAGTAAATTATTCTCATGACTAATCAATTCAGCCTACACATATGGTAGAGCAAATTATTAATTTTTACAGGCACAAGATTCAATGCCGACGAATGCTGAAGCACAAATTATTCTATATATCCATTGGGATTCATATTTTATATTCATCTCAACATGGAGCACGGCGAGATACTTATTATCATATTCAGCTCTGAGGAGAACTGTAACATTTATTATATTTCACCCCCAACGGATAGTTGGTCGGGGTAATTCTTATTTATATGCAAGCCCAACAAAGTTCTCGGCCATATTCTTATGTTCTGGAAAATATTATTCTTATTCGGCATTCTGCAATTATGCCTCGACAAGATACTTATTCATCTTTAAGGAGAATTACAACATTCGTTCGGATAATTCTTATTTATATTCAGGCCTGACAACGTTCTCGGCCATATTCTTATGTTCTGAAAGATATTATTCTTGTTCGGCATTATATGATTCTACCTCGACGGATCGGCGAGGCACTTTATTATTTTTAATTATTCTTTATATCTATTTGGATGCATATTCTATTCTCATTTCAGCATGGAGCTCGACAAATATTTATTATATCTTATTCAGCTCCAAGGATGTCTCCAGCATTTATTATATCTTATTCCCAACAATCTGTTGGTCATCGCCGAGGAGGTATCCTGCATTTATATTATATCTTATTCCCAACAATCTGTTGGTCATCGCCGAGGAGGTATCCTGCATTTATTATATCTTATTCCCAACAATCTGTTGGTCATCGCCGAGGAGGTATCCTGCAATTATTCTATCTTATTCCCAACAATCTGTTGGTCATCGCCGATGAGGTATCCTGCATTATTATTATACCTTATTCCCAACAATCTGTTGGTCATCGCCGAGGAGGTATCCTGCATTTATATTATCTTATTCCCAACAAATCTGTTGGTCAGCGCTGAGGAGGTCTCTAGCATTTATATTATCTTATTCCCAACAAATCTGTTGGTCAGCGCCGAGGAGATCTCCAGCATTTATATTATCTTATTCCCAACAAATCTGTTGGTCAGCGCTGAGGAGGTCTCTAGCATTTATATTATCTTATTCCCAACAAATCTGTTGGTCAGCGCCGAGGAGGTCTCCAGCATTTATATTATCTTATTCCCAACAATCTGTTGGTCAGCTCCGAGGAAGTCTTCATCATTTATTATCAATTACCACCAACTCCTATTGGTAGATAAAATCCAACTCCGGTTGGTAGACAAAATCCAACTCCGGTTGGTAGATAAAATCCAACTCCGGTTGGTATTGGTCAATAAATCTCATTCAAAGTTCACATTCCACAGTTGGGGGCTTCTATTACAGATATATTTGTTCATTTGGTGGCACATTCTTATAACATCATGCAGTCGAGCATCAAATTCAACTCTACAAACTCACACGGTCAGGGCCCCTACTAATCATCATTCAGGAGTTATTTTTCTTGCTCAGGAATTACTTTTGATATTGAAGTTCAGGAGGAATATTGAAGTTCAGGAGGTATATCGAAGTTCAGGAGGAATATTGAAGTTCAGGAGGAATATTGAAGTTCAGGAGGTATATTGAAGTTCAGGAGGTATATTGAAGTTCAGGAGGAATATTGAAGTTCAGGAGGTATATCGAAATTCAAGAGGTGTATTCAGAAGTATCAGGACATGATTCCACCGAGGAACTCTGTCAAACCAGAAATTAGAAGACAAGTTGCCTATATGGAGGCTATATGTTGATGGATCATCTTTCACTACAGGCTGTGGGGCAGGGATCATTTTGAACAGCCCAGATGAGGTCGACAGGGAATACGCCCTACGTTTCTAATTCAAAGCTTCTAATAATGAGGTTGAATATGAGGACATGATAGCAGGTCTTAATTTGTCAAATACTATGGAGGCACAACAGGTTATTGTCTTCAGTGATTCTCAATTGATCGTAAACCAAATGTTGGGAATATATGCAACCAAAGGAGAATTGATGATCAAGTATCAAGCAAAGGTGATGGAGTTAGTATCAGAGTTTGTTGTTGTTTAACTGGTAAGAATATCAAGAATGGAGAATGTGAGAGCATACGCCTTGGCCCGATTAGCATCAGCTACTCGTACCGAGCTGCGAAGAACGATACCAATTGAAGTATTAGAAAGTCGGAGCATAGATGAAGACCTGACGATGAATATTATTACCCTTGATTTAGGACCATCTTGGATGGATCCCATCAGAGCATATATTGAGGAGGAACAATTACCGGAGGATAAGCTCGCTGCCAAGAAATGGAAGTTTAAAGCTGCTCGGTATGTACTAATTAATGGTATTTTGTATAGACAAGGAATTATGTCAGGTTTGCAAAGATGTGTACATCCCTCCGAGATGAAAGAATTGATTAAAGAGATCTATGAAGAGTCCTGTGGAGCCCATGTAGTAGGTCGGACACTTTTGCAAAAGGTGATGACGCAGAGATACTACTGGCCGACGATGAGAGCTGATTGTATAGCTTATGCCAAGAAATGTGACAAGTGCCAACGCTTTTCCTCCATCCGAAGAACTTCACAAACATTGTTGACACCCATCATTTATCCTTGGCCATTTTCCATGTGGGGATTGATTTGGTTGGACCATTGCCGACGACTCGAGGAAGATTCAAATACCTCATCATCGCAGTAGATTATTTTACTTAGTGGATAGAAGCTGAGCCACTTATTGACATGACATACGAGAAGGAAGGTGTACCAATTTGTTTGGAAGAACATCATCTGCCGATATGGTCTCCCTCATGCCTTCATCACAGACCATGGAACACAATTTGATAACGAGGAGTTTGCTTCCTATTATCATCAGTCAAACATTTTGAAGGTTCATTCAGCGCCAGGATATCCTCAGAGCTAATGGACCAGATAGCTCGAAAGAGCCAAAAAGCTCTAAGGAGCCAAAAAGTGCTCTAAGGAGCCAAAAGCTCTAAGGAGCCAAAAAGTGCTCTAAGGAGCTTCCAAAAAAGTGCTCTAAGGAGCCAAAAGCTCTAAGGAGCCAAAAGCTCTAAGGAGCCAAAAAGTGCTCTAAGGAGCCAAAAGCTCTAAGGAGCCAAAAAATACTCCTTTGGTTAGGAGGCGCTCTAAGGAGCCAAAAGCTCTAAGGAGCCAAAAAATACTCCTTTGGTTAGGAGGCGACACTAGTGTGACCAACTACGGTTGGTAAGATATCTAGTGGACAGCTCGAATGAGCCAAAAAGTTCGAAAGAACCAATACTACTCCTTTGGTTAAGAGGTGTACACCAGCATGATCAATTACGGTTGGTAAGATAAAAATATACTCTCACATTACAACTTATGTTGGTCGGGAGGTAAGATTATTACAAAAAAAGTTCTTTGAAGAACAAAATATTCCAAAATACACCAAGTATAGCTGGTCGGGGATAAAAACCCACTAACTATAATTGGTCGACGAGGACAAATTATTGACCTTAGTTGGTCGGACACATTTTATGAAAATATTTGAAATTGAACCAAGTATGGCTGGTCGGGGATAAAAACCCATCAATTGTAATTGGTCGACAAACATTATTTATCCACCTTGGTTGGTTGGAAACAAAAATTTAAACATTTTTATACTCATTACTTTATTATTAAGTGATCGAGCAACGTTACTAATACTTGTAATTTTTTTTTATTACTAAGTTGGTCGATGAACAACACAATATTGTTATTTTTAACAGATATGCGTAAATGTAAAGTGTTTGATATTTACAAGACAACAGCAATTAAGATTGCGAACAAAAACGAAAGTCTTTCATTAAAATAAAAAATAAAATACATTGAGAATGAAAATGTATACTAACTATTACATTTAGATTCCTATTCTATTGGTTTCTTTTCCTTCTACTTTTGAAACAGGTTCCTCACCAGCAGGAGGATCATCTAAAATATAAGGGGGGTTTATGAAGTTAAGATCTTTCAACATTCTGATATTCATCACAGATGATCTATCCGAGAAGCATTATCTCATTCCCGAGAAGCACTTGCTCGTCCTTGAGAATCGCTTGTTAGTCCCCGGGAACCTCTTGTTCGTCCCCGAGCAGAGGTAGAAGTCAAAATCAGCATCTATAGCATTCAGATCTTTACTACTACTATCTCGACCAATAATGAAGAAGAAGTTGTAGGAAAATGTTTCGAAGTCTGCCACCTGCTTGGTACTAATCAGATTGAAGAGTTGGGTTCAAAAGCTAGTATGTTACTTGACAAAGTATTCAGATAAGCATAAATCAGAAAAATCAAGCACGTGAAGTTAGCACTCAGTTGCTCGACACAGGAAGCAATTGGTCGGATGGCAAGCCAATCAACATACTTGAAGATCATGACAAGCTACAAGTTTCATACTATGGCATGGCTGAATCCAAATTCCCAGGGGTGATACATAGCACACGCAGTTCCTCTAAAGAAAGATTAGCAACCATCGATCAGCCTGCATCATACTTCGTCCAGGAGATAATGAACTTTATGTTGAACAAATCAAGAAGGTAGATCAAGAATTTCACGAGCACCGAGCAACATTGCAGAATAAATACTCCATCCTTTCAAGTAACCCATCAAGCATGAAGCATTGGGGGCTTCTGTTGATACCAAATTTAATCTACTGACGTGGACCAATAATAAGAAGACACGTGTCAATCTACATGGCACAGTAACAACGAGGAAGTTTATTTCCCCCGACCAAGTCATGTTCGCTCCGAGCAACAAGGATACCCCGAGGAACTACAACACTCCGAGGAACTCCAGCGCTCCGATGAACTCCTGAACGACGAGAAACTACGGCGGTCCGAGCTGCATCTCGGCCGTATCATTAAACAGACAACTGTTCAACTGTTCATTGAATGTTTATATTCTTGACGCACACGCTGCATTAAATGTATTACCCTTTCATATGTATTTCATTTAATGTATCGGACCTTTCATGTACAGCCTAAGGGCTATAAATACCTTGTATCATCCTCATTCAAGGGGACCGGAATTTCTTGAGAGAACTTGTAATCAAGAATTCCACAAACACTCAGCAATAACATAACAGTGGACGTAGGCTTTATTCCTAGCCGAACCACTTTAAAAATCTTTGTCTTATTTATTTATCTGTGATTGAATAATTAGAGCGATCTAGTTTTTTACATCAACAACGATCATTTAACAATAGAGTCAAGGACTGTGGTGTCCGAGAAGGGGATTTAACCCTCAAAGAAATCATAGCGCCCATCTGGGACCCCATAGGTAAATTCAAGCCTAATTAGAGTGTCCCCTACATTATAAAGAAGATCCTATCCAGTGGCGCCGCTCTGCTCATCAGCCTCGATGGGAAAGAGATGGCCCGTCCAGTCAACTGGGACCATCTCAAGAAATTATACCCTTAATCTCGACGAGGTATGAGTCTTTTTATCTCCTTTCTATTCTTAAAAGATCTTCATTTCCCTCTACTCAAAACTACGTGGGGTATGATCCTCTAAAAACTTTTTGCTTTCAAAAATGAAACTTTGAAAATATTTAAAACCCCCAAGAGGTACGTACGCAGTTCATACTCTTTACATGAGCACGGCCCCCTTCTTTTTCACAAAATGTTATTATTTTTTTTTATCTCCGAGAACTACAGTTCATTTTTATCATCTATACGAACAAAAGGATTATGTATGCCTTATCGATTAGTATAGATAATTCAAAAGAAAAAACTCAACAAGAGTAACAACAATATACTTAAGATTTTCTTTATTATGTTGATGAATATTTTGTTACAATTACATCATCATAGGGAGTCAAACAACTTCCCTTGCCAAACTAACCCTACTTTCTAAAAAAAAAAAAAAAAATCAATTACTCCTAAATAACCTCCCCAAATTATTCCCACACAACCAGAAAAGAACTAGATACATAATTAAATTCATTAAAAAAGCTTCACAAATAAAATTCCCCAGGGATCCAGCCCATAGCTACCAGAGAAATCGGACCCATCATCATCCACATACGGGGTCCCCAAACTTTCCCTATGCCTAAATAGAATGTCGCAGAGGCTCCATGGAATGGTAAGCCCAAACTAGCCTAGGGAAAATGAGAACACCTCTCTCCATGGTGTCAGATATGGTGAACCACCTTTGACCGGCCTCCACGGCTAACATCATGGTAACTACCCTCCTCCATAACCACTGCATGTAGTCCTCAGAAACATTCCAGACTTTACTAACTGAATGGGAATGACAGGTCAACGGTCGATGATTCTCCCACAAAGATCCCAACCTCATGCACTTTGGTTCTATTAGATCCACCACAAGAAAGAAATCTAGTATCTAAGGTGGCATAATCTTCTCCCATCCAAATTGGTGTAAGAGTCGCCAGGGAAAATAAAAGGAGGTCTACCGGAGGCCAATCAATGAAACATACTGGTATTCCCCTAGTTCTATAATGGGAAATAATTCTCTCCACCAAGGCACTGACCAACACAAACCTTGAGCCCCATGCTCTATAAACCAGTAATATCACCTTCTGTCTTGGCAATACTTTCTTTAATCTCTACTCCTGCTTCTCGGATGTCTCATAAATGTGGGTAATATTGTCCTTCCATCGTTTCTCGAACTTGGGGTTAGAAATTTTTCATTACAATACTAACTTGCTTCTTTTTAAAAGTTCGATTGGTCATGGTGGTCGCTTTCTCCCTCCACCTTACTCCCCTTGCTATAAATGACCATTGAGGAAAGAAAAATTCTTGACCAGCTCAAGAAAACTAGGGCCAACATCACCTTATGAGGACTCTTCATGTCTTCCTAGCTACACCGAAACACTCTGATAAAACTATTTATTGGTCCTATAGTCCCTTCTTCCACCATGCCATAAGAATTTGTGGACCTGATTGGGTATCTAACCTCTTTTAAATTGCTTTCCTTCTCTAGAGAAGAAATACCAAAGTTCGGTCCTAATCATAATTATGCTATCAACATCTCTGTTGATGTGATGTGGAATACAACCTCTCATTCATCGATAACGGATCAACACTCAATACTTGTCCGTTAAGAACCTTTAATTGTTTGGGTTTGAAAGTAAGTGACCTTGCTCCAACTTTTCCTGCAGTGCATGCGTATGACAACACTTGTCGAGAGGTGATAGGATCCATAACACTCAAAATAGGGGCTATCCATATCAATCCCATTATCGAGTTTGAAGTTATCAACATACCTTCTTATTTCAACCTATTGCTTGGTCGACCGTAACTTCACAACATCAAGGGGTACCTTCCTTTCTCCATAAAAAACTGATGTTTTTCAGGAAGGGCAGGTCATCACCATCTTGGGCGACGATGATAATAGTAAGAATGCAAGCACTAATAATACGACACTAGAAATACAACATAAGGCAAAAGGCATGCTACTTTTTTGGATTTTGAGTCGAACATATTCAACTTCCAGTAGAGTATGACTTCAAATATCGAGTCTGTCCAAAGCAAAACCCTCAGAACAATATCAATGTGATACAAATGTTCAATAATATGCACTTCATGCCCGAACTGGGGTTGGGACGATGACAATAGGGGATACTGGAACCCATACTCCTGTAGAAGGCCTTTCCTCCATGTGTCCTGGGTTATCATCTATCATAAGAGGAACTTAGAATGCTCCATCAACACCAGTTGGAGAGAAATTTAAAAAGCTCTAAGAACATTTAAGGGGAATCCTTAAATAATATATTCATCAAAGAGGATTAATATCTTCCTTTCTACGACTTTTTTAACCATGATATGATCATGTGGATAATAAGCTGAAGCTAGGAATGGAGATCTTCTTTTAATATAGTTACTCTTGGGTCGAATACTCCTAGCATCATGTACAACCACACATTGAGACAATTATATTTATTTTTCATGTTTTTGAGGGAAGTGATTCTGAAGACTCATTCAATCTGTAGACACTTGGGCTGACACTCTGCATGATCCACTTAGGTGCTACGTCATCGGACCCGTCCAATCTAATTAAATCTAATGGGTATCCCCTCCTCAACTGGAATGCTATACTAGTTCCACCTGCTAAAATGCAACCCAACCCAGATGTTTACCCTATTTATTCCTCTTTTGATATTCCTCCCTTTTTAGATAATAATGTAATCGGGACCTCCTTTGGCGAGGTTTTCAATGATGTTTTTCCAAAGAATGAAACAAAGAAGATTTTGAGTATCTCGTCGTGCCTTAAATTAATTATCATGATTCTAATCAAACTCTTGATGGTGATGATTTTGCAAATGAACAATGATTAAACGATCTTTATAAGGTAAATAAAAAAAAACATAATCGCATTTAAATTAATGGGGATAAAACTGTTGTTATCAATCTCAGTTCTAGTATCCAACAACGTGAGATTAGGATATGATCCACCCTTGATAAGTATGGATGTGTGTCAATCGAAGAAATATTGAAGGAATTGTGGATGTCATCACATGGTCATATAATGACATGACCGGCATCGATCCCGAGATCATCCAACATGAGATTCTAACTCTCCCAAAATGCAAACCAATCAAACAAAACCTGTGAAAGCTCTGTACCGAATGGTCACTCAAGGTTAAAAAAGTAATCAAATAGTTGAATGCAGGATTTATCTGGGTGATCGAATATCCCACATGGCTAGGCAACATTGTACCCGTGTTGAAATCCAAAGGAAAAATTCGTATGTGCATTTATTATCGAGATTTGAAAAAATCCTTTCCAAAAGATGACTACCCACTTACCAACATCAATATGATCGTAAAAAACACGACCAATCATGCTCTCAACTCATTCGTCGATGGGTTACCAGATAAAATTAGATCAATATGCATCCTGACCATCCAGAAAAAATGGCATTCATCACCCCTTGGGGAATTCTTTTTTGCACAGTTATTCCATTCAGACTAAAAAATGTAGGGGCTACCTACCAAAAGTTTGCCATTCCCTTATATGGGTCACTAATAAATTTAGCACTACACGCTCACTTTTCCCATCAAACTTGTGTCCTGATTGGATCCCATCAAATACCTGCTAGAGAAACCTTCCCTGTCTAGATGAATGGCTTGATTGTTGATGTTATTAATCGAGTTCTATATTGTGTATGTTACATAAAAATCCTTGAAAGGTAGAGCCATCTCCGACTACCTTATTAATTGCCCCATGGAATAAGATGACATTTGTATCTCTAAATTTCGGGATGAAGATATCATTTGCACCTCTCAGGAAGACCTCTGATGGTAAATGTTCTTTGACGGTGATGCCAATAAGAAAGGATATGGCATTAGGATACTACTTATTGCCCTCGATGACTCCCACACTCCCATTTTCATCAAGAAATATTTTCAATGCGCCAATACCATGACCGAGTATGAGGTGTGCCCTATAGGCCTTACAGTCACCCTCAAGAAAGGTATTCAATGCTTACATGTTTACGGGGATTCTTCCCTTATCATAGGCCAGGTCCTTGGAAGATGGAAAGTCAAAGACGAGAAGCTCTTACCACTACACCAAAGATATCAATTTGGCAAACCTTGATATTAAAAATTTGGCATAGTTTAAAATCGTGCCAAATTCTGACACGGTTTAATGACAATCTAGCACACTTTAAAACCGTGCCAAAATTTGGCACTGTTTAAAAATGTGCCAAAACTGAACACACTCGACTAAAATATAAATACCTTTAAAAAAATACCAAAACTCAGCTCACTTCTCATTTTGAAGCCACATACCCATTACCCACTCTTTCTCTAACTCATCCCCTGCTCTTTCTCTACCAAAATTAACTCTCTCTACCTTTGCTTAAGCATTAACGATCTGAAGTCATTAATGGTGTCTGAGATCTAAACCTACAAAAAGAAATAACTATTCATCTTTAGTGATCAGGACCGAATGCGGTATCACTGGTGTGAAAATCGTGGACGAGGTGAAGAGGAGGAGTAGGAAACTAGGTGAGTCCGGAGGAGGTTTGTAGGGAAACCGCATTTTGTCGATTAAAATTTGGTGCCGGACGAATGGGTCGGGTGGACCGTGGTGATGGGTGGGGCGTACCCTTGGTTGGATGAGATTAGGTTGAAGAGGATGGTGGTCACGATGAGACGTTGGAGTTAATTTCGAGGTCGTTTAATAATTTTAAGGTGTTGGTGTTGTCTTCGTGTGAGGGATTTACTACTAATGTACTTGCTTCTGTTGCCGCTAATTGCAGGTCAACTTTGAATCTTGTTGAATCTAAACATAACACTGTAATTTTGGTATTTAATTAACTGTAACATAACACTGTATTTTTTATATCTGATATTATTTTTTATTGAGGCAATATTTGCTAGGGTAGGAATTTGAGAGAGCTAGATTTGGGGGAAAGTGAAGTGGAAGACCTGAGTGGTCATTGGCTAAGTCATTTCCCTGATACTTGTAGGTCGCTTGTGTCTCTAAACATTTCTTTCTGCGGAGAAATGAAGAACTAGTCATGGTATTTTTTGCGGAGAAGGTTCGATGAGGAGAAGACGATGAAGACTTATTTGGTAATACCCCATCTCTCTCTCTCACTACATCTCTCTAAAGCATATCCTTCTTTTCTCCCCAAATTAGGGTTTTGTTACAATACCCAAATCGATATTCCACGGGTTCAATAGATTGTAAATTTGTATAATTATTGTATACGCAAATCGATATTCCAAAAACCAGGGTTTGAAGATCTGTTTTATTTTTTAAAATTTGTTTGTGTTGAATGTATATACATGTATATATTTTTTTGTAGAGATGGAAAGGGAGTTGGTTGAGTTATTTGAATCAGTGAAAAAGAGGCCACCGTTAAAGAAGGGGCACCTGAGGAAGATCGATTTGTTGATTCAGATGAGGAATACCAATGTTTTGGTGCCCACACAGGTAATTTTGGTCTTTTCTGTTAATTTTTTCTTTTGTATTGTATTATTACTTTGATATGAAATTGACTTTATTTTATGAGTCTCTATTGGTGTATTCTATTTGCATGATTTGTAATTGGAACTTTCGAATCATTTAATTTTCATAAACTTAATCGGGTAACCTATGGGTTATTTGGGTTTGGAAATATAATCCGGTTACCTTATGATTATTGGCATTTCTTTCGTTTGAAACATTGAACGTATGGCCCTTAACATGCCTAAGAAGAATGACATTTCACTAAGAAACATGTTCTTCATAGAAATTACATTCCTAAGCATCTACATTCCCCTTAGAATGGGCAATTATTTGTATGCTAGAGCTTTGAATCAAGAAGCGCTCGTGTTATGTTGCAATCGTAGACATAATTGTGATTTCCTTATTTTCTTCACCAGAAGCATTGAACGTATGGCCCTTAACATGCCTAAGAAGAATGACATTTCACTAAGTCTTGTGATATAATTAACCGATTTGATGAAGATAACCAAAGACTTTCAGATACATTTTCTTCTGACCCAAATTCAGCCGAACAAGTGCATTATAGTGTTGAAACCCTTCAATTGTCTGTACATGTATACATGTATATGCAAGTGTGTGTGTGTATATATATATATATCTGTGTGTGTGTGTGTGTGTGTGTGTGTGTGTGCAAGACATACCACACATTTGATGATCAAGAAAAAATACTCTGAGATTTTTTTCGGTTTTAACTTTGGGTTGAGTTGAGTTGGGGGTTTAGGTCTTTTCTTTAATAATCAAAATCCATACGAAGCTAAGAAACTTATTTTCATTTATGTGCTTATGCATTGCTACGTTCCTAATTCAAATTGATTGATATTGTAACAAGTATGTGATTCTTATCTAGAAATATTATTAGTTAAATCTTTACATTTGAACACATGTATATGTGTGTGTGTGTGTCTTTTAGTGTAGAGACACTGATTGATTTTAAAAAGTTGTCTTACATGTATATGTGTGTGTGTGTGTATCTAGAAATATTATTAGTTATTCTTTTATGCATTGATTTTGAATTCAGGAGCATGTAAGTGACGTGAAACCTAGCATTGTGGAATTCTTCAAGACATCGTATTGGAGTAAAATAAAGGATGATTTGATGAATGATAAGTGCAATTTTCAGTTCTTTACCCCTTTTATCCTTTTGTATTTTGTAAGACAAACATTCTAATATAATTATTCTAACACTTCAACAGTCATAGCATAGTCTTGGTCTCATAATGAAGAGCTGAGAAACTTGAAAGATAAGATATCATCTAATGAACAACTAAATGCAGCTCAGAATATAAGATTTTAGAATTTGCATACATTGTTGGACCAAATGGGATACTTTCGAGAAGTTATAGCGCGAAGAGTTCATCGTGTGGCTATTAAAATACAAATGAAATCTGGTTAGTCTCAAATTCTCTTTAAATGTTGCAGCATTAAATAAAAAAATGGCCCGAAATAGCGACAACAAGTAGCCAAATGTATAATGGCTTACTTTATGAGCTTATTTAGTTAAATTGGTGGAAGGGATTTGTTGGTGGTTTGGTTTTGGAGGTTGCTGTTGCTGTTGAGTTTATTTTAAATGTTAAAACATGTTGGATTTAAGGAATAAACAAATGAAACTATGTCAAAATTTTCTAAAATCAATAAACGTTCTAAATTGATTAAAAATATACCGTTAGAGGATGAAAACCCCAAACATCCTCCAAACAACCCCAAAGAGGCACGAACACCTCATATGGGATCAATGTAACACATAGGAACTTACCGCCTAGCCACGGTTTAAACCAGCGCTGATTATGTCCAATGAAGGGTGCTTTGGGAAGAATTTTCTAATACACACTAATGTAAGAGGCACGAACACATCAAACGGGACCAATATAACTTATAGCAACTGACTGTGTGGTCACAGGTTAACAAGTTTGATAATATGACGATAATTTAAGAATATTCAGATTATTCTTAAGAACATACCATATGAGGGTGAAAACCTAAACCAACCTATTAAAGGGTGAAAACACAAACCAACTCACAGACGGCCCCGTAATAGGCATGAACACCTCAACGAGACCAAAGTAACTTGTAGGAACTGACAGCAAAGTCACGGGTCTCCCAGTTTTAGAATATGATGCTAATTTGCAAAAATCAGCACTTAGACTTAAAAACAAGCCGTTAAAGGGGGAAAATCTAAACTATCCCCCGAATGAACCCGTAAGATGCACGAATACCTCGCACGAGACTAATGTAACTTGAAGGAACTGACTGCGTAGTCACGGGTCTCTCGGTTTGAGAATATGTTGATAATTTGTAAAAATCAACACTCAGACGTAAAAACAAACTGTTAAGGGGTGAAAACCTAAATTATCCCCTAAAAGTCCCCGTAAGAGGCAAAAACACCTCGCACGGGACCAATGTAACTAATAGGAACTGACTGCATAGTCACGGGTCTTATAGTTTCAGAATATGATGATAATTTGTAAAAATTAACACTTAGAAAAAAATACAAGCCGTTAAAGGTGGAAAACCTAAACCATCCCCCAAACGGACCCGTACGAGGCACGAACACCTCAAACGGGACCAATGCAACTCATAGGAACTGATCGCGTAGTCTCGGGTCTCCTAGCTTGAGAATATGATGATAATTTACAAAACTTAACACTTGGACTTAAAAAAAAAACCGTTAAAGGGTGAAAACCTAAACCATCCCCCAAACGGACCCGTAAGAGGCACGAACAACTCGCACGGGAGCATTGTAACTTGTAGGAATAGTTCGCAAAGTCACGGGTCTCCCAATTTGAGAATATGACGATAATATGTAAAAATCAACACTTAGACTTAAAAAAATACGTTAAGGGGTGAAAACCTAAACCATCCCCTAAACGAACCCGTAAAAGGCACGAACACCTCGTACGGGACCAATGTAACTTGTAGGAACAAACTGCGTAGTCACGGGTCTCCGGATTTTAGAATAAGATGATAATTTGTAAAAATCAACACTTAGACTTAAAAATAAGTTGTTAAGTGGTGAAAACCTAAACCATCCCCCCCCGTAAGAGGCACGAACACCTCGCACAGGACCAATGTAACTTGTAAGAACTGACCGCGTAGTCACGGGTCTCCCGGTTTGAGAATATGACGATAATTTGCAAAAATAACACTTATACTTAAAAACAGGCCGTTAAGGGGGGAAAACCTAAACCTCCATCAAAAGTCACCGTAAGAGGCACGAACACCTAGTTCGGGACCAATGTAACTTGTAGGAACTGACCGTGTAGTCACCGGACTCTCGGTTTGAGAATCTGACAATAATTTGCAAAAATAACACTTAGACTTAAAAATAGGCCGTTAAAGGCTGAAAACCTAAACAAGCCACCAAACATCCACGTAAGAGGCACGAACACCTCGCACGGTACCAATGTAACTTGTAGGAACTGACCACGTAGTCACGGGTCTCTCGGTTTGAGAATATGACGATAATTTGGAAAAATTACACTTAGACTTAAAAATAGGCCGTTAAGGGGGAAAACCTAAACCAACCCCCAAACGTCATCGTAAGAGGCACGAACACCTCGCTCGGGACCAATGTAACTTGTAGAACTGACCGCATAGTCACGCGTTTCCTGGTTTGAGAATCTCACGATAATTTGCAAAAATACCGCTTAGACTTAAAAAAAAGTCATTAAAGGGTGAAAACCTAAACCAACCACCAAACGTTCCCATAAGAGGCACGAACACCTCGCACGAGACCAATGTAACTTGTAGGAACTGACCGCATAGTCACGGGTCTCTCGGTTTGAGAATATGACGATAATTTCCAAAAATTAACACTTAGAATTAAAAACAAGTTGTTAGGGGGGGGGGACCTAAACCATCCCCCAAACGTCCCCGTAAGAGGTACGAACACCTTGCACGGGACCAGTGTAACTTGTAGGAACTGACCGCATAGTCACTGGTCTCCCGATTTGAGAATATGACGATAATTTGCAAAAATAACACTTAGACTTAAAAACAAGCCGTTAAAGGGTGAAAACATAAACCATCCCCCAAACATCACCTTAAGAGGCACGGACACCGCGATCGGGACCAATGTAACTTGTAGGAACTGACCGCCTAGTCCCGGGTCTCCCGGTTTGAGAATCTCACGATAATTTGCAAAAATAACAATTAGAATTTAAAATAGGTCCTTAAGGAGGGAAAACCTAAACCAGCCCCCAAACATCACCGTAAGAGGCACGAACACCTCGCTCGAGACCAATTTAACTTGTAAGAACTGACAGCGGAGTCCCGGGTCTCCTGATTTGAGAATTTGACGGTAATTTGCAAAAATCAACACTTAGACTTAAAAACAAGCCGTTAAGGGGGAAAACCTAAACCATCCCCAAAACATTTCCGCAAGAGGCACGAACACCTCGCAAGGGACCGATGTAACTTGTAGGAACTGACCACGTAGTCACAGGTCTCTCAGTTTGAGAATATGATGATAATTTGCAAAAATCAACTCTTAGACTTAAAAATAAGCCGTTAAGGGGTGAAAACCTAAACCAGCCACCAAACGTCACCGTAAGAGGCATGAACACCTCGCACGGGACCAATGTAACTTGTAGGAACTGACCGCGTAGTCACGGGTCTCCCGATTTGAGAATATGATGATAATTTGCAAAAATTAACACTTAGACTTATAAACAAGCCGTTAAGGGGTGAAAACATGGATCTTCCGGTTTGAGAATATGACCATAATTTGCAAAAATCAAAACATAGACTTAAAAACAAGCCGTTAATGGGGGAAAACCTAAACCATCCCCCAAACGTCCCCGTAAGAGGCATAACACCTCGCACGGGACCATTGTAACTTGTAGGAACTGACCGTGTAGTCACGTGTCTCCTGGTTTGAGAATATGACTATAATTTGAAAATATCTAGATTAGGTTTAAAAACATGCCGTTTGAGGGTGAAAACTTGAATTAGTCCCTAAATGGCCCAGTAAGAAGCACTAACACCTTTCATGGGACTAATGTAACTCGTAGGAGTTGACCACATAGTCACAACAATATCGATTTGTGAATACAATATTAATTTTTATTCGTATATGCAAGTTTTCAGCTTGAATAAGATTTTTTTAAAATTACTCCGTTACTAACATCATCTCCTTTTATATCTTATTTTTTTCTAGGATAACATTTTTCCATTAGCTTTTACCCATGTGGAACACATGAAGTCAATGGTCTACAATAAGAGGATTATTTACTTAATGTCGTTAATATTCATGATTCTATTTTTTTGTGTTATGTTGGTGCGGACTTTTGTAGTTTTGTTGTTATCTTTTATGGTCCTGCGGGCTTTTGTAAGTTTATTGTTATATTTTGTGGCCGAGCGGGCTTTACATTATGCATGTTTTATATTAGCTGGTTTTAGAATGTACAGAAAATAGAGGAAACTCTGCCCAATTTTTTTTGGTCTGTGAACTACTAATGACTTGTAATATTTTGAAGTTTGTATGTACCTTACTTTATCAACAACATGCAAGATTTGCAATTTCTGAATTTTCTTGTTTTCAAATAATTTTTTTTTCTTTTATCCAAAAATTTGGCACAGTTCAAAATCGTGCCAAAAGTGTGTCAAATTTTTGCACGATTTTGAACTGTGCCAAAAGTTTATCAAAATCTGCTCAATCTGGCACAGCTTAAAACTGTGCCAAGAGTTTGCCAGAAATATCAAATTCTGGCATGGTTTAAAAGTGTGCCAGAAGTGTTCCTGATTGGTCAAATCTAGCACACTTTTGAGCCGTGCCTGAAAAAATGGCGATTTTGGAACACCTGATTCTGACACAGTTCAAAACCGTGCCACATTTGATTTGGAACAGTTTTAAACCGTGCCAGATTCCTATTTTTTATGTAGTGTACCCTTCCATGCCCACCTAGACGAGTAGCCGCCCAGTTCCAAGATATCACATTCTACTACTTGACGCGAGCAAGGAACAACTTAGCCGATGCCCTTACTACATTAGACTCCATGTTTGAAATGCCTGAGGGACTAACAATGGTGTGACACTCCACTTAAAATAATAACGGGTGGCCATCCCTATACTAAAATAAATCAAGAATCTCACGTAGATCATTCTCAGCATCTACTGTCGATACCAAATAAATACAAAATAAATATAACTAACTACCTGATACTACAATAAGCGGATGCCAATTTTTTTTAAAACATACAATGAATATCATAATAACAATATAACAACTACCGAACAAGATAAAATGTACACACGTACCACGAAAAAGGAAGCACTCAATTAATACATCATAATTACATAAATATAGTATACCCGAATATGCTGTCGGGTCACAGATAATGCAACAAACCAGAGGAGAGAAATATAAAAGTGCTAAATATAAATCTTGGGTATAAACCCGATACACAAAAATTAATCCTATCTAGATTTACAAACAGTAAGACGAGGCTATAACAAAATCTCGCAACAGTCAGAATCTGCTACGGCTCCCAAGACATTGAATAGAAAAGCATCATCGGTATCTTTGCGGGGACACTTGTAGTATACAATATATATATATAGAAAGAGAGATATAAACAGGTAAGAGCCCGAGGTGTGAAAATAGTTTTAGCAAGTGCATTAAAATACATAATAATTATAAATGCACTATTCCACGATTAAAGTTGATTCGCACTCTCTTGGAACTCCAACTCACCCCTCGACTAAAGAGCGCACCTAAATGTATGCACATGAACCTTAATTAAACTACCCGACACGTTTTAGGGACAATTCAATCTTACTCTATGCATAATCTACACCTGCGTAACCCACTATCTAAATTATAACCTTTATCTTTTATTCTGATACATCTTAAGTATTTACCCGAGCTTATACCTTAATGTATTAATAAAATTCATCAGTTTTGAATTATTAACTTAAACAAGTTATTAGCATCAGAATAGTCACACATCATCTTTTTATTCACATAAAGCATTGATTCGCTATAGCACATAAATCTGTGTACAAAGGACTAAACTTCTCCCAACTTTCAACATTGTGTCGCGTTTCGTGCGTGGGATGTCTCGCAAAGCGAAATCCAAACAAGGAGCCCCTTGATACACTACTCCTTGACAATATTGATCGTTGAGATCCATTATGCCCTCGGTACACAACGCATATAACATCAACTACTTATTTAGAATACTACTCTAAGTACCTAAATAAGATATCACATTGTACCTTTAGGGTCTATATAACATTACTTTAGTTATTAAACACGATCATTCAACCCTAACAAGTACGTACACATAGCACACTTAGCGTCCATTTAAATATCCAGAACATAATCACTTATAGTACATAAAAGTACTTTACAATGCTATCATTTTCCATGAATTACTCACTTTATCCCGAGTTACCAGCCAGCGGACTATTATCACACCGCCCTGATAATAAAAACAAATCACAACATATGGGAAGCGGTCATAGTTTCGAACCTGAAAGTGTGAACGAATCATACCCAAAACTTCTCACCTAGAATAAAATCAAGCAATAAATAATGGATGACTATGACCTGGGGACTATATGCTCCCTGCTCCTCAAGCCAAGGGCCTCACCCACAGCGCGCAACTTGCCATGACAACATTGGAGGGTATGCTCACACAATAAATATATATATCATTCACACTAGATATATATGCTATCACATCATATATATAAATCATCCCTCAGGGTATATACATTCATGCCATACACACACACACACACACACACACACACACACACACACACACACACACACATATATATATATATATATATATATATATATATATATATATATATATGTACATAGTATCTCCAATTCGTACGTATAAAAGAAATGAATTTGGCTATATGTATATAACTCTCATTATACTAACCGTCGCTATGACGCATACCTTCTCAATTCATTTCATTATATGATCCCTCACTTGAAACTTATTCATCCATTACACTTATTTCCGTATGGACACTGATATATAATAATTATTCCGGCTATAGGTACACATATATCTAATAGTCGGTAAACCGCAATCTTAATCCCAAATTCAATTCATGATATCACGACACATTGGAATACCTATCGTTAATCCCACCTAGGTATATACAGTAACTATCCCGACTATAAGTACAAACACAACCTATTCTACTCGATAGTACAATCCAATCATTCTCAATTTAGATTTCGGTTTAGTTGTCTGTATGAACCCTTAACGATACTTCATTTCATATTTAATCCCTAAGTTATCATCACTAAGGATATACGACCTCTCTCTCATTGGTCCACTAACCATATCTAAATAAAATCCTATCGCTAGAAGGATTCGACACAGAACTGGGCATAACAATTCCACATCATACCTTCACAACTCCCTCGAAAAGTCCTCAACCCTACTTCAAATATTAACTCGCTTCTAATATCCAAATAGGACTCCCATCCCTAATGATATTCCCTACTACATCGATGCAACAAACTCCAATACATATGCACATAGGTTACCAAAATATCTTGATACATCCCCACATTCACATCATGTGAGAAACCCCTAATAAATCTCCAAAACGTACCTCTCTCATTATAGAAGAATGTTCAAAATCGATAAACCCAATCAAAATGGAGTAAAAATCACTCTAGAAAAACCTCATAAAACAGACCTATTTTCGAATCGATTTAGCCTGGTCCGAATCAATTCGATCCCAAAGGCGAATCAATTCGCCCCTTATGCAAATCTATTCAATCCAAAGGACCTGTAAGTCTGTCTTAGGCCAAATCGATTCGGTTTGGGTCCAAATCGATTCGGTCACCCAGACTTGACACTTTGCCTTAAGCCGAATCGATTCTCTTAGGGGGTGAATCAATTCGGGTTTGTATAACTAAAAAAATCTCATCTTCTTCATAAAACCCACGAAATATATACCCAAAAATCATATCTCCAATCCACCCTTTTCAACCCAAACATGTTTTTAACATCAAAACTCATCCTACAACTCCTCCCATCAATTTATAAACCATCAAACCCATATACAAAACATCAAATGCAAGATTTAAATCCACAAAATCTTGGTTTTAACATATTAACACAAAATTCATAATTTTATCCACAAATCATGAAATACATTACACCCATAGATTATTTAGTAAGTTTAATCACTAGCCTCGAAGTTGTAGAGGTTGAATCTTCCTTGAAATCGCGGATTGGCCGAAATCCCCCAAGATTTTCTTCTCTTTATCTTCTTCCTTTCTTCTTCTTCTTCTTCTTCTTCTTCTTCTTCTTCTTCTTCTTCTTCTTCTTCTTCTTCTTCTTCTTCTTCTTCTTCTTCTTCTTCTTCTTCTTCTTCTCTCTCTCTCTCTCTCTTTCCCTCTAACGCTTTCTCTCAATCTCACAAATGAGATTGTTATCTCACGTACGCTTTTTAAGCCTTAGCTCCAAGATATCCAACTTTAAATGATAATACACACTTTAAATGACTCGTTTACTCTAATTTGAGTCAAACTAAGTCAAAAAATTTTGGAATCCAAATAAAACCCATGTACAATCATTTTGACTATCTCGACCCATCCCGGATCAACCGCGCATTCATAACCGTCATCCGAAATACTTTATAACATCCTCGAGCTTTGACCTCAATTGCCAAATTTAAAATTCTCCAATTTAAATAAATTTTATTTCTCAAAAAATAATTAAATTATCAGTCCTAAAAATCACGAGGTATTACAAATGGCTACCTTCATAGTCCAAAATGAAGCTTTGCCAACCCACTACTACCACATCGATCTCATCACAAAAGAGGACTCCGATATGGACTAGTTATGGTATTACGATATTTGGTGCCTACTCAAGCATGGTAGGTGTCCACAGGATGCCAAGGAGAGAGACTGAGCGACCCTCTGCAAATTGGTTCCCCAACACATTGTTTGTGATAAAGCACTGTTAAAGAGAAACTTTGATGGAACCCACTTCAACTGCATCGCAAGGACTGACATTGAAGAAATGATGCCAAAAATCCACAGTAGGGAGTGCGAACCTCATATGAATGGCCATTTTCTCCCCCAGAAGATTATCTGATAGGGTAACTATTGGACCACCATTGTTCAGGATTGCACTGCCTGTGTCCAGAGATGCCTTAAATGCCAATAATTTTCCAATCTCCAACACCTACCTCCATGAGAATTGTACAACATGACCTCTCCCTGAACGTTCTACATGTGGCATCTATATCATAGGGAAAGTCACACCCAAAGCCTCCCATGGGCATGAGTTCATCCTGGTTGCCATTGATTACTTTACCAAACGAGTCGCAGCCGGGTTATATGTAGTACTGAATGCTAAAAAGGTAGCTAGGTTCAACTTAAAAAATATTATCTATCGATATGAAGTCCCTGACGAGCTGGTATCAGACTATGGATTACATTTTGAGGCAGAAGTTACATAATTGGTCAATTAGTATAGGATTCATAGAAAAAAATCTTCTCCCTATCGACCATAAACCAACGATTTAGTTGATGTCGTCAATAAGAACCTCAAAACAATAATCAACAAGATGACCAAAAGATGCCGAGATGGGGCCAATCAGATCCCTTACACCTTCTGGATCTACCACACTTTAGTCCGGGCATCTACTAGGCCTACCCCTTACTCTTTGGTATATAACATGGACGCAGTCCTACTCGTTGAACTATAAATACCTTTATTATACATTATGCTTGAGAGCAAAGTTAGCGAGGAAGACTAGCATCAGATCCGTTTCGATGGGTTATCCCTCTTAGATGAAAGGAGGCTAAAGGCACTATATCATATATAAGGGTACCATCCCCGGATAGTGCGATCATTCAATCAAAGAGTCAATGACCTTGGTGTCCAAGAAGGGGATCGAGCCCTCATAGAAATCATAGAACCCGTCTAGGATCTAGGAGGGAAATTCAATCCAAACTGGAGTGGCCCCTAAAACATAAAGAAAATCCTGTCCGACGGAGCCTCTATGCTCACTGACCTTGACAGAGAAGAGATGGCGCATCCAGTCAACCTAGATCGTCTTAAGAGATTCTACCCCTTGTCTGAAATCTTAGTGCGCTACCACTCCTCACATCCCCAATATATTCTAACAAAATTCTTCATTTCCCTCTACTTAAAACTACATGGGGCTAGATCCTCTAGAAACCTTTACTTTTAAAATGAAAATTAAAAAAACTCAAAAATCCCAGAGGTACATAAGCAGCTCATATGCTTTACATGGGTATGGTCCCTTTCTTTTTCACAAAATGCTATTCTTTTGTTACCATCGAGAACGACGGTTCATTTTTTCATTGACATAAACAAAATGATTATGTATGCCTAAGCGATTGGTACAGATAATTTAAATGTAAAAATCATCAAGTGACACAACAATATAATTTAAATCCTTTTTTCCATAAATGGGAAAATTTGGTACAATTACATGAAATATCAGCGTAGGGAGTCAAATAGCTATCCCTCCCACCAACCAAACTACCGCTAAAAAGAAACTAACCAAAGCTACCCAAATCTATACCCACAAAACTAAAAAATAAATAACCAAACACATCTCCAACAACATCTTCACAAACACCCTATCCATAGTTTTCGAAAGACCAAGATCTATCATCATCTACTCCTTGAGGCCTCCAAACTTCCCTCACTTGGATGGTATGTCGAAGGTGCTCCCAGAACGATAATCTCGGACCATCCCTAAGAAAACAAATACGCCCCCTCTATAGTGTCAAACATAACAACTCATCTTTGTCTGGTCTCCTATACCAAGATCTTAGCCACTACCCTCTTCCACAACCATTTTATATAATCTTCAGAAACATGCCAAACCCTGTCGACAGATTGGGAAGGACGGGTTAACGGCTAACGATTCTCCCATATGGAGCCTAAACGCATTCGCACATCTTCAGTCAAATCCTCTACAAGAAATAAGTCTAGGGTACGGGAAGGCATAATCTTCTCCCATCCGACTTGACGTATGAGCTACCAGGAAAAATAGAATGAAGTCTGCTAAATGCCAACTAATCAAACATACCGGTATTCCCTCAGTTCTAGAATAGGCTGCTCCCCCCCTCCCACTAGGTCATCGAATAGAACAAACATCGAGATTCGTGCTCCACAAACCAATTTACCTAGTTCTTTATGGATGGTATAAAGTTGATAAAATAATGAATGAAGAAATTGGGAAAGCTGCCAAGGGATATTCAGGGGAGATCGCTAAACGAAATCATTTAGCTAGCCATATGAACAACATAATCTAGCTTCCCATGAGAAAATCAGAATGGCCTTCCTGCCAAGCATCAAGACCGTTAAGGGTCTCTTCCAGTATCACCACTACAAAATTACGATAATATAACATCCACGCCGTGATAGAAGCCAATTGAGGGTCCACCATCAGGTCCCCGATGACTAGCAGTAGCTTCGAAGTTTAGCCAATGGCAACTGCTCCGATATCTCCAACATCATTAAAATACCACAAACACACATAATACAATACAACTAGGAGAAATAATTCCGCCATTAACCAAAGGCCGAGCCATCGAAAGAGATATGGAGAGAAATCTTGCTCACAACTCCCATGAAGATAGATAGAATTAAGGCATAACCGTCGTAACCCTGGGATTAGCCCGCAACATTTTTTATAACTCCTTATAGGTTGGACAGACCTCGTCCAAGGCAAAGAGGAAAAAATGATACCTGAGATACCCAAATTGTACTACCGTTGCCAGCATGTCCCAGTCGATGGGTTGGTTAGGCCATAAAGAGACCCGATGCAAGTTAAAAGCGTCATAATATGTGTTGTACAAACACATAGCTTTAAAAAAAATAGGTTTGAAGCAAATTATGCACTAATGGGAAGGGCCATTTTGGAAATAATAAGACATAAGGCAAGAAATAAGGAAGAAAGGAGAGAAAATGTGAATGGGTGTAGAAACCTCACCACATTATCCCCCTTTTATACTAGAAATCTTGGCTACACAACAAGAAGTGTGCAAAACTTTATGAATGCCTGTCCCATGAAGTACTTGAATCTGTAGAAAGTGTAATCAAAGCCTTAAGATGATTTTACTGGACTAGCCAACCGATAGGCGGGACAAGGGGCGTGTCGATCGATGTCCCCCTATTTTTGGAAAAATTCGATCTTTCCTTTTTCTATCAAAAATCAGAAACCTAAAAAAATGAAAAATCCTTATTTCCAAACCCCCGAGTTATTTCTTCATATGTTATCAATTTTTACTTGTCCTTTCTAAAAAAAAATCTCCTCTCGAGTTATTTAATAAAAAATCCCATCCTTTTTACGGTCACATCAACAAAGTAAAAAGTGTGTGTAGATTAAGTCAATTAAAGCAAAGATAAAAAAGGCCCATTATATATATTTCCATCATTACATTTTTTTGCAGAATTGAAAAAAACAATAATGGGACTGACGCGACTTAATATTTGTCTTAAAAGTGCGTTTTTTTCTAGGCTCAAGTGCAAGCCTTGTCGCTCAAGTAATAAACCCGGTAAGTCGGGATCGTCTCCACAGGGATCAAGATTGCCAAACAGTAACAAGAAAAATTACTAAATCTTGAAATGATTTCTTGAAAGAAATAATAAGATGATTAATTTTTGGAAAATTTCTAAAAATTTACTTAAGGAAATCAATTTGAAATTAACAAAGAAACTTGGGTTTTAACAAATTAGAGAAAATAGGGTAGGATACAATCCCTCAATCCTTAACAAATTATCCTTTAGAATACTAGAATTATAAATTAAAATTCTCGATTAAATCCAGTCTTTATAAATTCTAAGCATTACATATATGAGGTTCAAGCCCGCATCATATGAAATCAAAGATAAATATAAAGCGGTGAACGACAAATTATACACACAAAGCGTTCTTAAACATCTCAAGTACCTAGGGCAAGAGAGATTAAAAGATTGACAATGTATATATGATTTTCATTCACGATTCAATCAATGTTTTAATTCAAATTATATTTTCTATACAAATAATTTGCCTTTGGATTGAGTTCATGTACCCCAACCCTTGGGAATTTAGCTACTCATGATTTGGTTCAAAAACAAATTCACATATGAAATTATAAAGCTACAAAACATTGTAAAAGATTTGCAAATATTAAAGCAAAAGAGAATAGAATGATATTACTTGAATTCAGCACAAAAACGGAATTGAGATTAAGAATACAAACTAGGGTTCATGCACACTCTCGAAGAAATTGGAAATTTAACCTAGAAATTTGACTTGAAACTCTCTCTAGAACTCTTAACCCTAGCCTCCTCTCAAATGATGTAGGGCTTGGTTTTTATAGCACAACTCATCGAAATTTGACAGCCAACCATGCTTGTGGCACAAGATTCACAACTACGTACTCATCAAATCTGCACAATAAATGACAAATTAATGCCAGGATTTCATATGATCGGATCGGTCCGATATCCATCGGATCGATTCTTTTTATTTCTCCCGGATCGGTCCGATTGTATTCGGATCGGTTCTTTTATTACTCTCATCGGTTTGCCATCCATCCGGGGTGTACTGGACTTGGCCAAATCGGATCGGTCCGGATCCTACCCGGATCGGTCCGAATTTCTTCTTCTTTGACTTTTTCCTTGCAGCTTTGACTGGCCATATCTTCTCATCTAGACCTCCGATTTGGATGCCGTTTCTTCCTATGCTCTTGTGAACTCATGTTCTTCAACTTCACTTTTGGTGTCACTTTCGAATTCTGAATGGAATTTAAGCTTTTGCCCTTTGACAATTCTTGCTTGTATCTTTTCTTTTCTTTTGGATTCTTTCTTGCATTCCATTCCTGAAAACTTCATCAAAATTACACAAAAACTAGGGAATATTGTTAGGAACAGACAATGGAGTGATATGGCATAAAACTCAGCCCCAAACCCCAAACTCTCTCTCTCTCTCTCTCTCTCTCTTCCTAGGATCAGCTGTCCCTGTGATGGCCTCACTTCCACCGATAACGAGCTGAGGAGTCTCCACTAGTTGATACAGATCCTTTCTCAGAAGAATCAGAAGACACAAGGGAAGAAGGAATCGAAACTGAATCCTGATTATAGGTCATCGCAGAAGCCACCCAGGCAGAGATGTCCCTCAACCAAGTTGTCGACACCGAGATATGCTGCAAGAAAAGCAAAAAGTGCAAATCAATCAGTCTAAACAAAAAAAAATCAAAAACACAAAGGACAAAAAAATGAAAACATATACCTCTAGCTGAAGGACATCCTTCGTTAGACCCAACATCATCAGTTCCATTGCATTAGGACGGTGCTGCATACCCAATAATCCCCTTCCTGCTAGTCTGATATTGTTGGAAGGACGAGCAAGATAAAGCAATGGAACCTACATCCCCACTACCATCGCTGACGATGATGCAACACCAGTGTTGTGGTAGACCCCACCAAATGACTTGTACCCCTGCCCGAATCCGTAGGAGGTGGAGGAATATTCACTACATCATACATACGGGAAGGCATTAGTTGGCTAGTTATGAAGTCCAGGTAGTCATAAGTCTCCATCATGTTCGTATAAGATGAGTATGGCTTGACAACCATCGCCACTGCCCTAGCCTCCTTCATTATCTCCCGCATTCGACTCATATACGTAGGGGGCATCATTGGTAGGAACACCACCTCGTCCTCTATGATCTTTCGGACAACCCTCTCTCCTAAAAACCAAAAATAATCGAACTTGTGTGCCAACAGTCGGTGCATCTACGCATTCATCCCAATCACCCTTGTGTGATGGATAACCATACCCCAGGGATACAAAGTCACCTACCTTTTTCCAAAATAAAGTCAAAACTTAAATGAAAGAGAATTACGATAAAAGGATTCAAATGAAAAAAGGAATAACCTGGTCTCTCTTCTCGTCAAGGTGTTCAAAACCTGATGCACTGTCGATAAGGAAAGAGATTGATTTGATTGTAGATTGGACTTCAACCATTGGTACATCTAGAAAAAGTCCCCCATATCCTCATCCCGTAAGTCTATCAAACAGGCATTGACTCCAATCACCTCATAAAATCACATTTACAAAAAGGTCGAGAGTCAACAACGAGGAAAAGTCAATGCGAGAAAATGGATAAAGAAATGAGAAAATTACCTCTTGAAGGTACGTGGTACTAATAAAGGTCTGCAGAAAGCACTGACTAAAAGTATCCAAAGAATAATTAAGGGTCGCCAAAGTCAGTCTCCCCCGGTCATGGAGAGGGACATTCGAAAATACCCTAAAAAATGGTAAAAACCATAAATAGAGGACATCGCCGCTTGACACCACTACGAAATCCCCCAATTAGAGATGAAAACACCAAGGTTCCATCTACCTAACATGTAGCCCATTGTTCTCATCAATTATCACACTTAGAAAAATCTCCCTGAGAAGGGAAATATGGATCGAGTGCCCTGGCACCGGCATCAGCTGCCGCATCTGTCACCCTCAGAGTTCGGTCCACCTCTATCTGTGTTTATGACCTCATCGTCATAAATTTCATACGCACTACTACCTATAACAATAGAAACAAAGTTTGGCGGAAAAGAAGAAGAGGGAATACAACTACCTAAGGGGGATAATAAAAAAAATGCCAACAGCTGTAGAACATCAATGGGAGTCACCATGATCTCCTCAAATCCCAACTGTATGGTGTGGGTAGTATCCCACCACCTCCCCCCCAAGCTAACACAGAACAACCATAGAGCGTGATGTCTTATCCAAGGCACAGGCCAAATGACCAAAAACAGTAAAAGAAACTACCCAGCGTACCACTACATGAAGGTACTCCCACACATTCCTAAATCTCGTCGTCTCCCGAGAATGGAAGATCGTATTATCTATGTCAGTCTACCATAGTAGAAGAGAAACCTGTTATAAAAATTCAAAGAAACAAAAAAATGAATAGTACAAAAAAAATGCCAAAAGTCATGCGATACATACATAGCTATCAGGGTTTTTCACCCTAGAGCACCTGCAACAAGCTCAAACAAATCAAAGCCGTTATCGTTGCCCAAGCCTAAAGGCACCCTAGCTCGCCACTCGAGGTTCGCCCAATCGCCAATGCCCAACTACGCCATATAAGTCCCCCTACTTGAGAAATATACCATTTTCTAGTCTGGAATGAGAAAAGAACACATGAGAAGATTCAGAAGAGAGAAAAAAAGATAGAAAAGCTAGAAGAGAATTCACCCCTTTTTTATAGGAGGCTAAGGGGCATGCTAATCGGCAGTTCTTTGACACCCACTTATCGGCACTGTCTTTTCCCCTTATCGAGTCATCCTAGAAGATCGTGCCACTATCGATTGACATATCTTACTACCCTTTGATCCATAGTACACCTGAAACATTGTACAAAAAATCCCAAGAAATGACAGAAAATTCCAAAAATTTCTCAAAAAATTCAAAAAACTCCCAAATAAATATTGGAACATTTCTATAACAAGAAAACCACTTTTTAAGATCCCAAATCCCTAGCCAAATAGTCTCAAAATCGACCTCGACTCGCTGAATTGGTCTCCATAACTTAAGTCCCTTAGAATTGGCCTCGACCCTCAGAATTGAATGCTTTAACTCAAGGTCCTCAGAATTGACCTCGAATTGACCAGGATTCACAAATTTGGTTGCCTCTAATTAAGGTCCTCAAAATTGACTTTGACCTTCAGAATTGGTCTTCCTAACTTTAAGTCTGAAGAATTAACCTCGACCCGTAAAATTGGTCACCATAACTTCAGGCTCACAAAATTGACCTCGACGTGTAGAATCAATCCCCTCAACTTAGGTCCTTAGAGTTGAACTTAACCCATGCAATTGGAAACCTTTAATTAAGGTCCTCAGTATTAACCTCGATCCTTAGAATTAGTCTCTACTACTTTAGATCCTCACAATTGGCCCCAACCCTTAAAATTGGTTGCCTCAACTTAAGGTCCTCAGAGTTAACCTTGATCCTCAGAATTGGTCATCCTCCCAAACTTAGGTCCTAAAAATTGGCCTTGACCCTCTTAATTGATCATCCCCAGCATTACCTTAGGTCCCCAAAATCGACCTCGACCCTCTGAAATGGTCATCCCCATCCCCATCCCCTTAGGTTTGTGGAATTAACCTATTTCCCAAAAACATCATGTGGTGTCTATACAACGAATTTCACTTGTTCCAAGATCATTTGTCGAGGGGATCTATATACACCACATTCCAATACCACCCTAAATACCTCCTTAGGTCCCTAGAACCTCCCCATTCAACACAAACCCTAGGTCATACTCTGAGTACTGACCTAAAGGCCCTCGAGCTCTCCTAGGCCCCGTTTGACACTGGTCAACTTCATCGTCAAAGAGAAAGCTCAATGAATCTTTTTAAGGATATGAATCCCCTTTCTAATGGTTCATACCATCTGTGACTTGACATAATTGTTCGAACAAATGATCCATTTTACTATCAAAAATCGATTTAGAGGCCATCGAGCACTCTCGGGCCTCGATTTGACCCCAATCAAGTTCATCGTCATAGAAAATGATCAATGAATATTCGAGGGGCACTAAAATCCCTTTATAGCTGTCCACCTTCATGGATAAATAGCATAATTATTCGAACGAATGATCTGTTTTCCCCTAAAAATTATTTCAAAGGCCATCGGGCGCTCCTAGACTTTATTTGACCAAAGTTAACTCTTCAGCTCGAATGAGACTAAATGAATCTTTGAAGGGTACTATATACCCTTTCCAACGATATACCCAGTGCACTAATTATCCTTATTGTACGGACAAACAATTTGTTTTACTTTGAAAGGTTATTGGGTGATTTCGAGCCCCGTTTTACCTAAGTCAACTCTCTAAACCGAGAGAAGCTCTTTGCAACATTGAAGTGCCTCGCACAAAATTTCTAACGGTCCATCCCGTGCATGATTCAGACTTATGCTTTGGATGAATGATCCATTATGGTCCGATGATCCGTAATAGTGTCATGATTCTATTTGCCTCTTATTTTCCTCCCAACCCAAAATAAATAGTGGTAATAAATTACTAGTTAACAGAGTTAAACCTAAATTTTTTTGATAAAAAGATATTGCAGAGACATGATTTGAACTCGTGACCTCAAGATTATGAGCCTTACGAGCTACCAAATTGCTCTACCCCGCGCTGAATAGAAGAAGTGAAAACTAATAGACAAACAAGGATTGAATTCACCCTCTACCATATTTGTACAACATAAATTTTCTTCTACGATCGATCAGTATAAACATTAACAACTCCAAATTGGATCAATTTCTCCTTAATAAGTAAGTACTTGGGCCAATAAAATCCTACCTAATGGAGAGATATTTGGAGAGGTGACAAAACCCTATACTTTTCATTACAAAATCAATAAAATGGAAAAATATGGATTCGAAGTTCTTGTAGAGTGTAACCATGTAGTACCAGACACGAGATAGATCTTCCAAATAATAAGGCCTTTTTTGAATAGGCTAATTCATTTGGGACCCTTCACGTTTGATATAAAGTCAATTCCCAGACCCGAGAGTGGTCCAAAGGATTCAAAAAGGTCTATGAATTACCTTTCTAATGGTATGCCCCATTCATGATTTGGATTTATAGATTGCATTCAACGACCATTTTTCTAAAAAATCTTCACGAGACTGCCAATTGGCAAGTCCATTTCCCTGCCAATCGGTAGTGTGTCTAGGGTCACTTGTTGATTGGTAGGGTAAGGACTATGCCAGCGGCAATCCCCGTACCCGATAAATGAGAGAATGAGTTCACTATGAAACATACCCCAGAAAGATCCCTCTCAGTGATCTCAAAAGCATTCACTCAAAGTCAGCGAGGTTATCTTGTTTAAAACCTTTCCCCACTTTTCATTTTCACACCCAATTTAGCGAAAACCCTTCTACATTCTTCACTCACTTGCAAGGAAGCTCATCAACAATCAAGATCATCCTTCAAGTCTTTAAATAAGGTCCAAGCATTTCTTCCCTCTCTTTGAATTTCTTTATTTTCACATAAGTTATATGAGTTCTTTGTTTATATTTTACTTTAGATCATACGCATTTATTCTTATAACTTTTACTAGTAATATTGCACATAAGATATTTTCTACAGAAAAACCTAAAGAAGAAAAAGGGTTACGGCTATAAATTCGAACGGGATTCTTCATCATATTTTATTAAAACTAATAATATCTTTTCTACACACATATATAATAAACTCTTGTTTAGAATCTATGAGATAAACCCCACCCTTACGCCACATGCGAACTACGTGGACTTTGATGCCTTCATAGGCTATGTAGTTATCTCGGGTTAAAACCCTATATTCGAGTCTTATTTTCTTATTTTCCTCTTTTTCCTTATTCGTATATTATTTCTATATATCATACTTGTGATTTACATTTACATCTCATCTAACATATATTATCGTTTCCTCATAATGATCAATATCTTGATGAGCTCACACATCATATTTTTTATTATTATTTTGGAAACATTCCTTTGGATGACCTCACTTTGTCTTTTCTATGACGTGAGTTGAGCGATTTTGATCTCTACTTATATATACACGTACACACACTTCATGGAGAAATGAAGTAAAATAGTAACATAAGCCCATGAGAGATCGAAAGGGCGGGATGAGTGCCTAAAACCTTCCCATTCCGTAACTTAGCCCCTGAACCTCTGAACTATTTGTTTCACAAGCATCACTTTGTCTTTGATACCTCTCTCTTGAGGAGGTGACATGTTCTTTTGACTGTTTTGTGCAAAATAAGCGAGTGAATCTATCTCTTTTCATCACCCCAAAAACAACGACGACGGAAGCACCCCTCTCTCTGAGTATCGATGGGGTGCTGGACCTTTATCCTCCCTTTATTTCCCCAAAGCGCCTGTGGGGAGTCAGGGGAAGATCTCAGGATGGCCACACAATCCATTCATAGTACCATGATGAAATTCATCATGATCTTCATCTTCAAAGCATACCAAAAACTTTTAGAGTTATTTTATTTATCTCCTCAAGTCATCCATTTAAATGTCATGCAAGTCACGTTTATGTACTGGTGCATCAACATTTAGACCACAAAGATGACAATTGACCATCACAATTAAAGCTCCGATACCAATATGACATCGAGTTAATAGAAGAGAAGGAGATAACACAAGTGATAACTAAGATAACATGCACAATATATAATCATGTCCACCAAAGATAAGGAGAAGCACTCATCATCAATTAAAATCCACCAACGGACTAGGAGAAAAAGAAGAAGAATCTACTTCTAAAGATAAAGTTTGTTTATACTACCAAACCAAGTTGTTTCACTTCATACATGGCTACCCCTTATATAAGTTCTTAGAACAACTCTCTAGTAGTATGTAAGTGAATAATAATTACTAAGAAACCTAGGAAATAGATAATAATAAATTATACTTCGTCCAACATAACTAGTTACATTGAAAAAAATTATTCTGCCAGAAATATTAAGACAACTTCAAACAGTTATTGGGACTTGTATACATGAAATCTGATTATGACCATAGATCGTTGGAAATATAAGCTTCTTATATTTCCATGTAACTTTGAATGATATCATTTGGACTTTTGAGGAGAGACTAAATGCATTTTTACTACAGGTTGTTTCTGCAGCCAGAAAATATGATAATTGACACTTGAGATTCGCAAGCTCAAAAAAATGAATAATTAGACTTCTAGGGAATTGTATAAATAATGGATCATTCTCTAGAGTCATTGGTTGGGGTGTAATCATGTCATATCGGTTCCCATATAGTAGCCTCGCTCCTACACATAGGTGCACTGAATCAGATAATGCTTAGAATGAATGTGATACTGAGTTGAAACTCTAGGCATATAGTTTCCATCATCAAGGTTGCTCACATAATGCTCGTGAAGTCCTCAAGAGTGGTAGAGCATACTTCCTTCAAGTGGCTTAAGGAATATTGGTTAGATGCTTTTTCATAAGAGTGTTATTCCAATTAATTCTGAACATAGTGTGAAGAACCTAAAAGCTCTTATTCTGTCACCTAGTGCGATAATAAGCATATCAATGGTTGATAATTGAATCATATTTAATTCAAATAATCTCTAAAAAGTATGCATGGATACAAATTACAAGAACCCATAGTTTCCCATCCTTTTGGCATTGAAAGGATCCTCCACAAGATCACATAACTCTTGTAAAAGGAGCCCATTAGATAAGGAGCAAGATAAACCTCCTTACGAACCATGATATTGGCAACTAAAAAAGAGTATTCCAACATTAATCTTTGGTATTTAACATAAAAAACAGTCCTTAATATCCAGAATAAAAAAAAGAAATAATACTCCAAATTAGTTACAAAAGAAATGTTTTTTCAAAGGGCACGCATTAAGGTGTAATAAACAAAGTTAGAATTCTTATGCTTCAAATTTAAAGGAACATTAACTGATGGCATGAACGAGTGAATTTCTTCACCCAAAGATTTGAAGGTATTCAACAAGGAAATGTCCATAATAGTGGGACCAACAATTCTAAAATTTAATTCAAAGCAGTTGAATATCTCATTCTAGAAGAAAATGTCATTTGGGATCACAAAGGGTTTGAATTCAATATTTCGCAAGCTTAGCTTCACGGTGTCATAAATGCCAAACTTCTCCATGTCATTGCCATTGGGGGAAACCACCCTATTGACCTATGCTTGCTAGTATTTTCCACATATTATGGGCCAAAACCTTAACCTGGAGGTAGGAATTATTTTAATCCATCAAGTCTTTGAAATGAGAGAGTGTGGTCCCCAAATCTTAAGTAATAAGGAGTAACAAGTATTGCCTAAGGATTTGATTGGATAAATAATGATCCAATGATTGATAATTTCATCAAATGACAGATCGTCGTTGACATCAAGAGAATTGGGCACCATTTTTAGTGAAAGGTTGAGATAAATTTGCGAGTATATTGGGAGATGAAGGATTTTCTCAGAAAAAGGTAACAGTGAAAAAAAGTATGAAAATGAGCAATCTTCATACCTTAACACCGTTTGAAATGAAAAAATGACCTCACCCGGACTCAACACGTGGCTTGATAAAAGTTTCCTTCTAAAAGGTAATGTTTTGGGGATGTGAGGAGACATCCATCACATTTGGCGGCTAAATAATCCCAAAAGGTTTCTTATGATAGATTAATTGTTCATCATTTACCTAAAATAACTCATAAATTAGATGATGACTCTCCCAAGACAAGCCAAACACATTGGCTAAAACAAAGTCACAAATTTGTCCATATTTTAATCGATTATTTATTTTAGCAACTAAAACTCATCATTTGGATGGTTCTATGCATGCTAAGATTTGGTGGGCCCACTATTAATAAAAAAATCATGCATAAGAAGAACATTGGGTCTTAACTAGTTTAATTGATTTCAACGTATCAAATTGGCATATCATGTTTGGTTCTCGGTTTGAAGTGGACAAAATTATTATTAGGCGAATTTTAAATAATACTGGTTAAATCCCACAATTACACATGTCTAAAAATATTAATAATGGAATTTGTTTCAAAATAAAACCCCACATAAGCATTCAAAACAAAAAGCTTCTTCCATTAATAACCAAAATAGAAATTAACATAAAAATGGAAGAACAAAACATAAAGGGAATTTTATCCTCTTTGAACCATACAATAATATAGAAATTCATAAGTGATATGCTTATGAAAGGTAATCCATTGGTAAAGAATACCATCGGGCTCTTCTTACAAGTGCTCGTGCTCTCTTGCAACTTGCAAAATTAAGAGGTGGGCTACAATCAACCTTTGAACCAGTCCCTATGCATCCTTATAATGCACATCACAACGAAGGACTATTTAACCAAAAGAAATATCATCAAGGTTATGATCTTTAGGGGTACCCTTTCAAAGAATGTAGACTAAGGATACCTCTTTCCAAGCCTTAAAATTAAAGGTCGCCTTTCAAAAAAAGTCTCCTTAAATGTCCATCATTCGATTATGGTCATTAGAATAAACCTTATATTGTCTCAACCTCAAGACAAAAAATGATAAATCTTAAGATTGAAGGAAATTTGGGCTTAAAGATTGGAGAGGACATCTTTCAAAGTGTTGATGGACGAAAAAAATTATCGAACGCATGAGCCTTGATCAAAATCCAAGGGTAATAGTGAGAAAAAGTATAGAGAAGATCTAAAGCTCTTCGATCATGAATTGCAAAAGAAATTGATTCGAGGGAGTTGTTGCCAATATGTAAACCATTTTTGACTAGGTTCTCTAAATCCTTCCCCTCATAGAGTGACAGGAAAAAAACCATGTGTGAAAGGACAACATTGGAAAATCGAGTCTCCAAAATGCGCCTTTTGAGATTCAAAGTGTCAAAAGGATCTCCAACCAAAATAGATGAAGAATGAAGCTCACTAAAAAAAGTCGTAATAATTGCCATGCATATAATGATGATGGTGGCAGTGACCCTTGTCATATGGGGAAGAGTATCCCAAGTAGGTAAAAGATTCAAGTAGACACTTACGTCCCTATGAAAACCATTATAAGGGTTACTAATCCATGACCAGATAATATAATTGCGAGGATCGACAATAAGAGTGGGAAAACCACTTAAACAAGATGATCAAATTGAAAATAGGACATCCATGAAACAATTTGAAGACATAACATGACCCATAAAATTTGTGCTTCATTAGTATTCCCCATAAAAAGACAAAAATAAAATATGAAGGAGGACTAACACAAACTTTGGTAGGGAGAGTACCACATTCATTAGAGGAATGTAGAAGAGTGTAGTTGGGTTCATACTCAAACTTATGAACTAGGATGCGGAGATCAAGATCCATTTTATCCCTTGGAATTTGACCCTCCTCTTTAGATAGAGGAATTTGAGCACAATGTTGGTTGATATAAAGATCCTGACCACAACAAGGAGAGGGGAAATTGATAGTGATCTCATATGGGCATTCTCATCGAAGAAATAAAAATATCATTGTCATAATTACTAAGAGTGTATCTAACATCTCCATAGGGTCGAGAAGAATGATCACGAGTTTGTTTAAAGTTATTTTGTTTGCTTTTTTGAGGGTCCATGTATGAAAAAAGATGTAGAGTGATGAAGACGATACAATTCGAAGCTGGTGGAAGAAAGGACTGTTGATTAGACCAATGATAGTCTCATAGACCCAAAATGTGTTTATGTGCATAACATAATGATGGTTACGGAGGGATTAAGTCTTTGAGAAACTCAATAATCTACTAATTAATCTTCTCTAAAAATCAACTAGTGCAAGGGGTATGTTTTCACCATATTAACACAAGCCGATGGGGTATTGCCACGTGATAAATAAATTGGAAAAAAAAATCTTTGGATTATTATGTACAAATTATGAAGTAGTGGGCAAGATGCATGTGTAACAATTGGCACCCTTTTGATATGTTACTCAAAGTGGTAACTTAACTCAATTGACATGGGGCGTTAGTTCACCAAGGCAAGAAAAACACAAATGGGTGAGTAACCACCATCCAGTAACAAGAACAATTATGTTTCATGGAACAAACACTATAAATAAGTAATGAACATAACAAGGAAGAGAGGGCTCCCTCACAAAAAACAAATTTACTTTACATATATCCTTGTTTTCCATTTTTTTTCTTTTTTTTTTTTACTGCATTTCTTTCAATTCATGAAGTAGATTGTAAGGCAGATGTAATATTTTCTTTCCAGGTATATTTAAAGTTTCATGCCTTTACATTTATTTTATGTACTTTTTTGCTAATCTTTAATTTACACACAATTTACTTTCTTGCAAATCTTTACTTTCATCACATTTTCTTTGATCTTATTTACAAGGCTTTACTTTTTTTAATTCATGCAATTTATTATTTTTGTCCTGGTAAATTACCGCAATGTTTTACAGACTTCAAAGTTTTCCTTAAGGGAAGCATAAGTCCTTATAATTTAGGCATCAAATGTAATACGATCGCGTGATAATTGTCACTAAGATAAAATATTTGGTTGGTAAGATCATAAATTTTTCGTGGCACGCTCGTAATCGTAATTAATTATCAAGACATATGACTTTTTCTTGAATTAGGTGTGAATATGTGTGTTTCACTTTCAACTGAATCCGGTTAGGCAATTTAAGAATTAAAATTAAGGAACGGGACATTATAAGTATAAATACTCATTACCACTTAAGAAATCCATACAAATGGTATGTATTATTAGTAAATATGTTTAAAATATTTTAATCCAAATATACTCGTAGATGAATAGGAAAGAATTTTGAACATGATTCAAGTCCCAAACATCATCATGGAGAAATTCTAAAAGAAGAATAACGCAGAACATCAAGCAAATGCAGAATTTCAAAGTGCATTAAAGTATAGGTGATTGGAGATCACAATTTTTTTACCAATACAGAACCATGATCTCTTGAAACTAACACCCATCAATCTAAGGAGAAGGGGAAGGATTATTTATTTGTCTAATAAGGTGTGCCTACGGAGAATTATTATATTAACTCAACATTTTCTTCTTCTATAGTAATGTGCAATATCTGCAAAGACGATGTACCCGATAGTGCTGCTTTTGCAACAATTATAACCATTCTTCATTGGAGTCTTTAATATGATATGAATATACTTTAAAATAATCCTTATGGGTTTTTAAACAATGGATTGTATGATGGTTGTCTTTTTTATTGCAACAAAACTCGTAACTGGTTAAGTTAGAAGGCTCCCCTAGCGTCCCCGTAATTTAAATATTATGCTTTGCTATAATTTGAGATTTACTATTGTTAATTGGAGTTGAATGCTTTAGTAATTTAACTATAAATTTGGGTGATATCTTTTTACTTTTTATTGTTATAATAAATTTAAGGACCGCGTTCATTTTTTTTTATGTTGTTAGTTTTTGGAGAAAAAGATTGCTTTAGTTTTTTTTTTGTTATCTTGTTGGTGTTCCTGTTGTTATTGTTCGTTCTTCATTTTAGGTTGCATAGAAAGAATTTTATTATCAAGATAAAAGAGGAGCAGAGTAAGTGTATTCTTACCATATATTGCCACTCAAGCCTTTATAGTGATAGTGGAAGATGACTATTCTTTTTAACACGCCTCGATGGTCTCAATCCATCTCTCACGTAGATGTTTTCCTTATCCTCATTAGATAGGGAAATAATTTATTTGAAACATAATTCGATTCTTGGAAGTAAATAAATCCCTTTGTGGTCAGCAACTAAGTAAGATAGGGGTTGTTTTGTTGTCTGCTTTATAAGCTCCTTCGCATATAAACAATATTAATTTTCAATCCATCATATTTTCTTAAATTAAGGTCCCTATATTTTATTTGAGTTGTCCTATACACATTAACATGGCATCTTGTATTTAATTAGAAGATATTTTGTTCCAAATAGATCCTGAACTTAAGATGGAAAGGAAAATATAGTCTAGTATACAAACATTAATTCTCATTGACATTTAGAAATATATCACATATACATAGTTAATTTCAGTAACGATATATTGGAATTTTGCATTTTGCTAAAGGTACTAAATAACATTTTGTTTCCCATATGTTGGAATAAATGGTTAAGGTTAATAATCTAATATGTGCCCTGGTTCACTTGTAATGGTAAGATTGTTCATATATTCTTCTTATATTTATAAAATTCCTTTTTATTCGAAAGAGAATTTTTTTAGATCAATTTTAAAACCATCAACCAAGATACCCCATAAGCTATGTACATCGAGCTACATATGCAAACCATTACATATAAGAAGGAAAAAGGAAGACAACTCTTCGGTTTAATTCCTCATAATACCCAAAACTTACCTCTAGTCCTCCCATTAACTGACATATTAAAATTAGCATCATCTAATTTGATTTCTTCATTTTTAATTCAATATGTTTGATGATGCTGGAAATAGCACCACCAGTCAAGGTGTTTGTGAGCTCAAACTTGTGATAACAAGGGAAGCACAATAGTATACTAAATATAAGAGATTGAGATGAGTAGAAGAGGATGAACACCAATATGTAAGTGGTTCAGCCAATTAGGCCTACATCCACTGTGCTAGTGAGTGAGTAATGTCACTGAAATAAGGCACTGACGGCCATGGATACAATCTCTCAAGCTTTCTCTCTCTACTGTGTAAAATGACAGAGTTTCATCTGGGGTTGTCATTATTGATCCCTTTACAAGGTAGAGGATGACCTCTATATATAGTGCTTGGGGTGTGTAATGTGCCCCCAAGTCTGCAATGAGCATGTGCATGGAGATCCAGCCTGTGAAAGGATGACACCTAGCTGACTTTCAACTAAGTAATGATGACTTTAATATTCCCTCACAAGGAGGGGATGATTCAATCATAAAGAATTTTTCCAGGTGCTCTAAGCCATATGTGTATGCGTAGAAGCTATGCAGTCTTTGCTTGGCACCAACCTCAGCCTGAGTGAATACGAGGTTGGTGAGGTACGACCCCTGACTTAGCTGGGGATTATATGATGAACTTGGCTAGGATGTCGACCGAGGTTAGATATGTGGAACGTCGACCAGGCCGATGTTGACCTGACACTTGATGCTGAGCCTACAGGGCTGCTGATTCTAGGTGAAACCTATAACGTCGGCTAAAGCCGATGATGGGATTGTTCATTGAGTCTAAGAGGCTTTGCTGATTCTTGAGTGGAATTTGCAACGTCGGATGGGGGGGATTATGATACTGAAGGGTGTTTAAACCCATTGGTCCTTACTGGCTCGGCTGATTCCCAACCGAGGTAAATATGATGTCAGTTGTGTACGACCTGATGGATAACTGATCCCATGAATCATGCAGACCTCAGAGGTTGCCTAGTATGAGTGGTAACTAGTAACATCGGACGTGGACGACCTGATGCTGGATGAGATTGATGATTGTCAGTCTTGAGCCCTTGCTACCTCGGCCATCATTCAGGCCGAGGTTGGTGCCTCCGAGATGGCAGACACACTTTGGGCACATAAATCACCCCTAGCCCTTAGTTACCTATGTGAAATAGGTGACTAAGGGGTATGTATGTTCGACACTGTGTTTCTTTAGGTGCCAATATTTTCTTAACAAGTGTCAACTTCTGAAGGAGGTAGTGTGCCTGACAAGTGCTATAATGCTGATTTCCTTTTGGTCTACCAAGGTAATGATGAGCCTTGGGACATGTGCAATCATATTTAAGGGTTTCAATCCCTTCCCTCTCTCTCTCTCTCTCTCTCTCTCTCTCTATCTCTCTCTCTCTCTCTGTATTCTTCATTTCTCTTACTTTCTCCGTCGAAGTTTTCTACATTCTCTCTCTCATCGCGAGCATGATTGAGGTTGTCTTATGGATTTCTCTTGTTTAATCCCTCATTCTCCACCTCATATTTTATTAGGTATCGCTCACTTCCCTTCTTGCCATTTTTCAGCCTTGTTTTTCCATTTCTTATTATTTTTAGCGATAGTTTGAATTTTTCGGTGACCCCTTGAGTTTTTCGGCGACTCTTATTCTTGACTGTCCTTGGTTTGAATTTGTTCAAAATCTCAGTTTGGTCTTGTAATTGAGTTTGTGCCAAGTTATTTATTTTTTTAATTTTTCGCCAAGTTATTTGTTTTTGGTTTAGAGTCTCAAGTGTAGGGTCGTCTGACTTATGTTTAGACCTCTATATAAACTCATAGAAGATTTCCCCTCTCTTAGAGAGAAGACCTTTGCAAAAATTAGGCAAATAGAACAAGACCAAAAGGAAGCTTGTAGTGCTGAGGCCTTCCCTCTCAGGCCTATCTTCTCTCCACCTCTGAAGGTGATATACCCAGAGCTTGCCGAGTCTGCTGAGCCAGCAGAGGTTTCGATAGACCCCTCTCCCATGCCTGAGTCTAAGTCCTCTACCTTAGACCCTATGTCTACTGATTCTTTCCAAGAGGCCATGGACTTATCAATTAGGCAAGATTAGGTCCTTGATCAGGCCAAGGTTCAAAGTCGTTCCTCATCCCACAACGATGCTAGCACTTCACAGACTTCTTTCGATGTTGAAGTTGTGGGGCCGAGTGTGGCCATTCGACCACCCATTGATTCTATTCCTCTGTCGGCCGCCACAGGGGCCCAGTTCCCTCAGAGGTTCCCTGATGGTGTTCCTACGCCTGCATAGGACGACGTTGCCAGGGATGAGGATGATGGTCATGAGAGTGACGTTGACACCTCAGAGGTAACCGAGATAGAGAGTACCGTCACTAAGTACGACCTGTTAGCCTTTAGGCACCTTTATTCCATAGGCCCTACTATCAAGCTTAGGAGACCTCTGAGGGATAAGAGGGCCTTTGGTGGATGAGATGGGGAGATCGGTGTGTATGAGCAGATATTTATGTTAGGATTCCGTTTCCCCATCCATCCAATAATTAGATCCATATTATCCCATATTAACCTGGCCCCTCCCAATTATCCCACAATGCTTAGAGGGTGATGATTGGATCTATCCCCCAAATACTTAGACCTTCCTGTCAGGGTCTTCAAAGGGTGCTACGTGCCCTCCTCTGCTAAAAACCACCCGAGCAACTATTAGTTCCTATCTAGGAAGTCTGATAAGAAGATGTTGCTAGTCACTCAAACCTCAAATCATAACTGTAAACCACGGTACTTCTTCATCTTAGGGGCAAGGGAATTCAGTATTTGTGCTCCCTCTTCATCACTAGAGCCGAGGACCTCTCTTAGGTAGGGAAAATTATCATTAGCTGCCAAAGTTGATCCTGGGTTAAGCCAGGATAACCTACAAAGGGTCAAAGATATTCAAAATCAGGGGGAGCTTGGTTGGATAGTCAAGTAAGAGCATCTAATGAGCCTACTACCTCTCTGAGAGTGGCGTGGGGGGAAGTCCTTTAGCCGAGATTCGTAAGTGCCTATTTTGCAAAGTTGTACCTCTGACTTTTTAATGTCTATGATATACTAACTCAGATATATTTTTTATAAAATGCCTAGAAGGTATCTCAGATGACCTATGGTAGATGTCTGCACCAAGCCTTATAAAGTTGGTGAAGAAATCTAGGTTCAATGCACCTCCTCCTCCACCTCCTAAGAAGAATGTCGGCACCTCTAAGGCCGACGATATAAAAAAGAGGAAATCTTCCACTGTTGCCTCAGAGGATCAGAGGTCGAGTAAGAACCAAAAATCCATCCTAATCTCTTCTGATGACGCATTAGCTGCACGTTTGGAGCAGCTGAATATCACTAACAGCATGATAGGTAATGGTCTAAAGGCAATGGATGCCATCGGCTCTGCGATAACCGATGCAGATAAGCATTTTCTTCACTCAATTGATACCCCTCTGCTGGCTGAGTTTTGCCTTCATAGGTCTATCCAGGTAATAACTTTTGCTTTTTTTATTTCAAGTCTAACCTGAGTTTTTATTGGATTAAGGTCTCCATTCATGCATCAGACTTTTTATTGCAGGGTATCATGTATATACACCAGTTCGTTGATTGGACCCTGAGGAAGCTGCCCCTTATTGAAAAGGGAAAAGTGGCCCAATAGGTGGAGGCCTCTCTAAATGCTGAGGTTGAGTGTCTAAAGACCTCCTTGGAGGGGTCTGAGAATAAGGTGAAGAAGAGGGACCAGGACATAACTAAGCTCTAGAAGGACCACACCTCTGCCCTAAAGGCCAAGGACGATGTTCTTCAACAAAAGGTTGATGCTGCTATAAAATATGCTCTTGGGATAACTCTGAGAAGATTTTGGCTGACTATAAGGTCTCTGACCAATTTATAAGATTTGGCCTTGAATACCTTGAAATAGGTGTTAAAGCTACTGGTAAATGGGCGACCATTAAGGAAAAAGAATCGAGGAGCTTGACGGTCTCAGACTTCATTGGTCTCGACTTTGGTAACTCTCAGTTTGCTCAAGACTTATACGAGGTTAAGGAGGAAGGAGAAGGTGCTTCACATACAGAGACTGCACAATCGCAAACTACTGAGACTGAGGATGTCAACCCTAAAGATGATGGGGCTAAGGTTACCAACGTCGGCCAAGAGGATACCGTTGTTACTCCAGACCCTTTGACTTTAATTTGTGAAGATTTACACTTGTAATTTTGTAAACTTTTATATTTGTAACTCTGACTACTTCATGTTATATAATCCTTTTCAGAGGATTTTTCTTTTTTTGATGAATGCTCCTCTGAATAGTCTTATGTTGTTTATACTGAGGTTTGAAGTCTTAACATAATGGTTTCTACCTTAATTTCACCAAATTAATGATGTTTAAGGTCTGAGGTCATCCAATTATGATATTTTACCTCAGACCTTGTCACCAAATTATGATGTCAAAGGTCTGAGGTCATCAAACTAGGATGTTACCCTTATAAATTTCACCAAATTAATGATGTTTAAGGTCTGAGGTCATCTAATTATGATGTTACACCTTAGACCTTGTCACAAAATTATGATGTTTAAGATATGAGGTCATCAAAATAGGATGTTACCCTCATAAATTTCACCAAATTAATGATGTTTAAGGTCTGAGGTCATCCAAATATGATGTTACACCTCAGACCTTGTCACCAAATTATGATGTTTAAGACCCGAGGTCATCAAATTAAGATGTTACTTTTATAAATTTTACTAAATTAATGATGTTTAAGGTCTGAGGTCATCCAATTATGATGTTACACCTCAGACCTTGTCACCAAATTAAGTTGTTTAAGATATGAGTCATCAAACTAGGATGTTACCCTCATAAATTTCATCAAATTAATGATGTTTAAGGTCTGAGGTCATCCAATTATGATGTTACACCTCAGACCTTGTCACTAAATTATGATGTTTAAGATCCGAGGTCATCAAATTAAGATGTTACCCTCACAAATTTCACTAAATTAATGATGTTTAAGGTCCGAGGTCATCCAATTATGATGTTGCACCTCAGACCTTGTCACCAAATTATGATATTTAAGATTCGAGGTCATCAAACTAGGATGTTACCCTCATAAATTTGACCAAATTAATTATGTTTAAGGTCTGAGGTCATCTAATTATGATGTTTCACCTCAGACCTTGTCACCAAATTATGATGTTTAAGATCTGAGGTCATCAAACTAGGATGTTACCCTCATAAATTTCACCCAATTAATGATGTTTAAGGTCCGAGGTCATCCAATTAGGATGTTACCCTCATAAATTTCACCAAATTAATGATGTTTAAGGTTCGAGGTCATCAAATTAAGATGTTTCACCTCAGACCTTATCACAAAATTATGATGTTTAAAGGTCCGAGGTCATCCAATTATGATGTTTCACCTCAGACCTTGTCACAAAATTATGATGTTAAAGGTCCGAGGTCATCAAATTAAGATGTAACCCTCATAAATTTACTACTAAAGCATGATGAAATAAAGTATTGACACATGAACTGTTCTTCTCATTAATATTTTCTTCATAGAATGATACATATACATAGAAATAGTTGGAACATCATACGTAATATTTCTTTAGGTGATCGGCGTTCCATAGATTGGAAAAAGGTTCTCCCTTGAGATTTTTTAGTTGGTAGGTACCGAGTACAACCTCATCGACTACTTTGTAAGGGACATGTCAGCTTGGTTGGAGCTTTTTTATCTTCTACAATGTCTTTGTCAGCACAAGGTCTCCTAATGCTATAGGTCTTGATTTTACCCTTTGATTGTAGAACTTTATTGTTATCTACTCGTAGGCTGCTTGTCTGATCTCAGCATCTTCCCTTCTTTCCTTGATCAAATCTAGATCAAGTCTTCTCTATCCACCATTCTTCTCAGGGTTATAGGTCCAAACTCTGTGAGTTAGGAGTCCTACTTCTATAGGTATGACTGCCTCTGAACCAAGGGCCAACATAAGTGGGGTTTCCCCCCGTTAGCGTCCTTGTCGTTGTCCTGTAGGCCCATAGTACTGCATAAAGATTTTCTATTCATTTACCCTTGACTTATTCCAACCTCTTCTTAATCCCATCAAGGATTGTACAGTTCGTGACTTTAGTTTTCCCATTTTCCCGAGGTCGGCCAGGAGAGGAGAAGAAATCCTTTATACCCACTCTTTCATAATATTTTTCTAATGAAGAATTCTTGAACTAGGTTCCATTGTGTGAAATGAGGGTGTTTGAAAGGCCTTGTCTGCATATGATGCTCTTCCAAATGAACTTGAAGGTCTTCTGCTCTGTTATCGTGATCATCGGCTCGTCCTCTACCCACTTTGAGAAGTAATCAATTGCTACTATCAGAAATCGGTAATTATTAGCAGCTCTTAGCAACGGTCCCACCAAGTCAAACCCCCATACTATAAATGGATAAGGAGAACTAATTGACGTCATAAGATGATGAGGTTGATGAGGGATAGTGGAGAATCTCTGGAACTTGTCACACCTCTTCACGTAGGTTACAACATCTTTGGCTAAGGTCGGACACCAGTATCCCTACTTAATTATCCTCTTGGCTAAAGGTCTTCCTCCTATGTGACATGAGAAAGAACCCTCATGTACATTTGGCAGGACATGGGGGGCCTCTGTGGGATGGACGCATCTGAGGAGAGGTAGTAGGAGGCCTTTTTTTATTCAGGATATCTCCTTTTAATGAGAACTTGGCAGCTCTATATCTCAATTTGCTCCTTTCGAACTTTGATTCTCGCAGTTCTCCATGCCTGATATATCTATTAAGGGGGTCCATCCATGAGTCCCCTAGGTTCAAATTAAGTCAAAAGCTGGCAACCTCTTCTCCCTCAATGGTCGAATTGAGCAGGATCTTGACTGAAACTGTCCTTTTGATGCCTATCCTTATTACCGAAGCCAACCTTGCTAGTGCTCCTGCACAACTATTATCTTACCAAGGTATTCTCTTCATCTTTACCTCTTCGAAGACTTCTAGTATCGTTTTTACCCTCTTCGGGTATTTATCCATCCTTTCATCCTTAGCCTCATATACTCTAAGTACTTGGTTGACAACTAACCTCGAGTCACTCTCTAGTAGAAGTCGTCCAACTCTAGAGGATTTTCCTAATGAGAGTCCCGCTATCAGCGCCTCATACTCAGAATTGTTATTTGAAGCCTTGAAGTTGAACCTTAGCGCATATTCAATGTCGATGCCATCTAGGGCTGATAGTGTCAGCCCTGCGCCACTTCCACTTTCGCAAGAAGACCCATCAACAAAGAGGTTCCAAACATCTTCATTTGAAGAGAGGTTCCCCTCTAAGAGGGTCCCTTGTGAGAAGAGGTACCTATCTTCCTTATTTCCAGCTACTCCTTTTATGGCTCTGCTGGACACAACCTCATTCGGGTTTCAGAAGACGTTACTGTTTGATCCCTCTGCAATTTATGGGCTATTCTCAATCGCAGCCTCTTCCCATGTGAACTCGGCAATAAAATCTACTAGTGCCCACCCTTTGATGGCCACCCTAGGTTAATAAATAATGTCATACTCTCCCAACTTGATGGCCCAGGCCATCAATCTGCTTGACTTCTTGGGCTTGTGGAGGACCTTCATTAGTGGGGAGTTAGTGAGGATAACCATAAAGTGTTCTTGGAAATAGGGCTTCATCTTCCTGGAAGCGTGTATCAATGCGTAGGCCAACTTATCCATCTAAGGATAGTTCTGTTAGGACCCTTGAAGGGCCTTACTATTGAAGTGCACAGGTCTCCATACCCCATAGTCTTCCCATACTATGGTTGCACTTATAGTTGACTCTGAGACTGCTAGATAAACATATAACTTTTCTCCCAGAATGGGTCGGGATAAGAGCAGGGGGATCCAAGGTAGGACTTGAGCTCCTAAAAGGCCTTTTCACACTCGTCATCCCACCCGAAGGCCTTTCTTAGCACTTTAAAAAAAGGAATACACTTGTCATGGCTCTGGAAACAAACCTGTTGAGTGCTGCAACTCTTCCGGTGAGCCTCTGAATGTATTTTATGCTTATTGGTGTCATCATGTCAAGAAAATCCTTGATCTTCTCGGGGTTGGCCTCTATACCCCTCTGATTGACTATAAATCCAAGAAACTTTCTATCTCCTACTGCGAAGACACACTTAGCAGGGTTGAGCTTCATCCTATATAGGTCTATGGTGTCATAGGTTCTTTCTAGGTTGGATACATAAGTGCAGGCCTTCAAGCTTTTTTTCAAGTTTGTTATCTACATATACCTCCATGGTCTTGCCAATTTGGTCTTCAAACATCTTATTTACAATATGTTGATACATAGCCCATGCATTGTTCAAGCTGAAGGGCATGACCTTATAGCAATAGGTCCCCTTGTCTGTGATGAATGTTGTCTTCTCTGAGTCTTCGACATCCATGAAGATCTGATTGTAGCCTGAATATGCATCCATGAAGCTCATAAGTTCATGCCCTACCGTGGCATCTACCATCTGATAAATTCGAGGTAAGGGATAGATGTCTTTTGGGAAAGACTTGTTCAGTTTAGTGAAGTCTACGCACCACTTGCAATTTTCGTTAGTTTTGGGCACAATAATGGTGTTATATAACCACTCTAGGTATATGACCTCCCTGATGAATTCTGCCTCTTCTAACTTTTTAACATCTTCCCTAATGACATCATATTTTTCCCTGGAGTAAACTCTTCGTCTTTGTTTGATTGTCTTATCACCCTTTGCGACATTGTGTTTGTGACACATAACCTTCGGGTCGATTCCAGACATATCTGCATGGCTCTAAGGGAAGACACTCTGTATCTTCTTCAAAAATCTTATCAGCTCTTCCTTGATCTTGAGTTTTTGGACTTTGTCGATCTGGATGATTTTTTCCAGTTTTTCTTCATTGAGGACGATGGATTATACCTCTTTTGTGGTCTATCCTTTCTTCAATTTTGTTTCATCCCTAGGATCAAGTGTATCAATATTATATGTGGTTATTGTCCTCTTATGGGCCTCTCTCTCTTTCACCTAGTTGAAGTAGAATTCCCATGCTGATGTCGGATTAGCGTTCACTTCCCCTACCGCATAAAGGGTCAAGATTTTTAGCATTTGGTTGAATATAGATGGCATGGCCTCAAATTCCTTAAGGGCTACTCTTCCTATGATGAAGTTGTAGTCCGAGAAGACATTTTCATCCATAATAAAAAAATTGATCTTCTGGGTCAACCTCTTAGGCCACTCATCTCCCATTCGTACATCCATCTCATACATGCCCAATGGATGGACCTTTTCACCTCTAAATCCTATTAACGGATGATGATAGGGTACCAGCCTTGCTCTGCTGAGGCCTAGGATCTTAAAATAGGGCCAGAACATCACATCTGCTAAACTTCCTCCATCTATGAGGATTCTCTATACCTCACATACATGCACCCTTATTTTAATTACCAAAGGGTTATCATGCGGAGCTAATATACCTTTGAAATTGAGTTGGGAGAATCCAACTATAAGGCTATCCATATCTACCTTCTTTCTCTTCTACTTAGACTCTGAAGACGTCAGATTCACAACTTCTACTTTGGTCACTGATTTAGCCTCTACCACATGAGCTTTATGGTCGGCTTCTTCGGAGCCACCTGCTTCTAGTCCCCCACATATGGTGTTAACCCCGAAGGAGATCATACCAACCATCTTCACAGGGGCATTGTCATCTTTCAGTGGGAGGTCTGGATAGTCCTCCTCATTACCATTTGAGTCATCATCTCTTCTTCATGGGGGATCATCTCGACATCTGTCATTTCTCTTTTTCTTAGGGTCTTCTCTTCCCCTCTTAGGAGCTTTACCGTCGACATACTTCCTCAACTTTCTAGACTTCGATATCTTCTCAATTTCATCCTTCAAGGCGAAGCACTTGTCTGTGACATGTCCATGGTCTTAGTGGAATTCACACCATAGGTTCTTATTTCTCTTATGCGAAGGAGCCTTCAGCTTATCCGACCATCTTAGGGAACGATCATTTTTTATTTCATTGAGGATGTGTTTGCAGCTCATAGCCAGAGAAGTATAGTGTGCAAACTTGTCATCTGCAGACCTATATTTTTCGTCTTTCTTCCTTTGGAACTTCCCGCTGCCACTTCCATTCTCATCCTCATACTTTGCAGCCATAGCCTCTTCAGTGTTTATGAGCTTTCCTATAGTTGCCAATAGCTCTGCCATTGACTTGGGAGGGTCTTCTCCAAGCTTCCACAATAACTTCCCTTTCTGGAGTCCTCTGATGAGGGCAGTCATAGCTATATTCTCTTCATAATCTTAACCCTCTATTTTTCTTTATTGAATCTGGAAATGTAGTCTCTTAGGCTCTCGTTCTAGCCTTGTTTGACGTACAACAGATGAGTGGTCTTCTTTTAAGGTCTTACCCTAAAACATAAATTGTGAATGAACCATTCGGCCAAGCCCTTAAAGTTCCCAATAGAGTTCTTCAAAACAGAGGTAAACCAGATGTGTGCAGCTCCCATCAAAGTCCTAAAGAAGGCCCGTCACCTTATCTCATCTGGGATCAAATGAATATCTTCTGCCGACTGGTACATCTTGATATGATGCACATGTTTGGTACTACCATCATATTTGGGAGACATCGTAGGTGGTTTGAACTTGGCTGGGGTCGGGAAGTTCACTATCTTTGCCACAAATGGGGAGCCCTCTGAGAACCCTCTTTGTAGTGGGTCTTGTCTTTTGATGAGATATCCAATGTTCTCTTCAAGACATTAAATGGAATCGTTCCATGGTCTTGCAAAGTTGGCCTGACCAAGGTTATCCCCAACTACCTCCAAGGGGTGAACTGAGGGTTCCCCAACTGCTGCACAATGTCGGTTGTTGACCTCTTGACCACAGTCTCAGCCTTAATGAGGTTGGCCGTGATGAGGTCAATGTCCCCCTTCTTCCCTTTGAGAGCTAGTGGCACTTCGCAAACTGGATAACCTCTATCTTAGGTCATTAACTGGGACGAGCCTTTAAAAGGCTGTCCCTCTACTTAAGCGATCAAAAGCTGAACCTCTTTGTTGGTCACCCTCATCTCTTCTTCCCCCACCACCTCTGCTATGCTGGATAGGATGTATCGTGTTATCCGAAACCTCATATGGCTCCCAGCACTCTTTCGGAGCATCCTCTGCCTCCATATCGTCATACCTATCCTCAGGGCAATGGTTTCCTTGCCTCCCCAGACGTAAACGCCTAGCGTTAGTAATGTCCCTTCTCTATTGAGGGGTAGGTTGGTCTTTTTACGATGCCTGTGGTGGTCCTCTGGCTTTAGGATGGGGTTGAATAGCTATCGGAGTAATCATCTCCGATGAGACCCCAGGTGGCCTCATCATATTTTGACTGAGCTGTGCAAATTACTCTTTCATTGCTTGTTGTGTTGTAGCCAAAGATTTCCAGGTTGCATCCACCTCAGCCATTTCAGACTGGGGTGGTGCCTTGCTAGAACTGGGCCCCCCAACACCATATGGTGGAGGAGGTGGTGGCAACTCGGGTGCCATATATTAAAACGAAAGAGCTGGTGAAGAAAATGAGCTTAATACCTTTAAGGACCTCTTTCAATGGTGAAATAGCTCCACATAAGGGGTGAGGTCTGGTTCACCACCAGAGTCTCCCGTGAGGTTAATCTAGGAAAGGAATAGTTATGTCTTCTCGTTCCCACAGACACCGCTAAAATTATGACCCTGGAAATAGCACCACCAGTTAAGGTGTTTGTGATATCAAACTAGTGATAACAATGACATCACAATAGTATACTAAATATACGAGATTGAGATGAGGAAAAGAGGCCGAACACCAATATGTAAGCAGTTCAGCCAATTAGGCCTACGTCCACTATGCAAGTGAGTGAGTAATGTCACTGAAATAAGGCACTAACGGCCATGGATACAATCTCTCAAGATTTATCTCTCTACTATGTCAAATGACAAAGTTTCAGCTAGGGTTATCATTATCGGTCCCTTTACAAGGTAAATGATCACCTATATATAGAGTGCTTGGGGGTGTAATGTACCCCCAAGCATGTAATGAGAATGTGCATGGAGATCCAGCCAGTGAAAATATGACACCTAGCTGACCTTCAACTATGTAATGATGACTTTAATATTCCCTCACGTGGAGGGGATAATTCAGTTATAACGGATTTGTCCATGTGCTCCAAGCCATATGTGTATGCGTAGAAGCTCTGCAGTCTTTGCTTGGCGCCAACCTCGGCCTGAGTGAATACGAGGTTAGTGAGGTACGACCTCTAACTTAGCTGGGGATTTTATGATAACCTTGTTTGGGATGTCGGCTGAGGTTAGATATGTGGAACATCGGCCAGGGCCGATGTTGACCTGATTGTTGGTGAAACCTATAACATTGGCTAAAGCCGATGATGGGATTGTTCATTGAGCCTAAGAGGCTTTGCTGATTCTCGAGTGGAACTTGCATCATTGGCCAGGGCCGATTGTGATGTTGAAGGGTGTTTGAACCCATGGGTCCTTGCTGGCTCGGCTGATGCCCAGCCGAGGTTGATGTATGAGGTAGATATGATGTCGGCTATGGATGACCTGATGGATAACTGACCCCATGAGTCATGCAGACCTCGACGATTGCCTAGTATGAGTGGAAACTAGTAACGTCGACCATGGCTGACCTAATGCTGGACGAGATTGCTGATCGTCAGTCTTGAGCCCTTGCTACCTCGACTGTCATTCAGGCCGAGGTTGGTGCCTCCGAGCTGGCAGGTACACTTTGGGCATATCAATGTTGTCTCCAAATAAAAAAGGGGAAGTAGATTACAACGAAAAATTGGCTTATACAATCCACCTTCTTCATCTCTAACTAATCCTTTCGTATAATTTATCATAATATATAAGATTATCTTTATTTTATTTTATTTTATTTTATTTTATTTTTGTGTGTGGAAAATCAGACAATGAACTTACAATATAACAACAGGAAAAACATCAACTTACATTGGACTTTTTGTTCTCTTTATTTTTTGGGACATTTGGTCGAATAATAAAGTTACAATATGACATATGAAAAAAAATGAAATCTCTTTGAATCAAATCAACTTTCAATTTTCATACTCCAAATCAAAAGAAATGTCCAAATGCAATATGAGTTACCTAGAAGTAATGGGCAAACATATTTCTACAAAAATTTACATATCATAACACACAATCTCTTAGAACATCTTTTTGCAAAACAAATCATGCCACGGCGTTATTGGAATTTATCAACAAGTTAAATATTTGTCATTTTAAAATTGCGTATTAACAAAATGTGAACATGGGGTTATGGAAAGAACTTCTAATGCAAAAAAAAAAGGCATTTACAAATCTAGAAAATGATGATAAGGACATAAAATAAGTATTAACAATCCACTCACCAATCATATAATTTTTAAAAAATTAATTGTTGTTGAATAAATTTGGTTTGATGATTGGAATAATATTATCTCAAATAAACCAACAACTATACACACGGATAAAGAAAAATCTAGAGTGGGATGGGGGTTAAAGAGAGACACACAAGTTTACATGGTTTAACCCAATTAGGCCCCTACATCCACGAGTATGTTGTCACTACATTTTAGGGTTTATTTTAATCGTCTAAATAGTTCTTTAGGGTTTAGATAACGTATTCTGAATTGCCCCTAGCTGACAGAGGTAGTGATATATTTATAGTGGTGGAAAGTTAAAGAGATGTAATACCTTTATGTATTAAGTATTTACATCTTTAGATGATAATTAATGGTTAAATATTATTCACGTTCATGTGCATGGTGACTGTTTAGAGTCCCACATGAATCTGTTCATATTACTTACCGTTCATATTCTTAGGGGTGGTCGACTAGTTAGCTGACTAACGAGATAATTAAGCTCACCACAATTGTTTGATATTTATGGGACCGATGAACATGAAGACATGTGTCAGATTTTTATAGTTCCACATGGTCTTATTATTTTAGGCTACGACAAAGGATCTCAAAACTCCATTCTTGATTAGAATGATATATTGAGTGAAAGGATGGAGTATTATCTGGCAGGACTTGTTTGATAGTCTAAAAGAGTTTGGCTGGCCACTGGCCTCATAGAATTGTCAATCCTAAACTATTATATTAAGGCAGTGGAAATTTTATAAAATACTTGGAAAAATAGTGAACCCTCCCAGGGTACCTAGTGATTAGGATTTCTGGGAAAATGGGATGCCGTTAAAACCTGAAGTGATGGTACACTTGATTATTTCAAAATTCATAGCCCATGAGACGCCATGAATCCTATAAAACGTCATTTACATCTTATTTTCTTCTTACCTTGAAATTTAAACACATCTCTTCATACTTGAGCTTTTACTCCGCAATTTTAGAGAACTGCTGTCGTGACTTGATTTCACTATATGAAATCTTTCTTCCTTGTCTTTTAATTTCTTCTTTATCATGACGGTGTATATCGTAGATGATATATCTTTGGAAGACTTTGGACCAAAACATACTTTACATGGTTGGGTGAAATCAGAGTTGGTGAAAGCTCATTAGGACCTATGTTCATCAGAAGAGGGTCATTGGCTCCCAACTATATTTATTACAAAATGTGGAATTACATTCCCACCCAATCTATTATTTTTTAGTGCTGCTAATATTTTGACGTGGTCCCAACCGAAGTGGCACCTAATACATAGAAAGTGGTGAATGGGGTCAATCATATTAATGAGCAATTTGGAGCCCACATATAAATAACAAAATTGATGTATTGCTATAGTTGGGGAACCACAATCAACAATATCTATTATTTGAAGACCAGATACTCAAATAGGGATCTAATAGTAAATTCTCCTGATTCCAATAAAGATTATTAGTATTATGGGCCGATAATAAAGGATTGGTAGTTTCCTCCACTTCCTGAGGCGAGAAATATAATGGGCCCCGCTTCACTCAGGAAAAGCTGGGAATTGATCGACACATTTTAGCATTCTTGTAGATTTTTCTCGGCTTATTTTTTTAGCACATTGTACTACCTATCAGTGATTTTTATTTTTATTTGGGTGAGAAAATAAAGAAAGATATCCCCCACCTCTCTCAAGTAATTTTTTCTTTCATAAAAATTATTTAGTCCATTCATCAGAGAATTGGAGAAATTCACCCTTCGTTCGGTGTCTGTGTTGCTGGATTACAAGAGCCCCATCACATTTTTTTTACTCGGCCAACTGATGATATTTCCCTCACCCCCCCCCCCATTGATTTAGAGGAGTCGACCTTGTCCTCTTATGCCGAAGATTCAGATTATTTTCCTCAAGTTGAAGGAGATTCCTCTTTTGGAGGTGCATCTTACTCCTTTTAATCTATAGATATCAACCTTGTTCTTAACACAACTTCGTATCTATAGATGATAAGAGTAAGATCCCAAACATTCTGTGCTAGATCCAAGTCTTTTTTTCCTCTTGCCAAGAAGCAAAAATCCCCTATGATTCTTTGCTAGATCGAAATACCCTATGGTTATGGAGCATAATGAAATAAAAATCCAAAAGACTCGGTTCAATAGGTTGAAGAAAGGTCTTGCTTCTAATCTGGAGTTGTTTGGGAAGTACCAATCCAACTAAGGTCATGGTGGGGGCCTTTCGTGGTAGTGAACCCTAGCCTTGTTCATGGGTTGATCGGTTCTTGAGTCCTTCCTATTGATGAAGTTATTGTTATTTCCCTCTATGCGACTGGATTATTGGAGAGGGCCAAACACAACTTGGCATTGGTAACCATTTTTTTACTATTCCCTTTTATCTGTTTGTATTCTTACTATCCATTTACCGGCTTCAATAATTCTTTAAACTTTGCAGTTTTTGGTTGATGATCAACTGTTAAGAAGGAACGACCAATAAAGGGAGTCTTTTGTGGATGTTGAGGTTTCCTTCCAAGGCATGAAGGAGTCTCTAGATGCTGGGAAGAGAGGCCGCAAGGGTGATAAGAATAATTTAAAAGATGTTACAAGAAAGCTGTAGGATGACGAGAGTAATTCCGATAAAGTTATTAGTGATGTTATTGAGAGCTGAGTAGGTCGAGAACGTTCTCAAAGATGCTAAGAAGTTAGTCGATAATGCCAATAGTAAAATTAAAGAGCTAAAGGTTAAGGAAAAAAAGAAGATTTCGATACGCAGGGATGGCATAGGGCATTCTCTATTGCATCTGTGAAAGTGGAATATTGAAATAAATACTCCTTCAAATAAGGATCAAATGCTACCTTGATCTAGTTTGGCACTTCCTTGGATTATGGGCTCTTTTTAAAGTATAGCCCCAGCACTCATCCGGTGATTGAATAGGATGTTGATGATGAAGACGGGATTACCTAGTCTTCAGTGCCCCTATATTTGGCCATAATTTCTTCTTGTGAGGATCAAGTCACTAATGATAAGGAGATGATGTAGATGTCTAGGGTCATTTCTGTCGGGGCTGTCTTGTATTTTTGTCTTTTATAATCTTAATAATTTTTTTCTTGTAATTCTCTTTTACAGTTTTAATAAAATTACTTTTTCCTTCTAGTATCATTGTTTTCCATTATGAACGTTTCTCTTCAGCTTTCCATACTTATGCCAGGTTTTATTCCTTTTAGTTTAACTCCAAGAAGGTTGGTTTGGCAGCTGCAAAGAGAGAACTTTATAGGGGGAGTGTTCAATTATTTGTGGTAGGTCAAGAAGAACTGGATAAAGAGGAACTCGAAAGAGCTACTTGGCGAAGATGTTTCTGATCAAGTTAAAGACACATATTTCCATTATTATATGATGGTTAGTCAAGCAGTGGTGACAATTCTTTGTACTAAGAAATGATAATCCACTTGTAGAAAGATCATAAAGAATCACTTGCCATTATGTCAGGCGACTATGAAAATAAGTTTTTCGTGCTCATTAGTTATAGTTTTTTTACAAGAATCTACAAGACACATCCTCGACATTAGCTAAAAAGTAGTTTGTTCCAAAATCTAATGTGAAAAGTGTTTGGTAGGTAGTTAGTATGATGGAATAGGAGAATACTATTACGAGGGATGGACTTGTGGGCTTAAATAACTTTGTTGATTCCAATCAAAGCGAGAGCACATCATTTTTGGAGAAATAAAATGCTCGTCTGATGGAGGAGGCAAAAAGGTTGAAAAAATCAAAGGGTGTTCAGGCATCGTAACAATCATTGATGGTCATCTATTTATTATTAAATATAAATTAAAATAGAGTTTGGCCGACCAAGCCAATCTAATAAATAACCGATTTGTCACTATTAAGAGATTGAATGAGAAGGTCAATCGTCTCTCTTATCACTTCCATAAGAAGCCACACACCCTTTGGATGAAGGCTATGATGAAGCCTTGGCACACACGGGTGATGATCTAGAACAAGCCCCGAGAAAGGTTTATAAGTGGAGATAACCCAATGCCCTTACTATCTGTAAGATGTCAAAGAAGGATCCTTTATGGTATTGGAATGATCGAGGGTTCTTGGATCAACCTACTCCTCCATTTAGGCTAGATACTAAGTGGATTCCAAATGATGCAATCCCCATCAGTCTGGTGAGAAAGTACTCATGATATTACGACCTTTATGGGAATGGTTTAATTATTCTACCTTGTATTTGGTAGAAAAACACAGTTCTAGTAAGAAATCATGACTTAGAGAGCTAGGGTCTACTATTCTTCCTTTAACTTTGGATGTTCCTTCAACAGGGATAAAGAAGGCACTTAGGAAATCTTTGCCAAATCAGAAGGTTTAATTACTTTGTTGTAATAAACTGGTTTTAAAAGCATTATCTTGTAATAATATAAGAGTAATAAGAGGTTGGAATGAAAACTTTGCATAAATGAACCTTGAATTGTTCCATTCTATGACTATAGCCTACTAGTAGTTTAGTCTTAGTGGTCGATAAGTAGCCTTACTGGCTACCAGTTCGAACGAACATAAGTTTTCCTGACTTAGATTCTACCGATTTGCTTATGGTCGTTAAAACATATCTTGTCATTTTGACCAAATGTTTTAGGATTTTTCTTTAATTCTATCTGGTAAATCTTCTTGTTCTTGATATTAAGGAGTAGTACATGATGTTTTAGGTTTTGGAACTTCTTATTCATGACTTGTCAAAGATGAATCCATACATGGAGTTTTGGGAATTTGTGGTCGAGAATTTTTTGGACTAATTTATACTTCATTATTTGAGATTTGTATATCTGTCAACCCTGAATAATGAAAAGAAAACATGGAAAGGGAAATCAGTTTATGATAAACTTGATATTTTTAATTGAAGATGAAATATACGCGCTACATAAATATTGAAAGTTTACATTCCGATTGATTTTAGATAGTACTTCCTCAATTGCTCAGAATTCCAAGGGTTCTTGAATTGTTCTCTTTCCAAGGTTTCTAGACGATACGTACATGGTCAAAAAACTATAGAAATACAGTATGGACCATGCCAATTTCCCTCCAACTTTTTTCCCTTATGGAGTAAATTTTTTAAAACATAGTCCCCTCTTTTATATTGCTTAGCCTAACCCTCCTGTTGTAGAACCGAGCAGTTTGTTGCTGGTAGGATGCCACACGTAGTGCCACATTTTCTCAAACTTCCTCAACCAAATCTATGTCCATCCTTCTCATAAGGTCTCTCTTAGAAGAGTTATAATTAAGTATTCTATGACTGGGCAGACCAATTTATGTGGGGACCACAACCTTTGCCCCAAATGCTAAGATGTAGGGGGTTTCGCAAGTAAATTTCCTCTGCGTGTTCATATAGCCCCCGTGTACACTTTGTAGATTATTGTTCCAGTTTCCTTTGGCATTGTCCAACATTTTCTTCATCCCGTTGAGTATATTTTTTTGTCACCTCTATTTTCTGTTGCACTGAGGGTGTTCGGGAGAAGAATGTAGCTTATGGATCTTAGACTTAACGCAGTAATCTTCGAATACCTTATTGTCAAACTGTGTGATGTGATCAATAAAGACATATTGAATACCATACCTACATATGATGTTCTTCTATGTAAATTGAAAAACTTTCTCATAAGGCGTATGGAATATCAATAAGAGGCTAAACTTCCACCCATTTGCCAAAGTAGTCTATGGTAACAACTAACTACTTGAACCTTCCTCTTGTCTTCAGTAGTGGGCCGACCAAGTCAATTCCTCACATGGAAAAAGTCCACGGGGATGTGATAGACATAAGTGTATCTCTAGGTGTTCTGTAAATTGTTGAAAACTTCTAGCACTCATCACATCACCACGCGCAGGAAGAATAATTTTCTTTAATAGATGGTAAGTAATATCCCTAGGTGTCCACTCGCCTGACTAATGATTTTCCTTCCAAATGAGATCCATAAGATCCTTTTTGTACTTCCTTAATTAGATCTTGTATTTAGATAGGACAGGCACATATGAGTCGGGAGACAATGAATCCCCTTTTATATAGGACTCATCTTTCCAAAACATAGATGACTGCTTTGTACTTGAGCTTTCTGGCTTCTTTTGGGTCATGTGGTAGGATACTTGTTTAGTATACCCTTTGATTATATCCATCCAAAGGGACCCAAATGCGATCAAATTGATATTTTCTTCATAAATACTTCTTTTTTTGAGGATTTATATCGAAATAGCCCTTCTCAACTCATTTTTCACATACATCTTACATACGGGTGGATCTTCCTTGAAGTGCCCTTCAACCAAGGATCCATAGTTAAATATTTTTTGGCTTTTCTCCAAGTATAGTGCAACGGATTCTCTCATAGTGGATGTCTCTAGTCTGTCAGACATGGATTCATAGTCTGCTCAGATGTATTTATCACTGAGATTTCTTCCAAAGAAGTCTTCTCAACTTGATTTACTACTGAGCCATGTCCTTTCGATGTCTTCTCATTAGATTTTTCTTCATAATTAAACTCAACTATGAAGTCCTCTACTGCTTGGCCTTTCAATGTTATTCGGGGTGCATAGTGTATAAAATAGCCATAAATATCCCTAATTTTTTAGGCTTGTGAATGGCTTGGCGTAATGGCACGTTAGTGTAAACCACAATAGTGTGGGACTGGAAATATGGTTTCATTCTTCTTGAGGCTTAAATGAGAGATAAAGAAAGCTTTTCTAAACGTGGGTAACGAATTTCTAGGCCTCAGAAGGGCTTATTAGTACAATAAACTAGTTTTTCACCCCCATTCTCTAGTCAGATAAGTGTTGATCTAACTACCGACTCAGACACCCCTAGGTATAAGTATAATGTCTCTCCTATGAGTCGTTGAGAAATTAATGGTGGAGATCTTTATTATTCATTCAATTAAAAAAAGAATTCTCACATTCTTCATTCCACTCAAAAGTCTTTCTTAGTACCTTAAAGAAAGGCAGGAACCTATCAGTAGCTCGAGAGATGAATATGTTGAGGGTCGTTACTCTTCCAGTTACCTTTTGCACATCCTTATTATATGTGGGAGACTGCATGTCTATCATTGCTCGAATTTTGTATGGATTGGCCTCAATACCTATTTGGTTCACTATGAATCCCAAGAACATTCTTCTTGTACATCGAACACACACTTAGTTGGATTGAGATTCACCTGACACTTCTCTAACTAATCGAACGTCTAGCTCAAGTCTTTTATGTGGTCGAACAATTTCTTGATCTTGATAATCATGTCATACACATACACTTCTACATTTTTTCCAAATTGTTCCTCAAAAACCTTATTCACTAGCCTTTGGTATGTTGCTCCAGCATTTTTATGCCCAAAGGGCATAACGTTGTTGCAGTTGGTACCTTATCTAGTGATGAATAAGGTTTTCTCTTTGTCCTCCGATTTCGTCTTGATCTAGTTATGCCCTAAGTAATCATCCATAAAACTGAGTAATTCATGCCAGATAGTGGAATCAGCTAGTTGATAAATCCTAGGCAAGAGAAATGACCTTTCGAATAAGCCTTATTGAGACTTACTTTTTGTACCTTGTCTTTTTTTAATGAATAGGGACCCCCAATTTTTTTAATTAAAATATAGGATAAATAGCCTCTCATGGTGGCTAGTAAAAGATCATGAAAATAAAAAAATATTTTTAGGGAGCCAATGACCAAAAGGAATAATGTAAAAAATAAACTTTGGACTTTATCTTTAGACCTATTAAATCCACGACAACCTATGAAATCAATAAGATATCATAATACATTTACATCCAATGATATCTAGTTTCCAAGCATTTTTTTACCAAACTAGGAAGATCTTATGTATTATCAAACATTTGTAAGGATGACAAGTCAAGACTAACATTGTCCAAACAATCAACTACCATATCAGATTCCCTAAAGCAATAATTCTAAGTAAACTTGCATTGCCTATGTTTAGCTTGAATATCATATATAATTACTTTGTTTCTCCTTGGAGGTTTCCAATAATTATTCAAAACTTTTATCACCATTAATGAGTCAACTTCAATTTGAATAAAGTTAATGTTAAACACTAAACAAATTTTTAGGCCCATGATAATTCCCAAAAGCTACACTAAAGTATTGGTTGAAATTCCATTAGAATTAGCAAATGCAATAACAAACTGACCTTTAGAGTCTCTCACAATACCTCCATAACCACTACACCCTAGACTACGTTTTGAAGCACCATCCACGTTAAGCTTGAGCCTATTATTACTAGGGTGATTCCATTTTATTTTTTTAACCATCCTCTGTTTGGGGAAAATTTTCAAATCAAACACTTCAATGATTTTCCCATAAAAGTATTGAGCAGGATTGACAAGCTTAAAACATTTACAAATTTTGGAGAAAAGAGATATGATCTAGTTTATAATGAGTTGATGATTGAATTTTTTATTCTCATAACAAGCCAAGTTCCTTAATTTCCATATTTCCCAATAAACCATAATTGGAATAGTTTTTCCAAGGAATCTCATATAGTCTCTTAATCGATCTTTATACCACCAACTTATAAGCATTACTGAGATTACGTTCCTACTTATTTTGGTTCCCATAAGCTCAGAAAAGCGATCCTAGATCAGCTGAGCTTCTTTACACTGTAAAAGCAGATGCACAAATGACTTGACTTGACTTTGACAGGCTTTACATCTAGATCCATCCTTACAGAAAGATTTTTAATGTTATCATTAAGAGGTAGGAAATCATTTAGGAGTCTCCACATATTAATTGGGAGCTTTTTAGGAGTATAAGAATCCCATAAGTTCAACATGACTGTAGATGCAGTGTAATGGTTTTTGCAAATATCAATAAATGATTGAAACTTGAATTACCTGATCCTGAAGGTTTCTAAATCCACTAATCTCCCTAGTTAATCATTTTGTTTAGGCCATCTACTTTCATAGCTATCATTCTTCTCCAAGATAAGGATCCCCCTTGAGGTATATGGTTTAATGTCTTATACCCGATCCTCATATATTTCACCCAAAGATAATTTATGGTAGATAACTTCCAAAAAAATTATCTACTCGATGCTTTAGTTATAAGATTGTAATATGTGAATCCCATACCTCCTTCTTCTTTATCTCTGCATAGGGCTTCATAAATTTTCCATTGATGTTTCCAACCAAAAGTTTCATTGCCACCCAAATGTTTTTTGTTAATGATTGAATGAATTCCTTTGATTACTGATTGTGGAGGTTGAATTGATGTCAATAGGTAACAAGCAATTTCAATAAAAAAATGCTTAATTAATATGTATTTTCCTCCAGAAGATAAAATTTTAGCCTTCCATCATGTTATCTTTCTTCTAAGAGAATAAATAAAATTTCTATAAAAGCAAATTAGGTTTCTTCATTTAAATAAAGGGCAACCCGAATACTTTATAGGAAGAGGCTTAAATTTAAGACTTGTGCAAGCTGCTATTTGGTATTTTCTCTTCACATTCTACTTAGAATCAATTATAAAGATGATTTTCTTGAAGTTAATAGCATGACTAGATACTTTCCAAGAGATTTCATTAAACCCTTTAAGCTCTTTGGATCTCCTCTAGACAAAATAAAAATATCATCAGAAAAGGAAAGGTGTGAGATTAGGTTTTGATATGCCATTAGACATGCAATTAACTGGACCCCTACTCAGGTACTCAGCTGCCAAAATTAATCGGCTTGGGGACTGGGTGTCCCCTTCACTTAAACCTCGAGTTAAGTGGAAATAACCCTTGGATTGTCCATATATGGTAATACAGAACCAATTATTGAATATGCATCTCCAAACATAGTTTGTCCATTTTTCTCCAAAGACAAAGCTCTAAGAATATTAAATAAAAATCCCTAATGCACTTTATCATAAACTTTCTCCATGTAAATTTTGAGAATAACATTACCATCATGAATTTTCTTTCCATGGTTGTGCACCATCTCCTGAGCAAGCTGGACATTGTCTGGGATATTTCTTCTTTTGTCAAATCAACTTTAATTTGGGGAGATAGTCTGAGGGAGTACTTTAGCCATTTTAGAAGATATAAATTTTGAGATGTTTTTATAAGAAACATTTCATAGACTGATTGGTCTATAATCTTCACACTTATTTGGGCAATGATTTTTAGGGATAAGCACTATAAAAGTTCTTGTCCAACTCCTAGGAAGGTTATGTCCTGCAAAATAACTGTTAAGAGTAACCATTAAACAACATTTTATAATTTTCCAACATGATTTGAAGAAATAACCCCCAAAGCCATCAGGTCCAAGTGCTGAGTCGGCACTAAGATCTTCAATTGCTTGGTACACTTCCTCCTCAATTGTAAACTTCTCCAGAAATTCATTAGTTTTAGCACTAATAATATTTAAAATAAAATTAGATATCTCATTATTACGGATATGAAGATCACTAGATAATAAAGACTACAAATGATAGACAACAAGACTGTTCATTTTTTCGTTTTCCTCTAAGACTTGACCATCATTGTAACACCCCATAATTATGAGGATATATAATTTAATTAAATTGGAGATTTGGAGAATTTATTTCAATTGGAGAATTTAATAAATTTAGTGAATTAAGATTTAATTAATTCGTGTTATTCTTGAAAGTTCACATGTGCCATATTTTGAGGTCGAAATTGAAGAAGTTTATAAAGTGACTCAGATGACAATTCTCAGTATACGCTTGATTCTGGATAGGTCGAGATAGTCGCAAAAGAGTACCCCGGGGTAGAAAATGGGTCTCAGGACATTTTTAGGCATAACTGGGCCCACACGGGGGTGTTCAAGTCATTTGGGTTTGGCGCATTAGTCTAAAATGGGATTAACATTATTTAACCTAAGTTATTGAAATAACCAAAACACCCTAACGTGTTTTAGTTAATAAATAAAACTCCAACTCTTTTATATGTAATTTTAAAACTTGATTGAAACCGTTGTAGGCAAGCACACAAATAAATACAGATTTATAATGATGATGATGAAATAAAAAATAATGAGAATGGGATGAGGAAAGGTAGATAGTGACACAATATTTCTTCTCGAGGAAACCACCCCCACACCCAAGTCCATTATTACCAATTACAAGTTACAGATTACAGTCCCCAAGTTCGCAATGATTTCAACTAAGAAAATACACACCCGTATAACCAGCCTAGTCTAAAACAACCCAACATGACTGAAAATAAGTCAACCAAATAACACCCCAGTAATAGTGACTATTTCTCACTCCCTACACACACACAACTGCACACTCAACCCCGAGATCCCATGAAGTTGTGCAAAACAGAATTAATTGAAAGATTTGTTTTAATTAAAAAAAACTATCTTGTTAATAAAATGGACTAAACACACACCAGGTTAAGTTTAATTTAATTAACAAGAAAAATACCAATTAGGGACTAAGTGAAAGGTAGGTAATGATTCAAACTCACTTTTAAACTGGTTTTTGCACTAGACAAAACAAACACTCAAACTAATATGATTTTAAACGAAAAATATGTTTTAATCAGGTGAACAAAATCAGTGTACCCACATACGATCAACACATACTGATCTACACACGAGATTAAACAGCTTGGGTGAGTTAAACTAGCGACTTAAATAGGTGAGTAAAGTGGATGTGTCAAAGCAGTGAGTTAACTAGGTGAGTTTCAAACTGAGTTAACTAGATGAGTTACAAACAGAGTTAAACCGAGTTAACACTAAAACTCACACACACGAGTTAAGCTGAGTTTACAAACTGATTTAAGTCTGAGTTGTAGCAGTGGGAATAACACACAAACACAAGAGTTAAACATTGAAATAAAACCACAGTTGAGCACTAAAATGCACCAGATCTAGAGCAGCAAAAAGGTAAAAGAATAAAATAAATAAAATAAAACACATGCACGCAGATCTGAACCAAAACAACGTATGTATATATATATGTATGTAGCAGCGTATATATGTATATATGCTAGATCACACACACAAACACACACACATACACACACACACACACACACACACACACACACATATACATATATATATATATATATATATATATATATATATATAAAGTGTTGCTCTTGTGCATACCAGTCTGAATTTTAAGAGTGCGGACCGGGCATGTGTCACCTAGCGGTGAGCCCAGAAAAGTGAGAGAGAGCACCAATAATTTAGCCTATATTTTCTAGTCTCACCGCCAGGTGACACATGTCTGGTCCGCAATCTTAAAATGCAGACTGGTATGCACTAGAGATGTACTTTATATATATATTAGAGAGAGAAGAACTCACAACTTAAGCCAAAAGTGGTTATGGCAGAACATGTTTTGATGGACAAGAAATCGAACCACACAGATCGTTTGTCCGGAAGAAAAAAAATTATCTGCAAAAACACAAGGATCGAAATCGTAGAAGTCCAAACCCAAAAGAAACAAACTCGCTCACGTATATGTTGTAAGAAACTGAACCAATGATCAACCACTCAAAACAAACTCTCAAACTTATGAGGTGTTGAAACTGAAAGGATCAGAAGAACGAAACTCTCAAAACTTGAAGAATATAAGTGGGAGAAAGGAGAGAAAAGAAAATTGTTGGTTGTGTTATTTTGATTCAAAAACCCTAACTATGAAAAGAGTCGATCGTAACGAATAAAAACCAAACCAATAATGGAATGGTTTGCAAATAATAAACATCACACAAAAGGGTAAAACATATAACTCCCAGGGGCTGATGAGGGAAGAAACAACAACCCAAAAGGCTAAGGGTACCAGCATCTTTCACCATGGAAGGATAAGGGGTAAAATAGGGAAAAACATGGAGGCAGCCAAGCGTATAGGACATGCCAAGCAGGTCTCGAAAAGACAAAAGTCAGCATACCTCGGTCGCCTAAAGACAACCAAAATGCTAGCTAAACCAAAGACACAAAACAATCACAGTCATTTAATATTTGTTCAAACTTTTTAATAAACAAAATTAATTTTTGTTTATTTCAATATTTGTTTAAACACTAGGAAAAATAAATTCGAAAAGATACGAACAAAAAAAATATTTTTGAATATATAACTGAATATAAAAAATTTTAAGACTAAATATATGTAAATAAATTTTGAGATGATAGAAAAGAACACACACAAAATGTTGTAGAACATAAACAAAGTCTCTCAAAATTCAGACAAACTAGAAGGGTAATTTCAATCTCCCCCTTTGGCCAATTTTGAAAGAAACAAGACTTTGAGACAAAATACATAACTCAACTAACAACATTTTGAGTCCTAAATAAATTACAACATAAACCAACATTATACATAACTCAAATAACAACAATTTGAGTCTTATCCAAATACATAACGCAACTAACAACATATATCCTAAACGACCATAGAAGACACAAAGTGTCTCAAATTCTCCCCCTATTTGTCTCAAAGGGACCAAGGGAGGAAACTAAAATCAAATTAGGTTGGAAATGCACACACACCAATTGACATTCGTAGAGTTTCAAATCTATGATTATCCAATGGTTTAGTAAACAAATCATCAAGATGGTCTTTAGTATTTAAATAGGCTATGAAGATTTCCTTTTTCTGAACAAGTTCCCTAATAAAATGTTCACGCATTTTGATATGTTTTGCTCGTGAGTGAAAAACGGGATTCTTTGAAATATTAATGGCACTTTTATTATCACATAAAATAAGAGCATTAGGTTCAATTATTCCATTGTCATTTAGCATTTGTTTAGTCCAAAATAGTTGAGTACAACAACTACCGGTAGAGATGTAATCGGCTTCGGCAGAGGAAAGGTACACATAATTCTGGTTTTTAGATGACCAAGAGACTAGGTTGTGTACTAAGTAAAAGCAACCACTGCAAGTGCTTTTACTATCATTGGCACACCCGGTCCAATTGACATCCGTATACCCTATTAGTTTGGAAGTTGTGTCACTAACATATTTTAGTATGCGCTTAACTGCAAACCTATGAGAGTCTTTGGTTCACATTGATATCTAGCACACACACATACACACACACAATGCATTATATTGGGCCTACTCGATGTTAGATAAAGAAGGCTCCCAATAATACTTCGATAAAGTGTGACTTCAACTTTTTTACCTGATAAATCTTTAGATAACTTAGTTGTGGAACTCATAGGGGTCCTCAGAGTTTTAGCATTAGTTAGCCCAAAACGTTTAACCAATTCAGTGGCATATTTAGTTTGAGATATAAAAATGCAGTCTCAATTTTTAGAAACATGTAAACCCGAGAAAAATTGCAACTCACCCATTATAGACATTTGAAATTCAGATTTCATGATGTTAGCAAAAATTTCAGCCTCTTCAGGAGATGTAGACCCAAAAACAATGTCATCAACATATATTTGAGAAATAAGCAAATAAGTTGTATTTCTTTTAACAAAAATTGTTAAATCTATTGCCCATCGATTAAATCCGTGGGTTAAAAAATGAATTTAGACGCTAATACCAAGGATAAGGGGCTTGTTTGAGTCCATAAAGAGCTTTCTTCAATCTAAACACATGTTCGAGAATAAAAGGATCAACAAAACCTATAGGTTGTTCAGCATACACTTATTCATTTAAAAACCCATTTAAAAATGTTGATTTTACGTCCATTTGGTATAATTTAAATTTCAAATGATACGAAAGGACAAGCAAAAGTTTAATAGACTCTATTCTAGCAACGGGGAATATGTCTCATTAACATCAATCCCATCAATGTGGGAGTACCCTTGGGCCACTAGTTTTGCGTTATTAGGCAAAACATTATCGATTTCATCACATTTATTTTTAAATATCCACTTAGTTCCAATGACATTAGTATGGGAAGGACGAGGAACTGAATACCACATTCCATGGATCTTAAATTGACCTAATTCTTCTTGCATGGAAAGGAGCCAAGATTCATCAACAATATCATCTTTTATATTTTTAGGTTCTACTAGAGAAACAAAAGAAGACATAAAGGAATTTAAAGTTTGAGATCTATTGTAATTGGTTCTTTAACATCACTGAAAATATTCTTTTTAGGATGATTTGACCTAACCCAATTCAGAACATCAAGGTCTTCAGGTGGAAGGGAGTCCAAGTAACTATCCATTGATTATTTTGATAAATCATTTGATGAAATGTTTTCAACGAGTAATGATTCCGAGCTATCTTCTACCAAAGGGGAAACAAAATCATTTATCACAACATTAATGGATTTCAAAATAGACTTAGTTTTCAAATTATAAACTCTATAAGCCCTACTATTTTGGGAGTATCCTAAAAAAAATATCTGTCTCCTCTAGTATCGAATTTGGGAAAGTGTTCACGATCCTAACACACATAGCATTCACTACTAAATATGCTAAAATATTTCAGGTTTTGTTATTTACCATACCATAATTCATAGGGTGTTTGTTTAGTATTTTTCCTTAAATTAACCCTTTTAATTATGTGACAAGATGTTTAAGTAGCTTCAACCCAAAAATATTTTGGCAAATACTTAGCATGAATCAAAACACGAGCCATTTCTTGAATGGTTCGATTTTTTCTTTCAACAATACCATTTGATTGGGGTGTCTTATGAGTACTATACTCATGTTGATACCCATTCCCAATAAAATAGTCAATGACTCCCGTGTCTTTAAATTCCACACCTCTATCACTACGAATATGAGTGACTTGAGTGTCTTTCTCATTTTCGATTTTTAGAAAAAAATTCAAAAAATGATTAAAAGTGTCAGTTTTTTCTTTCATAAAAGACACCCAAGTAAATCTAGTAAAGTCATAAACAATAACAAGAATATAGGAATTGCCACATAAACTAATTGTCCTAGAGGGACCCATTAAATCCATATGTAACAATTCTAAAGGGTGAGAAGTAAAAATATCAGTCACTTTCTTATGAGGTGCGTTATAAATTTTACCAATCTGACATGGACCACAAATAGAGTGTTTAACTTTAGTTATTTTGGGGACACCACGAACAAGATTTTGACTAGTTAATTTAGATAAACTTTCATAATTTAGATGTCCTAATCGTTCATCCTACTAGTCTAAATCACTCATCCGAAAAGATAAACAATTTTCAGATTCATGTTCATATTTACACATAGCAATTGTCTAAAGTTCTAGTACCACACAAAATGAGATTCCCATTTGGGTATAAATTTACAATCAGATTTGGAGAAATTAACAGCATGATCGGTGTCCCAAAATTGATTAATACCTAATAGATTTACTTTTAAACCTTCAAGAAAGTAAAACTTCCTCTAAGTTAGGGAGCCCATCCGTCTCAATTGACACTTTGCATATGATGTGGGACATCTTTCCATCACTAAAAGTTACAACACCACAGAAAAAAGATTTTAAGGTGGTAAATTTGGATTAGTCCCCCGTTATATGCCTAGAGCAACCAGAATCTAAATAACGTTGAGAATTTTTATTACTCGCATTTAGTGCTGGTAAGACCACATTGCATCTCAATGAGTCATTTGATTCAGATTTTTTAACCCAATCAACCATAGTTTTCTCAAAAGCAGTTTTTGTTGATAAGGCTGCTTGTTGGACAGATTAGGCTTCTTAACGAATTTAGTTTTATCGTAAAACTGTGGTAGCCTTTTTTGAGTTTGTAATTTTTTATAGCACAATTCAATCAAGTGACCATTTTCATGACAAAAATCTTAATAGAAAAATTTCCTATAAACAGGTTTGGTCAGGACAACATGTTTGTGGGATGGTCTGGAGTTAACTATGTTTGCCTTTTTGAAACAAAATGATTCTAAATAACCCAATTTAGAGCAAAATCCACATTGAAAAGTAGTCTTAGTGGTTAATATTTCTTTTCATTTTCAGTTTGTCTAAATTTGCCTAAATTAGGTCCATTCTATCCTAATTTCTTAAAACAAAATTTTTCCAAATGTCCGGTTTTGTGACAAAATTGCATTTAAAGATATGCTTAGAAGAGCTAGAACAACCCTCATTTTTAACATGTTTGTATGATAGCCTACTTTTATTAGACTCAAGAAGTTATTCTTTTGAATTAACAAAATTGATTACATAAAACTCATCTCCCTTAAATCCAAGACTTTTTGTAGGAACAAAATCAGAATAAGAATTGGTTGGATCATAGAAAATATTTTTATTAATAGTTTTGACTACGTTACCAGCATTCCAAAAACTATTTAACTTTTTGGAGGTGATCTCTATTTCCATTTTACATTCATCATATTTATTCAAAACAACATTAAGTTCAATTTGAGATTCCTGATATTTAAACAAAATTTCCTTGTTTTTTGGCTCAAAAGAGTGATTCAAATGAGTTAGCATAAAAGTCCTCTTTTCAAGTAAAATAACATCTTTTTCTAATTCTTCTATGTGAAATGCAAATTCTTCAGACATAAGTCTGATTTGACTATTTAAAGCGTCAATTTTAGCTAATAGTCTAGAATTACCCTCGCCTAAGTGTGTACTTTTACCAAGTGTGTCATTTTCATACACATCACACACACAGTCTTCAACAATTACAGTAATTGCATAGGATATCAAATTTATCTGAATCAACATAAATATTTCCAATATCAAATAGAGAAGTCGTGACACTGGGGTGATTTTGAGTAGGAAAGATGTGAGATAAATTTACAAAGTCTAAATCACAATTATCATCACACAAATAAAAAATGTCAGAGAGACTACATAAATTATCTAAGATGTCTTCCGATATGATAGTGAATGAAGAAGTAAATGCCATAAGATTATCACTAGTTTCTTCATTATCACTATCGGAGCTATCATCCCATGTTATGGAGAAATGTACTTTATTTGAAGGTTCCCATTTAGATTTAGAAAAGAACTTATCAGCAGAGTGACCATATTCATTACACTTGCGGCACTGAATATGGCTCAAATCCTTTTTAGGTTTGATTTTTCAAACCTTTTCTTCTCAAAATATTTTTCATGAAGTCTATCGAAATAACTAGGTCATCCTTGTTTTGATGCAAATTTATTCCTAAACTTCACAAGTTTCTTATAATGTTTAGTCAAGAGAGCAATTTCATTATCCAAAGAATCTAAACAAATTTCAAATTCATTCACATTAGACAAGGAGGATACGAAAACCAAACTATTTTCACTAGTTCTAAAATTAACTGCATTTTGAGTTTCGGTGTGTGCATGTGCTTTGCCTCTTTGCTCATCTCTTAAAGTATTTTGATATTTATAGGTTTTAAGTTTACCACACAAGAGATAAGGTGTATAGGTATCCAAATAAAATGTTATAGTGTGGGCAATTAAATCAAAACTCTTAGGAAGGGACCTAATGAATTCATCACATAATTCAGAGTCATCATAAATGACACCATTAGCATGTGATTGATTTACAACATCTTGCAATTTTAAATAAAAGTCATCAAAATTTTCATTATCATTCATGTAGAGAGAATCATAAAGTCTAACTAGCATTTGGGACTTGACCCATTTTAACTCTAGAGTCTCCTTCATGGTTAGTTATTAAAATGTCTCAAGACTCATTAGATGTAGTGCAGGCTGAAATTCTTTTAAATTCAATTACACCCATCGCTTGGAAAATAACTTTTTTGACTTTGTTATTAGATTGTGAGCATTGATTTTCCTCTTTGGTCCATTATGAAAGTGGTTTTCGAACAACATCATCATCACTAGGTTTAGTAGGAGAAGAAAAACTAGTTTCTACCATATCCCATGCCTCATCTCCGAAGTGTTGCATGTGGGCAACCATTCCCACTTTTCAGTAATCGAAGTTGTCACCATCAAACACATGAGGACGTACGGAAGATCCATTTTGTTCACCCATAATAAAAGGTTGTTAATTTTGAAAACAAAAGAGTTCAGGATCTTTGTAGAATACAACATTTAAAAAACGTGTTCTGAATCTCTGATACCACTTAAAATAACCTAAACACCATAACTTGTTTTTGTTAATAAATAAAACTCCAACTCTTTTATATGTAATTTTAAAACTTGATTAAAACCATTGTAGGCACACACACAAACAAATAGAGATTTATGATGATGTTGCTGAGATAATAAATAATCAGAATGGGATGAGGAAAGGTAGATAGTGACACTGTATTTGTTCTCAAGGAAACCACCGTGGTGGAAAACTCCATTTCCCTAGTCACAAGACAACCCACACACCCAAGTCCACTATTACTAATTACAAGTTACAGATTACAGTACCCAAGTTCACAATGAATTAAACTAAGCAAATACAAGCCCGTATAACCATCCTAGTCTAAAACAACGCAACGTGACTAAAAATCAGCCAACCAAATAACACCCAAGTAATAGTGGTTGTTTCTCACTCACTACACACACATAACTGCACACTCCAACCTAGGATCCCGTGAAGTTGTGCAAAAAATAATTAATTGAAAGACTCAAACTCACTTTGTGAAGTTGTGAAAGAAAAATAGCATATAGGAACTAAGTGAAAGGAAGGCAATGATTCAAACAAGTTTTTGCACAAGCCAAAACAAACATTCAAACTAATATGATTTTAAACGAAAAATAGATTTTAATCAGTTAAACAAAACCAGTGTACCAACATGTGATCAACACACACTCATTTAGACATGAGATAAACAACTTATGTGAGTTAAACTAGCGAGTTAAATAGGTGAGTTAAGTGGATAAGTAAAATAAGTGAGTTAACTAGGTGAGTTACAAACTGAGTTATCTAGATGAGTTACGCACAGAGTTAAACTGAGTTAACACTAAAACTCACACACTCAAGTTAACACTAAACTCACACACACGAGTTAAGTTGAGTTTATAAACTAAGTTAAGTCCGGGTTGTAGAAGTGGCAATAACACACAAACACACGAGTTAAACACTAAAACACAGCCACACTTGAACACTAAAATGCACCAGATCTAGAGCAGCAAAAAAATAAAAGAAAAAAAGAAATATATATTAGAGATGGAAGAACTCACAACTCAATCCAAAAAAAATGTGTGAATATATATGTATGTAGCAGTGTATATATGTATATATATATATATATATATATATATATATATATATATTAGAGATGGAAGAACTCACAACTCAATCCAAAAGTGGTTATGGCAGAACACGTTTTGATGGATAAGAAATCGAACCACATAAAACCGTCCGTCCAGCAGAAAATAAATTAGCTCCAGAAACACAAGGATCGATATTGTAGAACTCCAAACCCAAAAGAAACAAACTCACTCAAGTATCTATTATTAGAAACTGAACCAATGATCAAACACTTAAAACAAACTCTCAAACCTATGGGGTGTTGAAACTACAAAGATCATAAGAAAGAAACTCTCAAAACTTGAAGAATGTAAGAGAGAGATAGGAGAGAATAGAAAAATGTTCGTTGTGTTCTTTTGATTCAAAAACCCTAACTGTGAAAAGAGTCGATCGTAACGAATATAAACCAAACCAATAATGGCATGGATTGTAAATAATAAATGTCACACAAAAGGGTAAAATAGATAACTCCCAAGGGCTGCTGAGGGTAGAAAAGAAAACCCAAAACTCTAAGGGTACCAACATCTTTCATAATGGAGGGATAAGGGATAAAACAGGGAAAAACATGGAGGTAGCCAAGCATATAGGACACGCCAAACAGGTCTCAAAAAGGCAAAAGTCAGCATACCTTGACCGCCTAAAGCCAACCAAACCGCCAGCTAAACCAACGACACAAAACCATCCCCGCCATTTAATATTTGTTCATACTTTTAAATAATAAACAAAATTAATTTTTGTTTATTTGAATATATGTTTAAGCACTAGAAAAAACAAATATGAAAAGATACGAACACAAAATATATATTTTCAAATATATATTTTCAAATATATAACTGAATATCAAAAAATTTAGGCCTAAATATATATATAAATAAATTTTGAGAAGATAAAAAATGACACACACAAAATGTTGTAGAAAATAAACAAAGTCTCCCAAAATTGAGAGAAAGTAGAAGGTTAATTTCAGTTATGGGATTCGAGACAACCATAACTCAAATAGAATAGCCTAGATCTGCAGAGGAGAAAAGAGGGAGATTTTGGGAAGCAAATTCGAAGAGGGATCGCAATGCTTGTGTGAAATTAATCAACTTCATCAAAGGAATCAGACTCTACGTATAAATAGAGGCAAGGGGTTATCTTTCTCTTGATGTAATTTACATAAATTCGATTCATTTCATAGTATGTGTAATCAAACCTATTTTGGGAGCGTCATATGTCAAATTGGGGTTTGGGGAATTTAAGCATTAAATGGGAAATTGATGTTTTGTTAATGTGAGAATACTATCATATGTTGTTAGGGTGTGATTTAGAATCGAAACCCAGTAACAAGTGTTGTTGAAATTGGATTATTGAATCGAATTGAAAATTGTGATTTAAGAATTTTGAGAAAAACCCATATCGTGAACCCTATAAATATTAATGAAAATAAGTGATGATTGATGTTATTTCTTGGTGTTTGAACATTTTTATAGAGTAAATAAATATGGGAGATTAATTAATCGAGGTCTGGTTTGAAGTTGAAAAGCTTCGTGGTTAACAATGGTGGAAAAAGTAATCGGGGAAGGAGGCTGGTATCTAGTCAATTGATCGATCCAACAAGTTCATTGATCGATCAACATCTTTAGTTATTGTAAAACATGATATTGTATATCTTTTCCTCACCGTCGCGTGGGCGCCGATATCGTATTTTTTTTATTATTTATGATTTTTCTACGAAAGGGTGCGTGAGACCAACATCTTTAGGAAGAAATAAATTCGAGTTATTTTTAGATGCCCATAGATGAGTGAAGGACTTTAGAAAACATTAAGGAACATTATTTTATCCTTGGATTAGATAGGATGAATTTGGGGTATTGATTTAGGAGTATTTAGGATAAACGACACTCGAAAATATATGTAAAAAATATATGAATGTATTTGAATGGGAATTTCGGATGAATTTAGCATATGGGCTGGTATTTTAAGGTGGCTTTAATTGACTGAAATTAAATAGAACAAAATACTTAGAATCTCATGGGATGATTATTAAGGGATTTAAGAGTTAAAGAAGGGGGAACCTTAAGAACTTAATTTTGATTAATAAACTCGTAAGTATGTAATTATGGGCCGAGGGAGCAAGCCCAGGCATTGTGGTTGAGTGACACTACTTTAATGAATTAATTAGTGTGAAATTAATTAAATTAAGAGTCGAGAATTTGTCTTGGGTATTTTGCGCTAGTGCTAAGGGTGTTAGGAATAAGTTAGCCGGACTTTATATATATATACTAGCGGAATGCCTGTGCGTGAAGGCACGGTAAAAATTTCAAAAATACGTAATCGTAAAATGACGAAAATTTTCAAAGTACATAATTATAAAATAGCCAAAATTTCATTCCCCAACAAAACAAAGTGTAATTTAAAAAAAATGGTCATATTCTTCTTTGTTTAAAGGACTATCTACCCCGCTTAATAAATAACAAATATTCAAAATAGGATATCAACCTCATTCATATATCAATATGGAGTCCGTAAAAAAAATTCATTCATATACCAATTTAAGGAAATGTCATAATTAATATAAAAACCTTAAATGACAATTACATGAAATCTTACCAAGGTTCCTAATCTGAAAACTCACAATGTCGCATGATGTTGAACAATCCTAATTTCTTAAATGGAAAAAATACACATAATAAAGCATGTAAATTATGTTTAAGTGTCAACACAATTCTTCTAAATTATGATCATCTAAATGTTATATGTACTACATCCTTCGGCTGCACACCTGAAAATTTAAGAAAATAAAATTAATTGAGACGACAACAATACAATTAAAGCTGTAAGGTTTTAAGTTTGAATTTTAATTAGCTTTAAACAGATGAACTGTAATTATTTTAAGTTTGAATTCTAATTGTAAAGATTTAAGTTTGAATTCTAATTAGGCCGTGATACTCATTTTCAAATCTACTTCTAAACTTAATGTAGTTATAGAAATTGTACACGCAAGTGGTTTAAAAAAATGTCTCTTAGCACCAAAATTTAATCCATTGCCCAAGTGTGACACAACTATTTATAGAGAACTAACTAATAAACTAAGGTATACAAAATTGTAAATGAGAGGTGTCTTGTCCTACCTCCTCTAATATATCTTCTAAATCACACTTTGAATACACATGTATTCACCTCTGTGCAAGACAACCTACAAAGATAATGAAATAATAGTTAGTATAAGCTTTATCATAATGTAAAATAAAATATTTTAAAAAATAAACTTTCTAAGCAAAAGGAATAGCTCATGAAGCATTTTTTTGCCAAAAGTAAGGGATACCGTATAAAGAACACAAAAAATATATACCATGCCACAACCAACTAAATTCAAAAGCTAATATCTAAACTAAAACTAATGATAAGAGATGATTAACAGAGTAGTTTTAAGAAGAGGAATGATTATATTCCTGAATAACTCATAATAAGAATAGTTTGTGTATATGGCAGTCTAGTGAATTCATGCATATGGTAGCCTAATGAATATGGAAGACTGGGCACTTAAGTATATGGCAACCTAATGATTAGTTGAATCAACAAAAAAGGGAGGGGAAAATAAGAGAAGAGAGAAAAAAATTAGTCCAACAAAAAGGGAGGATAAAAGACTGGGTGCTTACATATATTGGAGCAGCCTGGACAACATCTGGACATATGTTGTAACAACTTTTATTGCATCAATCACATATTTTTCTTCAGCCCCATTGTCCCCTCTTACTCGTTTCTGCAAATGCTAGAAGATAAGGCATCACCCATCATTTGATACCTTCAAACCTTTTTTCTGCGACATTAAACCAAATGCATCACTTCCTACTGAATTGTACCACACTGCGGGATGAATAGTTCCTTTACAACAAACTCGATTGAATCCTAAAAGAATAATAGAAGAACACAAACTAAATTAAAAAAATACAACTGTGTTAATCAAATAAGACTTGCAAACACAAACTGAGAAGAAGTACCTTTAACTGAGCAGAGAAATGAGCAAAATTCACAGAGCATAACATAATCACGCGCCCAAATTCCACCAACCACTTTCTTCGAGAAATCAAACACTTGATGAGTTACACTATGATCCCTCATATTGATCTAAGTAATTAGTTTTGACAACATCTAAAATGATAGCATTTTTAACATAACATCCAAAGCTGGCAATCAACTCATCTAACTTATTTTCGTCTCTAAATATATGAGTAAATCTGACATTAAAACTATTGATTATGTCCCACACTTTCTGAATAAGGACTTAGATTGTGAATCAACAACCATACAATAACAACTATATAGTACCAACTGCATTATGATAATTCCCTAGCATAACACTTTCTTCAGATGCTATATTTGATCTTTCAAAGACTATACAATAGTATATAGGTATAATAACAACTATACAGCTGCAATGCACAGTATCATGCATTACAATAAGGAAAGTACCTGACCACATGTAGTATCTAGCTATTTACAATATAACATCGTATATAGCATCAAAACTATGAGACACAAAAGCTCCAATTAAATATCTACACGAAAATTCACAAAATAAAAAAGATCAATAAGAAAGGTACGTGCCCATATACATGAAGATAACTTATTACTTTCGGAAGATAACGACCCTCTCCAGAAAATTCTATAAATAAACAAATCTCGTGAAAAAAAAAACATGCCAACACACAATGTTCATACTGTCTTAAACCATGGCGTACTGATTAATGTGCAGCCCCCAAAGTCCCTGGATTGCAATAAAAAATAGATTAGATATTGAAATCAATCAACATAATTATTTATATAAAATGTATATCAGCAGGGGTAAAATACATGCGATAGAAAAAGGAAGACTTTGGTCTTCGCAATATGAACAGTTCAGATGAGACTGAAAGAGAACCACCTGAGATATTCACCGGACATTCACACTCAGGATCTGATTAGCTTCGACCCGGGTGATAGAAATCAGTGGAAATTGGTTCAGTTTATGATTTGATGGGATGAAGAAAATAATGATAAAAGTAATGATGAAAAGTGTGGTTTGGTTCGGTTTATGATATGTGGTTGTATCGAACAAACGACACGCTTTGTGTGTTCATAAAGAGGCATGGAATATCAACTAAGATAGCAAACAAAAAAAGGAAAGTAAATAAGAGAGAAAAAAAAGGAAAACCCAAATTTGAAAACCTTAAAACTCATCTTCAACTGTTTAACTTAATCCCCAGAAAAACCGTCCAAGTTTACAACTATTTAACTTAACCCCAAGAAAATCCCATTAACTGGCAGCCTAATGGATTTATGTATATGACAGCCTTGGTGCCTAATCTATATGGAAGCCTAATGAATATTTGAATCCATATGCTATTTCTTATATATAAACACTGATTGAATTAAAGGAAGCTATTTACCATAGTCTTGATAGTTAATCTATGGAATGTGCAATACTAAAGTAATCGAGATATGCAAACTATGACAAAATGTTCATAGAATAATTATTTTATTAGAAAACATCCTTGACTGTGTATTGTATTGAAAATGAAGCTATAATGTGTGATATACAAACTATGACAATGTTATTCAAAGTTTAGACACTAATCACTAAGAATAACTGATAATGGAGGAATCATAACAGATCTAAACTATGCAAATAGTGTATATGATTAGACAATGATAGTGATTTTCAGCAAAAAGGAAATGTAAGCCTTCCAATAAAATTCTACAAACTACAAAGCAATTTTAGTTTCAGTTTTGTGAGCACTACCCATATGAATAACAAAATTTGGAGGGAAGCTACTGCTATTGACAGTGTTTGTAGGGAGAGAAATGGAAATATTAGTGTCTGAACTTTGACCACCTAAATTTAGGGTGGTAGTGGTAGTAGTAGCATTTTGATAAGCCTCATGATGTTGTCATGAACGCATGTGACCTCTGTTGCAGTGTCCTAGACAGTAGTCCAAAGAAGACAATAAAAAAGATACCATATAACAGAAAAATATACATGTTAAAGGCGTCGAGAAATAAACAAAACGTCTTTTTTTTTCATTGCAGACCCATAGCAAATAAGGGGTGTTGACATGTACAATTAATAGAAATCAAACAACTTACCTCATGTTGAATAGATTCTTGTATAGATTCCCCAAACTTTTTTACAAACAATGCGTTGTGTAAAGTTCTATAGATTCAATCAAGTTGTGCATTGTATTTTGAGTATGTTAATTTAAACTTTGAATTCATGAACTAATTAATCATTAGACAATAATAACTTTAAAGACATCAAAGTGAGAAACACAAAGGGAGAGAGAAAGAGCAGTTCTGTCCGAATCAGTTTTGTCCGAATGAGGAATCAGTTCTGCCCGAATTTAACTCTAAATATGTTAGGGGAGAAATAATGTCCTTTGGCCCAATTGTTTCCAGCATCGGACTGACCAAAAAATGAAGTTATCGGGCCTCAATATCTGACCGTAGGTGGCTAATCGGATGTTGTCCATAGTATAGGACAGGAGGTCCATGATGACGGCACGTGGGCCAAACCTATCGTAACTGGCTTCATTGAAATAAACATTGATGTGCTCCACTATGATATATAGTGTATATGAAATCGGTACAAAAATGTCATATACTAATATTGAAACCCCAAACTGAAGTATATCATACCTGTAAGTATCCAACTTTTAACTCCTTACACAATGCAATCGAACTAACTTTCAATTTACTTTGAATCAACTTATAACGAACTTTTAACTCTCTTTTTGTATCGTCCGATTTTCGGTTATTTAATGTCAAATCATATCATTACATAGTGTAACTTGTTCTAATTGCATAGAGTACACAATATATGCTGATATTTATACAGCAAGACCAACTAATATAACTGGAAATACATAAATAAGTTATATACATGTTCGTAACCTATTTAGGAGTTATACATGTTATGAATATACATACATATGTATGAATATTGCCAATTGTATAACAATATAAATAAGTTCGAATAAATAATCGCAAGGTTATATAACTCGTGTATATGTGCATATTATATTATGATATCTACATTGCCACTTGAAGAAAAAACATATAAATAAAAAGATTAAAAGTAGATAATAGAGGATTTCAGGTCCAACACTGCCAGAGGCAGTGGAGGCCTTTTAGATCAGGGCAGTAGGGACCCCCTTAGGTAGGGAATGGGCAGCTACATTAGCTAGATTGATATATAGGATACTATGGTTGTGGACTATTTTCATTGAACTGGACTCCTCATAAATGTCGATTCCAACTTTATTGGATGCCCTAAACTGTTTAAATTCATTTTCCCCAAGGTGGACCACCCCTAGTTTTTTTATCTTATCAAAAATAATTAGAAGAACCCCCTCATTCAGGGCTACACTATTTTTTACCTAGGCATGTAAGTTCAGTGCAACTGCCTATATTTCAGAAAGAGGAGCTACATAAAGCTTAACATATTTTCCAACTTTATATGGACAAGAATAGCTTTCGAATTATACCATATCAAGTTAATACCACGACCCCATGTTTCATACGAAATCAAAGATAAGGATGAAGTTTAACAAACAGTTGGGTCTGAAGATATACGGCTACATTGAGTCTAAAGATGTACAACTTGAGACATCAACTATCGAGGTTTGATCCGAGCATTCATTACCATTTGGTAGGACCTCTAATCTTCTGCACATGTCTAGAATTTAATCCCAGCATTCTCTCCCATATGCCATCCCTGTATTCTGTAGATAAAAATTTGAAGAAAACTTCAACTGAAAAGGTTGCAGCAACCAATGAAAATATGACTGTAGGAGAAGATGTTCATCACAATAAAACATATAGGCACATTATATATTAGACGCTGCAGACTGTCCAATTTCAACCCCTTGGGCATTTTAACAAACGCAAAGTCTATCAACTATAAGATTTAATGCATACAACACAAAGAATAGTTATCGATCAAGAATTGAAGTATTATTCCAAGGAAAGTAATTGAAGTTCCAAGGCAAATTCAGGACCAGAGTTGAAATATTGAAAACTCTTTTCATTGGTTTTCCCTCCCCCTGGCTTGTCTACCCATAAGCTCGTAACTTTCGTTCGGTGCAATTCCAGAGTCATTTGCCAACTTAACCTTAATTACTTTAGCATTTGTCATATTTCTTCGTGATGGCATCATGTGACATCACGTGGGGCATATGCTCAAACACGTGAAAGGAATATAAGTGGGAGATACAAAAGGAACCAAATCAAATTCTAAATAGAAAATCAACAAAATAGAGATTTTGGAATCTAAAATTGTAATAAGAACAAATCAAGGGATACGTAAGTAAAACTTGATGAAACTGGTCTACTATTAATAAATTGGCCAGTTCAATTAGCAAATATGTATTAAATTTGGGATTTTTACTTTTAACATATGAAAGTTCTAATTCCAAATGATAAGTGTGTCTTTCTATAACGTGTCTTGAGAACTTGGCCAATAATAACTATTTTCTTCTTTCTACATCAACTATCCACTTGATTGATATAAAAAAATAAGAATTGTCCTCTATCTCAAATAATCCTCATTTGACATGTCGGTAAGAAGGCTCGGGTATGTACTTGTGACGATCGATGATATGGGATCATCATTTGTAGGGATAATTAACTCATCAATTATATGGAATCCAAGTTCGATCAAATTCGTGTTCTAAGCAAGTTGACGGTATTGTACCTTCTCCGATTCCAAGTACACAATATATGATTTTCGATGAGTCTTTCAAGCGCTCCATTGTCATAATGGTCAGTAGAGATGGTCAACAGAAAAGATAAATGGTCAATAGAGTTGGTCAACAGAAATGGTCACAACATATAGAATGTCTACAGAATCGACACGGGCACACCCAATAAGAGTGAAAACAAACACGAATGAAGAAAATAAAATAGTACACACAATTTATCTATTCATTTTTCTTTTGCTCATCATGAACCAATGGTACCAAGAATACAACATATACATAAGAAAAAGAAGAGAACAGAAATATAAGAGAAAATACAAATCATTAAAGAAAACAAAAATAAATACAAAAACAATAGTGGCTGGTTATGTCATATACTATGTTGCCTGGATATATTTTATGTCATATACTATGTTGCCTGGATATATTTTATGTCATATACTATGTTGCCTGGATATATTTTATGTATGCGGCCATGGAAGGAAAAAGACTCACAACCAAGAACAAATATTTAAAGCCACTAATTCCCCTAGTCAATTACTTCATATACTATTGCATCGAAGATCCAACAAATTCCTCCAATAGTCGTTTAATAGTCCTCCTTGACTTAACCTTGTTAATTTCAAATGCCCTAATCTCCTCTCTTTAGTTGCAGTTGGGATACATTTAAATTGAAGAAATGAAGCAGGTTAATTCAAAACTATTAGTGGAAGCAGAGAGTTTGGAGGTGCAATTATGGGTCGTCAAGTTTCCAATATCTATGAGGATCATCAATTACTATACAACATGAATAGACATGTGCCACGGTGATAACATCAACCCAAGGATACGTTGGATCACCCTATAAAATAGAGTGGAATAAATTAATAATATGACACGGTGTCATGGTATTGATTGATATGATTTAATACATTTAATAAAGGGACATTTACCAAATAGTCCCTCCAACTTTTTTTAACACACGTTTAGTCCAACCCTTTTTATTTTGCACCAAAAAGTCTTTCATTATGCCAAAAACGCTTTACCATGCCGTTGGCGCGGACCTTTAAAGATAAGAGAATAAGGGACTTTTTGGTACAAAATAAAAGGCTTTTGACTAAATGTGTATTATAAAATGTTTGAGGGACTTTTTGGTATTTGATCCTTTAATAATCACTACACTTAAATGCTTATTGAACAATGAATCAATTTTGAAACATGAAAAATAACATAAAAAACATGAAAAATAGTATATAAAAAACATTTGTGTAAACCCAATTGATTTTAAGAATATCATAATAAGATTACAAATTAATAAAGGCACTATGTAATAACAATTTACATAATCTAAATACCTTTGAGACTTTGATGTATGCCAAACTAATGAACCCGAATATGATGCTCAAGAGAATCTCATTAACATACAAATTCATACTATGTTTAAGAGAATGTCATCAACTAATAAAATTTCAACCCACGTCCATTCAGCATTTAATGCCATGATTTACAATAGTTCCAGGAAATACCCAAATGTAGAAAGTAATAACTAAAAACCAATAAAAGCATACCATTAAATATTCAGCATGCTCTATACTTTCCTCGATTTTCATGCATTTGGTGAAACACAAATTGGGAAAAAATAGGGGGAAATGTAGATGATAAAAATAGGTTAGTACAATATACAATTCATACCTCTAAATCTAAAAACAAAATCCAAATATAAAAATGTCAAGATGACAAAAAATTGGATAAAAAATTGTATTTGATATTTAATAAAAAAACTAACCTATGTAATGAAATAATTGAAAAGTAGATGCAAATGTGGAGGATTTGAGTTTTTTAGTTGAAACTACATTTCTTCATAACGATATTAGATCATGCAACAGTATTAGTGTCTTCCTAAAAATAAGACAGACTAAAAAGTATGAATAATAAGAAATAAAACATAGATAAAAGAAAACACTCATTAAATTTTAATTGAAATAAAATTCTCAGTACAAACTTCACCTCAATAAAAGCAAAATCGATTTCTTGACATCACCTATTTGTCTGTTTGTTGACATCACTGACTTGCCTCTAACTAATATAAAAAATTAATTTGAACCACATAAACAAAAAATTAGTTATGTAAAAAAATGGATCTGCAAAAAAGGAATCTGAGGAAAAAATGTACACGAACAAAAAACCTACTCCACAAATCAATAGCTCTGAAACAAAGAGTTTATGTTGAAATCGAAAGGGAAAAAAATGTTAGATCTCTATCAAAAAAATTAGGGCTAAGACAACACAAATGAACACCACAAAATGAATAACTCTAAGCTAATTTCCACACTAAAAAGGGGAATAAATTGATTAAACTGATGGAGATTCAACACCTAAACATTTTCAACACAAAATGAACAACTCTAAATGAAAAACATTAAGGTTAAAACGAATGAGAGATGTAAATGAAAAAACTTAGGTCTAACACGATTGAGATGTATGGATAAATGATTAAGTCAACAACTTGTGATTCAAAGCTTCAAAAATGAAAAACTAGTTGATGATGGAGATGGAGATGGAGATGAAGAACCGGGAACCAAAGATGTGCCGAGAGAAAAACAGGTGTCAAAAGAGGAGAAAGCTAAGATAAGACGAAATATGTGAGTAAAATTCCTAATTTAGCCTTTATTTTGAATTAAAGTAAGAGAGAGAATTTAATTATGAGTGAGGTAAAAGAGGGGGAAACCAAAAATAAAGGGTCAAAAGAGTAAAATGGAACAAAACAATCTCAACCCTTCAGTTTTTGCATTAGTGGCACAATCCTCACCCCTAACTAAGTTGTCAACTTATGGAATAGTGCCAACTATTATACTCCTAATTATATATATATATATATATATATATATATATATATATATATTTGTGTGATTTATAAATATTGGTGTGAATGATATTGCTAGGAATACATACCCTCTAGTGCTATCATGGGAGGTTACGCATTGTGAGTGAATCCCCTGGCTAGAGAACACAGGGATAGTATAGTCCCTAGGTCATATCGCCTACTATTTTATTTCGTGATTCATTTTCCAGCATGAGATGTTTTGTGTGTAATTCGATCTCAATTTTTAGGAGAATATGACCGCCTCCACTACGCTTGTAATATTTTTACCAAAGTTCGGTGTGAGCTAATCCTACTTATGGTAAACGGGTTAAAGTGACCATACTTGGGACAAGATATAATTTTAGAGATAGCATCCAGTGAGTTATTACCTGGGAGGGGATGGATGATATGCGTTACATGTGTGTGAATGTTGTAGTATGTTAGTACGTATATAAAATGAGTAGATAATTATATGCGGGATAAATACATAAGTTTTAATGTATTGCTGAGATAACTAATGTGAAAGTTAGACAATTAAAAAGGTGTTTCCTATACAACTAGTGCGAAGGTTATAAAATTAAAAGAGGTGTTTTCTATATAACTAGTGTGATAGTTATACAATTAAAAGGTGCTACCTATAGAACTAGTGAGAAAGTTGAATGACATAAAGTGGAAACGATAAATATGTGAATGAGTAAATAACTTAGGAATCGAAGTAAGAGTACTCAGGTTAGAGTAGGGTGATAAAAAGGATTGTAACTGGGCTAGTTAGGTGGGGTAGCATAACTAGTGGGGTTTACGGGCAAGCATTAGGTGTGAACATTAGATGAGAGATGAGCTAGAGTGCAACGCCAGGTTAAATATGGAGAGTGTTCATGCATAATTAGTCATTGCATTTTAATTTCTAGGAAAATGTTTTCAAAATGTTTTTACTTGGTCTCTGACCCGCATAAAAAATATTTTCCAAAACCTTTTAGGTGTCTGGCCACAGGGACGCCATTGAAGATGAAGCGGTGATCACATCAAACACATAAGTAATCTAATCAAGCAAATACGAGACAACGATTTTTAAAGTGGTTTGAATATAAGTTAAAGCCTACGTCCGCTGTTATTTTATTCCCAGGGATTTACAATAGCATCATATGGTGTAGAGAGAGGGGTTTGTAGAGAATTTATTTCTTGTTCATATTGTCTAACTTGTCCCTTTGGCTAAGGGAAGGCATGTATTTATAGTGATGGAGTCTAAGAGATGGAATGTCTTTATATAATCGGACATATACATCTATGTACAATGAATACAATTGTTGGTCTTCTAGGGTGGTTGGTCTTCCTTGAGTTGGTTGGTATGCCGTGAGTTGGTTGGTATGTCTACCAACTCTCCACGGGTGCCGAGCAAGTCTCCTTGGGTGACGAGCAAGTATACATATTACCTTATAGGATGACAGGTGTCCGTTTCTTATTGGTCCGTGTAATTGGAGAGTTTTTCATCAATAGAAGCCCCCAATGCTCCATGCTTGATGGTTTACTGAAAGGATGAAGTATTTATTTTGCAATATTGCTCGGTGCTCGTGCATAATGAGATTATTGATCTATCTTCCTGATATGTTCAACATATGAGTGGGCTATCTCCTGGACGATGGATGATGCAGGTTAATCGATGGTTGCTTTAAAGCTAATCTTTCTTTTAAAGAACTCTGTTGGTGTGCTATGTATCACCCCTGGGAATCTGGATGCAGTAATATCATTGTTTGTAGCTTGTAGCTTGTCATAATATTCAAGTGTATTAGTTGGTTGGTTAGCCGATAAACTGGCTTTTGTGCCGACCAATCGAGTGTTGATCACCCATGTTTGATTTTTCTAATCTCTGCTCCTATAAGTTCTTTGTTGTTGTAACATGTTAGATTTTAAACCCAATTCTTCAATCTGATTAGTGTCAAGCTAGTAATGGAGTACAATTTCTTCTTTAGTGTTGATCGGGACAGCAGTATTGAAGATCTCAGTGTTGTAGATGCTGAATCTGACTCCTGAACTTCAATAGCATGTGCATAATAACTCATGGATGATGATTGGCTAGTGATCTCTCTTATGCTGTTACGATTTGGAGCTGCATTTGATGTTCTAATGATGTTGCATGATATTATCAAATTGTGCCATTGAAATAATTAATTCTGCAGTAAAAGCCCCCAAATGCGAAATATGAACTCTGAATGCTTTCTTGGCCTTGAAGTATGCTGATCTTGCTAGAAAAAATAAGGCCAAGAAAATGTTCCCTGAAATAACTTCCCATGAGCTTTGCATGTTACGTTTCCATTCTAACCTGATGTAACCATATAAATAGTTTGATGTTCTTACCGACCAAGTAATTTTGGTCGAGTAAAACTTCTTTAAACATATATTCCAATAAAAAATGTGGTGGCATTCCAATTAGGAATGTGTTATTTTCCAATTAGGAATCTTTGGGAATTCCAATTAGGAATGTGATATATTCCAATTAGGAATCTATGAAAGTCTGGAATCTCTGAAATTTGATAAGTTCAAGGCATATGTGGAGCCCCCAATTGGGCTTAGGTCACTGAATAATAATAATGATGCTCAAGCATTTGCCAGGACTTGATAGAATGATCCAATAATAAGCATGATTGAGCATAATATATAATTTGCATCGAATATCCTTTCAAGTGAGAAATCCATATACATAATAGAAGTGCTAAGAAACCCAGATAACTAATAAGAGTGTCGACCATCTGCCAAGTTTAATAAGAAATCCAGATAAATAATAAGAGTGTCGACCATCTGTTGGGATTAATAAGAAATCCAGATAAATAATAAGAGTGTCGACCATCTGTGGGGCTTAACAAGAAGTCCAGATAATAAGAGTGCCGACCATCTATCGGGATTAATAAGAAATCCATATTATAATAAGGAAGGGGTCGATTGATCCTACATTGTTAGAGAATAATAGATTTCCAGGGCATTCTTCAAACAATAATATATAATCATGAAATTTATCTTATGTTAATATCTATATATGAATTGATGATTTGCCAATTTAATTTGTCTTTGTGCCTTGGCAACATAATATTTATCCCATGCTCCTGCCTAGTTGTAGTGATCTTTTGATCACCCAGAAGTGCTTAAGCAATGGAATATTTATCTCATGTTCGTGATTAGTTTAAGTGCCTAGGCAATGGAATATTTATCCCATGCTCCTGCCTAGTTGTAACAATCTTATCTAGATTGCCCCGGTGCCTAAGCAGTGGATATTTTACCCAACTTCTTGCCCAGTTTAGATGCCTTCTTGGGTCACCCATAATCAAGCAGGACTTGTCTTACCCGATTGTTTCACCAACATTGTTGGTGTCATTGTTGATTCTGACAAACATTTAGTTGGTGGTTGCTAATGGCGACCAACTTTTAGTAGGTGGTTGCTGAATATATATAGGGAGAAGAATTTTCCTAACCAACTCTCTGTTGGAGATAATATAATAATTGATGCTCGGAGCTGAATATATGATAATAAATATTTTTCCAAGATCTACACTAATATGAATATAGAATGGATATAGAGAATGATTCATGCTTGAGCATATATCAGAGCCATAATAAAACCAATAGTGCCTCGTTGAGGCAAAATTTCATAATGCCGAGTAATGATAATATTTTCTAGACGGTTAAGATTGTTTCTGAGCATTCGTTGGCGCTAAATCTTGTACCTCTGGAATTTAATAAATTTCCCGAACTCCTGTTGAAACTGAATCTCATAGAAATCATCATTAGTAAAATTATTCAGCCAAACAATATACAATATGTATTTTCTCGGGCAATAAAAACATCAAAACATAAAATAATATGTTATACCGACTTCGAGTGTCAATGTGTGCAAGTTTTTATAAAAAATGCCAGACATTTTAATTTTAAGCAAAAGACCAAATATAAATTGGTTCGAAAAATTAATTCTAAGATAAAGCTTTGGGGTATATTTTATTTACCTTTAAAATTTTTATTTTATTAGAGAGGTGTGAATTAAGAAATAGTAGGGAGCAATGGTAATGATTTTGACTTTGTCAAAATTAATAATATCGGCAAATAAATTTGCCATTCCTCCATTCTAGCATTCCTCGTCAACGGGTGATAACCACCTCCGACCAGTGACTATCGTCGACCAGCATCGTGTGATGTCAGTGTATTCATTATGGAATTATAGCCTTCGCCAACCTGTAATATAAGTCTCTGACCAACAATAAATCAGCACCTAGTACCGCCGAGCAACAATAATACCAAGATTCATATCGCCGACAAATAATAATTCAATTAATCGCAATGTCTCTGTCCGACCAACAACAGGTTCTCCGACCAGTATCAAATGCTTCCGAACAGTAGTAGGTGACGACCAATAATCGATAACCCCCACCTTAGCAACTCTTAATTTAATAAAATTCTTGGTATCATAATAGTATCGCCGATGAAGAAATAAAAGTTTTCAACCTATTACAAAGGATCTATCAACCTGGTGCCGACCAGATAAAATTTATGGCTCTTGTGGTGAGGATCAAATCTGATAGTCATCGATCAAGAAATAGGAAGTCGGGGTTACCATCGAACGGTAATAGTGTAGTAATAGATGGTCGGGCATTACTCGATCTGTACAAATATTGAGATGTCTCAAACACGCAGGCGACCAAGTATTATGCTCTACCGACCAGCTGAGATTTCCTTCTTCATACAGTGGTTATCGACCACCCCGTGCAATAAAATAAAACTCCATATGTTGTAGTACAATGGTGTCGACCACCTCATCGATCGCTGACCTGTGATAGGTTTCGTCGACCTGTGTATAAAGACTTGCAGCGACCATGGATTTTGGATCATAAATTTTTTGCTTATAATTATCGCTTTTTTCGTCTACCAACTGAATATAGTTTGTTCTTCTTGGGTTTCTCAGCCTTACACTGTTGCTGCCGACTAGTACATAGACTTAGCCGACCAATATTCACTACTTCTAGTGTTGTCGGCTGCCAACCATTTTTCAGGTATTGATACCATAACCGTGTTGTCGACCTCCAAGCTATAATAAGTTCTGCTGACCAAATTAGTCAGGGAGGAAATCGAGGAAAGTCATAACCACAAACCATAAAACATTTTTGATTCTAATCATCTTGTGAAACTCATAGATCTTTATCAGAACTGATACATCCACCGACAAGCCTCCGGGTAGATGGTCGGCTTGATGATTCTGAAGATTTTGATATAAGATTGTTCCATTTTTAGGATTCTCTGAGTTTCTTTGGTTCGTTGCTACTTGCTACACCCGTGAAAATATACTGTATTTCCTTTATAGTTGTCACTGGCTTTTATTGAAATTTTTAAACCAGAGAGCAAAAATTTGGGGATTGAAATTTTTTGTTGATCTGAAAGCGAACCAAGTTGTGAGGTGGATGATAGTCCCCAAATTGTAGGTTTGATTTATGATGAGAAAGAACCCTTTCACATGTTTATCTGATGTTGCCCAGTTTCATTATTTTTATTGCTATAGACCGTTGAAGTCGAAAGGACTAATATTTAATAAATAAAAAATTCGTTCAACTTCCTGAGAATTAGTGAAATGAAATTTTCTTCGTAGCAATTTCTTGAACATATGAGTAACTATTCATTTTCTATCTCTTTATGGAAGTAAGAAACTGAATTTTTGGGGACAAATATAAAGGATGATCGTATCACATAAAAAATAATTATGAAAAGTCCTCTTATTATGACATCCATCTCAAAACCAACAACGAAAATTATTTAAAATTAACATAATTTTGCAGATGGATGAATAAAAGTTAAGCATTCAGTTTATCAACACAAATTAAGCGATGAGAAAATCGTTTTTATCCCCTGCTATCAATTTGAGATATGATATTCAAAAAATCAGATGCAATCCCGTAAATAAATGAGTTTGTCCTATTTTCAAGAATTTATACAAAAAATTATGAGTTATGAAATCTAATTTTGTGCAGATTCCCAAATAAAAATTGATTCAATGTTATGAATATAAACATATAAGAATCATGATTGAACAGAATGATGCGTGCGTAACTCATAATTAGTTATACACAGAGAAAAGAAAACTTAGCTCTTGATGATGATCTTCATATCTTCTAATAATAAGGAAAGAATTATATGTCTCTTCCCATAGACGGTGCCAATCTGTTGATGATTAGAAATAGCATCCATGATATCTTATCGACATCAACAACAAATTAAATGAACGTATGCAGATGATGATTGAAGATGAAATGGTGATCACATCAAACACATAAGCAATTCAATCAAGTAAATAGGAGACAAGGATTTTTAAAGTGGTTCGGGTATAATGAAAAGCCTACGTCCACTATTATTTTATTCTCAGGGGTTTACAATAACATCATATGGTGTAGAGAGAGAGAGAGGAGTGTGTAGAGAATTGCTTGCTTGTTCATATTGTCTAGCTTATCCCTTTGACTAAGGGAAGGCATGTATTTATAGTGATAGGAGTCCAAGATATGGAAGGTCTTTATATATTCAGACATTTACATCTATGTACAATGAATATGACTATTGGTCTTCTGGGGTGGTTGGTCTTCCTTGAGTTGGTTGGTATGCCGTGAGTTGGTTGGTATGCCGACCAAGTCTCCTCGGGTGCCGAGTAAGTATAAATATTGCCACATAGGATGACAGGTGTCCATTTCTTATTGGTCTGCGTAGTTGGAGAATTTTTCCGTCAACACCAAGCTTAATGGTTTGTTCCAGGGATGCATAACTATCGCACTTGTGGATGAAAGCAAGTATTTTATTAGACCCTTTGGTTACTTCATTCCTAGAATATGATGCAGTTTATTCACTTTATTTGGGCATGTCGCCCCTTCAGCTATTTCTTTTATTCAGTTATCAGACCTTGCATTTCGTGGACTCAGGTTGATTTCATTAAATGTCTATGTAAGGACACAAATTTCCAATTGAGTCCATATACAGTTTTGGATCAATTCTGGACAAAAACGTTTATTCATAGGATAGTATTTAATTGTAATATTCTCAAGCCTATGAAGTGTTTGTTGAAGACGTAGCGGCAAAAGAGTATAAAGCTTCATCAATATGCCGGTTTTCGTGCCTCGTTTCTACGTCATCAACTATGGTTCCATGCTCCCAAGGTATAAATGCAATATTATATATATAGGAGCTTGGAACAAGTTTATTGGGTGTTAGGTTTAATAAAAACTGTGTTTTATTTTTAGAAAGAATTAATTAGAACTTTAAAATAAGTTTATAAAGTTTTATGGGATAAAATCGAATTTTCCAAACTTTTTGGAAGTTCGTTCGATATGTCGTTCGAACGAGATTGTCGTTCGAACCAGATGTCGTTCGAACAAGTTTGCCAATGACCTGACACTAAGGCATACTAGAATTTCGTTCGAAATGTCGTTCTAACGAAATTGTCATTCTAACGAGATTTCCAATGAGTTTCTAACGAGTCCATACTGGAACTTCGTTAGACGACTCGTTCGAACGAGAATGTCGTTCGAACAAGATGTCAGGCGGGAACAGTTTTTGGCAGTTTTTTCACCCACTTTCCCACTTGTTTCTTAACCAATTTTTTCACACTTTATTATGTGCGGGAATAACATTTTCCAACTTAAATTTTCCATTCTAGTTCATCTCTTAGAGAGAATTTGAGAGCAAAATTGTTTAAGGAAAATGTTCATGTTTTGAGTGATATTTTTAGAGAAAAATATACATCACTCTTGTTTACACCCAAATGAGTTTATTCCAAGTTCTCATATACATATATCTTGCTTGGAGTTTGGCACTGGTTTTCTCTGCACCGAATTGAAGAGAAGTTTACATTAGTTTACTCACTTGGAGAAAGGCTCCATGTTCGGGTGACGGTGACCATATAAAGTCCGATCGGTGGATTTCGAGACCGTAGTGGAGTTCCAAGGTTATCCGCTAGGAAGAGGTGTCTACAAGAAGAAGCGTTGAGGCTTGAGAGGGATCGAGTCATGTTTTGTAAGCCTTTCTGTCTTGTATTTGTAATTCCATATCTAGTGGATTTGTGGCTACGGCCGTCCGAGATTGTTTCCCGTCTTGGGTTTTTCCTCGTTCATCATAGCGTAGTGTGATTGATTTATTTTATGTTGCATAATAATTTAGAACGCATGCTTAGGATAATTCAAGATAAAATTCGATTTAAATTATCACACTTAACTTAATTTGGTGCTAAATTAAATATTGGGTAAAGTTTATTTAATTCAAGTCATTTGCTAAAATTGGTTTGGCCTAACTTCGAAATATTGAAAATTATGACTTAGGCAAATTCTAGGGCTTGGATGAATTAATTGGTTTAAGTGAAATTTAATATTTGTGGTTAAGTTAACTTCACCTGTGTTTAATTTTAAGAAAATTAAAATTTGGTATTTGTTGTTTTGTTGAACCATCACATTTTACGCTTTCGCTTCTTGAATATATATAAAAGGAAATTATAACTTAATTTTAATTGTGATAAAATTAAAAATCCGGGGAACCCACACAACCTCTACAAATTGGTATCAGAGCCAAAGTGATAAATTATTTCGTTAAAGATCCTTAAATAATTTTTGGCTAAAATGGAATTTTCCCTATTTTCAAAATTTCCTATTTTCGATGGTTCTAACTACGCGTATTGGAAAGAATGAATTAGATCGGCACTAAAATCTATCGACGAGAGAGTTTGGATGTCTGTTGTTAACTGGTGGTCCCCACCAACTTATTTAGTTGAAAATGAACGTGTTCCCAAACCCGCCGATAGATGGACTGAAAATGAGTTTAAACTTTCTAATTTTAATTCCCGTGGTTTGAATGCCTTGTTTAGCGCTGTCACACCGGATGAATTCCGACGTATGAAACCACTAAAGAAGATTGGGATATTTTACAATTAACTCATGAAGGAACTAGTGTCGTTAAAGCTTCAAAACTCCAAAACCTCACCACTCAATTTGAAACTATCAAAATGAATGAAAAAGAAACTTTTGATGAATTTTATGCTAGACTTTCTGATATTGTTAATTCATCTTTTAAGTTGGGAGAGAAAATACCTAACAACCGTGTTGTAAAGAAAATTTTAAAGTCCCAACCCGATAGATTTATTCCTAAAGTGACCGTGTTAAATTCTTTACCAACTTTAGCCTCTACGAAATTAGAAGAGCTTGTAGGTTATTTACAAACCTATGAACTAGATATGTTTCCCTCTAAAACTGAAAAGAAAATCGAAAAGGGCGTTGCTTTAAAAGCACGAAAAGAGGTCAAACAACTAGTAGAGAGCGAGAGTGATAGTGACTCGGAAGACATGGCTTTGTTTGCTCATAAATTTAGAAAATTTCTCAAAATTAACAAAGATAAATTTAAAAATGATTTTAAGAAATTTAAAACTTCTAAGCATGAAAAAGGCGAGAAGATCCCAAAATCCGAGAAGATCCCTAAACCTAGTAATGAAAATTTAGATAGGGACGAGTCTAATAAGTGTTTTGGTTGTGAAGGTTATGTCCATAGGGCTTATGAGTGCCCCACTAAACTAAGGAAAGAGGTTAAATGAACCATTGCATATAATGCGACCCTTAGTGATAGTGATAAGGAAGAGGGACCCGATTCCCCCACTAAGAAAAATTTTGTGGCTTTTATGGCTAGTGATGTGAATGATAGTGAGAACTCATCGATTGTTGAAACTTTAAAACATGACACTTCCAAGGTCATTGTTTATGATTCACTTGTTTTTTATGATAGTGAGAGTGGAGAAGAAAGAGAGAGTGAAAATGAAGAAGATGTTAATGTGAGTGAACTTCAAAATGCTTTTCAAGAGCTTTATAAAGAATCTATTAAATTGAAAAGAGCGAATTTGAAGTTAGAAGCTAGTTTAAGAGAGAGTGTCAAGGTCGTTGATGAAAAGGCTTTAATAGAAGACCTTAGGACTCGTGAGAGGACTCTTCAAGAGAAGCTTGAATATGTAGAAGGCGAAAGATATAGCCTTAGGGGTTTAATGGAATCCTTGAAAAAGGAGCTTCTTGCTTTTGAAGAGTGAAATGTTTTATTAGAGTCTAACATTTTAGAATTGCAAAATAAATTAAAAGACTCTAGTAATGTCAAATTTGATTTGGAGTGTCGTTCGGAAAAACTAGATAAAATATTAGGAACGGTCCAAATTAAAAATGACACTTGTGGTTTAGGCTTCAATACTTGTAATGAATTTTCTCATAATGCCAAAACCAATGTTTTAGGAGAATCGTCTAGGAAAGATTTTAGAGATCACTCCTTAAGAAAATCTTTTCGACATGTTTTTACTTGTACTCATTGTGGTCGAAAAGGTCATCTTAGGAAATTTTGTTTTGATCTTAAACGAATTCCTAGAAAATTCCATCGTAATGTAACCACGGTAGTTAAAGTTCTAACACCCCAAGATAATTACTCTTCATTAATTTGGGTTAGGAAATTCGACTTGGTTGCCTTGCAAAATAGGGTTTTTGATTCTCATTTACTTTCACATGCTTCCTCCCTTGCTAAATCTAAAGGATGAATGTGTTAGTGTTTTGCATACTTTAGCGTTTGTACTTCATGCTATATTCACATGCTAAATGTATGCTTGTTTAATCATTTTCTAGTCTATACTCCATGCTTATCACATGCTAGAATTATGATTTTTGTTTATCTTTTGTATTATATTTCCTTCATTTTGTTTGGATTAAATGAAAAATACAAAAAGATTTTTCTTTATCATTTGGGTTTTATCTCTCGATAATTTAAGTTTAATGAAAAATTCAAATGATTTTTGTTTGTCTTTTGAGTATATATATTTTTATTTTTGGTTAAAAATTTCAAAAACTCAAAAAGATTTTATTTTGTGTGTAGTTTAGTTTGACACACTTTATGTGTCATACACTTGTGTTTGAATCCCTCCTTTAACGCTCCTATATGGCTAGAACTTTTGGTTTAGATTATCAATCCTAATTATGTTCTTTACCATATACTTTATGGAGAAGTTGAATTTTGTGTTGATTAAATGTATTCTATTTTTATATGCCTCTATTCACACATGCACGAGCTCTTGTGTAATTTTAACTTCATATGTATATTAGAGCTTTGTGAGGTGTTCTCCTTCCAATCTTGTCATCTACATATTTGTGACTTAGGAGGACTAGTGCATGTCAAAATCCGTTGCATGTGAGATGTGTGTGAAAAATGAAAACATGATAAAATTAAATGTGCACGGGGAAGGGCTCCGAAAGGACTAAGTGATCCTTTGCGATTGTAAGCCACCATTTGGAATGGACCTAAAAGAAATACGTGGTCCAAAGGCCTAAAAATAGAAAATATGGCATTAAAAAGAAAATAATTTGCCAAGGCCTATGTTTGATTGATATATTCATTCAAATTTAATATAAATGCATATTGAGGGAGATTGGATGATATATCAACGGTTTGCACAATGTTCGATTATCCTAGTTGCGTATTTCATGTCATGACTCTATTGGTTTGTAGAATCATCAATATGATAGGCTTGTATGCATTGTGTATGTTTGTTCATTGAGTTCAATCTATATTGTCACATGAGGTTATATTTAAATGTGATGATGTTTGCAATCAAATGAGAACTCCGTGAATGTTTATTGAGTGTTTGTGTCTAAATTTAATTGTTACTAGTTCACAACCCTACACTTCCGTTTCCATATGACACATTTTTGCCATACGAGTGTGAAAGACTCCTATGATATGTTGTGTGTGTCATTTGTGTGTTTATATATATATATATGTGTACTGGAGTCGCTTTGATATATATTATGTATACATATATTTGATATTTTTGTTTAGTCTTTGCTTTGCTTTCTAATCCATATATGCTTTAATTCTTACTTGGTATCCATCTTATTGCATTCTTTGTTGATATCACATCCTTAATAATTTATATATCATATTGGTATCCTTTATTGCATCCTAGTTGGTATCCAATGTTATTGTTTGGATTAGTTGAACTTTTGTTGCCCATATGCTTTAACGTTCTCATTACTATATGCACCATTACATGTTTTATCTTGTTATCCCATTCTTTTATACGCTTTATTTGGGGGAGATAAGTTACTGTTTTGATTCTTTAGCCTTTGTCTATTCCTGAACAAAAAGGGGGAGAATGATAGGGGGAAATGATATCTAATCCTATTATTATCGTATCTTAGTTTGGGGGAGAATTATCTTAGGGGGAGACGTCTTTCTAAGTATGTCATTTGTTTGATAAAGGGGAGAATTAATTTAGGGGGAGTAATTAATTAATTGCACTTAATATGTTCATATTCCCTATGCGTTTGATAGTTTGCTTAAGTGTGCAGGAATTCTTCTAAAGCGGCATCTTTCAACTTTCAATGGCAAAGCGTTTGATCCTTGGGTTGAGTTAAGTTTGGGTGGGTTATGTTTTGAGTCTAGTAGATCTTAACGGCCCTTTAGGATTTTTGTTTGGTTTTTGTCCCGGAATAGCCTAAGGGGGGAGATTTGTAAGGACACAAATTTCCAATTGAGTCCATATACAGTTTTGGCTCAATTCCGGACAAAAACGTTTATTCATAGGATATTATTTAATTGTAATATTCTCAAGCCTATGAAGTGTTTGTTGAAGACGTAGCGGCAAAGAGCATAAAGCTTCATCAATATGCCAGTTTGCATGCCTCTTTTCTACGTCATCAACTATGGTTCCATGCTCCAAAGGTATGAATGCAATATTATATATATAGGAGCTTGGAACAAGTTTATTGGGTGTTAGGTTTAATAAAAATTGTGTTTTATTTTCAGAAAGAATTAATTAGAACTTTAAAATAAGTTTATAAAGTTTTATAGGCTAAATTCAAATTTTCCAAACTTTCTGGAAGTTCGTTCGATATGTCGTTCGAATGAGATTGTCGTTCGAACCAGATGTCGTTCGAACAAGTTTGCTAACGAACTGACACTCAGGCATACTGGAACTTCGTTCGAAATGTCGTTCGAACGAGATTGTCGTTCAAACAAGATTTCTAACGAGTTTCTAACGAGTCCATACTGGAACTTCGTTAGAAGACTCGTTCGAACGAGAATGTCGTTCGAACGAGAAGTCAAGCGGGAACAGTTTTTGGCAGTTTTTTCACCCACTTTCCCACTTGTTTCTTAACCAATTTTGTCAGACATTATTATGTGCGGGAATAACATTTTCCAACTTAACTTTTCCATTCTAGTTCATCTCTTCGAGAGAATTTGAGAGCAAAATTGTTTAAGGAAAATGTTCATGTTTTGAGTGAGATTTTTAGAGAAAAATATACATCACTCTTGTTTACACCGAAATGAGTTTATTCCAAGTTCTCATATACATATTTCTTTCTTGGAGTTTGGCACCGATTTTCTCTACACCGAATTGAAGAGAAGTTTGCATTAATTTACCCACTTGGAGAAAGGCTCCATGTTCGGGTGACGGTGACCATATAAAGTCCGATCAGTGGATTCCGAGACCGCGGTGGAGTTCCAAGGTTATCCGCTAGGAAGAGGTGTCTACAAGAAGAAGCTTCAAGGCTTGAGAGGGATCGAGTCGTGTGTTGTAAGCCTTTCTGTCTTGTATTTGTAATTCCATATCTAGTGGATTTGTGGCTAGGGTCGTCCGAGGTTGTTTCCCGTCTTGGGTTTTTCCTCGTACATCGCAGCGTAGTGTGATTGATTTATTTTATCTTGCATAATAATTTAGAATGCATGCTTAGGATAATTCAAGATAAAATTCTGTTTAAATTATCACACTTAACTTAATTTGGTGCTAAATTAAATATTGGGTAAAGTTTATTTAATTCAAGTCATTTTCTAAAATTGGTTTGGCCTAACTTCGAAATATTGAAAATTATGACTTAGGCAAATTTTAGGGCTTGGATGAATTAATTGGTTTAAGTGAAATTTAATATTTGTGGTTAAGTTAACTTCACTTGTGTTTAATTTTAGGAAAATTAAAATTTGGTATTTGTTGTTTTGTTGAACCATCACATTTTACGCTTCCGCATCTAGAATATATATAAAAGGAAATTATAACTTAATTTTAATTGTGATAAAATTAAAAATCCGGGGAACCCACACAACCTCTACAGTCTAGTTAGAATTTATATTGATAACCGATGGTTTATTCGGTAATTATTTTGTTTTGTTTATTTATCTGGTGTTTGGATCAGATTAATTTACTGCATGGATGGTTTGATTATTATAATTTGTTTGTTGTTATTATTTAATAAAAAGATAAATTTTGGCACCGACTTTTTAAATACTGGGTGTTTAGTAAATTTTAAAAAGTGTTCGACAGTGATAATAAGAATGAACCAAATGAGATTCCTAGATTATTTTGGTAAAAGGCTAGCCACCGGGTATTTTATTAGGTGGGGTGTCACAGATAGTATCCGAGCATCAGGTTCTAGAGTCCTAAGGATCTGTGCGGCTTTTTACATTTCAGCGTAGCGTTCTTTGATGTAGAGCCTTATGATAGGATTATTGTATTCCTTTACGTATAAGACTTACGATCTCCTACTATTAGGTATAGTTGATGTGATTCATATATGAGTTCAGTTGGGATGTATACACCAAAAAATATAGATCGGCCAAGAAAGTCGTTAGAAGGATTGCAGGAGGAGAGGCTCAGCATAATACATGGAGTACACTAGAAATGGTGATTACGATAGAAGACACCATGATTATTATTTAGGTAGGTGAAGAAATGATAATCACTCGGGAGAGGTAGTTTTCCCCCAAGCACTATCATCTATAATGGTGGTACAATTTCAAACTCACGTAGTGTGGCTGGCGAGGGGTGGGGAAGTCGAAAGGACACTTTTGAAGAGACATTTATAAGGATTCAGGGTAGAGAATAAGTGTTTTGGGCCAATGTAAGGAGAGAAACCAAAGGCGATTATGCCGGGTGGAGTGTAGCGACACCCAAGAATAAATTTCGAGCAGAATTTTTGCTCATAAGAGCAGCTTTGAATGATGAGAGTCAGTTATCACATATAAAAGCGTATATATGGAATTTAAACAAGAAATTTGGGTATAGTCTAATCGTAAGATCTTTTGTTTGCTATTCAGATAGAGATGCGAATGGAGTTTCAGAATTTGTTTCGAGTGGGCTAAATAGAGACAGATCGTGAGAGAGAAATCTACTTATTTACCGAACGTCGTACCCAATGAAAGGGATACAGAGGACAAAAAGGTGTCCATGAGTTGATAATGGACTCATGGGTAGAATACGCAAGAAGGGATGGGAAATTAGACAAGGATGACTAGTGTTGATGTCATCAAAAGTCGTATGTTTGTAAGTTTACATAAAAGCTCCATGAGAAAGGAGCCAATAGTGTTGGAGAATATATTCGAAGGGCAAGACTGGATTTAATGGTGATAGTGAACCACCACAGGAGGGTATACCCAGTAGGGAACCCATTTATATAATTTTTGTGAGTTAAATTAGTATAGAGCGATGGTGGAGTCAATTAGAAACGTCAAGGACAGAAATGAATTCCATAGGTCCAACGAAGCCAAAGGGGCAATGGGGGTTGCAGTCGGAACCAAGACTACCAGGTTCGAGCAAAGGACACTCCGACATGACTAGTGGGGCCATAGAAAGAGAGATGGCACATATTGGTGTCCGATGTGTGGATAGTAGGGCCACCTGTATTGAACGTGTCCACAGCGAGAAAGTGAGACCGATCAGATTGGGAAAGTAGAGGGGAATGATACCAGTGGGGGACAATAACAAGATGAATAAGATTTTTAGCAGGGGATTCGGCCTAAGAGACCTAGTCCCATAGATTTCCAACGTGATAATGGTGGATTCAGAAAGGACCAGAAAGGACCTCGACAACTATAACATCCCATTCCTTAGGGCCGTTAAGGCCAAGGGAATAATGGGGAAGGCCAGTCAGGCCGTAATCAGAGGCAGAGATTTTTTCAAGCCGATGTTTCATTTATGGGAGTGTAGGACATGAAAGAAGAAGTATTACCCAAAGAGAGGTCGGGGTAACTACAGGATGAGATCCTAAATGTACAACCATTATGACCTATCATAGGTCAGTTCCGATGCGAGAGTTACGTTCAAGGACCGAACGATTAGGCGAGGCAAATGGCAAATAGAGGTAATATTTTTATTCCATCTTTGGGAGTATGGGATTAGCTTGGGTGACCCACTATTCGAGTGTGATTCGAGTTTATTGAGTGCGTTGGCGGTATCATCCTTATTATGAATGTATTTATCATGGGGTAGCGGGGCTCATTAGTGTCACCTTTGAGAGAGAAAATGTGTACACTAAAAGGATGTTTACATTACATGCTTAGATAGATATAAGGGTAGATGGAAATAAATTCCTAGTTTCGACTAATTAGCGATGGTTTAAACAATGGTAGACTGTTATAGTATGACCTTGTGTTCGTTGTTCCATGGGATGGTTTGTTTTTTCTTGGTATCACCTGAAAGACGGTTTAGCCTATATATATGTGTATCTGTTATAGTGTGTTGAATGATATCCTTATAAGAATATTTTTGTATAGTTATATTTAATCATGGGGAGTAGGGACGTTTACTGATGTGATTTAGGGTAGGTTGGCTTATTATCAAGTGGAGAGATATAACTCGTGATTTATTCCCACTAAGAAACTAGGGATAGTAAAAGTGTCGTTATGTATGCCATATTTTGTAGCATAAGAGTGGGCGAGTATACGGTTATGTCAAGAGATGGGGATTTAGGGGTATGTGCTTTGGACTGGGGGCCTAATAGATCTCGATGATCGGTAATGTTAGGTTATAATGTATTGGGGGTTCCTTGTTTGGATTTCACTTTGCAATACACCCCATGCGTGAAACTTACCGCAACGTTGGAAGTGGGGAGATGTTGATTCAATAGCCCATGGGTGTAGTAACTTAGTTATGGTTCATTTATGCAGTTACATCTAAGGGAGGATAACTATGTTATAATTTGAGGTTAGTAGAGTCGGGTAACATTTGTGCAGTTATGCACGGCTATAGGGTGTATGGGCGCCATGAGTAATTAAATTAATTTTACTATAATACACGATTAGAAGAGGTAGAGATATATGTAGCGATCTTAGGAGTATGAGAATAGTGATATTCAATGCTTGGAAGTACTAGACTTATTCGAATTTCGAGGACGAAATTCCTTTGTAGGGGGAAGAAGTATGTAACATCCCATAATTCTGAAGATATGTAATTAGATATTAATTAAATTTGTGATTTGCAGAACTTATTTAAATTGGAGGATTTATTTAATTTAGCGAATTTAATTAATTTAATGAATTAAGATTTAATTAATTCGGGTTATTTTTGGAAGTTCACATGCGTTGTATTTTGATGTCGAAATTGGAGAATTTAATAAAGTCACTCGGATGATGATTATGAGTGCACGATTGATTCCAAAGAGGCTGAGATAGTCTGAAAAGAGTAACCGGGGGTAGTAAATGGGTCGCGGGACATTTGTAGGCATAATCGGGTCCACACAGGGGTGTTCGGGTCATTTAGGCATGTCCCATTAGTCTAAAAAAGGATTAAAATGATTTAACCTATGTTATGGGATTAGAGGAAGCCATAACTCAAATATAAAATACTAGATCTGTAGAGGAGAAAAGAGGGAGAAATAGGATGGTGTTTTGGGAGCCAACCCGAAGAGGGATCGAATGCTTGTGTCAAATTCATCCTCTTCATCAAAGGAATTAGACTCTACGAATAAATACAAGAAGGTGATTATCTTTCTCTTTATGTAATTTACATGAATTCGATTCATATCATAATAGGTGTAATCAAACCCATTTTGGGAGGGTCATATGTCAAATTGGGGTTTTGGAGAATTTAAGCATTAAAGGTGAAATTGATGTTTAACTAATGTGAAAATACTATCATATGATGTTAGAGTTTGATTTAGAATCGAAACCCAATAATAATTGTCGTTGAAATTGGACTAGTGAATCGAATTGAAAATCGTGATTTAGGAATTTTCAGAAAAACTCAAATCGTGAACCCTAGAAATATTAATGAAAATCAGTGATGATTAATGTTATGTATTGGTATTTGAACATGTTTATAGAGGAAATACATATGGGAGATTAATTAATCGAGATATAGTTTGAAGTTAAAAAGCTTCGGGGTTAACAATGGTGGAAAAAGAAGTTGGGGAAGGAGGCAAGTACCTATTCGATCGAACGATCGAATAAGTTAATCGATCGATCCACACCTTCAGTTACTGTAAAACATGATATTGTGGATATTTTCATCATGGTCACGTGGGGTCCGACCTCATATTTTTTTGATTTTTTCAATTAGTCATGATTTTTCTACGAAAGGGTGCATGAGACTGACATCTTTAGGAAGAAATAAATTAGGGTCATCTTGAGATGTCCGTACATGAGTGAAAGACTTTGGAAAGTATTAAGGCACATTATTTTATCCTTGGATTAGATAGGGATGAATCCAAGGTATGGGTTTAGGAGTATTTAGGATAAACGACACTCAAAAATATATGTCGAAAATATATGATTGTGTTCGAAGGGCAATTTCGGATGAATTTTGCATACGGGCTGGTATTTTAAGGTGGATTTAATTGATAGAAATTAAATGGAACTAAATACTTAGAATCTTATGGGATGAGTATTAAGGGATTTTAAGAGTTAAAGAAGGGGGGAGCCTTAAGAAGTGAATTTTGAGTAATAGACTCATAAGTATGTAATTATGGGCCGAGTGAGCGAGTCCGGGCATTGTGGTTGACTGACACTACTTTAATAAATTAATTAATGTGAAATTAATAAATTAAGAGACGGGAATTTGACACGTGTATTTTGGGCTAATGCTACGGGTGTTAGGCATGGGTTAGCTAGACTTATATATATATATATATATCTGTGTGTGTGCATGTGTGTGTGTGACACCTCGATTAATTAAATACCGGGTAGCTACTCCTTTATTCAAATTAATACAAAAGGTCAAGTTGGTTCAGTTCATAGCATCACTGTAAAAAAAACGTTTTAACAATTTCTAGCCATCGAATATTTAAAAAGTGAGTTGTCAAATTTAATTAAGTTTGATACACGTACAATCCATTTAAATTATGAAATACTAATACCACAACCACAACACAGTCACAATAGAATAGCAATGGAATAACAATGAATCTGGAGGAATACTCCTCTAAATAATCCGAATACTGAATAGAACCAAATACAAAGTCTGAATCACTAATTAATTAAATCCAAAACTGAAATAAAACAGAAATAAAACTGAATAAATAAGTTGTCTTTAAGTGAAAAGGGGAGACATGCCCTACAAATGAATAAATCTGAAATGGAGTCAAAGTAGAAAGTGGAGGTGTCTACTATCGAGGTCATGTAGCTTCCACAACAGCTATAGCACGTCACTGGAATTGAACTCCTACACTTGGTGTCCTTGTGGCTGGGCACCTAAAAGGTGTTTTTAAAAGAAAATAGATTTGAAAGCAAATGGGTCAGAGCCCGATTGTGAAAACAGTTTAAAATATAGCAAGTGTTTAATATCATTAAACAGTGAATAGAAAACAGATGATGGTGCGTGCACTCACACGAGTTCCTCACCTCTCAACTAATTGTGCACTCCTAACGTACCCGTACCCATTCTAGTTATTCCACCATCTAACTAGTCCAATCCATAACCTGTCTTTTTTACAATTATAGTTCAATGCCTGACATCTTAATGTAAATGAAGAGTCTTACTTTTTATTCCTCAGAATTAGTTATAATAATTACTAAGAATTTTCCATTTTTAACTCTACTAAAAATGTTACAATTATTCACACTTTCACTTATATAAACAGTCCATTTCAATTATCAGTATATCAATCTCATCGTAAATATACAAAAATGGCACCCCAAGTCTAAGCTGAAGTGCACACATACTCTTCTATCAAAGCCCGGTACATCACGTACATAGGGACCACGTCTTCCGAATCTCTCAGGAACCGTTTCATTAAGGAACAATCACACATAATGGACGCGAACATAGTTCACATCTCATGGGTAATGCACATACCTACGCTCCCATGATCAGTAGACTTATTAACTCACCAATAAGTCATTCTCTGACCTATGTCCTCAAGGTACCAATCTAAATCCCCCCCGTAGGCACAGAAAGATTAGATGGCCCTGATCGAACGCCAATCTCCTGTGATAGCAAGTATGGTAGGTATGTTATACACATATAAACACATATACTAAGAATTCACACATCTTAGATATCTTATAATATTAATAGAGGTATATTTTACGTTCCTATACCGTCATTAATTGTTGCAAACTTACACATCCCCCAATAATATACAATTTAGATTGTCAACTCTTCTCACGTCGCAATTTCAAGTACTTACAACCTAACCCATAGAAGTCACCCGGTCTATTATATAATTCAAACTTTCAATCCTCAACGTACTCCAATCTCATAATTATACCCACTAATCACAAGGGAAGAATAACACTCAATTGGATAAGCCTATGGAAAGTTCAAAACTAAAATCGGGCCGAAAAGACCATTTCGGTGAACTCGTTAGAAGTCACTGAAATCTCGTTCAAACGAGTGTCATTCGAACGAATGGCTTCGAACGAACTATAAACTCGTTAGAAGCTCGTTCAATTAGTTAAGGTTTGGTTGAAAGAGGAGGATCAACCAAAGAATTTGGTGTTTATCGACAATTCCTGAAATCGGAAGAGGTCGGTAAAGTTCTTGGATGGGTTGCCATCCTCAAAACAAGATCAAGGGTTCATCCCGAACATGTGAATTAAGTCTCCAAGAAGGAAGTGATTGATATTCCTTTAGGCTGGTTTACAATATTAACTGGTATGCCCAATACTTCCTTTAAAGGGAAGAATAGCGCCAGTGCATGGTCCGTCGTAGTATAAATTTCTGAATTAGGATGAGATTGGTGAATCCCACCTTTGATATGGGATTTCAGGAACCAGCGGAGATAAGGTTTCATTTCGAGTAGGATGTATCACCCTTAGCCAGGGAGTAAGCGCATGGTGATTAAATATTAATGGAGCCACGAGAAGGAGATTTTGGAATCTTGGTACGATGATTTCAGGAATGCTCTATAGAAGCACTCATACCTGTTTATCGCCTACGAGGTACTTATTAAAGTTTTGGTATGGAAGAACCTCGACAATTCTCCTTCCGTATATTTAGATGTAAATAATCAAAATTTTTGGATCGGTCGAGAGAACATCTGATAACTATGGTGGAGTTCCACGACTGTTTTAGGCGAACAAGTGGTCAAATGTTCGTATGGCCTTCTCAGAATGGGAATTTTGTATATGAATAAATCCGAGTAGTTGTCATGTAGTGAGGTGCGGGCTCCTAATGATAGTGAGATAATGGAAAATTATAACGTAAAGGCATGACCTATTCGAATATTGTTGGTTGGGAGCGCCATGTGAAGTGTCTCCAATGAGAATGTAAAACAAGCTTGCTGTAAGGAAAGGGCTATAGTGATTGAGCGGCGTACTACGTAGATAGTTTGTGTACACAAAAGGATATCCAGAATTATGCTACTTGATAGGCCTTAATTGCCGAATTTTGGGACGAAATTCCATTATTAGGGGAGAAGTATGTAATACCCCGTATTTTTATAGCTTTTAAATTATGGGATTTATTAATTTTAATTGAGATAAATTAATTTAATTCTAATCCGAAATGTTTTTTTTAATATTTACTAGCGTGACGAGAGTTACTAATTATTGGAAATTTATTATTTGTTAAATGTTACTGGATGAGTATAGTAATATATGAGTTTTATTTTATAATATTGTCACGTGTGAATAAAATGACAATTATGGAAATTTAAGTCAGGACGCGCCTGTGTCGTGTCGGGACTAAATGTTGATAAATAAAAGTGAATAAATTAGAAGTTACTCGTATGGTCGTTTTGAGTGCGCCAAAGTGTCCGGAAGGGTCGAGATAGTCAGAAAAGTGTACCCGAGGGTTTAGTTTGGGTCTCGGGGCGTTTTGGACATTTTGTAATTATGGGTAATTATACACACGAATTTTATAGGGTTATATCAGATGGAAAGTGTCATCTTTTAGGGTTAACATAATGAAATACTAACGACGTCCATTGGAGAGGAAGAGGAGAAGCTCTCCAAGGAGTTCTAGGCCAAGAACACCTCCGATTGCACCATCGTCACCACCAACGCATAGATCGTGAGATGGGGAATGCAACCACACCAAATTCGTCATCAAACCAGAACGTCAAAAATCCCACGCAAGTGTTTATCTTTCTTATTTCATTAATGCATCACTCATGTTAGTCTAGGGATGATTAGGATGAGTTTTATGGAAGAAAACCCCAAATTTGAGATAGGAATTCGCATGTAGTATTGATTTATATGCTATTCTGGAAACCCCTTCACAAGTAAAGGATTAAACCACGAAATTTTGATATTTTTGAAGAAGAAAATTCTGGAAAAGATTTCTTATAACCATGTTAAAGAGATTTCTAGGGTTCTTGAGTTTTACATGAATTTTGGGCTTGTTAATCTATGATTATTAATGAAACTTTGGATGCTATATGTAAAATATGTATGGAATGGAATTATATAATTGGTAGTATAAATTTATGGATGTTTGGGCATGGAAAGTTTGGGTTTGGATGATGTTTTATGAGAAAACCCGTAACTGGTAACTGCAGAATTTGCCATACCTACTTGATCGATCGATCGAGCCAAGAGCTTCGATCGATCAAAGGTTCTATCGATAGAGCCCCAGACCTCGATCGATCGACCCCTCCTGGCAGATTCATAATTTTCCCTTTTAAAATTTGTTGAATTCCGTTTAATGAGAAATAATTCTTGGACACCATTATTAAAATGTTTTGGGAGATAAGATGACCAGTAGGATTTATTAATGTATAAGAGACCCTTAATGTAAGGCGAACCTATATTTTTGGAGTGTTTATACCTAAGGAATGATGGAACTTTGTATCAAAGGGAGAGATTACGTAAAATGGTTACAACAGAAAATAGATGAATACCTAATGAATTTTGTACTTGGGAGGATAGAGTCCATGAGTGTTACGTAGTAAGTTGGAATAATACTTCGAATTAAGGTTAGAGACGAACTGTTATATGTGATAACTAATAATGAGATATGAGGATAAATGTCGTAACTATGGGATTTGAGATGTACCTAAAATTGATATGGTAATACTAGTATAGTTATATTATTGTGTATGCATATACTATCTATGTGTGAAAATCGTTCCCGCGCTACTGGCTATCCCTGAGGTTACCGCGCTGGGACAGTCTTATCTCGATGGGACCTTTATGGGGGATATTGACTTATACCCCTGAAGATAGATATCCTTGGTACATGCTATCGAATCGATAGTTCAGACGGTCCTAAGAGACGTGGGGGCATGTGCTATCCTCTTATAGACTTGGAATCTATGCTTCGTCTCAATATTGTTTGTGTATGTGTTAATACAGTTCGAGAGTGATTCCGAACTTGTATTTCCCTTAGTACGAGAGATACGGGGATTGGATAGCAGAGTATGCATGCACCATAATTTTTATGTGGGGTGCTGTTAGAATATATATATTATACGAGTATGTAATATATATATGAAATTCGGAAATTTGGAAACTGTTTACTGTGATGGTAAGTAAGATATGAATCTTGACTTTAAATTGGAAATACTTGTTTGAAAAGTATTATATGACACTGGGAAACTTTATTAATAAATAAAGTTAAAATGAGAGCTTTGTTACTAAATGAAATTATCCTTTTAAACCATTATGTTGTTCAGCTTTAAATCTTACAAGTAACCTAAGATAATTGAAATCATTGGGGAAGATTAGTGCGATATATGATAAGATAAACCGTTGGGAAGGTTAGTGCGATAGGTGTGCACATTAGAAGAGAGGTGATAATTTCTCAAGAGAGTGTCGCACTAATATGTTGTTCCATTGGCCTGTAATCAATTTAAATACTTGCTAAATGAATTTTTAAATCATATACACTATCGGGCTCTGACCCGTTTCTATTTTCTTTCTCTCTTGTATATATATGTATATATTACAGGTGCCCAGCCACAGGGGCGTCTTGCATAGGATCCCTTGGAAGGAACGCACTGCAGCTTAGGTGGGAGTTGCAGGCCACTTGCTTAGACTGAATACAACGGTGGTGGTGTAGCACCACAAAGGGATGTGGATACACATCAGGGGACCCATTTAAATGATTCGGATAGTTAAATTCTTACCAAGCAATGGTAAATTTAGTAAAGATTCTTATAGATAGTGACATGCTCTTTAGGGCCTGAAAGGCTAAAGGAATAACCGGGGTAACCAGCAGGAATTGAGTTTACTAAAAGTTCGAGAAAAGGTTAATCCTAACCTGGTTAGTAGGATAGGTAGTAAATAGATTATGTGTTGAGGTATTTTTTGCGGAGTGAAATCACTCACGATAATATGTTCCAAAGTGAGTAAAAAGGGCAAGAATATGGTGCCTAGTAAAGGACAACAATTAAAGTAGTTTTGTTTGGTTTGAGTAGACGTGTTACGACCGGAAACCATTTGTGCAGTCAAGACATTTGACACAGTGGAAGTATAAGTTGTATCCTCAGAGGATGCGGCGTGTTTAAGTGACACGAGGGAGTCACCATTTTTTGTTCATTGCTAGATTAGCATGTGAGACGAGTTTAATGCATATAATTATAACCGTTGCCATTATGTGAATATTTTTTCCTAGCGTAGCGGGATTTTTCTTTGGTGCTATCTGCGGAGGATGAATGTGTATATTAACAGTGTTACGTATTTTATTGAGGTTACTCGTCATAGTGATGCGATATACGAGTATGATATTATATTTGTTAAAACATTATAGAAATGGGTAGTACGATAGTGGGAATTTAGTGCAAGTCTATCGGAGTAGTTGCGTTAGTGCAACACATTTTGTTTTGGTGAGGCTTTACCTGTAAGAAGGTTGGACTCGCACTTATATTATCTATCCTAGAGACTTCGGAGGAGATAGTGTGATCGAGATATTCGATGCCAACATATGTATAGACTTTGCCAATATAATTCAGTATGTATCGAGATTTACCGTTGGGTGAAAAGATTTGACTCAGTATTATGTTTAGCACTTTGGACTTAGTGATTGGAAGAGTGCATTGTTATATTTATCCTTTAGAGATGTGGGAGTTAAGAGTTATACCCCTAATGTTAAGAAAAGGGAATTTCGAGAATTTCGACCGTATGTATCCGAGGTTTATAGAATGTAATTACCATAAACCAATACGGGACGATAGTGAAATTGGTGAAACGTTCTTTGTTAAGAATAATTACGGGAGAAATTGTAACTTTTCTATCAAGAGACGGAATAAATGGGTACATGCCACGGATGGAGGACCTAACGGATTTCGATAACCGATAATGCTAGGTAGTAGTGTATCGGGGGGTTCCTTGTTTGGATTTCGCTTTGTGAGACATCCCACGCATGAAACTTAGCATAAGGTTGGAAATAGGGAGACGTTTGGTCACTATTCCATCAGTTTGGTACCCTGGTCGAAATGGGATCAATTAATTATGTATGTAAGTTGGAAGTTGAATTTTGTTTTAAAGATATTGGAGCCGGATTTTGTGGTAAGAAATCATTGAAAATTACCCCCACGAGTTGAGGGGTGGAACGATGATAAGGAGGATTTAATAATTTGGATTTCTAGGGTGATTGAGAGTACCCAAATGTCGTAACCGCATTCAAAACACGAGGTGAGTAAAGGGTTGGAATGATTTTTAGCATGGATTATCTGGGAAGAACTTTATTATACAAAAGAGATGACCTGTAATTATTTTGATGAATAGAGCGTTAGTGATTTATTTTGGATGTTGTACCTATTAGGGAAAATTATTGAACCTATCTGAAGAAGGTTGAAATTTGTTGTTCCCCTTTTTGTCTACTCCTTATGTCTTGTTGGGTTTAGTTAGTTCTACAGATGAGTAGCACGTTGTTCGCGCTCCCAGGGCGGTCGGGGTGTTGCAAAAATGTGGGCATCTTAGTTAACTGCAGTTAAAATCGTCTGAGTCGAAGGGACGTGGCAATGGACGTGTGGAATTATATGTTTGTGGGACTAGCATAATGAAGTGGAAATGATGGAGTAGATTACACATCACATGAGGGGCGATAATCCATACATAAGTGTGCAATTAGAATAACACACCCTAATTTGAATTGAAAGACTGTAGGAAGCCATTTAAGAAGAGTATTCCTTGAATGGAGCAGAATTAAATGATTATAAAGAACACTCGGAGCGGAGTTGTTAGTAAGCAAGTGTGAGAGCGACTTGCACATACAAAGGGTGATGATGTCAGTATGGTATAAGAGATCCAGAAGTGCACTTCGTGGAGAGAAGAGCACGGGTCGGAACTTTCGGCATACTCCAAGGAAGGAAGGGGAGTATTACGTGTCACTTAATGTGAGACATTTCAAGGGAAAATCGATCTTTAGAGGGGCATAATGAGTAGTCTCTACATGCACCGCCCATAGTTAAGGTTTGGTTGAAATAGGAGGATCAACCAAAGAATTTTGTGTTTATCGACAATTCCTGAAATCGAAAGTGGTCGGTAAAGTTCTTTGATGGGTTGCCATCCTCAAAACAAGATCAAGGGTTCATCCCGAACATGTGAATTAAGTCTCCAAGAAGGAAGTGATTGATATTCCTTTATGCTGGTTTACAATATTAACTGGTATGCCCAAGACTTCCTTTGAAAGGAAGAATCGCGCCAGTGCATGGTCCGGCGCAGTATAAATTTCTCAATCAGGATGAAATTGGTGAATACCACCTTTGATATGGGATTTCAGGAACTAGCGGAGATAAGGTTTCGTTTCGAGTAGGATGTATCACCCTTAGCCAAGGAGTAAGCGCATGGTGATTAAATATTAGTGGAGCCACGAGAAGGAGATTTTGGAATCTTGGTACGATGATTTCAGGAATGCTCTATAGAAGCACTCGTACCTGTTTATCGCGTACGAGGTACTTATTAAAGTTTTGGTATGGAAGAACCTCGACTATTCTCCTTCTGTATATTTAGATGTAAATAATCAAAAAATTTTGATCGGTCGAGAGAACATCCGATAACTACGGTGGGATTCCAGGACTGTTTTAGGCGAACAAGTGGTCAAATGTTCGTATGGCCTTCTCAGAATGGGAATTTTGTATATGAATAAATCCGAGTAGTTGTCATGTAGTGAGGTGCGGCCTCCTAATGATAGTGAGATAATGGAAAATTATAATGTATAGGCGTGACCTATTCGAATGTTGTCGGTTGGGAGCTCCATGTGAAGTGTCTCTAATGAGAATGTAAAACAAGCTTGCTGTGCGGAAAGGGCTATAGTGATTGAGCGGCGTACTATGTAGATAGTTTTTGTACGGAAAAGGATATCCAGAATTATGCTACCTGATAGGCCTTATTTTCTGAATTTCAGGGCGAAATTGCGTTATTAGGGGAGAAGTATGTAATACCCCGTATTTTTATAGCTTTTAAATTATGGGATTTATTAATTTTAATTGAGATAAATTAATTTAATTTAAATCCGAAATGTTTTTTTTAAAATATTTACTAGCATGACGAGAGTTAGTAATTATTGGAAATTTATTATTTCTTAAATGTTACAGGATGACTATAGTAATATATGAGTTTTATTTTATAATATTGTCACGTGTGAATAAAATGACAATTATGGAAATTTAAGTCGGGACGCGCCTGTGTCATGTTGGGACTAAATGTTGATAAATAAAAGTGAATAAATTATAAGTTGCTCGTATGGTCGTTTTGAGTGCGCCAAAGTGTCCAGAAGGGTCGAGATAGTCAGAAAAGTGTACCCGGGGGTTTAGTTTGGGTCTCGGGGCGTTTTTAGGCTTAATTAGCACCCCGGGAGGGCGTTTTGGACATTTCTTAGTTATGGGTAATTATACACACGAATTTTATATGTTTATATCAAATGGAAAGTGTCAACTTTTAGGGTTAACCCAATGAAATACTAATGACGGCCATTGGAGAGGAAGAGGAGAAGCTCTCCAAGGAATTTAGGCCAAGAACACCTCTGATTGCACCGCCGTCACCACCAACGCGTAGATCATGAGACGGGGAACGCAACCACACCAAATTCGTCATCAAACCAGAACGTTGAAAATCCCAGGCAAGTGTTTATCTTGCTTATTTCGTTAATGCATCACTCATGTTAGTCTAGGGATGATTAGGATGAGTTTTATGGAAGAAAACCCCAAACTTGAGATAGGAATTCACATGTAGTATTGATTTATATGCTATTCTGGAAACCCTTTCACATATAGAGGATTAAACCACGAAATGTTGAAGCTTTAGAAGAAGAAAAGTTTGGAAAAGATTTATTAGAACCATGTTAAAGAGATTTCTAGGGTTCTTGAGTTTTACATGAGTTTTGGGCTTGCTAATCCATAATTATTAATGGAAATTTGCAGGCTATACGTAAAAGATGTATGCAATGGAATTATATAATTAGTAGTATATATTTCTGGACGTTTGGGTATGGAAAGTTTGGATTTGGATGAAGTTTTGTGAGAAAACCCGTAACTGGTAACTGCAGAATTCACCATACCTGCTTGATCAATCGATCGAGCCAAGAGCTTTTGTTGATAGAAGGTTCGATCGATAGAGCCCCAGACTTCGATCGATCGACCCCTCCTGGCAGATTCATAATTTTCCCTTTTAAAATTTGTTGAATTTCGTTTAATGAGAAATAATTCTTCGACACCATTATTAAAATGTTTTGGGAGATAAGATGACCAGTAGGATTTATTAATGTATAAGAGACCTTTAATGTAAGGCGAACCTATATTTTTGGAGTGTTTATACCTAAGGAACGATGGAACTTTGTATCAAAGGGAGAGATTACGTAAAATGGTTACAATAGAAAATAGATGAACACCTACTGAATTTTGTACTTGGGAGGATAGAGTCCATGAGTGTTACGTAGTAAGTTGGAATAATACCTCGAATTAAGGTTAGAGACGAACCGTTATACGTGATAACTAATAATGAGATATGAGTATAAATGTCGTAACTATGGGATTTGAGATGTACCTAAAATTGATATGGTAATACTAGTATAGTTATATGATTGTGTATGCATATACTATCTATGTGTGAAAATCATGCCCGCGCTACTTGCAGCCTGCTGGAGCTGATAAACTCGTCCGTACTGAAGTTGTCCCTGCTGGACTGGGACTGTTGGAATGGGTGGCAAGGCTGGCATCTGCGGTGGTGCTGGGAGGGTGACGGGAAACATAGGTCTCTTGGGCTCATGTCGAGCACCCTGCTGCTGCTGTGGGGCCCTGCCCTGGCCGTGCTGGCCCTAATGAATCTGCTGCTGTTGGCCATGCTAGTCCTACTGACCCTGATGGCCATGCTGACCCTGCTGGCCATGACGAAAACATCCCTGTCCATTTTTGAAACCCCCAGATCTAAACCTCTTAAAATCCCCCTGCTGGGAACTCTGATCACCCTGCCTGTGCTACCCCTTAATGATTGTGCCCCGCTGGTACCATTCCTCCCTCTCCTGCCCTGATGGCTGGGCTCTCCTAATTGCTTACTCTCTGACAAGTGAAAACGGTGGTCCTGGCAGTGAAGCAGTGTTGCGTTAACCACATCAGAATAAGTGGCCAATGAGAGATTCCCCAGTAAGTGCTAACGGATCCTCCAGGTCAACCCATCCATGAACTTCTGTATCTTTTTCTCCCCTGTCGAAATCTCATCGGGGATGATGTTCAAGAGATTTGTGAACTTGGCCTCATACTCTGCTACTGTCTTCCCCTCCTTCTTGAGGTTCATCAACTTTCTCCTCATCTCGGTGTGAACGGCTGATGGAAAATACTTGCCGTTGAATCGCACCCAGAACTCCTGAATAGAAAGGACATCTCTCTCCTTCGTGGTGGTAAGGACTACCACCACTGCAACGCTGACCCTACCATCTTAAAAGTAGTCAGTATTTGTCTCTGTACATCCGTACACTCATACATCCTCAAGTTTCTTTGGATGTCCTTCTTCCACTGACTGGACACAACGATGTCGGAGCTACCTGCAAACTCCGGAGGGTGTGATTTCTGAAAAGCATCACGAACATGTTCCCAAACAGACGGGAATGCATGAACCTGTACTGGTGCTACTATCGATGCCTGAGGCGGTGCATGCTGCACAACTGCTAGAGCAGCATTTATCGCTTGGGTTATAATAGCGGCAACCTCTGCGACATTCAAAGGGCCCTGAACTGGTGCAGGCTGTGGCTCGGGCTGAGCATCCTTAAGAACTCGCTATGCACATCATGGAGGCATCTAAAATGATAGATAAGTCTTATAAGTTTGCAGTTATTATCTTAAAATAGTTGAAGAGCGAAACATACACAATAGAGTACAATAATCCTTAAATATAGGGCTCTATATCAAAGAAAGCTACGCGGAAAAAAGCCGTGCAGATCCTAAGGACACTAGAACCTGATGCTATGATACCACTTGTGACACCCCGACTAATTAAATACCGGGTAGCTACTCCTTTATTCAAATTAATACAAAAGGTCAAGTTGGTTCAGTTCATAGCATCACTGTAAAAAAAAACATTTTAACAATTTCTAGCCACCTAATATTTAAAAAGTGAGTTGTCAATTTTAATTAAGTCCGATATACATACAACCCATTTAAATTATGAAATACTAATACCACAACCACAACACAGTCACAATAGAATAACAATGGAATAACAATGAATCTGGACGAATACTCCTCTAAATAAACCGAATACTGAATACAACCAAATACAAAGTCTGAATCACTAATTAATTAAATCCAAAACTGAAATAAAACTGAATAAATAAGCTACCTTTAAGAGAAAAGGGACGACATGCCCTACAAATGAATAAATCTGAAATGGAGTCAAAGTAGAAAGTGGAGGCGTCTACTATCGAGGTCCTGTAGCTTCCACAGCAGCTATAGCACGTCACTGGAATGGAACTCCTACGCTTGGTGTCCTTGTGGCTGGGAGCCTAAAAGGTTTTTCTACAAGAAAATAGATTTGAAAGAAAATGGGTTAGAGCCCGATTGTGAAAACAGTTTAAAATATAGCAAGTGTTTAATATCATTAAACAGTGAATATAAAATACATGATGGTGCGTGCACTCACATGAGTTCCTCACCTCTCAACTAATTGTGCACTCCTAACGTACACGTACCCGTTCTAGTTATTCCACTATATAACTAGTCCGATCAATAACCTGACTTTACTTTACAATTAAAGTTCAATGCCCGACATCTTAATGTAAACGAAGAGTCTTATTTTTTATTCCTCAGATTTTTTTTTAATAATTACTAAAAAATTTTCATTTTTAACTCTACTAAAAATGTTACAATTATTCACACTTTCACTTATATAAACAGTCCATTTCAATTATTAGTATATTAATCTCATCATAAATATACAAAAATGGAACCCCTAAGTTAAGTTGCGGTGCACACATACTCTACTATCAAATCCCGGTACATCACGTACTTAAGGACCACATATTCCGAATCTCTCAGGAACCATTTCAATAAGGAACAATCACACATAATGGAGGTGAACATAGTTCACATCTCATGGGTCACGCACATAACTCACCAATAAGTCATTCTTTGACCTATCTCCTCAAGGTACCAATTAAATCCCCCCCGTGGGCACACAAAGTTTAGATGGTCGTGATCGAACGCCGACCTCCCATGATAGCGAGTATGGTTGGTATGTTGTACACAGATAAACACATATACTAAGTATTCACACATCTTATATATATAATAATATTAATTAAGGTATATTTTACATTCCTATACCATCATTAATTGTTGCACACTTACACATCCCCAAATAATATACAATTTAGATTGTCAACTCTTCTCACGTCGCAATTTCAAGTACTTACAACCTAACCCATAGAAATCACCCGGTCTATTATATAATTCTAAGTTTCAATCCTCAACGTACTCTAATCTCACAACTATACCCACTAATCACAAGGGAAGAATAACACTCAATTAGATAAGCCTATGGAAAGTTCAAAACTAAAATCGGGCCTAAAAGACCATTCTGTGAACTCGTTAGAAGTCACTGAAATTTCATTCGAATGAGGTAGTTCGAACGAGTGTCGTTTAAACGAATGGCTTCGAACGAACTATAAATTCGTTATAAGGGGCAATGGAATCTCGTTAGAATGAACTATAAACTAATAATCCTTCACGAACTCAAGCCACCGATGTGGACGCATATTAAGTTCCTTCTGTGTGAAGAGGTACTGTAGAGACTTATGGTCCATGAACAAACATAATTTATCCCCCAGGAGATAGTGTCTCCAAATCCGAAGATCCAATATGACTACCGCTAACTCCAAGTCGTGGGTTGGGTAATTCTTCTCATGAGGCTTAAGCTTACGGGAAGCATAAGCTATGGCCTGACACTCCTGTTGCAGTACACCTCCAATTCCTTGTAAGGATGCATCGGTGTAGACTAGATACTCAACTCCCGGTTTGGGCAATGCTAACACAGGCGCTGAGGTCAACTTGTCCTTCAACTCATCAAATGTCAACTGACAGGCATCGCTCCAGATGAATGGCACCCCTTTGCGAGTTAGATGTGTCAATGGACCCGCTATATTTGAGAAACCCCGAATAAACCTCCTGTAGTATCCTGCTAAGCCCAAGAAACTACGAATCTCAGTCGGTGTCATGGGTTGTCCCCACTCCCTCACCGCGGATACCTTCCCCGGATCAACAGATATCCCCCGTCTGAAATGGTATGACCCAAAAACCGTATCTCCTTCAGCCAAAACCCACACTTTTTATATTTTACATATAGCTCGTTCTAACGCAGCGTCTGCAAAACCTATCTCAAGTTCTCTGCGTGTTCCTCCTCTGTCTGGGAGTAAACTAGATGTCATCAATAAAGACAATGAAGAACTAGTATAGGAACTCTCTGAACAACTTATTCATCAAGTCCATAAACACGGCTGTGTGTTTGTGTACGATTTATAAATGTCGATTTTAATTATATTTATAGGAATACATACCCCTTTAGTTCTATCATTGAAGGTTGCACAATGTGGGTGAAACACCTAGCTAGTGAACCTAGGGAGGGTATAGTCCCCAGGTTATATCGTCTAATATTTTATTGCGTGATTCATTTTCTGGGGTGAGACATTTTGGGTTTGATTCGGTCTCACTTTGAGGTGGAATATGATCGCCTCGACTATGTTTATGACATTTTTACCAAAGTTCGATATGATCTAGTTCGACTTATGGTAACCGGGTTGGAGTAAACATACCTAGAATATGATAGCATGTGAGAGATAACATCCTTTGAGTTATTACTCAGGAATGGTTGGTTAATATACGTGACATGTGTGAATGTTGTAGGATATTAGTATATATATAAAATGAGTAGATAATTATATCTGGGATGATTACATAAGTGTTAATGTATTACTGAGATAACTAGTGTGAAAGTTATACAATTAAAAAGGTGCTTCCTATATAATTAGTGTGAAGGTTATAAAATTAAAAGAGGTGTTTTGTAATACCCACCCCTTTTATTTTATACTCATCATCCCGTGGTAATCGAATTAATCGATAATATTAATCGTTGTGCTCTATTTTCAAGTTGCATGAGTTCTTATGATTATTTATTCGTATTCCCCGTATTATTCCAAAACTATTAGAATTGTCTGAACGAATATTGGTTAGATGTAACATAAGTTGTAAAATTATGGCATGAATAGTATCGACGCGTAAACTGCTACTTGCGCGATTTTGGAAGGATATTTTATTGAGGTTCAAAATAATTTGACCATATTTATGAGATGATAAAAATAGGCCTAAGTGTACCATGGGGTCAAAAGTCAAAAAATGAATAAATAAATAAAATATTATTCTCGTCAAAAAATAAAAGTGCTCAGAAAATTCTGAAAAATTCCAAATCGACTTCAAATTTAATTTAAAGCAACTTTATCTGCTTAGACATCTCCAAAGAAATTCATTTAAAACTATTTTAGAGATACTTTCAGTTGTAAAAATAGTAAAAATATTAATAATAATAACAAAATTTGGTTGTCATGTATCCAACAACTCTTACTTATTTTATGCCTTTTTTTTCACAGTATTCCTAATTATTTTAAGACATTAGTTGAAGAGTTTATGCCTTATTGTGTGTGTTGGGGGGGGGGGGGGGGGGAGGGGGGGGATATATCACATGGGTTTGTTGGTTTTTGTAGGTTAGAAATGAATTATAAAGGGGGGGGGGGGTCTTAGACTTCATTATTCATTTTCCATCAGATTTCTCTACTTTTCTCCGACTCCGTTGAGCTCCCCAAACCTTAGAGTTCTTCCCAAAAACGTAGCTAAATTTCACAACCCTCAAATACCCACCAAACCATCATTAAAGAAGCCCCAAAACATCTCAAAATAACCATTGAAGGAGTATATAACTTGAGGAAGTTTTGGGATCTAGTATTTTTTAGCTTGTAGTTGAAATTCTTGGAGCTTTTCTTGGAGAAATTTTGGTCTTATTTCTTCATGATTATCATCCTACATATTATCCAAGTAGGGTTCTCCTCTAAACACTTTTTTTTTTAAAGTTAAAATCATGTGTAGAAGTAGATAATTTCATGCTAAAAAGATGAGGTATTTTGCCTATTTTTCTTTGTTGAAAATCAATATTCATGCTAGAAACTTGTCTTGAAATTGAAATAATTATATTTGATGTTGTTAAGTTTATAATGGGCAATCATGGCACGAAATCTTGAAAAAATAAGTAGGATGAAAGACTTTACAATTATGAGCATGTTAGTGGCATATTAAGGAATTTCTTAGGTAGAAATCCATGTTTAATGTTGAAAGATGATTTAAAATGACTTTAAGAATATTTCATGTTGGTAAAGTTATTTTAATGATCATTCATGGCTTCAAAATTGAAGAATAAAATTAGTAATGAAATACTACATAAACCTAATATGAATAGTAGCATATTAAGGGATTTCTTAGGCAGAAATCCGTGTATCGTGAATATTATGTTGTAGGAATTGGTAGACTTAATTTTTAACATGACTAAAATATGAATATGTTTGTTTTACCATGTTCTAAGGAAATTACAAAATGCAACCCCTGAATTGTTAAATTCACAACTTGGTATTCAATGGCATAGACATGATTAGAACTCCGATTTAATTTAAAATAAAGTTTATTTATGAAATATGGAATTAATTATGAAATAAATGTTGGAAATAATCAGAAATATACTTTGAGAATTCCTAAATTGGTTTTTGGTGAAATTAGTGTGTTTAAACCCATTTAAAATGATAACATTTGTGTAAAATAAATAACTGTGGCATTATCGTAAATATAGTGGATAATATGCTGCCCATAATTTATTTTGCGATTAAATGTATTAAGTGAGTTTGATAAAAAGAGATTCATGATACATTTTTTCTAAATAAAAATAATGAGTTTCATAGAAATGATATTTGAAGACGGTGTTGCATTTATGGCCTCCTCGGCAGAGTTTAATTAAAGAAATAAAGAAAGTGATACATAATAAAGTGTGACACAAGTGAAAGTATAAAGATAATGAACTTGGAAAATGATGATAATAATGAAATGTATGAAATGTGATAAATGTGAAATACGTGGAAATATAAGAAAGTCCAGGACTGATGGCTAGACTCTAAGGAAAAGACTGATAAATCTTGCGCTGAATAATTAAGAATGAGAATATTCTTAAGTTAAAGCCACTTAAGTCAATGAATTATTTAGGGCCAATGTTTAATTAATTAAGTCTCTGGCATGAGACATGAACTGGATTAAGTGTGAGTTTGGGCACCTAGCCCAGGAGCATTCCATTCATTTACATAAATTGAATAAATTATTTTCTTGAAATATTAAAAGATATTGTATATGTATAGTATTTTAGTACAAAATTATTACTTAGTATCTCCCACCCTACAGGACATTCTGCTCATACCTATTTCCCAAAACCTAGAGGCACTTCAGGTAAGGACGCAAAAGCTTGTATCGGTAAGGTTCCCGAGAGTTCCGGTCGTTATTAGAACTCTGATTACCGCTATCCCATAGTGGCAACATTAAATATTCGATATTTAATTATGTATCAGTTGTATTATTTCAATTTGCGCTCTGAACTTGGAACCTTGGTTTGTAATATTACAGGGCATTTTCTATTAATTATATTTTAATGGTATTTTAAAATGATGTTTCTGCAAAATGATTAAAATGTGATTTTTTTTCAATATAAGTGAATTTTAATTAATGTTGAATAATTGGATAATAAATGGTTTTTCTTCAATGTTACAATTTTAATAAATGTTTTTTTAAAATAAATTAAAAATAATTTCCCCCTCCCCCATTGGCAACTCGAACTTGGTTGTGGGTTAAGGACGACGTTTACCCTAAATCCGGTTCGAGGCTTCACAACTTGGTATTAGAGCGTATGGTTTGACGTGTGTGGCATTACGAATTCACATTATTATACCCTAGTACGATTTTCCTTCTTACCATTGTGCTAAACTCACCTTATTTCCTTTAGGATGCCTCCCAAGCGTACTAGCGTTGAAGTCGAGAACAGTGGGATTAAACGTATGGAATATGCCATACGTCTTTTGGCTGACACTTTATCCCAATGTGAAAGGGGTAACCACGGTGGTTCCATTGAAAGTTCCACATTGGCATCCATACTAAAAGAGTTCAGGAGGTTAAATCCTCCTACCTTCAATGGTTCTACTGGGCCCGATGCCGCGGAAGAATGGCTTGAGGAATTTACACGAGTCATGGATGTTCTTGATGTCCCATCTAGGCATAAGGTTAAGTTGTCTACTTTCCAACTCACGAAATAGGCTCAGTGATGGTGGACCACTCACCTTGCCAGCATTACCAAGACAGTGGCATGAGACATCTTTAGGACATTTTTTCTTGATCGGTAATTTCCCCAGCCATATAAAGACGCTAAGAAAGATGAGTTTACCCAGTTGATTCAAGGAAAGCTGTCAGTGAACGAATATCAGGCTCAGTTTAAAATCCTAGTAAAGCACGTAAAGTCTGTTAGATCCGATGACACCGAGAAGATGAGATTATTTATCAAATGATTAAATCCTCACATTCGTAAACTTGTGGTGGGTTTTTATCATCTAGATTTAGGGATGGAAGTAAATAAGGCGATCCGCCTAAAGCTTGAGGCTGAAGACTCTCGAGTCATTAGGGATAAGAAAAGAACTTCTGGCGGGACCCAACCAAAGCCGAATGGTGGATCTTCTGCTAATGGGAAGAAATTCAGATACAGAAACAAGGGTTTCATTACAAACACCAGAATAGGCATAGGAGAGAGAAGTAATAACCAGAGCCCAACATCCCCTAGGACTTGCGTTATTTACGGGTCCACGGATCATATGATGCGAGAGTGTCCTTAGTGAAATAACGAAGGACATTAGGGAAGCTATCAAAATGGCAATATAATGTCTGGAAGAAATCACAGTTAGCCTCGCCCTTCACAACAACAACAACAACAACAGCCCATCTCAGGACCTCAATAACAACCTATGCATAGTTCTGGTATGCCTCGTCCAAATCAGGGCAATCCTGGATAGACTAAGATTAACGATGGCTAGGCTAGCAGATTCAATCTAGGTCATGCTTATGCTCTTACCCAACACTCAACACCTCCCCATAATCCTTTAGTAATGGAAGGTATTATTTTATTATTCAGTACATGGGTTAAAGCATTATTCGATTCCGGTGCATCTCATTCCTTTATATCGAGTTCTTTATCATTCTGTTTGGGTCTTAACTTTGAGAATTTTAGTCCCCCGATCTTCGTAAGATTACCTGTAGGTGGTGGTTTTATTATGAATAAGATTTTTAGAAGTTGCATAGTTGTTGTTGGAGATTATATTCTGGAATATGATTTAATACTGATGGATATGGATGTCTTTGAGGTGATACTCGCTATGGATTGGCTATCATGTTTCGGTGCCATTATTGAGTGCCACCGATATAGTGTCTCGGTACTACTTCCAGATGGATCTCATTATCGTTTTAATAGTGAACAAAGTGTTGACTATCCGTGTAAGTTCTCTTAGGTTCGAGAGCAGCGACATTTCTTCGGTTGGTTGAGTAGTATTGTCGCTCAAGAAGAGCCTAGTCTTACGTGATCAGACCTTTTAGTTGTTCGAGAATTTCTTGATGTTTTTCCTGAAGACCTCTCTAGTTTGACTCAATGCCAGGAGATTGATTTCGCCATTGATGTTCATCATAACGTTTCACCCATTTATACTCCTGCTTATATAATGGCTCCGGTAGAGTTACGAGAATTGAATACCCAGTTAGAAGATTTATTTATCAAAGGGTTTATATGGCCAAGTGTGTCTCCATGGGGAGCAGCAGTATTATTTTCCAATAAGAAAGATAATTCTCTTCAACTTTTCATCGATTATAGACAGCTGAACAGGGTAACTATAAAGAATAAGTATCCTATGCCACGGATTGATGACTTAGTTGACCAACTTTGAGGAGCAAGTAAATTTTCTAAGATTAACCTTCGATCCAGTTACCATCAGTTAAGAGTCAAGGAAGAAGATATTCCCAAAATACCTTTCCGCACTCGATATGGTCATTACGAGTTTTAGTTATGCCTTTTGGCCTAACTAATGCCCGAGAAGCTTTCATTGACCTTATGAACCGTATCTATCGTCCATACTTAGATCAATTTGTACTGGTCTTTATTGATGACATTCTGGTGTACTCATCCTCTGATGTCGATCATGGGGAGCATCTTCGCACTACTCTTCAGGTGCTTAGAGAGAATAAGTTATTTGCAAAATTCAGTAAGCGCGAGTTTTGGATGGATGAAGTCAGATTCCTCGACCATGTGGTATCTGGAGCAGGAATTTCAATCAACCCATCCAAGGTTGAAGAAGTTCTTGGTTGGGATAGGCCTAAGTCAGTTACTGAGGTGAGAAGTTTCCTCGGATTAGCAGGTTATTATTAGAGATTCATTCAGAACTTCTCTAAGATTGCCTTACCTCTTACTCAGCTGACACAAAAGGATGCTCGCTTCAAGTGGTCAGGTGAATATGAAACTTCCTTTTAAGAGTTGAAAGTTAGACTCACATCGGCACCAGTTCTCATTCTTCCTGAGTGAGGCAAATGTTATACAGTGTATTGTGATGCTTCTAGATCAGGACTAGGTGCAGTGCTCATACAATTGGGTCAAGTAATTGCTTATTCATCCCGACAGCTCAAGATGCATGAAAGAAACTACTCCACCCATGACTTGGAGTTAGCATCTGTAGTGTTTGCTCTCAAGATTTGGTGATACTGTCTGTATGGTGAACAATTTGAAGTATTCTCAGATCACAAGAGCCTCAAGTACATCTTCACTCAACGAGACCACAATTTATGACAACGAAGATGGATTGAACTCCTGGAAGATTATGACTTTATCTTAGAGTATCATCCCGTAAAGGCTAACGTAGTGGAAGATGCTTTAAGAAAGAAGTCAGAACCTTCCTTAGCTGCGATGAAGTGCTATCAACGAAGGATGTACAGCGAACTGCAAAATTTTGGATTGCATGCTCAAAGGAGGAGAGATAAGGCCTACTTGTGGGGAATAATATCCAGGACACTTGCTCATCAAAAAGTCCTCGCTGCTCAGTCACTCGACGAAGAGATTGTGCAGTTCAGGGATCGTATTCGATTCAGTGGTGAGTTTGATACTCTCATGATGGACAAGGATGGTGGCGTACATCATAAGGGAAGTTTGATTGTTCCTTCCATTAGAGAACTACTAGAAGAGGTTCTAGAAGAATTGCACAAGTCCCAGTTTGGTATACAACCCGAGGCAACAAAGATGTATAATGACCTTTTTAGGGATTTTTGGTGGTCCGGTGTGAAGAGAGATGTGAATGAGTTTGTTGCAAGGTGCTATACTTGTCACTAGGTGAAATCTAAGCACAAGAAACTAGAAGGGTTGCTGTAAACACTCCCTATAGCCCAGTGGAAATAGGAACATATCATGATGGACTTCGTCACTGCTCTACCTCGATTTGAACGGGGTCATATTGTAGTTTGGGTTATTGCAGACAGTCTCACAAAGTCATCTCATTTCCTCCCGATGAAGGTTACGAACAATATAGCTAAGTTATTAAGGTTGTATATTCGAGAGATAATCCGACTTCATGGAATCCCTATGACGATTGTTTCAGATAGAGATCCAAGATTTGATTCTCAATTCTAGAAAAAGGTTCAGCAAGAGTTGGGTACATAACTGAATTTGAGTACGGCATATCATCCAGAGACAGATGGACAATCTGAACGTATTATTTAGAATTTAGAATACTTGTTGAGGGCTTGTGCGCTGATTTTCAAGGAAGTTAGGATGAGAATTTGCATCTAGCAGAGTTCTCCTACAACAATAATTATTAGGACAACATTGAGATGTCTTCGTTTGAAGCTTTATATGGCAGACCATGTCGTTCTCCCGTATGTTAGGCAGAGGTTGGCGAGAAGCACCTCACCAATTCTGATATGATTCAGGAGATGACAGACAGTGTTCAGTTGATTCGACAAAGACTTTTCATGGCTCAGGATAGACAAAAGAATTATGTCGATAATCGACGTATACCTTTGGAGTTTTCGGTAGGTGACCATGTGTTGTTCAAAGTTCGGGCATGGATCGAAAGCCAAAGATTTGAACGAAAGGGTAAACTCGATCCACGTTTCATCGGTCCTTTTGAGATTCTGGAACGAATGGGGTACGTCTCCTCTCATTTAGTGATAAGCACCCAAAAGTGTCTATTTTGTACCCCGAATAGTTGCATTTTAGTCACTTGTTTTTAATAAAAATGGCCTTATGTTCGTATTTATTTATTTCTCAGGTCAATACGCAGTTGCGGTAAAAATAATTCTAAATCAGTACAATAGTGACACATAAGTTGTTAAATCAGTGCAATGAAGAACTCAAAAGAGACTGCGAAGTCAGAGTCCCATTGAGCTTGTCCAGAAGAGTTTCGATGTCTCGAACCAGTCCCAAAACCTTAACCTAGCTCAGACCGAGCCCAGTCCATTCCCCGAGCCCCGTGTGTGTTGAGTTTTTACCTTTATTATTTTTTAGATTTTTTATTTTGAGTCTTTTTATTTTTAGGATTTATTTTAGATTTATTTCGGATTTTTAGAATTTTTTTGCATGTTTTTATTTTCTATTTTGATTTTGATTAGTTTTTATTTTATTTATTAGGATTAGTTTTTAGGATTTCATTTTTTTTTACATTTTACATTTTTTTGGATTTTATTTTTTTGTTTAATAGATTTTTATTTCTATTTTTCTTTCTTTTTAGTTTCTTTTTTAATAGAGTCTTTGTTTTATTTTAGAAATAGGATTTTTTTTAGGTTTCTATTATATTTTATTAATTTTTTTTAGTTAGTTTTTATTTAGTTTGTTAGGTTATTTTGATTTTAATTTTTTTTAGGTATAAATTAAGACACACTCACACCATAATTCCCATACACATACACACACCTAACCATCCCCAAACTCCATCTTCAACCTTAAACCTAACCACCTTTCTCCCACCATTTCGGCACCCATTAACCAACAAACCCATTTCCCCCTTCAACCCAGCTGTAAACCTCCGGCGAGCTCAAACCCGGAGCTGCCGGAATGACCCATCCCAACAAAACTGCCAACACCCCAAGTCCGAACCTGTCCCATCTCGGACCCTTTGGTGGCCAAAACCCAAGAACTACCTCTGGTCCATTGACCCAAACCCAACACTGGCTCTGCCCCAACTCGTGAACCCTCCTACTCGAACCCTTTGGCCCCTAAAACTCGAAATCCGTTGCTGCCCTGGCGTTGTCCCACCCGCTCCGACCTTATCCCCAACCATTCAACCTATCCATTACAAAAACCAAAATCCCAACAAAATTGGACATAATCCCAAGCCAAAACCAAAATCCCCCAAAATCTTCAAAAAAAAAAAATCGTGGGACTCAAGAAAAGAAGATGAAGCCACTTTAAAAAGAGACTCTCAGATTTGGAAAAAAAGAGTACACAGAGAGAGAACGTGAGAGACATAAAAAGAATAAAAAAAGAGGGTAGAAAAATAGTGAGAAAAAAATATATAGTTTTAGGTTTAGAAAAATTTGTAGGTTCACTTTTTACTTCCAGTTTTGTAATCCAGTAAGATTTTGTGACGAGTTTGGAACGCGTGTTCAGGCACACAGTTGACACAGGAAATTATCGCATATCCTATTTCTTTCTCTTTCTCTTTCTCTTTAGTTTCTTGTTTGTTACTTGTGCTTGTGCTGAAATTTTCATCATGTCTCGCTAAACACCCCATTCAAGGGGTGGGATGAAACGCGTATGATGAATTGTTTTATTTGAATAATTGTTCGTTGACATGTTCTAGGCAAATTAAATTGGGAAAAATCACATATTAATTTAGATAACGAGAGTTAATAAATTAATGGTGAAAATTAATATTTGATTTTTGAATTTGACTTAGAGATAAGTGTTATTCTTTAAAATAAATATTAATTATGTGTATGCTATTCAAAGATTCGTACAAATTTTAATAAATTAATCTTAGCAGATATTTTGTTAAAATGAGTGTGAATCTTAATTTTTTTTATGTTGTGATTATTCAAGATTTAATTGCTGAAAGAGATAAAATTGAATTTAGGATTGTGACGAGAGTTAAATTTTAAATTCAATATTATTTCGAACTATTCAATTGAATAATTAGGACATTAAATTAATCTGACTACGCGGTGTAATCCCACCTCTTGTTTCTTCTCATAAATTCTAAATTAGATTGCTTTCTAAATTTTCATAGTCATTTTAGTTGAATAAATTTTCGTTTCCTCCCTTGAAAATTGTTTTTAAAATATTAAAAAAATATATATTGAAAAAATTTTAAAAACATAAAAAAGATTTTTAATAAAAATTGGAATTGCAAGTTTTCACGATAACCGTTTCAACGCTAGAAATTGGATTGATACCCGTATTTTCCACGATACTAAAATTTTTAACAAGTTTTGTAGGTAATTTCAGGAATTTTGATACTCGAAGTTTGACCGCAGGGACATTCCAATTCCATATCCGAAGGAAGACAAATAAAGAGTTATCATTTAGCAATACTTCCGCAGTTAGCTCGTGTTCATAATGTATTCCATGTTTCGATGTTGAAGAAGTATCTTCACGATCCACGACATGTCATCAACTAGAATAACATCGAGATGGAAGAAGATATCATTTTCTTGACACGACCTATATCCATCTTGGATCATGAGGACAAGGTCCTGCGTAATAAGGTCATTCTGTTGGTAAAGGTTCTTTGGGAATCACATGGTGTCGAAGGAGCAACTTGGGAACGAGAAGATGAAATTCGATCAGAGCATCCTCATCTTTTCGAATAATTCTTATTTTATTTTGGCGATGAAATCTCTTAAGGAAGGGAGAATGTAATACCCGCCCCTTTTATTTTGTACTCATCATCCTGTGGTAATCGATAATATTATTTCAATGTGCTCTATTTTCACGTTACACGAGTTCATATGATTATGTATTCGTATTCCCCGTATTATCCTAAAACTATTAGAATTGCCTGAACGAATATTGGTTAGATGTAACATAAGTTGTTGAATTATGGCATGAATGGTACCGAAGCGTAAACTACAACTTGCGCGATTTTGGTAGGATACTTTATTGGGGTTAAAAATATTTTTACCATATTTATGGGATGCTAAAAATAGGCCTAAGAGTGTCATGGGGTCAAAAGTCAAAAAATGAATAAATAAATAAAATATTATTATCGTCAAAAAATAAAAGTGCTCAGAAAATTTTGAAAAATTCTAGATCGACTTAAAATTTAATTTTGAGCAACTTTCTCTTTTTTAAAATCTCCAAAAAATGTCATTTATACCTATTTTATAGCTACTTTTAGTTGTAAAAATAGTAAAAATATTAATAATAATAACAAAAGTTGGTTGGCATGTATCCAACAACTCTTACTTATTTTATGCTTTTTTTCACTTTATTCCTAATTATTTTAAGACATTGGTTGAATAGTTTTTGACTTATTGTGTGTGTGTGTGTGGGGGGGGGGGGGGGGGGGGGAATGTTTCACATGGATTTTTTGGTTTTGTTAGGTTAGAAATGAATTATAAAAGAGGGGGGATGGTCTTAGACTTCATTATTCATTTTCCATCAGATTTCACCACTTTTGTCTCACCCCTTTGAGCTTTCCAAACCTTAGAGTTCTGCCCAAAAACGTAGCTAAACTTCACACACCTCAAATACCCACCAAACCACCATTAAAGAGGCCCAAAAATATCTCAAAATAACCATTCAAGGAGTATATAACTTGAGGAAGTTTTGGGAGCTAGTATTTTTTAGCTTGTAGTTGAAATTCTTGGAGCTTTTCTTGGAGAAAGTTTGGGCTTCTTTCTTCATGATTATCATCCTCCATATTATCTAAGTAGGGTTCTCCTCTAAACACTTTTTTTAAAGTTAAAATCATGTGTAGAAGTAGATAATTTCATGCTAAAATGATGAAGTATTTTGCCTATTTTTCTTTGTTGAAAATCATGATTCATTCTAGAAACTTGTCTTAAAATTGAAATAATTATATTTGATGTTGTTAAGTTTCTAATGGGCAATCACGGCATGAAAGCTTGAAAAATTAAGTAGGATAAAAGACTACACAATTATGAGCATTTTTGTGGCATATTAAGGGATTTCTTAGGTAGAAATCCATGTTTCATGTCGAAACATGATTTAAAATGACTTTAAGAATATTTCATGTTGGTAAAGTTATTTTAATGATCATTCATGGCTTCAAAGTTGAAAGATAAAGTTAGTAATGAAATACTACATAAACCTGACATGAATAGTAGCGTATTAAGGGATTTCTTAGGTAGAAATCCGTGTACCGTGAATATTATATTGTAGTAATTGGCAGACTTAATTTTTAACATGACTAAAGTATGAATATGTTTGTTTTAACATGTTTTAAGGAATTTACAAAATGCAGCCCATGAATTGTTAAATTCATAACTTGGTATTCAAAGGCATAAACATGATTACAACACCCATTTTATTTAAAATAAAGTCTATTTATGAAATCTGGATCTAATTATGAAATAAATGTTGGAAATAATCGTAAATATACTTTGAGAAGTTATAAATTGGTTTTTGGTGAAATTAGTGTGTTTAAACCCTTTTAAAATGATAACATTTGTGTAAAATAAATAGTAGTGGCATTGTCGTAAATACACTGAATAATATGTTGTCAAGAATTTATTTTGCAATTAAATGTATTAAGTGAGTTTGATAAAAAGAGATTACTAATACATTTTTTCTAACTAAAAATAATGAGTTTCATAGAAATGATATTTGAAGACGGTGTTGCATTTATGGCCTCCTCGGAAGAGTTTAATTTAAGAAATTAAGAAAGTGATAAATAATAAAGTGTGACGCAAGTGAAAGTGAAAAGATAATGAACTTGGGAAATGATGAGAATAATGAAATGTATGAAATGTGATAAATGTGAAATACGTGGAAAATATAAGAAAGGATACTTGGATTATGCCAAGAATTAAGCGGGGCATGACGTCCCTAGTGGTGAAATACCCCAAAGCCTGTGCAGAAGAACATATCGCAAATGGAGAGCGATGGTGTAGAGCCCGTGAAGTCCAGGACTGACGGCTAGACTCTAAGGCAAAGATTGATAAATTTTCCGATGAATAAGAATGAGAATATTCTTAAGTTAAAGCCACTTAAGTCAATGAATTATTTAGGACTAATGTTTAATTAATTATGTCTCTGGCACGAGACATGAAATGGCTTAAGTGTGAGTTTGGGCACCTAGCCCGGGAGAATTGCATATAGTTGCATTCATTTACATAAATTGAATAAATTGTTTTCTTGAAATATTAAAATATATTGTCTATGTATAGTATTTTAGTACAAAATTACTGCTTACTATATCCCACCCTACTGGGCATTCCGCTCATACCTATTTTCCAAAACCTATAGGCACTTCAGGTAAGGACGCAAAAGCTTGTATCGGTAAGGTTCCCGAGAGTTCCGATCGTTATTAGAGCTCTGATTACCGCTACCCTATAGCGGCAACATTAGATATTGGATATTTAATTATGTATCAGTTGTACTATTTAAATTTTGGCTTTGAACTTGGAACCTTGGTTTGTAATATTACAGGGCATTTTCTATTAATTATATTTGAATGGTATTTTAAAATGGTGCTACCAAAAAATGATTAAACGTTTTCTTTTTCAATATAATGGAATTTAATTAATGTTGAATAATTGGATAATAAATGGTTTTTCTTCAATGTGATAATTTTAATAAATGTTTTTTTAAATAAATTAAAAATAATTTCCCCCTCCCCCATTGGCACCTCGAACTTGGTTGTGGATTAAGGACGACGTTTACCCTAAATTCGGTTCGGGGCGTCACATGTATCCTATATAACTTGTGTTAAAGTTATACAATTAAATGGTGTTACCTATATAATTAGTGTGAAAGTTGTTTGACTTAACAAAGTGGAAACGATTAATAAGTTAATGAGTAAATAACTTAACAATCAAAGTAAGAGTACTCGGGTTAGAGTAGGGTGACAAAAAGGAGTGTAACCATGCTAGTTAGGTGGGGTAGCATAACTAGTGGGATTAAGCAGGCAAGCATTAGGTGTGCATATTAGATGAGATGTGAGCTAAATCTTAAGAGATTGCGATGCCAACTTAAATACGAAGAGTTTTCATGCATAATTAATCAGTTCATTTTAATTGCTTGCTAAATGTTTTCAAAATGTTTTACTAGGGCTCAGACCTATGTCAAAAATCTTTTCCAAAACCTTTTAGGTGTCCAGCAACAAGGACGCCAAGCTTGATAATTTGTTCTAGGGATGTGTAGTTACAGCACATGTGGATTCATGTAGGGATTTAATTAGACTCTTCGGCTACTTCATTCCTAGAGTAGGATGCAATTTAGTTATTTCATTTGGGCAGGTCATCCCTTCAGCTATTTCTTTTATTCAGTTATCAGACATTGCATTTTTTTGGACTCAAGTTGATTTCGTTAAATGTCTAGTTGGACTTTATATTGGGAACCAATGGTTTATTCTGTAATTATTTTTTTCCAGCTATTTATCTGGTGCTTGGTTCATATTACTTTACTATATGGATGGTTTGATTATTATAATCCTCTTGTTGTTATTATTTAACAAAAAGATAAAATTTGGCACCGACTTTTTGAATACTAGGTGGTTAGTAAATTTTAAAAAGTTTTTTATAGTGATACTAAGAATGAACCAAATGAGATTCCTATTTTATTTTGGTAAAGGACTAGCCACTCGGTATTTTATCAGGCAATGTGTAACAATCATTATTTTTTATTCTATTAATCAGACATTTCTTATGTTTAGCCTAAAAGTAGAGTGGAAATAGCTGGAATTAGCCTCACCTTACTATAGCGATTTTATGGATGACTTTTGTTTCCAGAATTTTTTTTCTCTCTTTAAGGCCTCAAATAATTTTTCCCTAGCTTTAACAAGAGCAATTATATTGTATTCCTTCCTATCAATCTCATACTTAACTTCTAATTGCAGAACTTCATCTTCCATATCGTTAATATCTTGAAATATGTCTCCAAAAGTCTCATTGTTCCATTTTTTAAGAACCTCTTTAAGTCTTTGTAGTTTAATTGAAAAATTCCTTAGTCCAAATGAACTGGTTTCTTCATTCCATGCAGATTGAACTATACTTTCAAAATTCTCACTAGTGGTCCACATGTGTTAGAATTTGAAAGCTTTAGCAAATTTATCCAAAGTTGATTTAACCGTAAGTAAAAGAGGGGCATGGTCATAAGAGGACATGTTTAGGTTCTGAATTGAGGTGTTCAAGAATAAATAAGACCATTGAGTATTAATTAGACATCTATCAAGCCTGGACATAATCACATAATCTTCAGATCTATTATTACACTAGGTAAATCTAGTGCCTCTATACCCTAAGTCAATTAGCCCATGGTCATTTATAGCTTGATTGAAGTCTCCCACGTCTTACAAATCAATTTGATTCCAACCTAGTTTTTCTCTAGAGAAGACCAAAACATTGAACTCGCTGTTGATACAAAAATTAGTCAGCTGACGTGAACTAATCATATGAAGACATGTGTCATCTTACATAGCAAATACATATACACATCGATCTACTCAGCCTCCGAGCTACTAGCATACCAAGCAACTCATTATCCCAAGCTACTTAGCATGACGAGCTGCTCAAAGGCAGAAACATCTGGCAATACAAATAGTGGACATATGCCATTTTCGTAAGGCCGAACCACATTAAAGGTCCTTTGTCTTATTTTTTATTTCATATTTCATATTTATCTGTGATTAATTAATTAGATCAAATCTAGTTGTTTACATCAACAAATTGGTGTCGTCTGTGGGACGACTATACGTAGCATTTTCACTAACATATTCATCACAAATGGCTGAGATCCCAGAATCCAGTAACAAGAACATGATCGAGTTCCCCCCCAATCCATCTGCTCCCCCAATTCTTCAAGATCTCACTGGCATGGTAGCCAATTTAGCCCAGGAGAAAACAGATATGCAAGAGACCATGAATTAACTTATTCAAACCGTTCGTAACGACACGCCTACCCAGTCAAGTCAACGAAGTGTCTAGATACCCAATCATTTGTGGTCTTCAAGAACTAAACGTATGATATTTCCAGATATTTCTCAGTCCCGATGCACCGGGTCTCATCATACTGAGGGGACCAATGATCCCTCTTATCATCCTGGTTGGACCTTTTCTATAACAGCTACAGATTCTCAACGAAATGTTACGTTAGCCCGAGAATGAACAAGCACTCTGGAGAGGTTGATCAAAGCTTGTCCCTTTGACTGTTTGGGCCCTAGGAGTAATAGAAACCCTCCTAGGATTGCGTCACGAAATTATCAATGACCAAATGTTTTACAGGAAGGTTATGCCCAATCACAACTAGCAACTCGTAATAAAAGATCCCAAGAGGAGAATTCAGCGTGATCTATTGCTCGAACAAATAGGTTCGAGGCTGGAAATAATGCATGGAAGCGCTCCATTCAAAGGTTAGAGGACAGGTTAGGGGAAATGGATAAGGACAAGAACCCTCTCCAAAGAACTTTCATCAAGGGATCACCCTTTGTACAGATAATTGTGAATTTTCCCACACCATCAAAATTTAAAGCTCCTGTAGTAATGCTTATATACGATGGAAAAACTAATCCAATCCTTCCCATAGAGTAGTACCAAGCTGTTGCTGACATTTATGCCGTTCCCGATGAGATGAGGTGCAGATCATTTTCAGGAACTATCATCGGGTCAGCCCAAATATGGTACAATAACCTTCCTCGGGGGAATATTGCTATATTTCAGCAGCTGGCAGATCTCTTCATAGGGAATTTCTATTTTGGAGAAAATCCAGTAAAGAGAGTAACACGTCTACTGAGTGTAAGAAAGAAAATAGGAGAGAGCACGAGGGATTATATCACTCATTTTAATAACGAGAAACTTGAGGTAATCGATTACGAGGAGAAGACATCCATTATAGCTCTGATGAGTGGTCTATTACCCAATAAGTTGTACTATACACTGGCCAAATATCCCCCTAAGAACGTCGCAGAACTGATGTCAAAGGCAGCTAAGATCATAAATGACGAAGAGGCCATGGATGCGAAGAAGAATACTGGCACTAAAGCAGAGACGAAAGCTGCAGTTAAAACTAAGAGGAAAGATCTGAAGCACAATGGGGGCAGTAAACAATCGAAAGGCAAGGAAACACTAGAGCAGTTGAAAAAGTATGGGAACTATACTCCTTTAAAGGTCGATATCAACCATATTTTGGATGAGATCAAGAACAACGAGGAATTAAATTGGCCGAAGAAAATGAGGACAACCCCTGACAAGAGGGATAAGTCCAAGTATTAAGAGTTCCATATATATCATGGCCATACGACTAAGCATTGTATAACTCTACAGAATGAGATCGAAGAACTTATTTGACGAGGAAAATTGAGAAGGTTCGTTGATCGTTAAAATGATGAAAAGGCTAAAGAAAAAAGAAGGAAAATATCCATATCTCCTTGCCGAGCAAAAGATGATGAGAAAAGGGACCATGAAGATGATCTAGAAGATGACCCCGACCTTCCCAAAAGTCCAAGACAACCCGAACACGAGGTATTTTTAATCCATTTTGGATCATTTGAATTTAATGTGATTACAGGTGGAGATGCAGGAGGTGGGGATCACACTGTTGAAAGGAAGGCTTACCTCAATGAGGCCGAAGCTTGTTCTTATATACATCGCTTAAATTTGACTGAAGATGATCGCCCGAGGAAGGTGAACAAGTATAAACTGGTCATCGGTTTTTCCAAAAATGATCTGGAAGGTGTCTTATATCCTCACGATGATCCCTTGGTCGTCAAGATGAGGATGAAGGATGTGATGATCTTATGAGTATTGGTAGATAATGGTAGCTCAATAGATATCATGTTCTACCCGTGCTTTGACAGCTTGAATTTGAAGTTAGCCCAATTGGAGCCATATCACAGGCCCCTCCTTGGCTTCACTAGTGAGAAAGTCTTTCCACTTGGTACGATCAAGTTCGATATGCTAATTGGTACCTGGCCTGCTTGTAGAATAGAAAATGTATATTTTTTGTAATGGATAAAAATGTCCAATCATCCTACAACATAATCATAGGGAGGGTAGGATTGAAAAAGTTTGAGGCAGTGCTATCCACGGTACATCAATGCCTGAAGTTTCTGACTAATTTTGGAGTTGGAGTTGTGAAGGGAGACTAGAAACTAGCTCGAGAATGCTACTATTCATCTTCCGAGAAGTAAGAGTTGGAGGAAGCTAAGAAAAAGACCACCAAGTACCAAGTGGAGGAGTCTGAAGATGTAGAGATCAAGACTCTAGACCCTAGAAATGAGTACGATCTTATGAAGGGTAGGGTTATGGAGACCACGGAGAACATCACTCTGGACAATGAATGTCCAGAACGAATAACTCAAATTGGCACCTCACTGGACCCGTTAATAAAGCAGGAGTTAGTGGCATTTTTAAGGCATAGAATTCAAGATTTTGCATGGAGTCATGAAGACATGCCAGGGATAGATCCTGCCTTCTTGTGCCACGAGATAGATGTTAATAAAGAGATCAAGCTAGTGAAACAATGAAGAAGGGTATTTAGCCCAGAAAAGAACCAAACTATCCAGGAGGAGGTTGAGAAGCTACAAAAGGCTTCTTTTATTGATGATGTTAAATATCCTGATTGGATAATTAATGCGGTGATTGTAAAAAAGAAGAATAACAAATGGAGGATGTGCATAAATTTCACAGAGCTCAACAAAGCCTGCCCAAAAGATCACTTTCCCTGTCTGATATGCCGCTCAGACAAGCTTTGCACAAGCCAAAAAAATCTGGAAGACTGATGTATTGGTTTGTCAAGTTGGGAGAGTATGATATCATTTATGAGCCAAGGACCTCACTCAAAGGGCAGGTGATAGCAGATTTCATTATAGAATTCACTTACCCAGATACTGTCGACCAATAAGGATCTATGCAGAACAACTTGTGGATGTTAGGGAATCATCGGAGATTACCCCCGATCAACTCTTATCAACAGATGTAGTGAAGAAGACAAGCGTCGAGCAGCAAGAACCATACGACAATAGCCCATTATTAGGAGATGATAAAATGAAGTATCAAATATTTCATCATGGAATTTTGTCAGATCAAGAATTTGATATGGCATCCCTATATGGAATTTCTTTGTTGATGGCTCTTAGTGTACCACTGGCAGCGGAGCTGGTATAATTCTTCACAGCCCAGGTGGATTAGATATGGAATATGCATTGCGTTTCCTATTCAAAGATTCCAGCAATGAAGTTGAATATGAAGCTATAATCGTGGGCCTTAGTTTAGCCAAAATATTGAATGCAGAGCAAGTTGTTGTGTTTAGTGACTCACAGTTAATTGTAAATCATATTCTTGGGTTGTATGCAGCAAATGGAGACTTAATGTCAAGGTATCACTCCAAAGATATGGAGATTGTGTCCAATCTTACTACTGTCCAATTGATCAGAATACCGAGATTAGAAAATACGAGAGCTGACGCACTAGCTCAGTTAGCTTCAGCTACTTGCATCGAGCTACGAAGAATGATTAATTTTGAGATTCTGATAAATTGAAGCATAGATGAAGATTTAATGGTGAGATTCATCACCCTGGATATGGGATCATCTTGGATAGACCCCATCAGGGCATATATCGAAGAAGGAGTTGTACTAACTGACCAGCTTACAGCAAAGTGGCTGAAGTTTAAAGTTGTTCGGTATGTACTGAACAATGGTGTTTTATATAGAAGGGGTATCATAGAAGGTCTACAGAGATGTGCGCATCCTTCAGAAATTAAAGATTTGATAGAAGAAATTCATGAAGGCTATTGTGAAGCTCATATAGCAGATCGGACTCTCCTGCAGGGGATAACGATGCAGGGACACTACTGGCCAATGATGAGAGATGATTGTACAGTTTATGCAAAGAAGTGTGATAAGTGCCAACATTTCTCTTCCATTCTAAGAACTCCCCAGACGTTGTTAATGCCCATCACTTCCCCTTGGCCATTTGCCATGTGGGGTATAGATTTGGTCAGGCCTCTACCAACTACCAAAGGGAGATTCAACTACCAAAGGGAGATTCAAATATTTAGGAGTCGCTGTTGATTATTTCACCAAGTGGGTTGAAGCTAAACCTCTCATTGACATGTCGTATGAAAAATCTTACCAGTTCATTTGGAAGAATATTATCTGCAGATATGGTTTGCCACATGCTTTCATTACTGATCATGGTACCCAATTTAATAATGAGGAGTTCGCTGCATATTGTCATCAATCCAATGTCTAAAAAATCCATTCTGCACCAGGTCATCCCTAGAGCAATGGAAAAATTGAAGTGGCAAATAGAACTCTATTGAACGGGTTGAAGAAACGGCTGGATGATGCAAAAGGAAATTGGATTAACGAGCTACATTCTATGTTATGGGCTTATCGCACAACACACCGAATAGCAACTGGGGAATCCCCTTATATGCTAGCTTTTGGTAGTGAAGCACTCATACCAGCTGAACTGGGACTACCGACACACAGGGTGATTAACTTTAACTCTCCTGCAAGAGATTTGATGAGACGATTAAACTTGGATATGCTCGAAGAATTAAGAGAGGATGCGGCGATTAGGAACTCATCTTACCAGCAACGAACTGCCATGTTCTATAACAAACGAGTCAAGATATGAGATCTTGAAGAGGGGGACTATGTTCTCAAGAATGTGATTCAGAAGAATAATAAGCTAGAGGCCAACTGGAACGAACCCTACCGGGTAATTACAGTTGTTCGACCTGGGACCTATAGAATAGAAACCTTGGAGGGAGAAGAATTCAAAAATGCATGGATTACGGAATATCTGCGCAAATATTATTAGTAATACAGATTCATATGTACTTCAGTATGAATAAAGATGATATTTTCTCCATATTCCTTTTGTCAAATTTTTTTTAGTACTAGTGCTTCACACTACACCAACTAAGGTTGGTCAACATATCAGCAACCACCAACTACGGTTGGTCGCCATATCAGTAACCACCAACCACGGTTGGTCGGCACCAATAAATTTAACCAATAATGTTGTCATAATAATTTTACAAGGCAAAGCCTTTTTTATCATGGGTGACCTCAAGGGTCATCCCAAACTAGGCAAGAAAATGGGTGACCTCATGGGGCATCCATTGTCTAGGCACGAATCTAATCCTGAACAGATTGGTACAACAAAGCAATATCATGGGATGAAAATCATTCCATTGCTTAGGTATTCATGGGTGACAAGTCACTACAACTAGGCAGTAAGTGGGGCAAGCTCCATTGTCTAGGCAAATAAAAAAAAATATAACAAATTGTCCCCCTATAGATATACATGCATTCATATGATATAAGAAAGACACCTTAAACACTATTTCCAAGGATAGAAAAGTGCATAAAGATAAAAAAATCTTCATTAAATACAGGAAAAAAATTTACAAAAGATGAATTTTTATTCATTCAATACAAATTTCCTATTCTATTAGCTTTTTTCCTTCTGATTTTGGCACAGGTTCCATCCCAACGGGAGGATCATCCAAAGCGTAAGGAGAATTGATAAAATTAATATCTAGTAGCGTCCTAGTGTTACTCGAACCTGGTCGCTCAAATAGATGAGAAGGTTGGGATATCTTATAATCTTCATGAATATTGTAATCAATAAGATACTTGGAGGTCAAACATTGAGGTATGGCACGAGCTGGAATCCAACTAACGTCTAAGTTGAAAGGAGGTACTGGTAACTCAAGAAACCTAGGTTCATACCAATCCCGTAGGGAATTTCCTTTCTCAAGACGCATCACACCAAGAGCACTCAACCATCCTTATTTGTACCCCTCATTATTTGATTGTCTCAATCGAGCATCGAGATGTCATAGAGCTTCATTGTATCCCACATTCCAAAATTCCCTAGGCTATTTATGGAATTGATATGTCAATCTCTCAATGTTTTGATGAAGCTTCTTCACAAAATTCTCTTTACTCTCTAAGGCAGAACTTTACTTAGAAAGTTGATCGGTAAGACTTTGAATGTTTCAGGACATTTCTGCCAGAGCTTGATTTTTTTTTGTCAGTTGAATGGCTTGATTTTCTAAAGCCAGTTGGGTCCTCATCTCTTCAATATTAATCCAACCAGCCCTTGCTCGGCCACGGATAGAAGGCCTTGCTCTACCATGAGTAGACGAGGTAGGTCTAGCTCTTTTTAAAGTCACCATCTCTTCTCTCAAGGAAGAATTTTCCGTTTTTAAAAAGGAAAGACATTCATCATTAATTGGGACTAAAGCTCCCAAAGAAGATGAGGCAGCAGATTTGAGTTGTTTCACTTCTTCTTATAAGGCAATATTCTCTTCCTCCAACAGCTTGGTAAAATGCCTATGTTCCTCAATCTCAAGCTTCAGCACACTTTCCCTCTTTTCATGGGCAAAGATATATTTTTCACAGCCCCGATTAACACTCAACTGTTGGTACTTATTCTCATAAACTTCATGCAGGATTATAGTGATTTCTTTGTGTTGAAGTTGGAGTTCCTCGATCATTCCTTGCAAGTCTTCAATCATTTCATAATAGGCCACATTTTTTGCTACATCACGATCAAGTAAACACTTCAAGTATTGGTATGCATCAACTGCTCGCTCAGAAGCATCAGGCTTAAGGATATCAATTATTTGAGCTTCAGTAAAATCTATGGGACTAGATTTGAAATAATCATTATATTTTTTCATCACCTCTGTATTATGAGTTGACAAAAGTTCCATCTTGGCAACAAACTAGCAAGGAAAAGAAAAAATGCATCAACAACGATACAGATAGAGCAATTAAAGGAGAACTTCAAAATAAATAACAAAGTCCTTTTTATTATTCAAAGAGAGAAGAAAGTACAACTAAAGTTACAAAACAAAGGGAAAAGAAAAAGAACAAGATAATTAAAGATCCAGATAACTCTGCACCTTCTCCTTATTCCCTACAACGTCATCAGCCATTTTCGACGAAGAAGTTGGCAGCTCAGTGGGCAGTTTATGTTTCTCGGTAGAAGTTGTCACCTGCTGAACTTGGTCGGAGGGCTGAGGAATGGTAATAATAGGTACTTGTTCGACTATCACCATAGAAGATTCATCAGATGCAGCTTCATCCTCTTCTTCTTCATCAATAGTAGGAGGAAGGCCATGAGTGTGTTTCTAAAACAATTCAGAATCATCTGCAACACTCAACTCTTTCAGTGCTGCGACCCATCCGTCTCTGAAGTACTTCAAACTTTCATACTCCATCTGAAAACTAATAGCACTTAAGTCTTTGTTCCATCCTTTGTCCCAACCAGAGCTAAAGGACTTCTTTACAACAACTTTTCTCTTCACCTTCTCAGCAAAAGAATATCCCTCAGCAAGATGAACTTTCTCCTCCAGATCTTTCTTACATCGTTATGCCTCTTCCTTACCGGAAATGGCGACCTTCAATTTTTCCTCCAATTCCTTGGAGGCATTTACAGCTTGGTTTCGAGTTGTATCGGCTTGTTGACGAGCTGTCTTTGTAGATAGAAGTTTCTTCTCCCAGGTAGATTTATCTTCCTCATACTTCTATCAGGAGTCTTTCAAAGACTGTGATAACCCAACAAAATCCTCTTCCACCCCACTGGAGGAAGTGGAAGCCTTGATAGCCTCATCTTTCTCTAGTATACTATTAAAACACATCATAAACTGCAGAAGAAAAGGAGATCGGATCAAAATATGGGCACGGTACATGAAGATGAAATAGTAAGGATAATGATACTTACTGACGCAATATGTTGAGTTGCTAAGTTAATTACTTTCTCCCGAGAAAGGGAACCCTTAGTATCTTGATATTCAGGAATAGTCCAAGACTTGATCAAACTTTTTTTCGAGATCAGAGCAATGAGAGGTGGAGTTTTAGCTCTCAAAGAAGGATCCTCAACATTAGAAGGTTGAGAAGAAGTTTCTATAGGTATTTTTACAAGACCTCTCCCCAATCTCCTTAAAATAGCACCTTCAATCAAAGGTGTTGCCTCTTCTTGTGTAATAGCAACACCTTCAATCAAAGGTGCTACCTTTTTTGGGACAGCAGGTGGTTTCCTACCGACCTCCTTGACAGTTGGAATTGTTCCTTTGGATGGAAAACTATCCATTTTCTTCATCCCTTCAGCTGGGACATCCCCTTTGCTCTTCTTTGCCCCATCAGTTCCAGGAGTATCTTTGGCAAAGAATTCAGGCATTCTCCTCTTCCTCGTCATCAAATCAGTAATAGATGTACCCAAATCAAAAGAAGATTCTTCTACACCGACTTGAGATGATGGAATTTGATCAAGATTAATTATCACAGGAGGGGCAAGAGGACGAGCACTAAAAGAGGAAGTAGTAATTTTGTATCTCAACAAATAAGAAGAAGCTCTAACGTGCTTCCTAATAACTAATTGATGCAAAATCCAGATGAGTTTAAAATCTTTTATATTAATGTCACTCTCTTTCGGGGGCTTTCTTTTGTTATCAACTGTAAAAAATAAAATAAATATCAGTGACGCATTTCAGCAAATATAAACAGCTAAACAGAAAAATTAAAAACAACATATCCCATTACCATATAGTGGACATATGGGACCTTGGTAAATATCATTTCCTTTTAATGGGGGGTGTTGCCAATTTTTCATCACAACTCCATGATCGAAATAGTCCCTATTAGCATCTGGAAGATTAACGACTAAAGCTCTATTAGAAAACCTAGTTTTTAAATAAAATGTGGTATCACTAGTAACCCATTTATAACAAAACATAATTTCAGGGATCCCTAAATGAATCCCATTAATCTGGTTTAACCTATATACGCCATTAACTACCTTGCATGTGTTTGGAGCAATTCTTGTAAGAAAAATATCAAAATATTGGTAAAACTCCAAACAAAAGGGATTAGGAGAAAAAGAAAAGCCACACTTCGCTACAAAAAGGGAGGGAAACCAGTGTCCCTCACCCAGAGAAAATGAATCAGAAGGGAAAAAAGGTTCTTCTAGAATAACCCAAGAGGGAATCGCAAAATCAGCTCGAGACTTATCTAACAATTCTATAAGATAAACCATGGTGGCTAAAGCAAAGAAAGAAGAAAGAAAGAGTTCTTACAGAAGGATTGAGAAATCTTCTAAGGCGGATGACAGAAAGAATGAATACAAAGATAGAATGAGAAGACAAAGAGTTTAGAAATCTAAACGTAAAAAGTAGATGAATATCTATTTCTATCGCTTTTAAATGCCTTGCATCAGGAAGTAGGAAAATAAATGATTACTAGAAAAGACGATTGCATTTTTGGCGGTTAAATGATGAAAAAGACACAAATACCCAAGCGCCTGCCGTAGATTCAAAATATTTACAAGTTTGCCATTTTGTTCTCAAATGACAAGACTAAAGATAAAATTCCTAAGTGTTGGAGATTTGTAATTAACGAAGACGTAAAAAGCTGCCCAAGCAATTTTCGAGTAAAATATTCCACACTCTCATATCAAAACTCAATTGTGACACATTGGGGGCTTCCATTGATACGAAAATTAGTCAACTGGTGTGGACCAAATTATATGAAGACATGTGCCATCTTAAGTAGCAAATAATTATATGCACCGAGCTACTCAACCTTCGAGCTACTAGCATATCGAGCAACTCATCATCCCGAGCTACTTAGCGTGCCATGTTGCTCAAAGGCAAAAACATCTGGCAATACAAAACAGTGGACGTAGGCCATTTTCATAAGGCTGAACCACTTTAAAAGTCCTTTCTCTTATTTCTTATTTCATATTTATCTATGATTAATTCATTAGATCAAATCAAGTTTTTTACATCAACACTCACCAATTAATAAATGAGGCGTTGATGATTAATTTTGAGAAATATCAGTCAACTGATTCTATAGATCAACCATTTCCTTCTTTGTACACTTTTCATACACCACCGTTATGATTTTTTTTTTCAATAATGGTTGAAATATGCTAACAGTCATATGTTGTTCAATGTCATTCACAATCTGACACTGAACTTCATACCTCCTTAAAATCCATATTTTCCCAGAAATGTTATTACAACCACATCAAAACCATGTTTGATCATGAAATTTGATAATTTATCCTTATTAACTTTAGGTTCCATTAAGGCAATTATATGAAGATTTTTAGTTTTAATCTTCTTTTTCCATCTTCTAGATGAGGATTTCTTATTTACACCTCCTATGTTCCAAGCAAGAAGATTAACCATTGAGGAATTAGAGTATGGTCATTTTTTTATCTTTGGATTTTGATTTTGGGACTCTTTTAAAAAGAGGATCTTGCATTTTGGGGTACTCTTCAGACTGTTGATCATTTTTTCGTGCATTAGACTTAAAGGCCCTGAGCAATGCCTTATTTTCTCCTTGTACCTACTATATTCCTTCTAATTTTGTGAGCAAATAGTTACAACTCTTCGATTTGAGGAACTTCTAGGATATCTTTGATTTCCCCATCAGAAGCATATATGTGTTTAGTGGCACGGTGATGGTCATAAGAAGGTAGACAAGTTACTCTTGGCGAAAGAGAGTAATGGTCTATAATTGTAGCATCTTGACTCTTGATTTCATGATTGTGGATGACTTGGATATGCTTCTTAGTTTGCCATTGTCTGGTTTGGTTGTCTTTATTATCTTTTTCATGGAATTTCTTGGGAAGGATGCTCTGGTTCTATACTTCTCCTTCTTCATGATTTTAAATTCCAACTTCTTTATTTGGGATCCTGCCTTGAAAATGATTTGCCATTTCTTTTTCTTTGCTATTGGTTAGACCCATATTTATTGCATTATTGAACTTTAAAAGGTTGGTTGTACTCATATGACCTTCTTTTTGAGTTTTATTTTGGATGAGAATCTATGTTTGGGTCTTAAAAAGACATGAGTGATCGTCATGGTCCTTGTTGGAACAAATGGTATAGTATTTGAAAGGTCTTGCACCTGAACTTCATGCCAGAATCCCCCATGGCCACATCCAATCCACACCCTTTTAGTTATGTTTTTCGTTAAATACACTTCTACACACAACCTTTCTTGGCTAGATCTATTAATCTCAGTAGTTGATTCATCCACTCTTAGAGGCTTTGCAATGAGTTAGGCAATATAATATAAAGATGCTTTCAAGAAAAAAATGATTGGGAGTTGAGGAAAGGAGATCCACAATGGAGAAATACTACTCTCAATATCAACCCTAAAATTAGGCGACCATTTGAATATGTTTATTGGATATCTACCAATATACCAAGACTCTCGCATCCACATTCTTACAAAATCTTCTTTACAGTTTTATCAAATAAATACATGTTTTTTTATCCAACAGGCCTATAGAATATGCTATTTTTACAGAAAAGGTTTGAAAGACTTTCCTTATTATCTCCATTGAATGCCTTCCATGATAAAACTTCCCTATAAGGGCATATTGCAAAGGTTTGCTAGGCAGTTGATTTATTTCATAGAGAACATCACTGCAGGTTATTCTTTGTAGGATGACGGTTTGTTTAATGTCAACTCTTTGTCTTCTAGGGTGGAGGCTGAAACAACAGATGAAAAATATTTGTTCTAATAATTATTTAAATGAGGAGGTTTGACATCAGCATTTTGGGATTGAGTAGGTGCAATGAAACCTTAGCTATGGATTGTGTGAGAGAGAGAGAAATCTAAATTAAGACACAATGAGTAATTAATTGGATTAGTTAGTTATGAGGCCATTGTTTGTGATCCGCAACTAAGTCATAGTCAAGAGGGTGAATTTGAGAATGACGATAATAAAGAGGAGGAGGAGAGTGAACTCCAAGTTATTTTCCATTTTTTGGAGCTTGTCCACCTTTTCTTGGATGGCTATATTTTTGCATGGCTAAATACACGCCCTTTTGGTTTGAATGGCTTGGCATCCTTGACAATGCTCAATTCATGGCATATGAGCCTGAGGTCAATCCCTATCATATCCTCATGGATCCAAGTGAACACGTTCTTTCATTCTTTAAGGAATTTTATTAATTACTATTTGAGGGTTGGATCCATGTATGAGCCAATCTATGTTATTCTTTAGGCACAATCATCAGTATGGATGATTGTCTCCGTTTCTTCTACAACCTATCCTTTAATAAAATCGGCCTCCTCATGAGGGTGTAGTGTCTCAATCTGGTGAGTGGTGGTGAGTTTCTTTAATTCTTCCTGGTTGACTAATGTGTAATATCATTTTCTCTCTTCAATTTGATTTCCAGTAACAATTCGACCCCATAGTGTGTGGGGATATTTTTGGCATTAATGGACAATATATGACACTTCTTTGAACTTTTTTATATCGAATTTGCCTAAGATCATGTTATAGAATGATCAAACATTCTTGTTTAAGATGAAGAAGCGGATCCTCTCAGTTCGTCTAACTGGATATGTCCCAATTAATACATCCAATTTGATAGTATCTAAAGGATACACCCTTTCTCCAGGGAAACCTATGAGGGGCCTGTAATAAGGCTTCAGTTCGTCGTCGCGTAGTCCCAATCCTTTGAAGCAGTCATAAAACATGAAATAGGTCGAGCTACCATTGTCCATCAAAATTCTGGAAACTCTTGCTTCATATACTCTTATAGTGATGACAAGAGGATCATCATGGGGATAAAGTACCCCAGATAGATCGTTCTTTGAGAATCCTATCATCAGCCTATCTTTATTTAATTTTCCTAGGCGACTATCGACATTTTCAGACAAATTGATTTATCAAATGTATGAACATGCGTTGGCTTCATTCATACTCCATGCTTATCACATGCTAGAATTATGACTTTTGTTTATCTTTTGTATTATATTTCCTTCATTTTGTTTGGATTAAATGAAAAATACAAAAAGATTTTTGTTTATCATTTGAGTTTTATCTCTCGATAATTTAAGTTTAATGAAAAATTCAAATGATTTTTGTTTGTCTTTTGAGTATATATATTTTTATTTTTGGTTAAAAATTTCAAAAACTCAAAAAGGTTTTATTTTGTGTGTAGTTTAGTTTGACACACTTTATGTGTCATACACTTGTGTTTGAATCCCTCCTTTAACGCTCCTATGTGGCTAGAACTTTTGGTTTAGATTATCAATCCTAATTATGTTCTTTACCATATACTTTATGGAGAAGTTGAATTTTGTGTTGATTAAATGGATTCTATTTTTATATGCCTCCATTCACACATGCACGAGCTCTTGTGTAATTTTAACTTCATATGTATATTAGAGCTTTGTGAGGTGTTCTCCTTCCAATCTTGTCATCTACATATTTGTGACTTAGGAGGACTAGTGCATGTCAAAATCCGTTGCATGTGAGATGTGTGTGAAAAATGAAAACATGATAAAATTAAATGTGCACGGGGAAGGGCTCCGAAAGGACTAAGTGATCCTTTGCGATTGTAAGCCACCATTTGGAATGGACCTAAAAGAAATACGTGGTCCAAAGGCCTAAAAACAGAAAATATGGCATTAAAAAGAAAATAATTTGCCAAGGCCTATGTTTGATTGATATATTCATTCAAATTTAATATAAATGCATATTGAGGGAGATTGGATGATATATCAACGGTTTGCACAAAGTCCGTTTATCCTAGTTGCGTATTTCATGTCATGACTCTATTGGTTTGTAGAATCATCAATATGATAGGCTTGTATGCATTGTGTATGTTTGTTCATTGAGTTCAATCTATATTGTCACATGAGGTTATATTTAAATATGATGATGTTTGCAATCAAATGAGAACTTCGTGAATGTTTATTGAGTGTTTGTGTCTAAATTTAATTGTTACTAGTTCACACCCCTACACTTCCATTTCCATATGACACATTTTTTCCATACGAGTGTGAAAGACTCCTATTATATGTTGTGTGTGTCATTTGTGTGTTTATATATATACATATATATGTGTACTGGAGTCGCTTTGATATATATTATGTATACATATATTTGATATTTTTGTTTAGTCTTTGCTTTGCTTTCTAATGCATATATGCTTTAATTCTTACCTGGTATCCATCTTATTGCATTCTTTGTTGATATCACATCCTTAATAATTTATATATCATAATTGTATCCTTTTATTGCATCCTAGTTGGTATCCAATGTTATTGTTTGGATTAGTTGAACTTTTGTTGCCCATATGCTTTAATGTTCTCATTACTATATGCACCATTACATGTTTTAGCTTGTTATCCCATTATTTTATACGCTTTATTTGGGGGAGATAAGTTACTGTTTTGATTCTTTAGCCTTTGTCTATTCCTGAACAAAAAGGGGGAGAATGATAGGGGGAGAAATTATATCTAATCCTATTATTATCGTATCTTAGTTTGGGGGAGAATTATCTTAGGGGGAGACGTCTTTCTAAGTATGTCATTTGTTTGATAAAGGGGAGAATTAATTTAGGGGGAGTAATTAATTAATTGCACTTAATATGTTCATATTTCCTATGCGTTTGATAGTTTGCTTAAGTGTGCAGGAATTCTTCTAAAGCGGCATCTTTCAACTTTCAATGGCAAAGCGTTTGATCCTTGGGTTAAGTAAAGTTTGGGTGGGTTATGTTTTGAGTCTAGTAGAGCTTAACAGCCCTTTAGGATTTTTGTTTGGTTTTTGTCCCGGAATAGCCAAAGGGGGAGATTTGTAAGGACACAAATTTCCAATTGAGTCCATATACAGTTTTGGCTCAATTCCGGACAAAAACGTTTATTCATAGGATATTATTTAATTGTAATATTCTCAAGCCTATGAAGTGTTTGTTGAAGACGTAGCGGTAAAGAGCATAAAGCTTCATCAATATGCCAGTTTGCATGCCTCGTTTCTACGTCATCAACTATGGTTCCATGCTCCCAAGGTATGAATGCAATATTATATATATAGGAGCTTGGAACAAGTTTATTGGGTGTTAGGTTTAATAAAAATTGTGTTTTATTTTCAGAAAGAATTAATTAGAACTTTAAAATAAGTTTATAAAGTTTTATAGGCTAAAATCGAATTTTCCAAACTTTCTGGAAGTTCGTTCGATATGTCGTTCAAATGAGATTGTCGTTCAAATCAGATGTCGTTCGAATAAGTTTGCCAATGAACTGACACTCAGGCATACTGGAACTTCGTTCGAAATGTCGTTCGAACGAGATTGTCGTTCTAACAAGATTTCTAACGAGTTTCTAATGAGTCCATACTGGAACTTCGTTAGAAGACTCGTTCGAACGAGAATGTCGTTCGAATGAGATGTCAGGCGGGAACAGTTTTTGGCAGTTTTTTCACCCACTTTCCCACTTGTTTCTTAACCAATTTTTTCAGACTTTATTATGTGCGGGAATAACATTTTCCAACTTAACTTTTCCATTCTAGTTCATCTCTTCGAGAGAATTTGAGAGCAAAATTGTTTAAGGAAAATGTTAATGTTTTGAGTGAGATTTTTAGAGAAAAATATACATCACTCTTGTTTACACCGAAATGAGTTTATTCCAAGTTCTCATATACATATTTCTTTCTTGGAGTTTGACACCGATTTTCTCTACACCGAATTGAAGAGAAGTTTGCATTAATTTACCCACTTGGAGAAAGGCTCCATGTTCAGGTGACGGTGACCATATAAAGTCCGATCAGTGGATTCCGAGACCGCGGTGGAGTTCCAAGGTTATCCGCTAGGAAGAGGTGTCTACAAGAAGAAGCTTCAAGGCTTGAGAGGGATCGAGTCATGTGTTGTAAGCCTTTCTGTCTTGTATTTGTAATTCCATATCTAGTGGATTTGTGGCTAGGTTCGTCCGAGGTTGTTTCCCGCCTTGGGTTTTTCCTCGTACATCGCAGCGTAGTGTGATTGATTTATTTTATCTTGCATAATAATTTAGAATGCATGCTTAGGATAATACAAGATAAAATTCTGTTTAAATTATCACACTTAACTTAATTTGGTGCTAAATTAAATATTGTGTAAAGTTTATTTAATTCAAGTCATTTGCTAAAATTGGTTTGGCCTAACTTCGAAATATTGAAAATTATGACTTAGGCAAATTTTAGGGCTTGGATGAATTAATTGGTTTAAGTGAAATTTAATATTTGTGGTTAAGTTAACTTCACTTGTGTTTAATTTTAAGAAAATTAAAATTTGGTATTTGTTGTTTTGTTGAACCATCACATTTTACGCTTCCGCATCTAGAATATATATAAAAGGAAATTATAACTTAATTTTAATTGTGATAAAATTAAAAATCCGGTGAACCCACACAACCTCTAAAGTCTAGTTAGAATTTATATTGATAACCGATGGTTTATTCGGTAATTATTTTGTTTTCGTTATTTATCTGGTGTTTGGTTCATATTAATTTACTGCATGGATGGTTTGATTATTATAATTTGTTTGTTGTTATTATTTAATAAAAAGATAAAATTTGGCACCGACTTTTTAAATACTGGGTGTTTATTAAATTTTAAAAAGTGTTCGACAGTGATAATAAGAATGAACCAAATGAGATTCCTAGATTATTTTGGTAAAAGGCTAGCCACCGGGTATTTTATTAGGTGGGGTGTCACAGATAGTATCCGAGCATCAGGTTCTAGAGTCCTTAGGATCTGTGCGGCTTTTTACATTTCAGCGTAGCGTTCTTTGATGTAGAGCCTTACAATGGGATTATTGTATTCCTCTACGTATAAGACTTACGTTCTCCTACTATTAGGTATAGTTGATGTGATTCATATATGAGTTTAGTTGGGATGTATACACCAAAAAATATAGATCGGCCAAGAAAGTCGTTAGAAGGATTGCAGGAGGAGAGGCTCAACATAATACATGGAGTACACTAAAAATGGTGATTGCGATATAAGACACCATGATTATTGTTTAGGTAGGTGAAGAAATGATAATCACTCGGGAGAGGTAGTTTTCCCCCAAGCACTATCATCTATAATGGTGGTACAATTTCAAACTCACGTAGTGTGGCTGGCGAGGGGTTGGGAAGTCGAAAGGACTCTTTTGAAGAGACATTTATAAGGATTCAGGGTAGAGAATAAGTGTTTTGGGCCAATGTAAGGAGAGAAACCAAAGGCGATTGTGCCGGGTGGAGTGTAGCGACACCCAAGAATAAATTTCGAGAAGAATTTTTGCTCATAAGAGCATCTTTGAATGATGAGAGTCAGTTATCACATATAAAAGCGTATATATGGAATTTAAACAAGAAATTTGGGTATAGTTTAATCGTAAGATCTTTTGTTTGGTATTCAGATAGAGATGCGAATGGAGTTTTAGAATTTGTTTCGAGTGGGCTAAATAGAGACAGATCGTGAGAGAGAAATCTACTTATTTACCGAACGTCGTACCCAATGAAAGGGATACAGAGGACAAAAAGGTGTCCATGAGTTGATAATGGACTCATGGGTAGAATACGCAAGAAGGTATGGGAAATTAGACAAGGATGACTAGTATTGATGTCATCAAAAGACGTATGTTTGTAAGTTTACATAAAAGCTCCATGAGAAAGGAGCCAATAGTGTTGGAGAATATATTCGAAGGGCAAGACTGGATTTAATGGTGATAGTGAACCACCACAGGAGGGTATACCTAGTAGGGAACCCATTTATATAATTTTTGTGAGTTAAATTAGTATAGAGCGACGGTGGAGTCAATTAGAAACGTCAAGGCCAGAAATGAATTCCATAGGTCCAACGAAGCCAAAGGGGCAATGGGGGTAGCAGTCAGAACCAAGACTACCAGGTTCGAGCAAAGGACACTCCGACATGACTAGTGGGGCCATAGAAAGAGAGATGGCACATATTGGTGTCCGATGTGTGGATAGTAGGGCCACCTGTAATGAACGTGTCCACAGCGAGAAAGTGAGACCTATCAGATTGGGAAAGTAGAGGGGAATGATACCAGTGGGGGACAATAACAAGATGAATAAGATTTTTAGCAGGGGATTCGGCCTAAGAGACCTAGTCCCATAGATTTCCAACGTGATAATGGTGGATTCAGAAAGGACCAGAAAGGACCTCGGCAACTATAACATTGCATTCCTTAGGGACATTAAGGCCAAGGGAATAATGGGGAAGGCCAGTAGGGCCGTAATCAGAGGCAGAGATTTTTTCAAGCCGATGTTTCATTTATGGGAGTGTAGGACATGAAAGAAGAAGTATTACCCAAGGAGAGGTCAGGGTAACTACAGGATGAGATCCTAAATGTACAAATATTATGACCTATCATAGGTCAGTTCCGATGCGAGAGTTACGTTCAAGGACCGAACGATTAGGTGAGGCAAATGGAAAATAGAGGTAATATTTTTATTCCATCTTTGGGAGTATGGGATTAGCTTGGGTGACCCACTATTCGAGTGTGATTCGAGTTTATTGAGTGCGTTGGCGGTATCATCCTTATTATGAATGTATTTATCATGGGGTAGCGGGGCTCATTAGTGTCACCTTTGAGAGGGCAAATGTGTACACTAAAAGGATGTTTACATTACACGCTTAGATATATATAAGGGTAGATGGAACTAAATTCCTAGTTTCGACTAATTAGCGATGGTTTAAACAATGGTAGACTGTTATAGTATGACCTTGTGTTCGTTGTTCCATGGGATGGTTTATTTTTTCTTAGTATCACCTGAAAGACGGTTTAGCCTATATATATGTGTATCTGTTATAGTGTGTTGAATGATATCCTTATAAGAATATTTTTGTATAGTTATATTTAATCATGGGGAGTAGGGACGTTTACTGATGTGATTTTGGGTAGGTTGTCTTATTATCAAGTGGAGAGATATAACTCGTGATTTATTCACACTAAGAAACTAGGGATAGTAAAAGTGTCGTTATGTATGCCATATTTTGTAGCATAAGAGTGGGCGAGTATACTGTTATGTCAAGAGATGGGGATTTAGGGGTATGTGTTTTGGACTGGGGGCCTAATAGATCTCGATGATCGGTAATGTTAGGTTATAGTGTATTGGGGGTTCCTTATTTGGATTTCACTTTGCGAGACACCCCATGCGTGAAACTTACCACAACGTTGGAAGTGGGGAGATGTTGATTCAATAGCCCATGGGTGTAGTAACTTAGTTATGGTTCATTTATGCAGTTACATCTAAGGGATGATAACTATGTTATAATTTGAGGTTAGTAGAGTCGGGTAACATTTGTGCAGTTATGCACGGCTATAGGGTGTATGGGCGCCATGAGTAATTAAATTAATTTTACTATAATACACGATTAGAAGAGGTAGAGATATATGTAGCGATCTTAGGAGTATGAGAATAGTGATATTCTATGCTTGGAAGTACTAGACTTATTCAAATTTCGAGGACGAAATTCCTTTGTAGGGGGAAGAAGTATGTAACATCCCATAATTCTGAAGATATGTAATTAGATATTAATTAAATTTGTGATTTGCAGAACTTATTTAAATTGGAGGATTTATTTAATTTAGCGAATTTAATTAATTTAGTGAATTAAGATTTAATTAATTCGGGTTATTTTTGGAAGTTCACATGCGTCGTATTTTGATGTCAAAATTGGAGAATTTAATAAAGTCACTCGGATGATGATTATGAGTGCACGATTGATTCCAAAGAGGCTGAGATAGTGTTAAAAGAGTAACCGGGGGTAGTAAATGGGTCGCGGGACATTTGTAGGCATAATCGGGTCCACACAGGGGTGTTCGGGTCATTTAGGCATGTCCCATTAGTCTAAAAAGGGATTAAAATGATTTAACCTATGTTATGGGATTAGAGGAAGCCATAACTCAAATATAAAACACTAGATCTGTAGAGGAGAAAAGAGGGAGAAATAGGATGGTGTTTTGGGAGCCAACTCGAAGAGGGATCGCGGTGCTTATGTTAAATTCATCCTCTTCATCAAAGGAATTAGACTCTACGAATAAATACAAGAAGGTGATTATCTTTCTCTTGATGTAATTTACATGAATTCGATTCATATCATAATAGGTGTAATCAAACCCATTTTGGGAGGGTCATATGTCAAATTGGGGTTTTGGAGAATTTAAGCATTAAAGGTGAAATTGATGTTTAATTAATGTGAAAATACTATCATATGAAGTTAGAGTTTGATTTAGAATCGAAACCCAATAATAATTGTTGTTGAAATTGGACTAGTGAATCGAATTGAAAATCGTGATTTAGGAATTTTCAGAAAAACTCAAATCGTGAACCTTAGAAATATTAATGAAAATCGGTGATGATTAATGTTATGTATTGTTATTTGAACATGTTTATAGAGGAAATAAATATGGGAGATTAATTAATCGAGATATAGTTTGAAGTTAAAAAGCTTCAGGGTTAACAATGGTGGAAAAAGCAGTTGGGGAAGGAGGCAAGTACCTATTCGATCGAACGATCGAATAAGTTAATCGATCGATCCACACCTTCAGTTACTGTAAAACATGATATTGTGGATATTTTCATCACGGTCACGTGGGGGCCGACCTCATATTTTTTTGATTTTTTCAATTAGTCATGATTTTTCTACGAAAGGGTGCATGAGACTGTCATCTTTAGGAAGAAATAAATTAGGGTCATCTTGAGATGTCCGTACATGAGTGAAAGACTTTGGAAAGTATTAAGGCACATTATTTTATCCTTGGATTAGATAGGTATGAATCCAAGGTATGGGTTTAGGAGTATTTAGGATAAACGACACTCAAAAATATATGTCGAAAATATATGATTGTGTTCGAATGGCAATTTCGGATGAATTTTGCATACGGGCTGGTATTTTAAGGTGGATTTAATTGATAGAAATTAAATGGAACTAAATACTTAGAATCTTATGGGATGAGTATTAAGGGATTTTAAGAGTTAAAGAAGGGGGGAACCTTAAGAAGTGAATTTTGAGTAATAGACTCATAAGTATGTAATTATGGGCCGAGTGAGCGAGTCCGGGCATTGTGGTTGACTGACACTACTTTAATAAATTAATTAATGTGAAATTAATAAATTAAGAGTCGGGAATTTGACACGTGTATTTAGGGCTAGTGCTACGGGTGTTAGGCATGGGTTAGCCAGACTTATATATATATATCTGTGTGTGTGCGTGTGTGTGTGTGACACCTCGACTAATTAAATACCGGATAGCTACTCCTTTATTCAAATTAATACAAAAGGTCAAGTTGGTTCAGTTCATATCATCACTGTAAAAAAAATGTTTTAACAATTTCTAGCCATCGAATATTTAAAAAGTGAGTTGTCAAATTTAATTAAGTCTGATACACATACAATCCATTTAAATTATGAAATACTAATACCACAACCACAACACAGTCACAATAGAATAGCAATGGGATAACAATGAATCTGGAGGAATACTCCTCTAAATAATCCGAATACTGAATAGAACCAAATACAAAGTCTGAATCACTAATTAATTAAATCCAAAACTGAAATAAAACAGAAATAAAACTGAATAAATAAGCTGTCTTTAAGAGAAAAGGGGAGACATGCCCTAAAAATGAATAAATCTGAAATGGAGTCAAAGTAGAAAGTGGAGGTGTCTACTATCGAGGTCATGTAGCTTCCACAACAGCTATAGCACGTCACTGGAATGGAACTCCTACACTTGGTGTCCTTGTGGCAGGGCACCTAAAAGGTTTTTTTTAAAAGAAAATAGATTTGAAAGAAAACGGGTCAGAGCCCGATTATGAAAACAGTTTAAAATATAGCAAGTGTTTAATATCATTAAACAGTGAATAGAAAACAGATGATGGTGCGTGAACTCACACGAGTTCCTCACCTCTCAACTAATTGTGCACTCCTAACGTACCCGTACCCATTCTAGTTATTCCACCATCTAACTAGTTCAATCCATAACCTGACTTTTTTACAATTATAGTTCAATGCCTGATATCTTAATGTAAACGAAGAGTCTTACTTTTTATTCGTCAGAATTAGTTATAATAATTACTAAGAATTTTCCATTTTTAACTCTACTAAAAATGTTACAATTATTCACACTTTCACTTATATAAACAGTCCATTTCAATTATCAGTATATTAATCTCATCGTAAATATACAAAAATGGCACCCCTAGGCTAAGCTGAAGTGCACACATACTCTTCTATCAAATCCCGGTACATCACGTACATAGGGACCACGTCTTCCAAATCTCTCAGGAACCGTTTCATTAAGGAACAATCACACATAATGGAGGCGAACATAGTTCACATCTCATGGGTAATGCACATACCTACGCTCCCATGATCAGCAGACTTGTTAACTCACCAATAAGTCATTCTCTGACCTATGTCCTCAAGGTACCAATATAAATCCCCCCCGTAGGCACACAAAGATTAGATGGCCCTGATCGAACGCCGACCTCCCGTGATAGCCAGTATGGTAGGTATGTTATACACGGATAAACACATATACTAAGCATTCACACATCTTAGATATCTTATAATATTAATAGAGGTATATTTTACATTCCTATACCATCATTAATTATTGCAAACTTACACATCCCACAATAATATACAATTTACATTGTCAACTCTTCTCACATCGCAATTTCAAGTACTTACAACCTAACCCATAGAAGTCACCCGGTCTATTATATAATTCAAACTTTCAATCCTCAACATACTCCAATCTCATAATTATACCCACTAATCACAAGGGAAGAATAACACTCAATTAGATAAGACTATGGAAAGTTCAAAACTAAAATCGGGCCGAAAAGACCATTTCGGTGAACTCATTAGAAGTCACTGAAATCTCGTTCAAACGAGTGTCGTTCGAACGAATGGCTTCGAACAAACTATAAACTCGTTAGAATCTCGTTCAATTAGTTAAGGTTTGGTTGAAAGAGGAGGATCAACAAAAGAATTTTTTGTTTATCGACAATTCCTGAAATCGGAAGAGGTCGGTAAAGTTCTTGGATGGGTTGCCATCCTCAAAACAAGATCAAGGGTTCATCCCGAACATGTGAATTAAGTCTCCAAGAAGGAAGTGATTGATATTCCTTTAGGCTGGTTTACAATATTAACTGGTATGCCCAATACTTCCTTTAAAAGGAAGAATCGCGCCAGTGCATGGTCCGGCGTAGTATAAATTTCTGAATTAGGATGAGATTGGTGAATCCCACATTTGATATGGGATTTCAGTAACCAGCAAAGATAAGGTTTCATTTCGAGTAGGATGTATCATCCTTAGCCAGGGAGTAAGCGCATGGTGATTAAATATTAATGGAGCCACGAGAAGGAGATTTTGGAATCTTGGTACGATGATTTCAGGAATGCTCTATAGAAGCACTCGTACCTATTTATCGCGTACGAGGTACTTATTAATGTTTTGGTATGGAAGAACCGCGACAATTCTCCTTCCGTATATTTAGATGTAAATAATCAAAATTTTTGGATCGGTCGAGAGAACATCTGATAACTATGGTGGAATTCCACGACTGTTTTAGGCGAACAAGTGGTCAAATGTTCGTACGGCCTTCTCAGAATGGGAATTTTGTATATGAATAAATCCGAGTAGTTGTCATGTAGTGAGGTGCTTGCTCCTAATGATTATTGAGATAATGGAAAATTATAACGTATAGGCATGACCTATTCGAATATTTTTGGTTGGGAGCGCCATGTGAAGTGTCTCCAATGAGAATGTAAAACAAGCTTGCTGTAAGGAAAGGGCTATAGTGATTGAGCGGCGTACTATGTAGATAGTTTGTGTACAGAAAAGGATATCCAGAATTATGCTACCTGATAGGCCTTATTTGTCGAATTTTGGGACGAAATTCCATTATTAGGGGAGAAGTATGTAATACCCCGTATTTTTATAGCTTTTAAATTATGGGATTTATTAATTTTAATTGAGATAAATTAATTTAATTTTAATCCAAAATGTTTTTTTTAATATTTACTAGTGTGACGAGAGTTACTAATTTTTGGAAATTTATTATTTGTTAAATGTTACTGGATGAGTATAGTAATATATGAGTTTTATTTTATAATATTGTCACGTGTGAATAAAATGACAATTATGGAAATTTAAGTCAGGACGCGCCTGTGTCGTGTCGGGACTAAATGTTGATAAATAAAAGTGAATAAATTATAAGTTGCTCATATGGTCGTTTTGAGTGCGCCAAAGTGTCCGGAAGGGTCGAGATAGTCAGAAAAGTGTACCCGAGGGTTTAGTTTGGGTCTCGGGGCGTTTTGGACATTTTGTAATTATGGGTAATTATACACACGAATTTTATAGGGTTATATCAGATGGAAAGTGTCATCTTTTAGGGTTAAACCAATGAAATGCTAATGACGTCCATTGGAGAGGAAGAGGAGAAGCTCTCCAAGGAGTTCTAGGCTAAGAACACCTCCGATTGCACCATCGTCACCACCAACACATAGATCGTGAGATGGGGAATGCAACCACACCAAATTCGTCATCAAACCAGAACGTCAAAAATCCCAGGCAAGTGTTTATCTTTCTTATTTCATTAATTCATCACTCATGTTAGTCTAGGGATGATTAGGATGAGTTTTATGGAAGAAAACCCCAAATTTGAGATAGGAATTCGCATGTAGTATTGATTTATATGCTATTCTGGAAACCCCTTCACAAGTAGAGGATTAAACCACGAAATTTTGATGTTTTAGAAGAAGAAAATTCTGGAAAAGATTTCTTATAACCATGTTAAAGAGATTTCTAGGGTTCTTGAGTTTTACATGAATTTTGCGCTTGTTAATCTATGATTATTAATGAAAATTTGCATGCTATACGTAAAAGATGTATGGAATGGAATTATATAATTGGTAGTATAAATTTATGGATGTTTGGGCATGGAAAGTTTGGGTTTGGATGATGTTTTATGAGAAAACCCGTAACTGGTAACTGCAGAATTTGCCATACCTACTTGATCGATCGATCGAGCCAAGAGCTTCAATCGATCAAAGGTTCGATCGATAGAGCCCCAGACCTCGATCGATCGACCCCTCCTAGCAGATTCATAATTTTCCCTTTTAAAATTTGTTGAATTCCGTTTAATGAGAAATAATTCTTGGACACCATTATTAAAATGTTTTGGGAGATAAGATGGCCAGTAGGATTTATTAATGTATAAGAGACCTTTAATGTAAGGCAAACCTATATTTTTGGAGTGTTTATACCTAAGGAATGATGATACTTTGTATCAAAGGGAGAGATTACGTAAAATGGTTACAACAGAAAATAGATGAATACCTACTGAATTTTGTACTTGGGAGGATAGAGTCCATGAGTGTTACGTAGTAAGTTGGAATAATACCTCGAATTAAGGTTAGAGACGAACTGTTATACGTGATAACTAATAATGAGATATGAGGATAAATGTCGTAACTATGGGATTTGAGATGTACCTAAAATTGATATGGTAATACTAGTATAGTTATATTATTGTGTATGCATATACTATCTATGTGTGAAAATCATGCCTGCGCTACTGGCTATCCCTGAGGTTACCGCGCTGGGACAGTCTTATCTCGATGGGACCTTTATGGGGGATATTGACTTATACCCTAGAAGATAGATATCCTTGGTACAGGCTATCGAATTGATAGTTCAGACGGTCCTAAGAGACGTGGGGGCATGTGCTATCCTCTTAGAGACTTGGAATCTATGCTTCGTCTCAATATTGTTTATGTATGTGTTAATACAGTTCGAGAGTGATTCCGAACTTGTATTTCCCTTAGTACGAGAGATACGAGGATTGGATAGCAGAGTATGCACGCACCATAATTTTTATGTGGGGTGCTGTTAGAATATATATATTATACGAGTATGTAATATATATATGAAATTCGGAAATTTGGAAACTGTTTACTGTGATGGTAAGTAAGATATGAATCTTGACTTTAAATTGGAAATACTTGTTTGAAAAGTATTATATGACACTGGGAAACTTTATTAATAAATAAAGTTAAAATGAGAGCTTTGTTACTAAATGAAATTATCCTTTTAAACCATTATGTTGTTCAGCTTTAAATCTTGCAAGTAACCTAAGATAATTGAAATCATTGGGGAAGATTAGTGCGATATATGATAAGATAAACCGTTGGGAAGGTTAGTGCGATAGGTGTGCACATTAGAAGAGAGGTGATAATTTCTCAAGAGAGTGTCGCACTAATATGTTGTTGCATTGGCCTGTAATCAATTTAAATACTTGCTAAATGAATTTTTAAATCATATACACTCTCGGGCTCTGACCCGTTTCTATTTTCTTTCTCTCTCGTATATATATGTATATATTATAGGTGCCCAGCCACAGGGGCATCTTGCATAGGATCCCTTGGAAGGAACGCGCTGCAGCTTAGGTGGGAGTTGCAGGCCACTTGCTTAGACGACTTCCTTTATTTGATTCCACTCCTAGCATACTGATTTAGTGGGGGCATGTGTTGCCCTTTTCATTATTCAGTTGTTTATTTGGACATTGTGATTCATATATTTCTAGTATTGTCATTTTGGGATTTATTACTGCTTGGATGCTTTACTTTAAGTTTTAATGTTGAGATTTAGTTGTTGAATGTTTAAATTATTTGGATTATATGTTCCAGGGTTATTGTGGTGTGATTCGTTAAATATTGAATTGTTGTAAATAATTAAATCTTTGTTTTCAAAATAAAATTTGGAAAGTAATGTTTAAAAATGGTTTTGACACTTAGCTTAATTAATTAGGGTGTTTAAATTCAAAAAGTTATTTTTTACTACAGTGATGCTAAGAATGAACCAACTGTACACCTTGATTTTAATTTAATAAAGGAGTGATCGCCCAGTATTTAATTATGTGGGGTGTCACAGGTGGTATCAGAGCATCAGGTTCTAGTGTCCCATAGGATCTGTGCGGCTTATTATGCTTTCAGCGTTGCTTTGTTTGATATAGAGCGGTATGTTTAGGATTGTTGATTTCTTTTATTGAGATTTCGTTCTTCTTCTATGGTGTATATACATTAGTGAACTCTAATTTCGTTCGGATGTGTGCGTGAGCCGAGCAATGACGGATGTCAGAAGAGGACCGTTAAGCGGACATAAAGAGGTAGGGCTCAGTTGAGATTATAAAATATATTCGAGGATGATGACCGTAGTCAAGGTCACCTCCATTATGTCACGAAAAGCCAAGACTAGAAAGGCGACTAAGGTGCAAAAATGATTTCCAAATGCTGTTATAGACGAATGAGGTACGAGGGTAAACTTGCCCAATGTGTTACAAAATGGGTAGAGAACTCTCTGTGGAAATTCTTAGAAATGCGAGAATTGTATGTTTAGCAAAGGAGGTGAAGTATCCAAAGGTTTAGATATAGAACGGAGTGTGGCTAACTGAAAGTAAAAATTTAGAGAAATTTTTTCTTGACTTTCGGGACGAAGTCATAATGATGGGAGTCAACCACCAATTTTATAAGTGGAATGCTATGCCTATAGGAGAACCTTAGGTACAGTGTTGATCGTATGTTCCTTCCCCAACTGTTCAGGATTAGAAGCAAACGTGGTCCTGAACTCATCGCGGGAGGGCATGACAGGGGTCCATTTGTGAGTATGAATCTTAATCGTTAGCGGATTTTGTATCGAATGACGTAGATACAAGTGGAGAAACGACTCCAAGTGGAAGATCGACATGTAATAATAGTTGATAACACTCAAAGAGGAAATTCTGATGGACGGCCGAATTAGAGGTCGACAACATCGTATTTTGTCAATATAAATGATAACGCTTCTTTATGGGGGAAGTTAAAGGAATCGAAGAATTTAGTCGAGAATAAGACTGAATACAACGGTGGTGGTGTAGCACCACAAAGGGATGTGGATACACATCAGGGGACCCATTTAAATGATTCGGCTAGTTGAATTCTTACCAAGCGATGGTAAATTTAGTAAAGATTATTATAGATAGTGACATGTTCTTTAGGGCCTGAAAGGCTAAGGGAATAACCGGGGTAACTAGCAGGAATCGAGTTTACTAAAAGTCCGAGAAAAGGTTAATCCTAACCTGGTTAGTAGGACAGGTAGTAAATAGATTATGTGTTGAGGTATTTTTTGCGGAGTGAAATCACTCTCGATAATATGTTCCAAAGTGAGTAAGAAGGGCAAGAATATGGTGCCTAGTAAAGGACAACAATTAAAGTAGTTTTGTTTGGTTTGAGTAGACGTGTTACGACCGGAAACCATTTGTGCAGTCAAGACATTTGACAAGGTGGAAGTATAAGTTGTATCCTCAGAGGATGTGGCGTGTTTAAGTGACACGAGTGAGTCACCATTTTTTGTTCATTGCTAGATTAGCATGTGAGACAAGTTTAATGCATATAATTATAGCCGTTGCCATTATGTGAATATTTTTCCCTAGCGTAGCGGGATTTTTCTTTGGTGCTATCTACGGAGGATGAATGTGTATATTAACAGTGTTACGTATTTTATTGAGGTTACTCGTCATAGTGATGCGATATACGAGTATGATATTATCTTTGTTAAAACATTATAGAAATGTGTAGTATGATAGTGGGCATTTAGTGCAAGGCTATCGGAGTAGTTGCGTTAGTGCAACACATTTTGTTTCGGCGAGGCTTTACCTGTAAGAAGGTTGGACTCGCACTTATATTATCTATCCTAGAGACTTCGGAGGAGATAGTGTGCTCGAGATATTCGATGCCAACGTATGTATAGACTTTGCCAATATAATTCAGTATGTATCAAGATTTACCGTTGGGTGAAAAGATTTGACTCAGTATTATGTTTAGCACTCCGGACTTAGTGATTGGAAGAGTGAATTGTTATATTTATCCTTTAGAGATGTGGGAGTTAAGAGTATACCCCTAATGTTAAGAAAAGGGAATTTCAAGAATTTCGACCGTATGTATCCGAGGTTTATAGAATGTAATTACCATCAACCAATACGGGACGATAGTGAAATTGGTGAAACGTTCTTTGTTAAGCATAATTACGGGAGAAATTGTAACTTTTCTATCAAGAGACAGAATAAATGGGTACATGCCACGGATGGAGGACCTAACGGATTTCGATAACCGATAATGCTAGGTAGTAGTGTATCGGGGGGTTCCTTGTTTGGATTTCGCTTTGCGAGACATCCCACACATGAAACTTAGCGTAAGGTTGGAAATAGGGAGACGTTTGGTCACTATTCCATCAGTTCGGTACCCTGGTCGAAATGGGATCAAGTAATTCTGTATGTAGGTTGGAAGTTGAATTTTGTTTTAAAGCTATTGGAGCCGGATTTTGTGGTAAGAAAGCATTGAAAGTTACCCCCACGAGTTGAGGGGTGGAACGATGATAAGGAGGATTTAAAAATTTTGATTTCTAGGGTGATTGAGAGTACCCAAATGTCGTAACCGCATTCAAAACACGAGGTGAATAAAGGGTTGGAATGATTTTTAGCATGGATTATCTGGGAAGAAATTTATTATACAAAAGAGATGACCTGTAATTATTTTGATGAATAGAGCGTTAGTGATTTATTTTGGATGTTGTACCTATTAGGGAAAATTATTGAACCTATCTGAAGAAGGTTGAAATTTGTTGTTCCCCTTTTTGTCTTCTCCTTATGTCTTGTTGGGTTTAGTTAGTTCTACAGATGAGTAGCACGTTGTTCGCGCTCCCAGGGCGGTCGGGGTGTTGCAAAAATGTGGGCATCTTGCAAGTAACCTAAGATAATTGAAATCATTGGGGAAGATTAGTGCGATATATGATAAGATAAACCATTGGGAAGGTTAGTGCGATAGGTGTGCACATTAGAAGAGAGGTGATCATTTCTCAAGTGAGTGTCGCACTAATATGTTGTTGCATTGGCCTGTAATCAATTTAAATACTTGCTAAATGAATTTTTAAATCATATACACTCTCGGGCTCTGACCCGTTTCTATTTTCTTTCTCTCTCGTATATATATGTATATATTACAGGTGCCCAGCCACAGGGGCGTCTTGCATAGGATCCCTTGGATGGAACGCGCTGCAGCTTAGGTGGGAGTTGCAGGCCACTTTCTTAGACGACTTCCTTTATTTGATTCCACTCCTAGCATACTGATTTAGTGGGGGCATGTGTTGCCCTTTTCATTATTCAGTTGTTTATTTGGACATTGTGATTCATATATTTCTAGTATTGTCATTTTGGGATTTATTACTGCTTGGATGCTTTACTTTAAGTTTTAATGTTGAGATTTAGTTGTTGAATGTTTAAATTATTTGGATTATATGTTCCAGGGTTATTGTGGTGTGATTCGTTAAATATTGAATTGTTGTAAATAATTAAATCTTTGTTTTCGAAATAAAATTTGGAAAGTAATGTTTAAAAATGGTTTTGACACTTAGCTTAATTAACTAGGGTGTTTAAATTCAAAAAGTTATTTTTTACTACAGTGATGCTAAGAATGAACCAACTGTACACCTTGATTTTAATTTAATAAAGGAGTGATCGCCCAGTATTTAATTATGTGGGGTGTCACAGGTGGTATCAGAGCATCAGGTTCTAGTGTCCCATAGGATCTGTGCGGCTTATTATGCTTTTAGCGTTGCTTTGTTTGATATAGAGCGGTATGTTTAGGATTGTTGATTTCTTTTATTGAGATTTCGTTCTTCTTCTATGGTGTATATACATTAGTGAACTCTAATTTCGTTCGGATGTGTGGGTGTGCCGATCGATGACGGATGTCAGAAGAGGACCGTTAAGCGGACATCAAGAGGTAGGGCTCAGTTGAGATTATAAAATATATTCGAGGATGATGACCGTAGTCGAGGTCACCTCCATTATGTCATGAGAAGCCAAGACTAGAAAGGCGACTAAGGTGCAAAAATGATTTCCAAATGCCGTTATAGACGAATGAGGTGCGAGGGTAAACTTGCCCAATGTGTTACAAAATGGGTAGAGAACTCTCTGTGGAAATTCTAGAAATGCGAGAATTGTATGTTTAGCAAAGGAGGTGAAGTATCCAAAGGTGTAGATATAGAACGGAGTGTGGCTAACTGGAAGTAAAAATTTAGAGAAAATTTTTCTTGACTTTCGGGACGAAGTCATAATGATGGGAGTCAACCACCAATTTTATAAGTGGAATGCTATGCCTATAGGAGAACCTTAGGAACAGTGTTGATCGTATGTTCCTTCCCCAACTGTTCAGGATTAGAAGCAAAGGTGGTCCTGAACTCATCGCGGGAGGGCATGACAGGGGTCCATTTGTGAGTATGAATCTTAATCGTTAGCGGATTTTGTATCTAATGACGTAGATACAAGTGGAGAAACGACTCCAAGTGGAAGATCGACATGTAATAATAGTTGATAACACTCAAAGAGGAAATTCTGATGGACGGCCGAATTAGAGGTCGACAACATCGTATTTTGTCAATATAAATGATAACGCTTCTTTGTGGGGGAAGTTAAAGGAATCGAAGAATTTAGTCGAGAATAAGACTGAATACAACGGTGGTGGTGTAGCACCACAAAGGGATGTGGATACACATCAGGGGACCCATTTAAATGATTCGGATAGTTGAATTCTTACCAAGCGATGGTAAATTTAGTAAAGATTATTATAGATAGTGACATGTTCTTTAGGGCCTGAAAGGCTAAGGGAATAACCGGGGTAACCAGCAGGAATCGAGTTTACTAAAAGTCCGAGAAAAGGTTAATCCTAACCTGGTTAGTAGGACAGGTAGTAAATAGATTACGTGTTGAGGTATTTTTTGCGGAGTGAAATCACTCGCGATAATATGTTCCAAAGTGAGTAAAAAGGGCAAGAATATGGTGCCTAGTAAAGGACAACAATTAAAGTAGTTTTGTTTGGTTTGAGTAGACGTGTTACGACCGGAAACCATTTGTGCAGTCAAGACATTTGACAAGGTGGAAGTATAAGTTGTATCCTCAGAGGATGCGGCGTGTTTAAGTGACACGAGTGAGTCACCATTTTTTGTTCATTGCTAGATTAGCATGTGAGACGAGTTTAATGCATATAATTATAACCGTTGCCATTATGTGAATATTTTTCCCTAGCGTAGCGGGATTTTTCTTTGGTGCTATCTACGGAGGATGAATGTGTATATTAACAGTGTTACGTATTTTATTGAGGTTACTCGTCATAGTGATGCGATATACGAGTATGATATTATCTTTGTTAAAACATTATAGAAATGGGTAGTACGATAGTGGGCATTTAGTGCAAGGCTATCGGAGTAGTTGCGTTAGTGCAACACATTTTGTTTTGGCGAGGCTTTACCTGTAAGAAGGTTGGACTCGCACTTATATTATCTATCCTAGAGACTTCGGAGGAGATAGTGTGATCGAGATATTCGATGCCAACGTATGTATAGACTTTGCCAATATAATTCAGTATGTATCGAGATTTACCGTTGGGTGAAAAGATTTGACTCAGTATTATGTTTAGCACTCCGGACTTAGTGATTGGAAGAGTGAATTTTTATATTTATCCTTTAGAGATTTGGGAGTTAAGAGTTATACCCCTAATGTTAAGAAAAGGGAATTTCGAGAATTTCGACCGTATGTATCCGAGGTTTGTAGAATGTAATTACCATCAACCAATACGGGACGATAGTGAAATTGATGAAACGTTCTTTGTTAAGCATAATTACGGGAGAAATTGTAACTTTTCTATCAAGAGACGGAATAAATGGGTACATGCCACGGATGGAGGACCTAACGGATTTCGATAACCGATAATGCTAGGTAGTAGTGTATCGGGGGGTTCCTTGTTTGGATTTCGCTTTGCGAGACATCCCACGCATGAAACTTAGCGTAAGGTTGGAAATAGGGAGACGTTTGGTCACTATTCCATCAGTTCGGTACCCTGGTCGAAATGGGATCAAGTAATTATGTATGTAAGTTGGAAGTTGAATTTTGTTTTAAAGCTATTGGAGCCAGATTTTGTGGTAAGAAAGCATTGAAAGTTACCCCCACGAGTTGAGGGGTGGAACGATGATAAGGAGGATTTAAAAATTTTGATTTCTAGGGTGATTGAGAGTACGCAAATGTCGTAACCGCATTCAAAACACGAGGTGAATAAAGGGTTGGAATGATTTTTAGCATGGATTATCTGGGAAGAACTTTATTATACAAAAGAGATGACCTGTAATTATTTTGATGAATAGAGCGTTAGTGATTTATTTTGGATGTTGTACCTATTAGGGAAAATTATTGAACCTATCTGAAGAAGGTTGAAATTTGTTGTTCCCCTTTTTGTCTTCTCCTTATGTCTTGTTGGGTTTAGTTAGTTCTACAGATGAGTAGCACGTTGTTCGCTCTCCCAGGGCGGTCGGGGTGTTAAAAAAATGTGGGCATCTTAGTTAACTGCAGTTAAAATCGTCTGAGTCGAAGGGACGTGGCAATGGACGTGTGGAATTATATGTTTGTGGGACTAGCATAATGAAGTGGAAATGATGGAGTAGATTACACGTCACATGAGGGGCGATAATCCATACATAAGTGTGCAATTAGAATAACACACCCTAATTTGAATTGAAAGACTGTAGGAAGCCATTTAAGAAGAGTATTCCTTGAATGGAGCAGAATTAAATGATTATGAAGAACACTCGGAGCGGAGTTGTTAGTAAGCAAGTGTGAGAGCGACTTGCACATACAAAGGGTGATGATGTTAGTATGGTATAAGAGATACAGAAGTGTACTTCGTGGAGAGAAGAGCACAGGTCGGAACTTTCTGCATACTCCAAGGAAGGAAGGGGGGTATTACATGTCACTTAATGTGAGACATTTCAAGGTAATATCGATGTTTAGAGGGTCATAATGAGTAGTCTCTACATGCACCGCCCATAGTTAAGGTTTGGTTGAAAGGGGAGGATCAACCAAAGAATTTTGTGTTTATCGACAATTCCTGAAATCGGAAGAGGTCGGTAAAGTTCTTGGATGGGTTGCCATCCTCAAAACAAGATCAAGGGTTCATCCCGAACATGTGAATTAAGTCTCCAAGAAGGAAGTGATTGATATTCCTTTAGGCTGGTTTACAATATTAACTGGTATGCCCAAGACTTCCTTTGAAAGGAAGAATCGCGCCAGTGCATGGTCCGGCGCAGTATAAATTTCTCAATCAGGATGAGATTGGTGAATCCCACCTTTGATATGGGATTTCAGGAACTAGCGGAGATAAGGTTTCGTTTCGAGTAGGATGTATCACCCTTAGCCAAGGAGTAAGCACATGGTGATTAAATATTAGTGGAGCCACGAGAAGGAGATTTTGGAATCTTAGTACGATGATTTCAGGAATGCTCTATAGAAGCACTCGTACCTGTTTGTCGCGTACGAGGTACTTATTAAAGTTTTGGTATGGAAGAACCTCGACTATTCTCCTTCTTTATATTTAGATGTAAATAATCAAAATTTTTTGACCGGTCGAGAGAACATCCGATAACTATGGTGGGATTCCACGACTGTTTTAGGCGAACAAGTGGTCAAATGTTCGTATGGCCTTCTCAGAATGGGAATTTTGTATATGAATAAATCCGAGTAGTTGTCATGTAGTGAGGTGTGGCTTCCTAATGATAGTGAGATAATGGAAAATTATAATGTATAGGCGTGACCTATTCGAATGTTGTCGGTTGGGAGCGCCATGTGAAGTGTCTCCAATGAGAATGTAAAACAAGCTTGCTGTGAGGAAAGGGCTATAGTGATTGAGCGGCGTACTATGTAGATAGTTTTTGTACGGAAAAGGATATCCAGAATTATGCTACCTGATAGGCCTTATTTTCCGAATTTCAGGGCGAAATTGCGTTATTAGGGGAGAAGTATGTAATACCCCGTATTTTTATAGCTTTTAAATTATGGGATTTATTAATTTTAATTGAGATAAATTAATTTAATCTAAATCCGAAATGTTTTTTTTTAAATATTTACTAGCATGACGAGAGTTAGTAATTATTGGAAATTTATTATTTGTTAAATGTTACTGGATGACTATAGTAATATATGAGTTTTATTTTATAATATTGTCACGTGTGAATAAAATGACAATTATGGAAATTTAAGTCGGGACGCGCCTGTGTCATGTCGGGACTAAATGTTGATAAATAAAAGTGAATAAATTATAAGTTGCTCGTATGATCATTTTGAGTGCGCCAAAGTGTCCAGAAGGGTCGAGATAGTCAGAAAAGTGTACCCGGGTGTTTAGTTTGGATCTCGGGGCATTTTTAGGCTTAATTAGCACCCCGGGAGGGCGTTTTGGAGATTTCTTAATTATGGGTAATTATACACACGAATTTTATATGTTTATATCAAATGGAAAGTGTCAACTTTTAGGGTTAACCCAATGAAATACTAATGACGACCATTAGAGAGGAAGAGGAGAAGCTCTCCAAGGAGTTTTAGGCCAAGAACACCTCCGATTGCACCGCCGTCACCACCAACGCGTAGATCGCGAGATGGGGAACGCAACCACACCAAATTCGTCATCAAACCAGAACGTTGAAAATCCCAGGCAAGTGTTTATCTTGCTTATTTCGTTAATGCATCACTCATGTTAGTCTAGGGATGATTAGAATGAGTTTTATGGAAGAAAACCCCAAACTTGAGATAGGAATTCGCATGTAGTATTGATTTATATGCTATTCTGGAAACCCTTTCACATATAGAGGATTAAACCACGAAATGTTGAAGTTTTAGAAGAAGAAAATTTTGGAAAAGATTTATTAGAACCATGTTAAAGAGATTTCTAGGGTTCTTGAGTTTTACATGAGTTTTGGGCTTGTTAATCCATAATTATTAATGGAAATTTGCAGGCTATATGTAAAAGATGTATGAAATGGAATTATATAATTAGTAGTATATATTTCTGGACGTTTGGGTATGGAAAGTTTGGATTTGGATGAAGTTTTGTGAGAAAACTCGTAACTGGTAACTGCAGAATTCGTCATACCTGCTTGATCAATCGATCGAGGCAAGAGCTTTTATTGATCGAAGGTTCGATCGATAGAGCCCCAGACCTCGATCGATCGACCCCTCCTGGCAGATTCATAATTTTCCCTTTTAAAATTTGTTGAATTTCGTTTAATGAGAAATAATTCTTCGACACCATTCTTAAAATGTTTTGGGAGATAAGATGACCAGTAGGATTTATTAATGTATAAGAGACCTTTAATGTAAGGCGAACCTATATTTTTGGAGTGTTTATACCTAAGGAACGATGGAACTTTGTATCAAAGAGAGAGATTATGTAAAATGGTTACAATAGAAAATAGATGAACACCTACTGAATTTTGTACTTGGGAGGATAGAGTCCATGAGTGTTACGTAGTAAGTTGGAATAATACCTCGAATTAAGGTTAGAGACGAACCGTTATACGTGATAACTAATAATGAGATATGAGGATAAATGTCGTAACTATGGGATTTGAGATGTACCTAAAATTGATATGGTAATACTAGTATAGCTATATGATTGTGTATGCATATACTATTTATGTGTGAAAATCGTGCCCGCGCTACTTGCAGCCTGTTGGAGCTGATAAACTCGTCCGTACTGAAGTTGTCCCTGCTGGACTGGGACTGTTGGAATGGGTGGAAAGGCTGACATCTGCGATGGTGCTGGGAGGGCGACGGGAAACATAGGTCTCTTGGGCTCATGTCGAGCACCCTGCTGCTGCTATGGCGCCCTGCCCCTATCAGGACACTCCTGGCATTTGTGGACAATCTTGAAACAAGTAAAACATTTCCCCAAAAAATTTCCCCCTCTCTGACCCTGCTGCCCATGACCCTGGTGGTCGTTGCCATTCCTCCCCTGGCCGTGCTGGCCCTGATGAATCTGCTGCTGTTGGCCATGCTAGCCCTACTGACCCTGATGGCCATGCTGACCCTGCTGGCCATGACGAAAACCTCCCTGTCCATTTTTGAAACCCCCAGATCTAAACCTCTTAAAATCCCCCTGCTGGGAACTCTGATCACCCTACCTGTGCTGCCCCTTAATGTTTATGCCCCGCTGTCACCATTCCCCCCTCTCCTGCCCTGATGGCTGGACTCTCCTAATTGCTTACTCTCTGACAAGTGAAAACGGTGTTCCTGGTAGTGAAGCAGTGTTGCGTTAACCACATCAGAATAAGTGGCCAACGAGAGATTCCCTAGTAAGTGCTAACGGATCCTCCAGGTCAACCCATCCATGAACTTCTGTATCTTTTTCTCCCCTGTCGAAATCTGATCTGGGATAATGTTCAAGAGATTTGTGAACTTGGCCTCATACTCTGCTACTGTCTTCCCCTCCTTCTTGAGGTTCATCAACTTGCTCCTCATCTCGGTGTGAACGGCTGATGGAAAATACTTGCCGTTGAATTGCACCCAGAACTCCTGAATAGAAAGGACATCTCTCTCCTTCGTGGTGGTAAGGACTACCACCACTGCAACGCTAACCCTACCATCTTAAAAGTAGTCAGTATCTGTCTCTGTACATCCGTACACTCATACATCCTCAAGTTTCTTTGGATGTCCTTCTTCTACTGACTAGACACAACGAGGTCTGAGCTACCTGCAAACTCCGGAGGGTGTGATTTCTGAAAAGCATCAAGAACATGTTCCCAAACAGACGAGAATGCATGAACCTGTACTGGTGCTACTATCGATGCCTGAGGCGGTGCATGCTGCACAACTACTAGAGCAGCATTTATCGCTTGGGTTATAATAGCGGCAACCTCTGCGACATTCAAGGGGCCCTGAACTGTTGTAGGCTGTGGCTCGGGCTGAGCATCCCTAAGAACTCGCTATGCACGTCGTGGAGCCATCTAAAATGATAGAGAAGTCTTATAAGTTTGCAGTTATTATCTTAAAATAGTTGAAGAGCGAAACATACACAATAGAGTACAATAATCCTAAAATATAGGGCTCTATATCAAAGAAAGCTACGCGGAAAAAAGCCGTGCAGATCCTAAGGACACTAGAACCTAATGCTATGATACCACTTGTGACACCCCGACTAATTAAATACCGGGTAGCTAATCCTTTATTCAAATTAATACAAAAGGTCAAGTTGGTTCAGTTCATAGCATCACTGTAAAAAAAAACATTTTAACAATTTCTAGCCACCTAATATTTAAAAAGTGAGTTGTCAATTTTAATTAAGTCCGATATACATACAAACCATTTAAATTATGAAATACTAATACCACAACCACAACACAGTCACAATAGAATAGCAATGGAATAACAATGAATCTGGACGAATACTCCTCTAAATAAACCGAATACTGAATACAACCAAATACAAAGTCTGAAGCACTAATTAATTAAATCCAAAACTGAAATACAACTGAATAAATAAGCTACCTTTAAGAGAAAAGGGACGACATGCCCTACAAATGAATAAATCTGAAATGGAGTCAAAGTAGAAAGTGGAGGCGTCTACTATCGAGGTCCTGTAGCTTCCACAGCAGCTATAGCACGTCACTGGAATGGAACTCCTACGCTTGGTGTCCTTGTGGCTGGGAGCCTAAAAGGTTTTTCTACAAGAAAATAGTTTTGAAAGAAAATGGGTCAGAGCCCGATTGTGAAAACAGTTTAAAATATAGCAAGTGTTTAATATCATTAAACAGTGAATATAAAATACATGATGGTGCGTGGACTAACATGAGTTCCTCACCTCTCAACTAATTATGCACTCCTAACGTACACGTACCCGTTCTAGTTATTCCACTATATAACTAGTCCGATCAATAACCTGACTTTACTTTACAATTAAAGTTCAATGCCCGACATCTTAATGTAAACGAAGAGTCTTATTTTTTATTCCTCAGAATTTTTTTTCATAATTACTAAAAATTTTCCATTTTTAACTCTACTAAAAATGTTACAATTATTCACACTTTCACTTATATAAACAGTCCATTTCAATTATTAGTATATTAATCTCATCATAAATATACAAAAATGGCACCCCTAAGTTAAGTTGCGGTGCACACATACTCTGCTATCAAATCTCGGTACATCACATACTTAAGGACCACATATTCCGAATCTCTCAAGAACCATTTCAATAAGGAACAATCACACATAATGGAGGTGAACATAGTTCACATCTCATGGGTCACGCACATAACTCACCAATAAGTCATTCTCTGACCTATCTCCTCAAGGTACCAATCAAATCCCCCCCGTGGGCACACAAAGTTTAGATGGCCGTGATCGAACGCCGACCTCCCATGATAGCGAGTATGGTTGGAATGTTGTACACAATTAAACACATATACTAAGTATTCACACATCTTAGATATCTAATAATATCAATAGAGGTATATTTTACATTCCTATACCATCATCAATTGTTGCACACTTACACATCCCCAAATAATATACAATTTAGATTGTCAACTCTTCTCACGTTGCAATTTCAAGTACTTACAACCTAACCCATAGAAGTCACCCGGTCTATTATATAATTCTAAGTTTCAATCCTCAACGTACTCTAATCTCACAACTATACCCACTAATCACAAGGGAAGAATAACACTCAATTAGATAAGCCTATGGAAAGTTCAAAACTAAAATCGGGCCTAAAAGAACATTCTGTGAACTCGTTAGAAGTCACTGAAATTTCATTCGAATGAGGTAGTTCGAACGAGTGTCGTTTGAACGAATGGCTTCGAACGAACTATAAATTCGTTAGAAGGGGCAATGGAATCTCGTTAGAACGAACTATAAACTGATAATCCTTCACGAACTCAAGCCACCGATGTGGACACATATTAAGTTCCTTCTGTGTGAAGAGGTACTGTAGAGACTTATGGTCCATGAACAAACATAATTTATCCCCCAGGAGATAGTGTCTCCAAATCCGAAGATCCAATATGACTACCACTAACTCCAAGTCGTGGGTTGGGTAATTCTTCTCATGAGGCTTAAGCTTACGGGAAGCATAAGCTATGGCCTGACACTCCTGTTGCAGTACACCTCCAATTCCTTGTAAGGATGCATCGGTGTAAACTAGATACTCAACTCCCAGTTTGGGAAATTCTAACACAGGCACTGAGGTCAACTTGTCCTTCAACTCATCAAATGTCAACTGACAGGCATCGCTCCAGATGAATGGCACCCCTTTACGAGTCAGATGTGTCAATGGACCCGCTATCTTTGAGAAACCCTGAATAAACCTCCTGTAGTATCCTGCTAAGCCCAAGAAACTACGAATCTCAGTCGGTGTCATGGGTTGTCCCCACTCCCTCACCGCGGATACCTTCCCCGGATCAACAGATATCCCCCGGCTGAAATGATATGACCCAAGTGCTCTGCGTGTTCCTCCTCTGTCTGGGAGTAAACTAGATGTCATCAATAAAGACAATGAAGAACTAGTATAGGAACTCTCTGAACACCTTATTCATCAAGTCCATAAACAAGGCTGTGTGTTTGTGTGCAATTTATAAATGTCGGTTTTAATTATATTTATAGGAATACATACCCCTTTAGTTCTATCATTGAAGGTTGCACAATGTGGGTGAAACACCTAGCTAGTGAACCTAGGGAGGGTATAGTCCCCAGGTTATATCGTCTAATATTTTATTGCGTGATTCATTTTCTGGGGTGAGACATTTTGGGTTTGATTCGGTCTCACTTTGAGGTGGAATATGATCGCCTCGACTACGTTTATGACATTTTTACCAAAGTTTGATATGATCTAGTTCGACTTATGGTAACCGTGTTGGAGTAAACATACCTGGAATATGATAGCATGTGAGAGATAACATCCGTTGAGTTATTACTCAGGAATGGTTGGTTAATATACGTGACATGTGTGAATGTTGTAGGATATTAGTATATATATAAAATGAGTAGATAATTATATCTGGGATGATTACATAAGTGTTAATGTATTACAGAGATAACTAGTGTGAAAGTTATACAATTAAAAAGGTGTTTCCTATATAATTAGTGTGAAGGTTATAAAATTAAAAGAGGTGTTTTGTAATACCCGCCCCTTTTATTTTATACTCATCATCCCGTGGTAATCGAATTAATCGATAATATTAATCGTTGTGCTCTATTTTCAAGTTGCATGAGTTCTTATGATTATTTATTCGTATTCCCCGTATTATTCCAAAACTATTAGAATTGTCTGAACGAATATTGGTTAGATGTAACATAAGTTGTAAAATTATGGCATGAATAGTATCGACGCGTAAACTGCAACTTGCGCGATTTTGGAAGGATATTTTATTGGGGTTCAAAATAATTTGACCATATTTATGAGATGATAAAAATAGGCCTAAGTGTACCATGGGGTCAAAAGTCAAAAAATGAATAAATAAATAAAATATTATTCTCGTCAAAAAATAAAAGTGCTCAGAAAATTCTGAAAAATTCCAAATCGACTTCAAATTTAATTTAAAGCAACTTTATCTGCTTAGACATCTCCAAAGAAATTCATTTAAATCTATTTTAGAGCTACTTTCAGTTGTAAAAATAGTAAAAATATTAATAATAATAACAAAATTTGGTTATCATGTATCCAACAACTCTTACTTATTTTATGCCTTTTTTTCCACAGTATTCCTAATTATTTTAAGACATTAGTTGAAGAGTTTATGCCTTATTGTGTGTGTTGGGGGGGGGGGGGGGGGGGGGAGAGATGTATCACATGGGTTTATTGGTTTTTGTAGGTTAGAAATGAATTATAAAGGGGGGGGGGGGGGTCTTAGACTTCATTATTCATTTTCCATTAGACTTCTCCACTTTTCTCTGACTCCTTTGAGCTCCCCAAACCTTAGAGTTCTTCCCAAAAACGTAGCTAAATTTCACAACCCTCAAATACCCACCAAACCATCATTAAAGAAGCCCCAAAACATCTCACAATAACCATTCAAGGAGTATATAACTTAAGGAAGTTTTGGGATCTAGTATTTTTTAGCTTGTAGTTGAAATTCTTGGAGATTTTCTTGGAGAAATTTTAGGCTTATTTCTTCATGATTATCATCCTACATATTATCCAAGTAGGGTTATCCTCTAAACACTTTTTTTTTAAAGTTAAAATCATGTGTAGAAGTAGATAATTTCATGCTAAAATGATGAAGTATTTTGCCTATTTTTCTTTGTTGAAAATCAATATTCATGCTAGAAACTTGTCTTGAAATTGAAATAATTATATTTGATGTTGTTAAGTTTATAATGGGCAATCATGGCACGAAATCTTGAAAAAATAAGTAGGATGAAAGACTTTACAATTATGAGCATGTTAGTCGCATATTAAGGAATTTCTTAGGTAGAAATCCATGTTTAATGTTGAAAGATGATTTAAAATGACTTTAAGAATATTTCATGTTGGTAAAGTTATTTTAATGATCATTCATGGCTTCAAAATTGAAGAATAAAATTAGTAATGAAATACTACATAAACCTAATATGAATAGTAGCATATTAAGGGATTTCTTAGGCAGAAATCCGTGTATCGTGAATATTATGTTGTAGGAATTGGTAGACTTAATTTTTAACATGACTAAAATATGAATATGTTTGTTTTACCATTTTCTAAGGAAATTACAAAATGCAACCCCTGAATTGTTAAATTCACAACTTGGTATTCAATGGCATAGACATGATTAGAACTCCGATTTAATTTAAAATAAAGTTTATTTATGAAATATGGAATTAATTATGAAATAAATGTTGGAAATAATCAGATATATACTTTGAGAATTCTTAAATTGGTTTTTGGTGAAATTAGTGTGTTTAAACCCATTTAAAATGATAACATTTGTGTAAAATAAATAGCTGTGGCATTATCGTAAATATAGTGGATAATATGCTGCCCATAATTTATTTTGCAATTAAATGTATTAAGTGAGTTTGATAAAAAGAGATTCATGATACATTTTTTCTAACAAAAAATAATGAGTTTCATAGAAATGATATTTGAAGACGGTGTTGCATTTATGGCCTCCTCGGCAGAGTTTAATTAAAGAAATAAAGAAAGTGATACATAATAAAGTGTGACACAAGTGAAAGTATAAAGATAATGAACTTGGAAAATGATGATAATAATGAAATGTATGAAATGTGATAAATGTGAAATACGTGGAAATATAAGAAAGTCCAGGACTGATGGCTAGACTCTAAGGAAAAGACTGATAAATCTTGCGCTGAATAATTAAGAATGAGAATATTCTTAAGTTAAAGCCACTTAAGTCAATGAATTATTTAGGACTAATGTTTAATTAATTAAGTCTCTGGCATGAGACATGAACTGGCTTAAGTGTGAGTTTGGGCACCTAGCCCAGGAGCATTGCATATAGTTGCATTCATTTACATAAATTGAATAAATTATTTTCTTGAAATATTAAAAGAAATTGTATATGTATAGTATTTTAGTACAAAATTATTACTTAGTATCTCCCACCCTACAGGACATTATGCTCATACCTATTTCCCAAAACCTACAGGTACTTCAGGTAAGGACGCAAAAGCTTGTATCGGTAAGGTTCCCGAGAGTTCCGGTCGTTATTAGAACTCTGATTACCGCTATCCCATAGTGGAAACATTAGATATTCGATATTTAATTATGTATCAGTTTTATTATTTCAATTTGCGCTCTGAACTTGGAACCTTGGTTTGTAATATTACAGGGCATTTTCTATTAATTATATTTTAATGGTATTTTAAAATTATGTTTCTGCAAAATGATTAAAATGTGATTTTTTTTCAATATAATGGAATTTTAATTAATGTTGAATAATTGGATAATAAATGGTTTTTCTTCAATGTTATAATTTTAATAAATGTTTTTTTAAAATAAATTAAAAATAATTTCCCCCTCCCCCATTGGCACCTCGAACTTGGTTGTGGGTTAAGGACGACGTTTACCCTAAATCCGGTTCGGGGCTTCACAACTTAGTATCAGAGCGTATGGTTTGACGTGTGTGGCATTACGAATTCACATTATTATACCCTAGTACGATTTTCCTTCTTACCATTGTGCTAAACTCACCTTATTTCCTTTAGGATGCCTCCCAAGCGTACTAGCGTTGAAGTCGAGAACAGTGGGCTTAAACGTATGGAATATGCCATACGTCTTTTCGCTGACACTTTATCCCAATGTGAAAGGGGTAACCACAGTGGTTCCATTGAAAGTTCCACATTGGCATCCATACTAAAAGAGTTCAGGAGGTTAAATCCTCCTACCTTCAATGGTTCTACTGGGCCCGATGCCGCGGAAGAATGGCTTGAGGAATTTACACAAGTCATGGATGTTCTTGATGTCCCATCTAGGCATAAGGTTAAGTTGTCTACTTTCCAACTCACGAAACAGGCTCAGTGATGGTGGACCACTCACCTTGCCAGCATTACCAAGACAGTGGCATGAGACAGCTTTAGGACATTTTTTCTTGATCGGTAATTTCCCCAGGCATATAAAGACGCTAAGAAAGATGAGTTTACCTAGTTGATTCAAGGAAAGCTGTCAGTGAACGAATATCAGGCTCAGTTTAAAATCCTAGTAAAGCACGTAAAGTCTGTTAGATCCGATGACACCGAGATGATGAGATTATTTATCAAATGATTAAATCCTCACATTCGTAAACTTGTGGTGGGTTTTTATCATCTAGATTTGGGGATGGAAGTAAATAAGGCGATCCGCCTAAAGCTTGAGGCTGAAGACTCTCGAGTCATTAGGGATAAGAAAAGAACTTCTGGCGGGACCCAACCAAAGCCGAATGGTGGATCTTCTGCTAATGGGAAGAAATTCAGATACAGAAACAAGGGTTTCATTACAAACACCAGAATAGGCATAGGAGAGAGAAGTAATAACCAGAGCCCAACATCCCCTAGGACTTGCGTTATTTGCGGGTCCACGGATCATATGATGCGAGAGTGTCCTTAGTGAAATAACGAAGGACATTAGGGAAGCTATCAAAATGGCAATATAATGTCTGGAAGAAATCACAGTTAGCCTCTCCCTTCACAACAACAACAACAGCCCATCTCAGGACCTCAATAACAACCTATGCATAGTTCTGGTATGCCTCGTCCAAATCAGGGCAATCCTGGATAGACTCAGATTAACGATGGCTAGGCTAGCAGATTCAATCTAGGTCATGCTTATGCTCTTACCCAACACTCAACACCTCCCCATAATCCTTTAGTAATGGAAGGTATTATTTTATTATTCAGTACATGGGTTAAAGCATTATTCGATTCGGGTGCATCTCATTCCTTTATATCGAGTTCTTTAGCATTCTGTTTGGGTCTTAACTTTGAGAATTTTAGTCCCCCGATCTTCGTAAGATTACCTGTAGGTGGTGGTGTTATTATGAATAAGATTTTTAGAAGTTGCATAGTTGTTGTTGGAGATTATATTCTGGAATATGATTTAATACTGATGGATATGGATGTCTTTGAGGTGATACTCGCTATGGATTGGCTATCATGTTTCGGTGCCATTATTGAGTACCACCGATATAGTGTCTCGGTACTACTTCCAGATGGATCTCATTATCGTTTTAATAGTGAACAAAGTGTTGACTATCCGTGTAAGTTCTCTTAGGTTCGAGAGCAGCGACATTTCTTCGGTTGGTTGAGTAGTATTGTCGCTCAAGAAGAGCCTAGTCGTACGTTATCAGACCTTTTAGTTGTTCGAGAATTTCTTGATGTTTTTCCTGAAGACCTCTCTAGTTTGACTCAATGCCAGGAGATTGATTTCGCCATTGATGTTCATCATAACGTTTCACCTATTTATACTCCTGCTTATATAATGGCTCCGGTAGAGTTATGAGAATTGAATACCCAGTTAGAAGATTTATTTATCAAAGGGTTTATATGGCCAAGTGTGTCTCCATGGGGAGCAGCAGTATTATTTTCCAATAAGAAAGATAATTCTCTTCAACTTTTCATCGATTATAGACAGCTGAACAGGGTAACTATAAAGAATAAGTATCCTATGCCACAGATTGATGACTTAGTTGACCAACTTTGAGGAGCAAGTAGATTTTCTAAGATTAACCTTCGATCCAGTTACCATCAGTTACGAGTCAAGGAAGAAGATATTCCCAAAATACCTTTCCGCACTCGATATGGTCATTACGAGTTTTAGTTATGCCTTTTGGCCTAACTAATGCCCGAGAAGCTTTCATTGACCTTATGAACCGTATCTATCGTCCATACTTAGATCAATTTGTACTGGTCTTTATTGATGACATTCTGGTGTACTCATCCTCTGATGTCGATCATGGGGAGCATCTTCGCACTACTCTTCAGGTGCTTAGAGAGAATAAGTTATTTGCAAAATTCAGTAAGCGCGAGTTTTGGATGGATGAAGTCAGATTCCTCGACCATGTGGTATCTGGAGCAGGAATTTCAATCAACCCATCCAAGGTTGAAGAAGTTCTTGGTTGGGATAGGCCTAAGTCAGTTACTGAGGTGAGAAGTTTCCTCGGATTAGCAGGTTATTATTAGAGATTCATTCAGAACTTCTCTAAGATTGCCTTACCTCTTACTCAGCTGACACAAAAGGATGCTCGCTTCAAGTGGTCAGGTGAATATGAAACTTCCTTTTAAGAGTTGAAAGTTAGACTCACATCGGCACCAGTTCTCATTCTTCCTGAGTGAGGCAAATGTTATTCAGTGTATTGTGATGCTTGGGTCAAGTAATTGCTTATTCATCCCGACAGCTCAAGATGCATGAAAGAAACTACTCCACCCATGACTTGGAGTTAGCATCTGTAGTGTTTGCTCTCAAGATTTGGTGATACTGTCTGTATGGTGAACAATTTGAAGTATTCTCAGATCACAAGAGCCTCAAGTACATCTTCACTCAACGAGGCCACAATTTATGACAACGAAGATGGATTGAACTCCTGGAAGATTATGACTTTATCTTAGAGTATCATCCCGTAAAGGCTAACGTAGTGGAAGATGCTTTAAGAAAGAAGTCAGAACCTTCCTTAGCTGCGATGAAGTGCTATCAACGAAGGATGTACAGTGAACTGCAAAATTTTGGATTGCATGCTCAAAGGAGGAGAGATAAGGCCTACTTGTGGGGAATAATATCCAGGACACTTGCTCATCAGAAAGTCCTCACTGCTCAGTCACTCGACGAAGAGATTGTGCAGTTCAGGGATCGTATTCGATTCAGTGGTGAGTTTGATACTCTCATGATGGACAAGGATGGTGGCGTACATCATAAGGGAAGTTTGATTGTTCCTTCCATTAGAGAACTACTAGAAGAGGTTCTAGAAGAATTCCACAAGTCCCAGTTTAGTATACAACCCGAGGCAACAAAGATGTATAATGTCCTTTTTAGGGATTTTTGGTGGTCCAGTGTGAAGAGAGATGTGAATGAATTTGTTGCAAGGTGCTATACTTGTCACTAGGTCAAAGCTAAGCACAAGAAACTAGAAGGGTTGCTGTAAACACTCCCTATAGCCTAGTGGAAATAGGAACATATCATGATGGATTTCGTCACTGCTCTACCTCGATTTGAACGGGGTCATATTGTAGTTTGGGTTATTGCAGACAGTCTCACAAAGTCATCTCATTTCCTCCCGATGAAGGTTACGAACAATATAGCTAAGTTATTAAGGTTGTATATTCGAGAGATAATCCGACTTCATGGAATCCCTATGACGATTGTTTCAGATAGAGATCCAAGATTTGATTCTCAATTCTGGAAAAAGGTTCAGCAAGAGTTGGGTACATAACTGAATTTGAGTACGGCATATCATCCAAAGACAGATGGACAATCTGAACGTATTATTTAGAATTTAGAATACTTGTTGAGGGCTTGTGCCCTAGATTTTCAAGGAAGTTAGGATGAGAATTTGCATCTAGCAGAGTTCTCCTACAACAATAATTATTAGGACAGCATTGAGATGTCTTCGTTTGAAGCTTTATATGGCAGACCATGTCGTTCTCCCGTATGTTAGGCAGAGGTTGGCGAGAAGCACCTCACCAATTCTGATATGATTCAGGAGATGACAGACAGTGTTCAGTTGATTCGACAAAGACTTGTCATGGCTCAGGATAGACAAAAGAATTATGTCGATAATCGACGTATACCTTTGGAGTTTTCGGTAGGTGACCATGTGTTGTTCAAAGTTCGGGCATGGATCGAAAGCCAAAGATTTGAACGAAAGGGTAAACTCGATCCACGTTTCATCGGTCCTTTTGAGATTCTGGAACGAATGGGGTACGTCTCCTCTCATTTATTGATAAGCACCCAAAAGTGTCTATTTTGTACCCCGAATAGATGCATTTTAGTCACTTGTTTTTAATAAAAATGGCCTTATGTTCGTATTTATTTATTTCTCAGGTCAATACGCAGTTGCGGTAAAAATAATTCTAAATCAGTACAAAAGCGACACATAAGTTGTTAAATCAGTGCAATGAAGAACTCAAAAGAGACTGCGAAGTCAGAGTCCCATTGAGCTTCTCCAGAAGAGTTTCGATGTCTCGAACCAGTCCCAAAACCTTAACCTAGCTCAGACCGAGCCCAGTCCATTCCCCGAGCCCCGTGTGTGTTGAGTTTGTACCTTTATTATTTTTTAGATGTTTTATTTTGAGTCTTTTTATTTTTAGGATTTATTTTAGATTTATTTCGGATTTTTAGAATTTTTTTGCATGTTTTTATTTTCTATTTTGATTTTGATTAGTTTTTATTTTATTTTATTAGGATTAGTTTTTAGGATTTCATTTTTTTTTTACATTTTACATTTTTTTGGATTTTATTTTTTTGTTTAATAGATTTTTATTTCTATTTTTCTTTCTTTTTAGTTTCTTTTTTAATAGAGTCTTTGTTTTATTTTAGAAATAGGATTTTTTTTAGGTTTCTATTATATTTTATTAATTTTTTTTAGTTAGTTTTTATTTAGTTTGTTAGGTTATTTTGATTTTAATTTTTTTTAGGTATAAATTAAGACACACTCACACCATAATTCCCATACACATACACACACCTAACCATCCCCAAACTCCATCTTCAACCTTAAACCTAACCACCTTTCTCCCACCATTTCGGCACCCATTAACCAACAAACCCATTTCCCCCTTCAACCCAGCAGTAAACCTCCGGCGAGCTCAAACCCGGAGCTGCCGGAATGACCCATCCCAACAAAACTGCCAACACCCCAAGTCCGAACCTGTCCCATCTCGGACCCTTTGGTGGCCAAAACCCAAGAACTACCTCTGGTCCATTGACCCAAACCCAACACTGGCTCTGCCCCAACTCGTGAACCCTCCTACTCGGACCCTCTGGCCCCTAAAACTCGAAACCCGTTGCTGCCCTGGCGTTGTCCCACCCGCTCCGACCTTATCCCCAACCATTCAACCTATCCATTACAAAAACCAAAATCCCAACAAAATTGGACATAATCCCAAGCCAAAACCAAAATCCCCCAAAATCTTCAAAAAAAAAAAATCGTGGGACTCAAGAAAAGAAGATGAAGCCACTTTAAAAAGAGACTCTCAGATTTGGAAAAAAAGAGTACACAGAGAGAGAACGTGAGAGACATAAAAAGAATAAAAAAAGAGGGTAGAAAAATAGTGAGAAAAAAATATATAGTTTTAGGTTTAGAAAAATTTGTAGGTTCACTTTTTACTTCCAGTTTTGTAATCCAGTAAGATTTTGTGACGAGTTTGGAACGCGTGTTCAGGCACACAGTTGACACAGGAAATTATCGCATATCCTATTTCTTTCTCTTTCTCTTTCTCTTTAGTTTCTTGTTTGTTACTTGTGCTTGTGCTGAAATTTTCATCATGTCTCGCTAAACACCCCATTCAAGGGGTGGGATGAAACGCGTATGATGAATTGTTTTATTTGAATAATTGTTCGTTGACATGTTCTAGGCAAATTAAATTGGGAAAAATCACATATTAATTTAGATAACGAGAGTTAATAAATTAATGGTGAAAATTAATATTTGATTTTTGAATTTGACTTAGAGATAAGTGTTATTCTTTAAAATAAATATTAATTATGTGTATGCTATTCAAAGATTCGTACAAATTTTAATAAATTAATCTTAGCAGATATTTTGTTAAAATGAGTGTGAATCTTAATTTTTTTTATGTTGTGATTATTCAAGATTTAATTGCTGAAAGAGATAAAATTGAATTTAGGATTGTGACGAGAGTTAAATTTTAAATTCAATATTATTTCGAACTATTCAATTGAATAATTAGGACATTAAATTAATCTGACTACGCGGTGTAATCCCACCTCTTGTTTCTTCTCATAAATTCTAAATTAGATTGCTTTCTAAATTTTCATAGTCATTTTAGTTGAATAAATTTTCGTTTCCTCCCTTGAAAATTGTTTTTAAAATATTAAAAAAATATATATTGAAAAAATTTTAAAAACATAAAAAAGATTTTTAATAAAAATTGGAATTGCAAGTTTTCACGATAACTGTTTCAACGCTAGAAATTGGATTGATACCCGTATTTTCCACGATACTAAAATTTTTAACAAGTTTTGTAGGTAATTTCAGGAATTTTGATACTCGAAGTTTGACCGCAGAGACATTCCAATTCCATATCCAAAGGAAGACAAATAAAGAGTTATCATTTAGCAATACTTCCGCAGTTAGCTCGTGTTCATAATGTATTCCATGTTTCGATGTTGAAGAAGTATCTTCACGATCCACGACATGTCATCAACTAGAATAACATCGAGATGGAAGAAGATATCATTTTCTTGACACGACCTATATCCATCTTGGATCATGAGGACAAGGTCCTGCGTAATAAGTTCATTCTGTTGGTAAAGGTTCTTTGGGAATCACATGGTGTCGAAGGAGCAACTTGGGAACGAGAAGATGAAATTCGATCAGAGCATCCTCATCTTTTCGAATAATTCTTATTTGATTTTGGGGATGAAATCTCTTAAGGAAGGGAGAATGTAATACCCGCCCCTTTTATTTTGTACTCATCATCCTGTGGTAATCGATAATATTATTTCATTGTGCTCTATTTTCACGTTACACGAGTTCATATGATTATGTATTCGTATTCCCCGCATTATCCTAAAACTATTAGAATTGCCTGAACGAATATTGGTTAGATGTAACATAAGTTGTTGAATTATGGCATGAATGGTACCGAAGCGTAAACTACAACTTGCGCGATTTTGGTAGGATACTTTATTGGGGTTAAAAATATTTTTACCATATTTATGGGATGCTAAAAATAGGCCTAAGAGTGTCATGGGGTCAAAAGTCAAAAAATGAATAAATAAATAAAATATTATTATCGTCAAAAAATAAAAGTGCTCAGAAAATTTTGAAAAATTCTAGATCGACTTAAAATTTAATTTTGAGCAACTTTCTATTTTTTAACATCTCCAAAAAAACGTCATTTATACCTATTTTATAGCTACTTTTAGTTGTAAAAATAGTAAAAATATTAATAATAATAACAAAAGTTGGTTGGCATGTATCCAACAACTCTTACTTATTTTATGCTTTTTTTCACTTTATTCCTAATTATTTTAAGACATTGGTTGAATAGTTTTTGACTTATTGTGTGTGTGTGGGGGGGGGGGGGGGGGGGGGGGGGGGAATGTATCACATGGATTTTTTGGTTTTGTTAGGTTAGAAATGAATTATAAAAGAGGGGGGAAGGTCTTAGACTTCATTATTCATTTTCCATCAGATTTCACCACTTTTGTCTCACCCCTTTGAGCTTTCCAAACCTTAGAGTTCTGCCCAAAAACGTAGCTAAACTTCACACACCTCAAATACCCACCAAACCACCATTAAAGAGGCCCAAAAATATCTCAAAATAACCATTCAAGGAGTATATAACTTGAGGAAGTTTTGGGAGCTAGTATTTTTTAGCTTGTAGTTGAAATTCTTGGAGCTTTTCTTGGAGAAAGTTTGGGCTTCTTTCTTCATGATTATCATCCTCCATATTATCTAAGTAGGGTTCTCCTCTAAACACTTTTTTTAAAGTTAAAATCATGTGTAGAAGTAGATAATTTCATGCTAAAATGATGAAGTATTTTGCCTATTTTTCTTTGTTGAAAATCATGATTCATTCTAGAAACTTGTCTTAAAATTGAAATAATTATATTTGATGTTGTTAAGTTTCTAATGGGCAATCACGGCATGAAAGCTTGAAAAATTAAGTAGGATAAAAGACTACACAATTATGAGCATTTTTGTGGCATATTAAGGGATTTCTTAGATAGAAATCCATGTTTCATGTCGAAACATGATTTAAAATGACTTTAAGAATATTTCATGTTGGTAAAGTTATTTTAATGATCATTCATGGCTTCAAAGTTGAAAGATAAAGTTAGTAATGAAATACTACATAAACCTGACATGAATAGTAGCGTATTAAGGGATTTCTTAGGTAGAAATCCGTGTACCGTGAATATTATATTGTAGTAATTGGCAGACTTAATTTTTAACATGACTAAAGTATGAATATGTTTGTTTTAACATGTTTTAAGGAAATTACAAAATGCAGCCCATGAATTGTTAAATTCATAACTTGGTATTCAAAGGCATAAACATGATTAGGACACCCATTTTATTTAAAATAAAGTCTATTTATGAAATCTGGATCTAATTATGAAATAAATGTTGGAAATAATCAGAAATATACTTTGAGAAGTTATAAATTGGTTTTTGGTGAAATTAGTGTGTTTAAACCCTTTTAAAATGATAACATTTGTGTAAAATAAATAGTAGTGGCATTGTCGTAAATACACTGAATAATATGTTGTCAAGAATTTATTTTGCAATTAAATGTATTAGGCGAGTTTGATAAAAAGAGATTACTAATACATTTTTTCTAACTAAAAATAATGAGTTTCATAGATATGATATTTGAAGACGGTGTTGCATTTATGGCCTCCTCGGCAGAGTTTAATTTAAGAAATTAAGAAAGTGATAAATAATAAAGTGTGACACAAGTGAAAGTGAAAAGATAATGAACTTGGGAAATGATGAGAATAATGAAAAGTATGAAATGTGATAAATGTGAAATACGTGGAAAATATAAGAAAGGATACTTGGATTATGCCAAGAATTAAGCGGGGCACGACGTCCCTAGTGGTGAAATACCCCAAAGCCTGTATAGAAGAACATATCGCAACTGGAGAGCGATGGTGTAGAGCCCGTGAAGTCCAGGACTGATGGCTAGACTCTAAGGCAAAGATTGATAAATTTTCCGATGAATAAGAATGAGAATATTCTTAAGTTAAAGCCACTTAAATCAGTGAATTATTTAGGACTAATGTTTAATAAATTATGTCTCTGGCACGAGACATGCAATGGCTTAAGTGTGAGTTTGGGCACCTAGCCCGAGAGCATTGCATATAGTTGCATTCATTTACATAAATTGAATAAATTGTTTTCTTGAAATATTAAAAGATATTGTCTATGTATAGTATTTTAGTACAAAATTACTGCTTACTATATCCCACCTTACTGGGCATTCCGCTCATACCTATTTTCCAAAACCTATAGGCACTTCAGGTAAGGACGCAAAATCTTGTATCGGTAAGGTTCCCGAGAGTTCTGATCGTTATTAGAGCTCTGATTACCGCTACCCTATAGCGGCAACATTAGATATTGGATATTTAATTATGTATCAGTTGTACTATTTAAATTTTGGCTTTGAACTTGGAACCTTGGTTTGTAATATTACAGGGCATTTTCTATTAATTATATTTGAATGGTATTTCAAAATGATGCTACCACAAAATGATTAAATGTGTTTTTTTTTCAATATAATGGAATTTAATTAATGTTGAATAATTGGATAATAAATGGTTTTTCTTCAATGTGACAATTTTAATAAATGTTTTTTTAAATGAATTAAAAATAATTTCCCCCTCCCCCATTGGCACCTCAAACTTGGTTGTGGGTTAAGGACGACGTTTAACCTAAATCCGGTTCGGGGCGTCACATGTATCCTATATAACTTGTGTTAAAGTTATACAATTAAATGGTGTTACCTATATAACTAGTGTGAAAGTTGTTTGACTTAACAAAGTGGAAACGATTAATAAGTTAATGAGTAAATAACTTAACAATCAAAGTAAGAGTACTCGGGTTAGAGTAGGGTGACAAAAAGGAGTGTAACCATGCTAGTTAGGTGGGGTAGCATAACTAGTGGGATTAAGCAGGCAAGCATTAGGTGTGCATATTAGATGAGATGTGAGCTAAATCTTAAGAGATTGTGATGCCAACTTAAATACGAAGAGTTTTCATGCATAATTAATCAGTTCATTTTAATTGCTTGCTAAATGTTTTCAAAATGTTTTACTAGGGCTCAGACCTATGTCAAAAATCTTTTCCAAAACCTTTTAGGTGTCCAGCAACAAGGATGCCAAGCTTGATAATTTTTTCCAGGGATGTGTAGTTACAGCACGTGTGGATTCATGTAGGGATTTAATTAGACACTTCGGTTACTTCATTCCTAGAGTAGGATCCAATTTAGTTATTTCATTTGGGCAGGTCATCCCTTCAGCTATTTCTTTTATTCAGTTATCAGACATTGCATTTTTTTGGACTCAAGTTGATTTCGTTAAATGTCTAGTTGGACTTTATATTGGGAACCAATGGTTTATTCTGTAATTATTTTTTTCCAGTTATTTATCTGGTGCTTGGTTCATATTACTTTACTATATGGATGGTTTGATTATTATAATCCGCTTGTTGTTATTGTTTAACAAAAAGATAAAATTTGGCACCGACTTTTTTAATACTAGGTGGTTAGTAAATTTTAAAAAGTTTTTTATAGTGATACTAAGAATGAACCAAATGAGATTCCTATTTTATTTTGGTAAAGGACTAGCCACTCGGTATTTTATCAGGCAATGTGTAACAATCATTATTTTTTATTCTATTGATCAGACATTTCTTATGTTTAGCCTAAAAGTAGAGTGGAAATAGCTGGAATTAGCCTCACCTTACTATAGCGATTTTATGGATGACTTTTGTTTCCAGAATTTTTTTCTCTCTTTAAGGCCTCAAATAATTTTTCCCTAGCTTTAACAAGAGCAATTATATTGTATTCCTTCCTATCAATCTCATACTTAACTTCTAATTGCAGAACTTCATCTTCCATATCGTTAATAGCTTGAAATATGTCTCCAAAAGTCTCATTGTTCCATTTTTTAAGAACCTCTTTAAGTCTTTGTAGTTTAATTGAAAAATTCCTTAGTCCAAATGAACTGGTTTCTTCATTCCATGCAGATTGAACTATACTTTCAAAATTCTCACTAGTGGTCCACATGTGTTAGAATTTGAAAGATTTAGCAAATTGATCCAAAGTTGATTTAACCGTAAGTAAAAGAGGGGCATGGTCATAAGAGGACATGTTTAGGTTCTTAATTGAGGTGTTCAAGAATAAATAAGACCATTGAGTATTAATTAGACATCTATCAAGCCTGGACATAATCATATAATCTTCAGATCTATTATTACACTAGGTAAATCTAGTGCCTCTATACCCTAAGTCAATTAGCCCATGGTCATTTATAGCTTGATTGAAGTCTCCCATGTCTTACAAATCAATTTGATTCCCACATAGTTTTTCTCTAGAGAAGACCAAAACATTGAACTCACTGTTGATACGAAAATTAGTCAACTGACGTGAACTAATCATATGAAGACATGTGTCATCTTACGTAGCAAATACATATACACATCGATCTACTCAGCCTCCGAGCTACTAGCAAACCAAGCAACTCATTATCTCAAGCTACTTAGCATGACGAGCTGCTCAAAGGCAGAAACATCTGGCAATACAAATAGTGGACATATGCCATTTTCGTAAGGACAAACCACTTTAAAGGTCCTTTGTCTTATTTCTTATTTCATATTTCATATTTATCTGTGATTAATTAATTAGATCAAATCTAGTTGTTTACATCAACAAATTGGTGTCGTCTGTGGGACGACTATACGTAGCATTTTCACTAACATATTCATCACAAATGGCTAAGATCCCAGAATCCAGTAACAAGAACATGATCGAGTTCCCCCCAATCCATCTGCTCCCCCAATTCTTCAAGATCTCACTGGCATGGTAGCCAATTTAGCCCAGGGGAAAACAGATATGCAAGAGACCATGAATTAACTTATTCAAACCGTTCGTAACGACACGCCTGCCCAGTCAAGTCAATGAAGTGTCTAGAGACCCACTCATTTGTGGTCTTCAAGAACTAAACATATGATATTTCCAGATATTTCTCAGTCCCGATGCACCGGGTCTCATCATACTGAGGGGAACAGTGATCCCTCTTATCATCCTGGTTGGACCTTTTCTATAAGAGCTACAGATTCTTAACGAAATGTTACGTTAGCCCCAGAATGAACAAGCACTCTGGAGAGGTTGATCAAAGCTTCTCCCTTTGACCGTTTGGGCCCTAGGAGGAATAGAAACCCTCCTAGGATTGCATCAAGAAATTATCAACGACCAAATGTTTTACAGGAAGGTTATGCCCAATCACAATTAGCAACTCGTAATAAAAGATCCCAAGAGGAGAATTCAGTGCGATCTATTGCTCGAACAAATAGGTCCGAGGCTGGAAATAATGCATGGAAGCACTCCATTCAAAGGCTAGAGGACATGTTAGGGGAAATGGATAAGGACAAGAACCCTCTCCAAAGAACTTTCGTCAAGGGATCACCCATTGTACAGGTAATTGTGAATTTTCTCACACCATCAAAATTTAAAGCTCCTGTAGTAATGCCTATATACGATGGAAAAACTAATCCAATCCTTCCCATAGAGTAGTACCAAGCTGTTGCTGACATCTATGCCGTTCCCGATGAGATGAGGTGCAGATCATTTTCAGGAACTAACACCGGGTCAGCCCAAATATGGTACAATAACCTTCCTCGGGGGAATATTGCTACATTCCAGCAGCTGGCAGATCTCTTCATAGGGAATTTCTATTTTGGAGAAAAGCCAGTAAAGAGAGTAACACGTCTACTGAGTGTAAGAAAGAAAATTGGAGAGAGCACGAGGGATTATATCACTCATTTTAATAACGAGAAACTTGAGGTAATCGACTACGAGGAGAAGATAGCCATTATAGCTCTAATGAGTGGTCTATTACCCAATAAGTTGTACTATACACTGGCCAAATATCCCCCTAAGAACGTCGCAGAACTGATGTCAAAGGCAGCTAAGATCATAAACGTCGAAGAGGCCATGGATGCGAAGAAGAATACTGGCACTAAAGCAGAGACGAAAGCTGCAGTTAAAACTAAGAGGAAAGATCTGAAGCACAATGGGGGCAGTAAACAGTCGAAAGGCAAGGAAACACTAGAGCAGTTGAAGAAGTATGGGAACTATACTCCCTTAAAGGTCGATATCAACCATATTTTGGATGAGATCAAGAACAACGAGGAATTAAATTGGCCGAAGAAAATGAGGACAACCCCTGACGAGAGGGATAAGTCCAAGTATTAAGAGTTCCATAGATATCATGGCCATACGACTAAGCATTGTATAACTCTACAGAATTAGATCGAAGAACTTATTTGACGAGGAAAATTGAGCAGGTTCGTTGATCGTTAAAATGATGAAAAGGCTAAAGAAAAAAGAAGGCAAATATCCATATCTCCTTGCCGAGCAAAAGATGATAAGAAAAGGGACCATGAAGATGATCTAGAAGATGACCCCGACCTTCCCAAAAGTCCAAGGCAACCCGAACGCGAGGTATTTTTAATCCATTTTTGATCATTTGAATTTAATGTGATTACAGGTGGAGATGCAGGAGGTGGGGATCACACTGTTGAAAGGAAGGCTTACCTCAATGAGGCCAAAGCTTGTTCTTATATACATCACATAAATTTGACTGAAGATGATCGCCCGAGTAAGGTGAACAAGTATAAACTGGTCATCGGTTTTTCCAAAAATGATCTGGAAGGTGTCCTATATCCTCACGATGATCCCTTGGTCGTCAAGATGAGGATGAAGGATGTGATGATCTTATGAGTATTGGTAGATAATGGTAGCTCTATGGATATCATGTTCTACCCGTGCTTTGACATCTTGAATTTGAAGTTATCCCAATTGGAGCCATATCACAGGCCCCTCCTTGGCTTCACTGGTGAGAAAGTCTTTCCACTTGGTACGATCAAGTTCGATATGCTAATTGGTACCTGGCTTGCTTGTAGAATAGAAAATGTATATTTTTTGTAATGGATAAAAATGTCCAATCAGCCTACAACATAATCATGGGGAGGGTAGGATTGAAAAAGTTTGAGGTAGTGCTATCCACGGTACATCAATGCCTGAAGTTTCTGACTAATTTTGGAGTTGGAGTTGTGAAGGGCGACTAGAAACTAGCTCGAGAATGCTACTATTCATCTTCCGTGAAGTAAGAGTTGGAGGAAGCTAAGAAAAAGACCACCATGTACCAAGTGGAGGAGTCTGAAGATGTAGAGATCAAGACTCTAGACCCTAGAAATGAGTCCGATCTTATGAAGGGTAGGGTTATGGAGACCACGGAGAACATCACTCTGGACAACGAATGTCCAGAACGAATAACTCAAATTGGCACCTCACTAGACCCGTTAATAAAGCAGGAGTTAGTGGCATTTTTAAGGCATAGAATTCAAGATTTTGCATGGAGTCATGAAGACATGCCAGGGATAGATCCTGCCTTCTTGTGCCACGAGCTAAATGTTAATAAAGAGATCAAGCTAGTGAAACAATAAAGAAGGGTATTTAGCCCAGAAAAGAACCAAACTATCCAGGAGGAGGTTGAGAAGCTACAAAAGGCTTCCTTTATTGATGATGTTAAATATCCTGATTGGATAATTGATGCGGTGATTGTAAAAAAGAAGAATAACAAATGGAGGATGTGCATAAATTTCACAGAGCTCAACAAAGCCTGCCCAAAAGATCACTTTCCCTGTCTGATATGCCGCTCAGACAAGCTTTGCACAAGCCAAAAAAATCTGGAAGACTGATGTATTGGTTAGTCAAGTTGGGAGAGTGTGATATCATTTATGAGCCAAGGACCTCACTCAAAGGGCAGGTGATAGCAGATTTCATTACAGAATTCACTTACCCAGATACTGTCGACCAATAAGGATCTATGCAGAACAACTTGTGCATGTTAGGGAATCATCGGAGACTACCCCCGATCAACTCTTATCAACAGATGTAGTGAAGAAGACAAGCGTCGAGCAGCAAGAACCATCAGACAATAACCCATTATTAGGAGATGATAAAATAAAGTATCAAATATTTCATCAGGGAATTTTGTCAGATCAAGAATTTGATAATGGCATCCCTATATGGAATTTCTTTGTTGATGGCTCTTAGTGTACCACTGGCAGCGGAGCTGGTATAATTCTTCACAGCCCAGGTGGATTAGATATGGAATATGCATTGCATTTCCTATTCAAAGCTTCCAATAATGAAGTTGAATATGAAGCTATAATCGTGGGCCTCAGTTTAGCCAAAATATTGAATGCAGAGCAAGTTGTTGTGTTTAATGACTCACAGTTAATTGTAAATCATATTCTTGGGTTGTATGCAGCGAATGGAGACTTAATGTCAAGGTATCACTCCAAAGCTATGGAGATTGTGTCCAATCTTACTACTGTCCAATTGATCAGAATACCGAGATTACAAAATACGAGAGCTGACGCACTAGCTCGGTTAGCTTCAGCTACTTGCATCGAGCTACGAAGAATGATTAATTTTGAGATTCTGATAAATCGAAGCATAGATGAAGATTTAATGGTGAGATTCATCACCCTGGATATGGGATCATCTTGGATAGACCCCATCAGGGCATATATCGAAGAAGGAGTTGTACTAACTGACCACCTTACAGCAAAGTGGGTGAAGTTTAAAGTTGTTCGGTATGTACTGAACAATGGTGTTTTATATAGAAGGGGTATCATAGAAGGTCTACAGAGATGTGCGCATCCTTCAGAAATTAAAGATTTGATAGAAGAAATTCATGAAGGCTATTGTGAAGCTCATATAGCAGATCGGACTCTCCTGCAGAGGATAACGACGCAGGGACACTACTGGCCAATGATAAGAGATGATTGTACAGTTTATGAAAAGAAGTGTGATAAGTGCCAACGTTTCTCTTCCATTCTAAGAACTCCCCAGACGTTATTAATGCCCATCACTTCCCCTTGGCCATTTGCCATGTGGGGTATAGATTTGGTCGGGCCTCTACCGACTACCAAAGGGAGATTCAACTACCAAAGGGAGATTCAAATATTTAGGAGTCGCTGTTGATTATTTCACCAAGTGGGTTGAAGCTAAACCTCTCATTGACATGTCGTATGAAAAAGCTTACCAGTTCATTTGGAAGAATATTATCTGCAGATATGGTTTGCCACATGCTTTCATTACTGATCATGGTACCCAATTTAATAATGAGGAGTTCGCTGCATATTGTCATCAATCCAATGTCTAAAAAATCCATTCTGCACCAGGTCATCCTTAGAGCAATGGAAAAATTGAAGTGGCAAATAGAACTCTACTGAACGGGTTGAAGAAACGGTTGGATGATGCAAAAGGAAATTGGATTAACGAGCTACATTCTATGTTATGGGCTTATCGCACAACACACCGAATAGCAACTGGGGAATCCCCTTATATGCTAGCTTTTGGTAGTGAAGCACTCATACCAGCTGAACTGGGACTACCGACACACAGGGTGATTAACTTTAACTCTCCTGCAAGAGATTTGATGAGACGATTAAACTTGGATATGCTCGAAGAAGTAAGAGAGGATGCGGCGATTAGGAACTCATCTTACCAGCAACGAACTGCCATGTTCTATAACAAACGAGTCAAGATATGAGATCTTGAAGAGGGGGACTATGTTCTCAAGAATGTGATTCAGAAGAATAATAAGCTAGAGGCCAACTGGAACGAACCCTACCGGGTAATTACAGTTGTTCGACCTGGGACCTATAGAATAGAAACCTTGGAGGGAGAAGAATTCAAAAATGCATGGATTACGGAATATCTGCGCAAATATTATTAGTAATACAGATTCATATGTACTTCAGTATGAATAAAGATGATATTTTCTCCATATTCCTTTTGTTAAATTTTTTTTTAGTACTAGTGCTTCACACTACACCAACAAAGGTTTGTCAACATATCAGCAACCACCAACTACGGTTGGTCGGCATATCAGTAACCACCAACCATGGTTGGTCGGCACCAATAAATTTAACCAATAATGTTGTCATAACAATTTTACAAGGCAAAGCCTTTTTTATCACGGGTGACCTCAAGGGTCATCCCAAACTAGGCAAGAAGATGGGTGACCTCATAGGGCATCCATTGTCTAGGCACGAAGGTAATCCTGAACAGATTGGTACAACAAAGCAATATCATGGGATGAAAATCATTCCATTGCTTAGGTATTCATGGGTGACAACTCACTACAACTAGGCAGTAAGTGGGGCAAGCTCCATTGTCTAGGCAAATAAAAAAAATATAACAAATTGTCCCCCTATAGATATACATGCATTCATATGGTATAAGAAAGACACCTTAAACACTATTTCCAAGGATAGAAAAGTGCATAAAGATAAAAAAAATCTTCATTAAATACAGGAATTTTTTTTACAAAAGATGAATTTTTATTCATTCAATACAAATTTCCTATTCTATTAGCTTTTTTCCTTCTGATTTTGGCACAGGTTCCATCCCAGTGGGAGGATCATCCAAAGCGTAAGGAGAATTGATAAAATTCATATCCAGTAGCGTCCTAGTGTTACTCGAACCTGGTCGCTCAAACATATGAGAAGGTTAGGATATCTTATAATCTTCATGAATATTGTAATCAATAAGATACTTGGAGGTCAAACATTGAGGTATGGCACGAGCTAGAATCCAACTAACGTCTAAGTTGAAAGGAGGTACTGGTAACTCAAGAAACCCAGGTTCATACCAATCCCGTAGGGAATTTCCTTTCTCAAGACGCATCACACCAAGAGCACTCAACCATCCTTATTTGTACCCCACATTGTTTGATTGTCTCAACCGAGCATCGAGATGTCATAGAGCTTCATTGTATCCCGCATTCCAAAATTACCTAGGCTGTTTATGGAATTGATATGTCAATCTCTCAACATTTTGATGAAGCTTCTTCACAAAATTCTCTTTACTCTCTAAGGCAGAACTTTACTTAGAAAGTTGATCGGTAAGACTTTGAATGTTTCAGGACATTTCTGCCAGAGCTTGATTTTTTTTTGTCAGTTGAATGGCTTGATTTTCTAAAGCCAGTTGGGTCCTCATCTCTTCAATATTAATCCAACCAGCCCTTTCTCGGCCACGGATAGAATGCCTTGCTCTACCATGAGTAGACGAGGTAGGTCTAGCTCTTTTTAAAGTCTCCATCTCTTCTCTCAAGGAAGAATTTTTCGTTTTTAAAAAGGAAAGACATTCATCATTAATTGGGACTAAAGCTCCCAAAGAAGATGAGGCAGCAGATTTGAGTTGTTTCACTTCTTCTTATAAGGCAATATTCTCTTCCTCCAACAGCTTGGAAATATTCCTATGTTCCTCAATCTCAAGCTTCAGCACACTTTCCCTCTTTTCATGGGCCAAGATATATTTTTCATAGCCCCGATTAACACTCAACTGTTGGTACTTCTTCTCATAACCTTCATGCAGGATTATAGTGGTTTCTTTGTGTTGAAGTTGGAGTTCCTCGATCATTCCTTGCAGGTCTTCAATCATTTCATAATAGGCCACATTTTTTGCTACATCACGATCAAGTAAACACTTCAAGTATTGGTATGCATCAACTGCTCGCTCAAAAGCATCAGGCTTAAGGATATCAATTATTTGAGCTTCAGTAAAATATATGGGACTAGATTTGAAATAATCATTATATTTTTTCATCACCTCTGTATCATGAGTTGACAAGAGTTCCATCTTGGCAACAAACTAGCAAGGAAAAGCAAAATTGCATCAACAACGATACAGATAGAGAAATTAAAGGAGAACTTCAAAATAAATAACAAAGTCCTTTTTATTATTCAAAGAGAGAAGAAAGTACAACTAAAGTTACAACAACAAAGGGAAAAGAAAAAGAACAAGATAATTAAAGATCCAGATAACTCTGCACCTTCTCCTTATTCCCTACAACATCATTAGCCATTTTCGACGAAGAAGTTGGCTGCTCAGAGGGCAGTTTATGTTTCTTGGTAGAAGTTGTCACCTGCTGAACTTGGTCGGAGGGCTGAGGAATGGTAATAATAGGTACTTGTTCTACTATCACCATAGAAGATTCATCAGATGCAGCTTCATCCTCTTCTTCTTCATCAATAGTAGGAGGAAGGCCATGAGTGTGTTTCTAAAACAATTCAGAATCATCTGCAACACTCAACTCTTTCAGTGCTGTGACCCATCCGTATCTGAAGTACTTCAAACTTTCATACTCCATCTGGAAACTAATAGAACTTAAATCTTTGTTCCATCCTTTGTCCCAACCAGAGCTAAAGGACTTCTTTACAACAGCTTTTCTCTTCACCTTCTCAGCAAAAGAATATCCCTCAGCAAGATGAACTTTCTCCTCCAGATCTTTCTTACATCGTTATGCCTCTTCCTTACCGAAAATGGCGACCTTCAATTTTTCCTCCAATTCCTTGGAGGCATTTACAGCTTGGTTTCGAGTTGTATCGGCTTGTTGACGAGCTGTCTCTGCAGATAGAAGTTTCTTCTCCCAGGTAGCTTTATCTTCCTCGTACTTCTATCAATAGTCTTTCAAAGACTGTGATAACCCAACAAAATCCTCTTCCACCCCACTGGAGGAACTGGAAGCCTTGATAGCCTCATCTTTCTCTAGTATACTATTAAAACACATCATAAACTACAGAAGAAAAGGAGCTCGGATCAGAATATGGGCACGGTACATGAAGATGAAATAGTAAGGATAATGATACTTACTGACGCAATATGTTGAGCGGCTAAGTTAATTACCTTCTCCCGAGAAAGGGAACCCATAGTATCTTGATATTCAGGAATAGTCCAAGACTTGATCAAACTTTTTTCCGAGCTCAGAGCAATGAGAGGTGGAGTGTTAGCTCTCAAAGAAGGATGCTCAACATCAGAAGGTTGAGAAGAAGTTTCTATAGGTATTTTTACAAGACCTCTCCTTAATATCCTTAAAATAGCACCTTCAATCAAAGGTGTTGCCTCTTTTTGTGTAATAGCAACACCTTCAATCAAAGGTGCTACCTTTTTTGGGACAGCATGTGGTTTCCTACCGACCTCCTTGATAGTTGGAATTATTCTTTTGGATGGAAAACTATCCATTTTCTTCATCCCTTCAGCTGGGACATCCCCTTTGCTCTTCTTTGCCCCATCAGTTCCAGGAGTATCTTTGGCAAAGAATTCAGGCATTCTCCTCTTCCTCATCATCAAATCAGCAATAGAGGTACCCAAATCAAAAGAAGATTCTTCTACACCGACTTGAGATGATGGAATTTGATCAAGATTAATTATCACAGGAGGGGCAAGAGGACGAGCACTAAAAGAGGAAGTAGTAATTTTGTATCTCAACAAATAAGAAGAAGCTCTAACGTGCTCCCTAATAACTGATTGATGCAAACCCCAAATGAGTTTCAAATCTTTTATATTAATGTCACTCTCTTTCGGGGGCTTTCTTTTGTTATCAACTGCAAAAAATAAAATAAATATCAGTGATGCATTTCAGCAAATATAAACAGCTAAACTGAAAAATTAAAAACAACATATCCCATTACCATATAGTGGACATATGGGACCTTGGTAAACATCATTTCCTTTTAATGGGGGGTGTTGCCAATTTTTCATCACAACTCCATGATCAAAATAGTCCCTATTATCATCTGGAAGATTAACGACTAAAGCTCTATTGGAAAACCTAGTTTTTAAATAAAATGTGGTATCACTAGTAACCCATTTATAACAAAACATAATTTCAGGGATCCCTAAATGAATCCCATTAATCTGGTTTAACCTATATACGCCATTAACTACCTTGCATGTGTTTGGAGCAACTCTTGTAAGAACAATATCAAAATATTGGCAAAACTCCAAACAAAAGGGATTAGGAGGAAAAGAAAAGCCACACTTCGCTACAAAAAGGGAGGGAAACCAGTGTCCCTCACCCAGAGAAAATGAATTAGAAGGGAAAAAAGGCTATTCTAGAATAACCCAAGAGGGAATCGCAAAATCAGCTCGAGACTTATCCAACAGTTCTATAAGATAAACCATGGTGGCTAAAGCAAAGAAAGAAGAAAGAAAGAGTTCTTACAGAAGGATTGAGAAATCTGCTAAGGCGGATGACAGAAAGAATGAAAATACAAAGATAGAATGAGAAGACAAAGAGTTCAGAAATCTAAACGTAAAAAGTAGATGAATATCTATTTCTATCGCTTTTAAATGCCTTGCATCAGGAAGTAGGAAAATAAATGATTACTAGAAAAGACGATTGCATTTTTTGTGGTTAAATGATGAAAAAGACACAAATACCCAAGCGCCTGCCATAGATTCAAAATATTTACAAGTTTGCCATTTTGTGCTCAAATGACAAGACTAAAGAGAAAATTCCTAAGTTTTGGATATTTGTAATTGACGAAGACGTAAAAAGCTGCCCAAGCAATTTTCGAGTAAAATATTCCACACTCTCATATCAAAACTCAATTGTGGCACATTGGGGGCTTCCATTGATACGAAAATTAGTCAACTGGTGTGGACCAAATTATATGAAGACATGTGCCATCTTAAGTAGCAAATAATTATATGCACCGAGCTACTCAACCTTCGAGCTACTAGCATATCGAGCAACTCATCATCCCGAGCTACTTAGCGTGCCATGTTGCTCAAAGGCAGAAACATCTGGCAATACAAAACAGTGGACGTAGGCCATTTTCATAAGGCTGAACCACTTTAAAAGTCCTTTGTCTTATTTCTTATTTCATATTTATCTATGATTAATTCATTAGATCAAATCAAGTTTTTTACATCAACATTCACCAATTAATAAATGAGGCGTTGATGATTAATTTTGAGAAATATCAGTCAACTGATTCTATAGATCAACCATTTCCTTCTTTGTACACTTTTCATACACCACCGTTATGATTTTTTTTTTCCAATAATGGATGAAATATGCTAACAGTCATATGTTGTTCAATGTCATTCACAATCTGACACTGAACTTCATACCTCCTTAAAATCCATATTTTCCCAGAAATGTTACTACAACCACATCAAAACCATGTTTGATCATGAAATTTGATAATTTATCCTTATTAACTTTAGGTTCCATTAAGGCAATTAGATGAAGATTTTTAGTTTTAATCTTCTTTTTCCATCTTCTAGATGAGGATTTCTTATTTACACCTCCTATGTTCCAAGCAAGAAGATTAATCATTGAGGAATTAGAGTATGGTCATTTTTTTGTCTTTGGATTTTGATTTTGGGACTCTTTTAAAAAGAGGATCTTGCATTTTGGGGTACTCTTCAGACTGTTGATCATTTTTCCCTGCATTAGACTTAAAGGCCCTGAGCAATGCCTTATTTTCTCCTTGTACCTACTATATTCCTTCTAATTTTGTGAGCAAATAGTTACAACTCTTCAATTTGAGGAACTTCTAGGATATCTTCGATTTCCCCATCAGAAGCATATATGTGTTTAGTGGCACGGTGATGGTCATAAGAAGGTAGACAAGTTACTCTTGGCGAAAGAGATCAATGGTCTATAATTGTAGCATCTTGACTATTGATTTCATGATTGTGGATGACTTGGATATGCTTCTTGGTTTGCCATTGTCTGGTTTGGTTGTCTTTATTATCTTTTTCATGGAATTTCTTCGGAAGGATGCTCTGGTTCTATACTTCTCCTTCTTCATGATTTTAAATTCCAACTTCTTTATTTGGGATCCTGCCTTGAAAATGATCTGCCATTTCTTTTTCTTTGCTATTGGTTAGACCCATATTTATTGCATTATTGAACTTTGAAAGGTTGGTTGTACTCATATGACCTTCTTTTTGAGTTTTATTTTGGATGAGAATCTATGTTTGGGTCTTAAAAAGACATGAGTGATCGTCATGGTCCTTGTTGGAACAAATGGTATAGTATTTGAAAGGTCTTGCACCTGAACTTCATGCCAGAATCCCCCATGGCCACATCCAATCCACACCCTTTTAGTTATGTTTTTCGTTAAATACACTTCTACACACAACCTTTCTTGGCTAGATCTATTAATCTCAGTAGTTGATTCATCCACTCTTAGAGGCTTTGCAATGAGTTGGGCAATATAATATAAAGATGCTTTCAAGAAAAAAATGATTGGGAGTTGAGGAAAGGAGATCCACAATGGAGAAATACTACTCTCAATATTAACCCTAAAATCAGGCGACCATTTGAATATGTGTATTGGATATCTACCAATATACCAAGACTCTCGCATCCACATTCTTACAAAATCTTCTTTACAGTTTAATCAAATAAATACATGTTTTTTTATCCAACAGGCCTATAGAATATGCTATTTTTACAGAAAAGGTTTGAAAGACTTTCCTTATTATCTCCATTGAATGCTTTCCATGATAAAACTTCCCTATAAGGGCATATTGCAAAGGTTTGCTAGACAGTTGATTTATTTCATAGAGAACATCACTGCAGGTTATACTTTATAGGATGACGGTTTGTTTAATGTCAACTCTTTGTCTTCTAGGGTGGAGGCTGAAACAACAGATGAAAAATATTTGTTCTAATAATTCTTTAAATGAGGAGGTTTGACATCAGCATTTTGGGATTGAGTAGGTGCAATGAAACCTTAGCTATGGATTGTGTGAGAGAGAGAGAAATCTAAATTAAGACACAATGAGTAATTAATTGGATTATTTAGTTATGAGGCCATTGTTTTTGATCCGCAACTAAGTCATAGTCAAGAGGGTGAATTTGAGAATGACGATAATAAAGAGGAGGAGGAGAGTGAACTCCAAGTTATCTTCCATTTTTTGCAGCTTGTCCACCTTTTCTTGGATGGCTATATTTTTCGCAGGGCTAAATACACGCCCTTTTGGTTTGAATGGCTTGGCATCCTTGACAATGCTCAATTCATGGCGTATGAGCCCGAGGTCAATCCCTATCATATCCTCATGGATCCAAGTGAACACGTTCTTTCATTCTTTAAGGAATTTTATTAATTAATGTTTGAGGGTTGGATCCATGTATGAGCCAATCTGTGTTATTCTTTAGGCACAATCATCAGTATGGTAATTGTCTCCGTTTCTTCTACAACCTATCCTTTAATAAAATAGGCCTCCTCATGAGGGTGTAGTGTCTCAATATGGTAAGTGGTGGTGAGTTTCTTTACTTCTTCCTGGTCTACTGATGTGTAATATCATTTTCTCTCTTCAATTTGATTTCCCGTAACAATTCGACCCCATAGTGCGTGGGGGTATTTTTGGCATTGATGGACAATATAAGACACTTCTTTGAACTTTTTTATATCGAATTTGCCTAAGATCATGTTATAGAATGATCAAACATTCTTGTTTAAGATGAAGAAGCGGATCCTCTCAGTTTGTCTAACTGGATAGGTCCCAATTAATACATCCAATTTGATAGTATCTAAAGGATACACCCTTTCTCTAGGGAAACCTATGAGGGGCCTGTAATAAGGTTTCAGTTCGTCGTCGCATAGTCCCAATCCTTTGAAGCAGTCATAAAACATGAAATAGGTCGAGCTACCATTGTCCATCAAAATTCTGGAAACTCTTGCTTCATATACTCTTATAATGATGGCAAGAGGATCATCATGGGGATAAAGTACCCCAGATAGATCGTTCTTTGAGAATCCTATCACCAGCCTATCTTTATTTAATTTTCTTAGGCGACTATCGACATTTTCAGACAAATTGATTTATTAAATGTATGAACATGCGTTGGCTTCATTCATATATGATTTTCTCTCAGCTATTTCTTCACCTCCACCAGCATTACCACCTGCAATGAAATGACAACAAAAAAAAATCATTTTCACCTTGCGCTCTAGTTCTTTAGATTTCTTTGGCAGATCTGGATCGTCTTCAGTGTTATCATCTCTCCCTATTTTCTTATGTTCTCCTCCCTTAAAGGGGGATTCCGATCTCCAACCGATTTCTCTTACTTATATTCTGCCTTCTCTATCAAAAAAGTTAGAAAGATTGGTGCGGCAGATGAGACTTTCTATTTCATTCTTCGGGGTTGTGCAACTGTTTCTTTTATGCCCATGGTCCTTGTGAAACTCGCGATATTTGGATTTATCTCTCCTATTTGGAGGAGACTTCAGCCTTTTAGGCTATTTCAGATCCCTTCTTCCTCAGATGTCTTGTAAGATGTGTTTCACACCAACAGTGAGAGGAGTATATTCATCACACCTCTTGGGTTTTTTACCATCTTATCTTTCTGATTCATCTTCTCAGAACCCTTGTTGTTGTCGACCTTGGATCTATGAGATCGTCTAGTAGACATGTGACACTCTGCCTAATAAAATACCGAGAGATCAGTCATATACCAAATTAAATAGGAATCTCATCTGGTTCATTCTTTGCATCACTGTCGAGAACTTTTTACAACATTTCTAATCACATAGTATTCAAAAATCTAGTGTCAAATTTTATCTTTTTCATTCAACAAACCCAACATGCAAAAATATAACTAAACTAATCACATCATCTGGAACTGAACAAACTGAGTAATTAATAAAAGACTTGCCGAATAAACCATCGGCTAAAATTTCATATCAAATAAATAACCAACAATAATAAATCATCCGAAGACTGAATCTGAAACTAATTGGGCAACATGACCTACATGAACAACGACTGATCATAAGTCCCTATTCTAGGAATAAATGGAAAAAGTGTCTATCCAAAATCCTGCTAACATACACATGTGCAGCAGCTGCTTGTCCCTGAAATAGATATCAAGTCTAGCGTCACTGTGGATGGACACCTAAAAGGTTTTGAAAATATTTTTATAGCAAGGTTTAGAACCCAAAACATTTTGACTATATTTAGCAAGTGAATTAAAATGCAACAATTTAAAATGAATGAATGCTCTTCATATTGAGGTTAGTTTCGCACTCACTTGACATACTACTCACCCCTTAAATAGAGTGCACACCTAACGTTCTATACTTAACCTACCTAACTGTGCTACCCAATCTAACTAGACTATAGTAATTAACTGAACTTATCTACACATCTAAAATCCCGTACAGCCCATACAGTACACCATTTTATTAACATCTCTCATATGTTAATTAATTATCTTGTAACATTTGGCATATATTATCTTTTCATATTTATACTTAAGCCTCACTACTTAATTTATACAACGATTCTCAACTGTTATCTCTCAACCTTCGTAATTAAGTCGAGCCACTTAATTTGCTTTAAATATTCCCGATCTATATTCAGTTAGTTAATTAAGCCTCTCTACTTAATTCACCTTATTAGATATCCACGATCTAATACCTACAATTTCACACAAGTACGGTTAATTAACTTTATAGTTCACTATCTCACATAAGCAGCTTATCCATATGGTACATATATATTTCACATAATATATATATATTAATATATATATATATATATATATATATATATATATATATATATATATATATATATATATATATATATATATATATATATATTATAAATTCACGCTTCATAGAAATGCCCCCGTATCACACACTAAGGTCCATTAGTTTGGAATGTCCCATAGAACATGGTTCGGAATGTCTCATCGAACATGGTTCAAAATATCTCCTTTGACTTGACTCATAATGTCTCATCGAGCATAGTTCGAAATGTCTCATCGAACATAGTTCGGAATGTATCATCGAACCTGGCTCGGAATGTCTCAACGATCTAGACAATCATATCTAATGCAAGTACAAAATAGACATTCACTCTGCCTATGTATTTCTACAAAGTACACCAACATATATATATATATATATATATATAATTTTAAATCGGCTACTCTGTGCCTAACACTCGTCGCACTAACCCTTAATGTCCGAGTCAAATTCCTCGACTCTCGATTTAATTAATTTCTCACATTAATTAATTTATTCAAGTAGTGGCACTCAACTACATTACCAGGACGTATTCACTTGGCCTGTAATTTAACTCTTAAAATTTTAACCCAAAAATCATTCACCTTTGTGTCACATATATTTTCCACCTCCCTAGTCCCAATTTTCTTTCCTCAAATTACTAGGAATAAGTCCCCCTATTTATTTTCCTCAAATAAATAAGCTATAAAAAAAATTTAAATTAATTCTCCCATATATTAACAAACAAAATGAATTGTCAAAATCCGTGGACCATCTATCGATCAACCCCGGATGTCGATCGATAGATCGAACAGGTCCTTGTCTTTTTTGACTCCTATTTCATCCATTAACGAAACTCCAAGGTTTTATCTCTTAATTCCCAACCTCAATTCAGAGTTATCATCATATATTTGCATCAAAAGTAGGTTATATACATCATTTAACCAAATTAACATCATCGATTCTTAGGAAAAGTTATCAATTCCAAAAACGGGTGCTTGCAATTTTCCTCAAATTCGTAAACCCAAAATAGATCCCACAATTAAAATTAATTTATATATACAACTGGATTTCTACTATAGTTCTTATTCCACTAACATTAAGAAACCCTATCACAACAATTGAACTATCCATTACACAACCTATTCAATTTTATAAAAGCTCGATTTCATATGAAGGCCCACCCAAAAACGAATTTGGTTTTACACATCACCATAATATGAATTGGTTATCACAAAATTAAAATTACAGAAAATTAATCACTTGCCTCTTGGTTCGTAGAGTCTGATCTTCATTGGTTAGATGGAGGTTTGACGAAGAACACACGAATCCTCCTTAGTTTCGCTTTCAATTTCCCCCCAATGGCTCCCTCTCTTCTCCTCCCAAGTTTCTAGGTTTGTGTTTTCTGTCATTCCACACACTTAGACTTAGGTTAATTATACCTAATCTCATTTTTAGGCTTATGGGCCAAACCCAAATGACCCGAACACCCCCGTGTGGGCCCGATTATGCCTAAAAATGCTCTGAGGCCTGATTACTACCCTCGGGTACTCTTTTTTTACCACCTCGACCTTTCTGGAAACAACTGTGAACTCAAATTTGTCATTCAAAATAATTTATAACATCCTCTAATTTTCAACCCCCAAAATGCGACACAACAAAAATCCGAATAATTAAATCTAAATTCATCAGATTTAAATAATTCACCAAATTCAAAAAAACTCTCCAAATTACAAATTTAAATCTCTTCAATTTAAATAATTTTATTTCTCCAAAAAATTATTAAATTATCAGTCCTCAGAATTTCGGGGTGTTACAAGCCATAGCCTCCTCGGTGTTCATAATTTTACCTGCTTTAGCGATGAACTCAGTCATGGTCTTGGGGGGATCTTTGGATAAAGAATAATATAACTTCTCTAGGAGCAGACCGCTCATCAAGGCAGTGATCGCTATCTTTTCTTCGTAATCCACCACTTTTAGTTTATCGCTGTTAAAGTGAGCGATATATTCACGAGTACTTTCCCCCGATTGTTGGTGAACACTCAGTATGTGAGCTAACTTATTGACTGGTTTGGCTATGAAGAAAAAATTACAAATAAATAGCTCGACGAGCTGTTGGAAGCTGGAGTTTACCCACGAGGCAAATTATCATACAATCTCTGAATTGACCTAGTAATGGTGTCGGAGAATGCTTTGCAAAGCATCTCGTCTGGAACTAAATAGATGATGGAAGCAGCCTGTTATTGTTCCACATTAAGGAAATGATCAATTTTTCCACCGTATTTAGGAATGACCATGGGTGGCTTGAACTTGCCAAGTGTTGGAAAGTTTAAAGTCGTTGGGACGAAGGGTGATCCCTTCATAAAACTCTTGTGCAAGGGATTTTTAGATTTTTCTGTTTCTCCCAATCGATCCTCCAACCATTGGATTGAACCATTCCAAGGGTGATCATCTGGATCAGTTTGACTAAAATAGTTTTAGTCGCTCGACTGTGTGTTTTTGTTGAGCTCTCTTCCTAGGAAGTCTGCTCAATATCCACAGATCCTCGAGCGCTAGTTCTTTACCTTCTATAACCTTGTCGACGATCTTGTGATTTAGAAGGCTCTCTATGATTATGACCTCAAGATGCTTAGAGGCTAAAATGATAAATGGTAGATCACCTATCCAGTCTGTCTAGGGCGCCCGGATTTTTTTGAGAGAGGGAATGTCGTTATAGTAATTAGTGGATCTAATAGAGGAGGTCGTTCCAGGACGATAAGATATGTCATTAGAAGATCTAGAATATTTAGATCTTCTTATTTCCTTCTTGGGTGTTGGGGCCAACAGTTCTCCCCTGGTTGTTGGGATAATAACATACCTAGTTTGAAGAACCTGAGCAAGCTGTATCAGTGTCTCTTACATAGCCTCTTTGTCCTAGCCTATATTCCGCAAGATTCCTAGAAGATCTCTTATACTTGTAGGGGAAGAAGGACTGAAGGCTTTTCCAACAGTGCGGCTACCTTATGGAATGTCTAACATTTTTCAGAGGCATGACTGAGAAATGGCTACTTAAAGAAAATGGGTTAAAAACAACAATAACTTGTCATTTTCTATAGACGATACCAATCTATTGATGTTTAATTTGGTTTGTTGATTTGGAATAATCTTAGCTCAAATAAACAAACAACTATGACCACATATAACCATATATATAATTTTATACAATAAAATTATATATACATGCATGCATACATACATACATCATGTTAAAACTTGCAAGAATTTATCTAAACAATGCAATTGAAATATATACACAGTGACATTTATATAATAAAACCATATATGCATCCATCCATACGTACACACATACATCATGTTAAAATTTCCAAGAATTTATCTAAACATACATCATGTTAAAACTTCCAAGAATTTATCTAAACAATGCAATTGAAATATATACATACCAACATTTATATAATAAAATCATATATACATGCATGCATACATACATACATACATACATACATACATACATACATACATACATACATACATACATACATACATACATACATCATGTTAAAACTTACAAGAATTTATCTAAACAATGCAATTGAAACATATATATACAACCACATTTATGTAAAAAAATCATATATACATGCATACATACATACATACACATATATAATACATGAAATGTATTACTAATTATTCATTTACATATATATGAAACATGAAATATGCTATTATTTGTTCATTTATATATGAAATATTAAATATGTTGCTACATACAATGAGTGGTGGTCATGAACAACCCACCACACTTGGAAAAGGCTGTGAAAAATAACAATACAATGGGTTATGGTCGTCACGGCACCAATACGATGTCAATTGGTCGTATTTGTTATACCACGGTTAGAAGAGGCCATGACATTGTGTCACCTTCGACGACAAGTTGCCGTAGGTGTAGACCATGCATGTATTTTTTTTATTTTAAAACCCTATCTTGTTTTTACAACTTTTTATGCAATATATTGCCAGTGTTAATATTACAATTCAATTTAGGATTGTTAAATGGGTTTATAATGGGTTTTTTATATGTAGTTTGCATGATGGGGTTTAATACAAAAAAGATAGTATATATGTGATAAAATGATAGTAATGGGAGTATGTTTTAATGGTGTAACATATCAGAATTGAAGCTTGAGAGTAAGTTGTAAGGTTTGAGAGAAAATGGAAGTAAGTTGAAAGGTTTAGTAGGGTAGTTAGAAAGAGACAGAGAAAATAGAAAAAATGAGGCTGCCACTGGGACAGTCTTGGGGGGGACTGGGTTTGGTCCCCAGCTTGATCCCTGACACTATCAAAATAATGCTTGACCAGCAAAATCCACGAACCATGAATGGGGATTAGTTGTGGTGCGTGTAAGCTGGTCGGACACCTCATGGTATTCTACCAAAAAAATGGATTTTTATATAGGACAACACTAATCTGGTGTAGTGTTTATTTGGTGTTTTTAAGAAAAAATGTGTTTTATAGTAATTTTTTGGATGGAAATACCAAGACCCGTCAATTTGATTCTTGTCAGTTTAGGTCTAAGTGAAGAGATGAAAAATCCTATTTTCATATTTGTACTAGTTGTAATCGTCATTGTAGGAGTTGTTTTAGGATATTGGCTTGTGTTAAAATATGTTCTATTAGACAATGGATGTGTGGATCTAGGCATAGTTCAATTTGTGAAATGGTCCACGCGCATGATTGCAATCACATTTATTTTCCAGAGCACTCTTGATACACCTTTGGCAATGGCAGCAGTCATTTCTTGTCTGGAAATTTTCTTTTTGATCACTTTTTTTAAGTATCATGCTCGAGACAATCCATCATATTTAGGGAATGGAAATATTATATGGGAAAGAAGCATTAATCGGGGAAACGCAAAATACAATCATGTTGAATTCTTTAGTAGGTCATCAAAGACGAGTCCTAGAGGAACTTTGTGGAAGAGCCCAAGGAGTTCATATGCTTTAATGGCGGATTCAGGAATTTCAAAATTAGAGCCATTAAGTAAACAGAATATAAATATGAATAAGTGAAAAAAATGAATAAATTATCCCAAACATTCATTACATAGATCGTTATTAATAGACACTATTGACACGAATAATTACAAAAAAAATGACCCTAATAACATAGGAATTTTTAGCATCGCAAATTGTTATCGACGTTCCTTTATTTCACAAACTTCGTCTCTAATGTCATCAACTTCAAAATTTCGAGCAATTTCTTTCTCGATATATGTAATCAAATAATTTGTAAGAAATTCATCCTCTATCTTTTTTCGTAGCTTAGTCTTGTCCATTGAAATCATTAGGGTAGAATTTTTTTGCAAGTTTGCAAATATCATAAATATTGAATGACTTATAAGCAAGGTTCTAAAAAATGTGGGGCATGATCGAGGCGTGGAGGCCAAAACTTAAGCCTTGAAAACCTAGGCGGGCCTTAGGTGTAAAAAGGCATGAAAAGACATTTAGGCCTTTTTAATATATTTAAACATTGTTAACTATAATAAGGCTATTAAAAATATTAGATGGTACATACCTTAAAATATTTATGAACATTTACAAACTAAAATACTAATCCTAAAAAAATAAAAAACACGCTCATTTTTTCACGCCTTACCTAGAAAAAATGCACATTTTTCACCCCTTACCTCAAAAAACGTTGAGTATCATTGATTGGGCCTTAATACACGCCCTGGGATGAAACTTGGCCTTTGGAAAAATCCTCACAGCTAGGTGCATTTTTTATAACATAGGCTATAATAATCATAAGGGTCAATTCTCATGCTCAGAATAAGAAACTTGATCACATCTTCTTTAAATTTATGATTAAATTCTTGTATTTAAGAGTCTATTGCAGCAGTAGACACTTCAAATCGAAAATGATGCTCAATTATAATGTCCCTTTCCCGAGATCTACTCCGACCACCACTATAATGAGCATTCATATTACGAATTTCTATCTTACGCGTTTCAACAAATGATTTCACATTATCAAATAAATGACCCCACCAATCTTCTCTCAACTTTTTCATAAGAGATTTTGTTGTTGATAAAAAATGCATTGCATTCACTATATCTTGAGATTTACATTGTAAGTCTTGGAAAATATCATCACCAATCCCCATGATCTCTTTTATGAGATGTGAGGTAAATATGAATTCAAAAGAAGTGATTAAATCATCCACATTGAACATAACTTGTCCCATCAGCAATAACATTTTTTAAAACTGGACAATTTGTATAAAACATAGATATCAAGGTATGAAGAGATCCCAAATGAGAGCTCCATCGGGTATCTTCGGCCCACATTTTAAAGTGCCAATTTGATTTAAACCTTTTCCGAACTCAACTTCTTTGATGACAAGGTCTTTTGCAATTTTATGAACTTGAGCAATTTTCAATTGATCATTCTGTTTACAAGAAGGACCGTATGCATTAAGATTGAAGCAAATAATTAAAAAAATAATGAATGGGGAAAACCTCTCGCGAAGTAGCCATAAATGCTAATTGCAAACGAAGAGCAAGGCAATGTATAAAGTATGCAAAAGGGAACTCATTTAAAAAAGGGGCTTGCAACCCATTCCATTCTCCACGTATATTATTAGCACCATCATATCCTTAACCTCGCATATTCTGTATACTAAGATTGTTTTAAAAAGGACAAGTGATATTTCTCTCTTCAAAGTCGATGACATGGTATCAAGTACATGAATCAAATAAAAAATGCTCCTGCATAAATCCATCTTTATCGAAAAATATGAGAACAATGTCCATTTCCTCCCTTTTTTCTTCATCCAAGGACTCGCCCATAATAATACAAAATTTAGCGTGATTAATTTCTTCTCGAATCACCTCCCAAATTTTCCTTGAATATATATGTAACATTTCCTTTTGAATCGCGTGAGAAATGTATATAGCATTCTGATGAGCTCTATCTAAGACCACTACAATAACCTCCACACCCAATTTATTGACTCTGAACATTCATCATGATCTCTAAAAGAACAAGCTTGAAATGTGATCCATTTAACTCTATCTACTAGAGTCTTTAGTCTCAATCTATTGTTTTTCACAATTTCAAAAAATTATTTTTCAACAATCTTCACAATATGATTGGTTGATGTGATCATGGGAACACTTCACGGCATTCTCGTGCAATGAATTTGAATTTTTACCAACATGATTTAAATAATAACAAAGGACACCACAATTAACTTTCTTCCCTCAACAAAATCCCTCCATTGTGAATGCACTAGGCCCGAGGCGAACCAATGGTTTGGTAAAAAGAAAGCAAGTAAGACAACAAATCCCATCGATAGTTGGAGAATATTCCAACAAATTTGGAAACATTTTTGTACGGACCAAATTTCCAATTGATTTTTAACGTAGTTTTGACTTATTCTTGAAACAAAACACATTTGAGTCATAGGTAGATTTTTATTATCCGATCCACTCACAGACTATTATGTGTCTAAGTTTAATTGAAGACATTACAGAAAAGCTTCAAGGAATTTAATTATACCCAAGTTTAATTGGTGTGAGTTTATACGTCTTCAAAGAATTTACATTCCAAGATCACTCAGGTAGGAATGCATAATGTTAATAAAACTCAGAATTTAATTCTATAAAAATAAGGATGTTATTTTAAAAAAAATGTTTTTAAAAATGTTTTAATTCGTTTAGAGATGGTGAGGATGGATTAGATATTGTTTTGATTTGGACTCTAATCTGGGCGATGACGTTCAAACGACATACGATGTCGTTCGAACGAGAGCTACTGTCGTTAGAACGATATAGTATCTAACTCGAACGAGAAGCCACCAAATTAAAATAATTATAAATAGGAATGTCCCAATTTTCTCAAAGTCCGTGCCGAATGAAATCAGTTTTCAAACAGTACATTTTTCTGCAACAGTTTTCTAAGGTTTTAAAGCTTAAACACATCTTTAGATTTTACAAATATCTGAGTTATCATTACCATATATTTGTGTGATTTTTGTTGCACTAAGTTGGGTTTGTTCAACACTTGAATATTGTTGGTTTTGTGGTGGAGAAGCAAAGAAGGTTACTTTCGTGTTCAACATCGTAGACGACACAAGGCTACATCGGTGGACACCTAGGCATTTGTGGAGGCGACTGCTGTGGACGAGCATCCTATAAGAAGGTTACTTTTTGCATGGGCACTATGAAGATTTGTAAAAGATTAGAGGAGCATCAATTCTCGTGGGTGAATCGAGTCATTGTATAAGACTACCGTCTGACTCTGTAAAATCATTCTCATAGTGATTGTCTGGTCTGGGCCATTCGAGGTTTTCTCCTATTTTGGGTTTCCTCGTACATCGGCATTGTGAGTATTGATTTACTTTATTTTACTTGGCTTAATCACTTGATGCATGCTTAGGGTTAAACAAAATAAAATCTGGTTAAGTTAATTTGATTCACAATTTGGTGTGGTTTAATAAAATTGAAAAAAAGTTTTTCATAAAAAGAGAAAGTTGGTTTTTGTTCATCGTTAATCGAAATTCCAAATAAGAAAAGTTTTTTGTTAAAATTTGGACCCCACAAATTGGTATCAGAGCTAGAAATACATTTTTATTGTGTTTGATCCCTTTTGCTTGTAAGGATGAATTTTGGAAATTATGATAGTTTTCGCACTCCTGTTTTTTATGGCACTAATTATGCTTATTGCAAAATGAGAATGAAAATTCTTTAAAATCCATTGATGAGCATGTATGGTTGGCTATTGAAAAAGGTTGATCACCACCTGTTACACAAGAGGGTTAGGTCACTAGTTTGAAACCCATTGAGTCATGGACTAATAATGAACACGGGCTTGCACTGTATAACTCTAAAGGTCTGCACGTTATTTCCTCACATGTCACACCTGAAGAGTACAATCAAATCATGACTTGTGAAACATCGAAAGAAGCTTGGGATATATTTTCACTCACTTACGAGGGTACGAGAACGGTTAGGGTGTCTAGGTTGTAGAATCTCACTACAAAGTTTGAGACTATTAAGATGTTACAGAGTGAGACGTTAGATGAGTTTTACACTAGGTTTTATAATATTGTTAATGCATCTTTTTACCTAGGTGATAAGATTCTCGATAACCGAGTTATTAAGAAAATTCTGAGATCCTTGCCAAGTAGGTTTGATGCAAAAGTGACCGTTATGAATTCCCTTGGTATGCTTAACTCATCGAATCTATAAGAGGTCGTAGGTGACTTGCAAACCAATGAACTTGATATGTTTACCTCCAAGCAAGTGCCAATGAAAGAAAAGGGCATCGCTTTGAAAGCCCTGAAGGAGGTTACTAAAGTTTCGGATGACGACTCTGATTTCGATTTTAAGGATATTGCTTTGTTGGCCAAAAAGTTTAAAAAATTTCTTAAATTTCAAAAAAAATCGAAATATGCTCAAAAGTTTGAGAAATTCAAGAACAAAAAAGTAGATTGCACCTCTAAGGATAAGTTTGAGAAACCGAGAGATGAGTCGAATCGTTGTTTTGGGTGTAAGGGATATGGTCACAAAGTAGCTGAGTGTCCCACTAGACTTAAGAAAGAGGGAAAGAAACCGATTTCATATAATGACACCTTAAGTGATAGTGAATCGAAAGAGGGAGAGAGTTCCCCCATTGAGCGTAACTTTTTTTCATTTATGGCATGTCATGAGCAACGACGATATGTCTTCCCCCAAGGATACTAATGTGCATGAAACTTTCGAGGATGTTGAGAGTGATTAACAATAGTGTGAGGGTGATGATAGCGAGATGAGGAGATCGACGTAGATGAGTTACGATTTTCATTTTGAGAGTTATTTGAGGATACGGTGAAAGTGAAAAAGTCTAACTCAAAATTTCAAGCTAAATTGAATGAGCGTGTCGTAAAAAACAATGATGCATTGATTGAGGATTACAGGGCACGGGAGAAGAAGCATAGGGAGAATCTAGAGTACGTCGAGAGAGAGAGAGAGAGGGATATACCCTTAAAGATTTGATGAAGGCTTTGAAAAAGAGATTCTAGAGTTTGAGGAGTCTAGGCGTCTAATTGAGTCTAAGATTAAGGAGTTGAAGGAGAGTTTGAGAGACTAGTATAGAGTTAAGTTTGACTTGGAGTCTAGGTCGGACAAATATTATAGGATGTTAGGTACCACCCAAGTCAACAAAGATAGGTTTGGTATAGGCTACGATGAGAAAGTTGTTACCACCTCCAAAGCTAATACCAACCATGTGAGAGAGCCCACTAGCAACGTGAGGAGAGGTTGACATTTTGGTAATAATTCATGCCACGTTTAAACTTGCACTCATTGTGGTAGGAAAGGTCACCTTAGACGATTTTTCTATGACCTTAGGAATGCTCCTAGGAAGTTGAGAAAAAAAGTCGTGTGGGTTCCCTAAAACGCCATGCGTTATATTACACCTACTTGTGATTAAGAAATCGGACTTAGAGTCTTTAGGACTAAAACTTCATGGTTCTCATTTTGTTCCACCTGATTCTTATCATTCTATATCTACAGGATGATTGTGTTACCATGTTTGTCATATGCTAGTCTTTACATTCATGATAGATACATTGCTAGTATTATGATATGTTTATCATTTTGTATTTTATTTTTCGTTTATTGAGTCTTGTTTGAAAAAATACAAAAAGATCTTTGGTTTTGAAATTTTTTGAGAAAAACACAAAAAGATTTTGATTTTATTTGAGTCAAAATATTTTGAAAAAGCCAAAAATATTTTCGGTTTGTTTTTGTGTCATGAGCTAACATGTTTGATGTGGAATATTGGTGTTCTTGGACCCCCTTCCTTCCATTATCCATGTGGCTAGGACATTTGGTCATAATTATTGATGCTAAGAATGATCTTAACCATTGTATGATTGGGATGTTTCAAAGTTGATATGTGTTTTGATTCGACTTTGTTTATATGCCATAATTGCACACGTGCATGAGTTTATATGTATGTTTGACTGCTCTTGCATATTTGAGTTTAGTGAGACGTTTATATCTCAATTTTTTCATCAATGCGTAAGTAGACTTAAGGAGGAAGTGTGCATGTAATAACCGTTCACTATGAGGATTGTAATTAAAAAATGATGAGTGTTCACGGGAAAGGGCTATGAGAGTGTAAAATTAACTCGTTGTGAAATCCACCATTTAAAAGACCCCAAAAAAATTAATAGGCAATAAAAAGGATCAAATGCCAAAAATTGGGCCAAATTACTTTAGTTCATTCAAAATAAAAATATGCTATATTTGAGGGAGTTTGAATAGATTAACAATTTTAAACAGGTTAACACAAAGAATCCTAAGGTTGAAAATTCGTGTGATGACGCTATTGTTTGTAGAATCATCAAGATTTCTAATTTGTGTGCAATATGTTTGTTTAGTTCATTAATCTCACACTTTAATTGTCACATATGGCTTAGATAAAGTTTGATGTTTGATTGTTATCAATTAAATCTTCTTGATCATTTCGATGTGTTGGAATTGTGATTCACTTGTTGTAGTTCACTCCCATACATTCCATGTTCATATTTGAGCACATAAGTACTATGTTAGCATGTTACTCATATTTGTTTGTTTTGAGTTTTCTTAGTTTAGCTAATGTTTTACAGTTTTGAGCCCCTTCCTGTTAGATTTTTCACAAAAAAGATTCACTGGGCAACACTATTTAACATTATGGGGAAACTGTGAAATTTTGATGTTGTCGTTCTAACGACAACAATTCTCATTCGAGCGATGTTGCTTCTTGTTCAAGAGACATCCCTGGCTCTTTCAAACGACCACTTGGACCAATTTGACTTTTCTGGTTAATCTCTATTTCAGTACCCTTATGCACATTGTTAATATTTTGGTATTGGGTTGCTTCGGGTGATACTGTTTATGCAGTTCACTATGATTAATTAGATATTTTACTGCATTGATTCGTTTAATCACACCTGCTTAAATTCATATATTCTTTGTGTGATTTCTTATTTTCTAGCTATGGATTTGTCATTATTAATCATTATTAGCTTGTTGTTTCATGCTTATCTAGTTATTATTCAAGGATGATTTAATCAAATTGGTATCATATTATGCTAGATTTGTTTATCTTTTCATCGGATTTTCTTTTCGAGACAAAAAAGGCAGAGAGTTGTCTATGATGTGGGCGAAGTTTTGTGAGGTTCATAATTGCATAACATATTGATATCTTATTGATATATTGGTATCATGTTTGTCACATATTGGTATCATGTTTTGCTCACATAACAAATGATTTGGATTTGATTTTTGATCTTTATTTATATCATTTGTTCCTCCATACTTCACTGGGAATTTATCTGTTTCATGTATGTAGGTATGCTTAAAGAGATTCGTGATTTCAAGACTACATCACATTAAGACATTCAGAGACAATTTCATGCATGTCGGTCCATTATTTATGAGTCTTATCCTATACTAATGATGTATTTTTTATAAGAACCCAAACGTGTACATTTTATACCCCGAATAGACACATTTTAGTTGCTAATTCTCGGCAATTTCAGACTTATGATAGTATTTGATTGTTTTGTAGCTCAATAAGCGTTTGCGAAGTTTAAAGTGTTAATTCAGGGCAAATGCACTACAAAAGTGGCTTAATCCCGTACCTGAACCCTCTCCCGTAATCAAACCCGAGCCTAAACCTTCACTCGAGCCCGTGTGTGTTTAGTTTGTGCTTTTTAGAATTTTCTTAGATTATTAGTTGAGTCATTTTTATTTTTAATTTTTAGGATTTATTTTCTTTTTATCTAGTATAATTTTATTTTTATTTTTATTAGTTTAATCTTATTTTATTAGGACTAGTTTTTTTTAGGAATTCATTTATTTTTAGTTTTAATAGATTTTACATTTTCTTTTTAGGAATTTAGCTTTAGTTTTAATAGATTTTTATTTTTATTTTTTTTATTTGAGTCTTTATTTTATTTCTAGAGAAGGATTTTATTTTTAGATTTTAAGTTTTATTAGTTTTAGTATTTTAGTTTTATTTTATTATTTTTTTAGGGTCACACACACACACACACACCCTACTACCATACACAACATCACATCCAAATAACCCCTCACACACCCTCACCTAACTTCCTACACCCACCCACACACTATCATCACCACATTATCTTCCCCAACATCCATTTCTCTCTCCTCACCCACCATTAACAATTGAACCCATCTTCCTACCTTCTCCCCACTATTTAAAACCACCATCACCATCACTCTCATCACTCAACTCCACCATTACCCGGAACCACCCCCACACAGGACCCCATTACCTGAAAACCCACCTCACCCCTCTACCTCCGGCTGAAAACCGTCGGCGACCATAACCACACCAGTGAACCAGCGCCCATACAACTCCAGAGAGACCAACCTGTCACCCAACCCGTGCCACCCAAAACCGTCACCCCAACTCCGTCCAGATCCGGAACCAACGACCTGAAAAAAAATGCCCAAACTGACCTCCCCCCTCGGATCTACCCATTCCAACTCCTCCATAATCACACTCCACACTTCCATAATACCACCACATAACTCAAACCCACCTCACCAAAATCCATCTCAAAGACCCACTTCAAAACCCACCAAAGACACTTACACGATTTATCTCCTGCAAAAACCACAAACCAAATAAAGTCAAACCAAAAATGAAACAAACCATAAAACCCACATGTTTCTTTAAAGCCACTTAACCCATTTCCCATTATACCCCCAAAACCTCACAACCCCATGCACCCATGTGTACCCAAATGCACATTTAACCAAATCATATTTTATTACCTCACACCTTTGTCATGCTCATGTCCTCTCATCTTCACTCAATTTTACCAATACCTAATTTACACCTAGCTTCTTCCACCTATAAATGCAATACTTGGTGCCATTGACTAGGAATCTCAAAATTAGTTTTAAGCTTGGTGTGATAAAATTCTCTCCACCCCTCTATGTTGAGTATTTGCATTTTTAGCAAATACCTCAATATAGAGGTGTGCAGTGAAAATTATCTCTAGGATAAATTTTACCCCACCCCTTTATTATGATTTTTTGCATTTTTAGCAATTAATTCAAAATAGATTGATGTAGTGAAATTTATCCCTTATGGGAGGTAAATTCTAATCCATTCCTTTATGTTGAGATTTTGCATTTTTAGTAATTATCTCAATATAAAGTAATGATCTAGAATTTATTTCTTTGGATGAGTTCTAATGTACAATTTTATAATGTTAGGATTTGCATTTTTAGCAAATCTCTTTTATTATTTAATTGTCCATTGTGAATTCATCCACTATCCTTTTTATTTTTATTTTGCAATTTTTAGTTTAGATTCAATAAATACATGAGTGAGGTGATTGAGTGATTTTTTTATGTATACTTGAGAGAGTGTTGATGTAATTGAAGATTCCATTCCAATTCAAAGCTTAAATGGGTTTGATCTATTCATCTCTTTTACTTATATTTTAATCCTCACATGCTTTCAATTGTTTATCTTATATTTTTGGATGATGATTATTGAGGGCTAATCTCCCATTTATGGGATGAAATTTTGAAGCCCTCATGAGTCCAATTTTGTTAGTTTACTTATTAGGACAATTTTGTTTATCTCACTTTTCTTAAATTTGCATTTACTTCTTAATTAATAGTTATAAAAATTATTAGTTATAAAAATCCCTTAAAAATATAAATAGAAAAAAATAGAAAAATAATAATAGAATGCAAATGAATCTATATATGTCTTCTCCAATTTTGTGTTTCACCCTTAGATGTGAATTGATATCTCACTTACCGCTATATTCTAGTTTTGTTCTACTTTTATAGGTTTGTGAAGATTTTTTATGGATAAAAGAAGTTGCACAACAACAAAAAAATAATAGAGAACGCATTTTTTTTATTTATCAATTGGCGTTGTTGTCGGGGATTGCACACAACGACAAATACAAAGACAACGCATTTTTTTACTCTATCAAATGGCGTCGTTGCCATTCTTTGGAGCTCGAAGCACTTGAGTGGATCCATTATTTGATTCATTTGTATTTTTCATTTCGTACCATTTTTTTCTTTTTTTTAGAAGGCTTGTATTAGGACTTTATTATCTTGGCTTGTATTGCGGTGCATAGAGACACCATTTATTTTTCATTTGTAATTTGTAAAAATCGAAGACAAGCGTGATAGGGAAGCAGGACAAGGTAGAGAGAGGGAGTCCAAAGGAGATTATTTAGAAGCCTCTCTACCTTGGGTCGATAGGATTCCCGGGGCCGATTGAGATAGGCGTGATCTCCCCCCTGTAGACTCAAAATTTTTGGCACCTCACGGCGTAAAAACCGTGGGAGGTATAATTCTCAAACCCTCACGCCTCTCCTGTCAGCGAGTCAATTTTTGTATGTGCTTGTGTGCTCTTATTTGATTTTATTCTCAGATTTATTTTCGAATGGTGTGATTAATTAATTGACTAAGACCTACATCCGGTCATTCACAAGAAGGGATTTCATCACCCCGACTCACTCGCTTACCATTGTGTGTTACCCTAGCCATCATTAAATTTAAAATAAATTAACTAGGTAGCCCAATAGGAGAACATATTTGCAAAGGCGATCACCCATATTATTCCATGATTTTTTATCGCCCGTGGACTTAATTAAAATTTGACTACCCCTTTCACTAAATTTAAAGATAAAAATTGTCTATGTCCTAGTTAGGAAATTTCCATGATTTGTGTGTGTTCAATTCAATTTTTTTGGTAGTCGAGTTTTAGTGAGTTTGTGCAAATTCAAAGAGTCCCTATTTTCCCCACCTTTTCTTCCAAAAAAAAATCCAAAAATATTTTCTTCCTTTTTCTTTAAAAAAAATACAAAAATATTTTCTTTCTTTCCTTTTAGAAAAATACAACAATATTTTCTTCCTTTATTTTTCACAAAAATCCAAAAACATTTTCTTCCTTTATTTTTTTAAGAAAAATCCAAAAATATTTTCTTTCCTTTTAAAACAAATTTAAAAAATCCAAAAAAAAAATTTTCCACATTTTCTTTCAAAAAAAAATCCAAAAACATTTTATTTCTTTCATTCTCTAAAAATCCCAAAAATATTTACTTTCTTCTTCAAATTATTCAAAAACCACAAAAAAAGAACTTCTTGAAAATAAAAAAAATAATAAGGTCGTGATTGGTGTTTCTTCACCCTCACCTTTGTCAATTTATCCAACAAGACTGACGGTTCAGTCTTGTTTGGGGGTGATTCTCATCGTCCGATTTTTCTACCGCCCCGTGTTTTCATCGATCTTATCTTTAAGGTGAGATTCCGTCGATCGGGCTGAAGACATTAAACTTAGCGCTATCGGGAGGCAGCCCGTTGTTTCTTGTACTAGTCTCATCCTGTTTGGGGTAGTGTTTCACACCACCCAATGCTATATCATGTTTTTAGACTCGTACAAAAAAAAAATTAACTCAATTTTTCTTCAAGTTTATTCTTGGCTACCTCTGTCCATTTCATTAGCGGTTGTTTCTTATAATCTCTTTCCACCCTATGCTCTCAATTTTAAAAATCATTTTATCTAACATCGAGGACGATGTTCCTTTTTGTTTTGGGGGTGAGGAATTTTATCAAAATCATGCCTCTTTTGGAAAATTTTGATTTTTAAACCTGATTTTTAAAATTTTGTGAAGTTTCTTTCATCTCATTCATTGATGTGAATTTTAAATCATCCATCTTTCAAAAGTCTAAGAATGAAGATAGAGAATATTTTTTTCTAAATAGCTTATGTAATACGTCCCAAGGCATTTTGCACTATGAATTTCTAGACTCAACAAAATTTGTGCACTTATCACGTCACTATGGTTTAGAGTTTAAGATTATTATAATTCCAAAGAGAACCTTAAGGATCACTAGTAGAGACTTTAGCCAATGAGATTCGTGCCTTTCAACCTTTCAGAGAGTTTTACGCAATCTTCGAGTCACAAGTTGATTCAACTTCGTTTGGGTCCGCATTAAATTATTGTAGGATCTCATTATTCTTCACTAAATTTTTAGTTGATCACTGAGTTCGACATCACTTTCGAGTTGTAAGAAACGCGTGTCTTGAAATTTGTTCCGATCACCAAATTTGTACCCATACACATACCAAATTCCATTTTACCATACATCCGTACACCTTCCATTTTCCATATTATCACCATACCATCCATTTCCATATCCACTTCCATTTTTCACCCACAAAGAAGAGTGTTGAAAGTAAAAGGAGAAGATTCTTCATAGAGAGTGTTTGCATTTTTAGCGAATATCTCACCCAAATCCGATTCAGATGGAGAAAATTTTGATACAAATCTATGTTGGGGTTATTTGTATTTTTAGCAGATTTATCTCACACATTGACGCGTATTTGGAAAAAAAATAGAAAAAAAAAAAAAAAGAAAGAAAAAAAGTAAGAAAAAAAGGGAGATGATTCGTTTAAGAGAGTGTTTGCATTTTAGTGAATATCTCTCCCCAAAGTTCGATTCACATGGAGAAAAATTAAATACAAATATGTGTTGGGGTTATTTGTATTTTTAGCAGATTTATCTCATACATTGATGCGTATTTGGAAAAGAAAAGAAAAAAAATAGAAGAAAAAAATAGAAAAAGAAAAAGAAAAAAGAAAAAAAAAGTAAAAAAAAAATGAGAGAAGATCCGTCATAGAGAGTGTTTGCATTTTTAGCAAATATCTCTCCGAAAGTCGATTCAGATGGAGAAAAATTAAATACAAATCTATGTTGGGGTTATTTCTATTTTTAGCAGATTTATCTCATAGATTGATGAGTGTTTGGAAAAGAAGAAAAAGAGAAAGTTATAGTCAAGAAATAAAGACATTTGTTCATTTATGAGTGATACACTCTTCTTAAATATCCACCATACATCCAACATTTCACACATCCATCTTATCCTACCTTACCTCATCCCACATATCTCATTTCATTTCCCCCCTCACCCATTATCATCCATGTTACCCTAGGTGTTCAGGCAAATGATAGTCAATGTGGTGAATAACTCGACGTTCTCACTATAGTGATTAGCATTCTTTCATGAGATCATTTTTCTTTCTAATTGTTCGTTCTTTCTTATGTGTGTGTGAGACATTTGAACTTACTTACATTTACTCACCTCCTCACACACAAGAGCGATACACTAACCCATATCTCGAGAGTTTATTTAAGAGATATATATCCGTGAGATTTTGAAGTTGAAGCGTTGATTCCGATGAGGCAATCTAGGAATAACTCTTGAGATACTTGACCCGTTTTGACTGATTCACACACACACGTTTCATTCTAGGAAGGATGTGCCTTGACTATTTACTTAGCTAAACTTTTTACACATTGTAGCTTGTATTTCTGAAAATATTTTTCTTGTGATGGATTGTGCGACTATTCTACGTCTAATAAGAGATTGACTGCCGTTGCAAATAAGAATTTTGTGGGTATATTCCCTGCAAACCCTCACGAGACACAACTCGTCCTGTAGGGCAACCTATAGGTTTAAAGGCTTATTGCACATATTAAGTGCAATCGCAAGTCCCGAGAAAGTGGTACACTTTAGGTTTCTTATCTCTATCGTTCTCTCTATCTTATTGCTCGAGGACTAGCAACGCTCTATTTGGGGGTGGTGTGATAAGAACCCAAAAGTGTACATTTTATACCCGAATAGACGCATTTTAGTTGCTAATTCTCGGTAATTTCAGACTTGTGATAGCATTTGTTTGTTTTGTAGCTCAATAAGCGTTTGCGAAGTTTAAAGTGTTAATTCAGGGAAAATGCGCGACAAAAGTGGCTTAATCCCGTACCTGAACCCTCTTCCGTAGTCAAACCCGAGACTAAACCTTCACTCGAGCCCGTTTGTGTTTAGTTTGTGCTTTTTAGAATTTTCTTAGATTATTAGTTGAGTCGTTTTTATTTTTAAATTTTATTTTAGATTTATTTAGAATTTTTAGGATTTATTTTCTTTTTATCTAGTATAATTTTCTTTTTATTTTTATTAGTTTAATCTTATTTTATTAGGACTAGTTTTTTTAAGAATTCATTTATTTTTAGTTTTAATAGATTTTACATTTTCCTTTTAGGATTTTAGTTTTAGTTTTAATAGATTCTTATTTTCATTTTTTTATTTATCTAGAGTAGGATTTTATTTTTAGATTTTTAGTTTTGTTAGTTTTAGTATTTTAGTTTTATTTTATTATTTTTTTAGGGTCACAAACTAACACACACAGACACCCTACTACCATACACAACATCACATCCAAATAACACCTCACACACCCTCACCTAACTTCCTACACCCACCCACACACTATCATCAGCACATCATCTTCCCCAACATCCATTTATCTCTCCTCACCCACCATTAACAATCCAACCCATCTTCCCACCTTCTCCCCACTAATTAAAACACCATCACCATCTCTCTCATCACTCAACCCCACCATTACCCCGAGCCACCCCCACACAGGACCCCATTACCTCAAAACCCACCTCACCCCTCCACCTCCGGCTGAAAATCTTCGGTGACCATAACCACTCCGGCGAACCAGCGCCCATACAACACCGGAGACACCAACCTGTCACCCAACCCGCGCGACCCAAAACCGTCACCTCAACTCCGTCCAGACCGGGAACCAATGACCCGCGACCTGAAAAAAAAATGCCCAAATCGACCTCCCCCCTCGGATCTACCCATTCCGACTCCTCCATAACCACACTCCACACATCCATAGTACTACCACACAACCCAAACCCACCTCACCAAAACCCATCCCAAAGACCCATTTCAAAACCCACCAAAGCCACTTACACAATTTATCTCCTGCAAAAACCACAAACTAAATAAGGTCAAACCAAAAATGAAACAAAGCATAAAACCCACATGTTTCTTTAAAGCCACTTAACCCATTTCCCATTATACCCCCAAAACCTCACAACCCCCATGCACCCATGTGCACCCAAATGCACATTTAACCAAATCATATTTTATTACCTCACACCTTCGCCATGCTCATGTGCTCTCATCTTCACTCAATTTTAGCAATGCCCAATTTACCCCTAGCTTCTTCCACCTATAAATGCAAGACTTGGAGCCATTGAATAAGAATCTCAAAATTAGTTTTAAACTTGGTGTGATAAAATTCTCTCCACCCCTCTATGTTAAGTATTTGCATTTTTAGCAAATACCTCAATATAGAGGTGTATAGTGAAAATTATCTCTAGGATAAATTTCACCCCACCCCTCTATTATGATTTTTTGCATTTTTAGCAATTAATTCAAAATAGATTGATGTAGTGAAATTTATCCCTTATGGGAGGTAAATTCTAATCAATTTCTTTATGTTGAGATTTTGCATTTTTAGCAATTATCTCAATATAAAGTAATGATCTAGAATTTATTTCTTTGGATGAGTTCTAATCTACAATTTTACAATGTTAGGATTTTCATTTTTAGAAAATCTTTTTTATTTTTTAATTGTCCATTATGAATTCACCCACTATCCTTTTTATTTTTATTTTGTAATTTTTAGTTTAGATTCAATAAATACATGAGTGACGTGATTGAGTGATTTTTTATGTATACTTGAGAGAGTGTTGATGTAATTGAAGATTCCATTCTAATTCAAGGCTTAAATCGGTTTGATTTATTCCTCTCTTTTACTTATATTTTAATCCTCACATGCTTTCAATTGTTTATCTTATATTTTTGGATGATGATTATTGAGATCTAATCTTCCATTTATGGGATAAAATTTTGAAGTCCTCATGAGTTCAATTTTGTTAGTTTACTTATTAGGACAATTTTGTTTATCTCACTTTTCTTAAATTATCATTTATTTCTTATTTAATAGTTATAAAAATTATTAGTTATAAAAATCCCTTAAAAAATCCTAAAAAAAATATAAATTGAAAAAAATTGAAAAATAATAATAAAATGCAAATGAATCTATATATGTCCTCTCCAATTTTGTGTTTCACCCTTAGATGTGGATTGATAACTCACTTACCACTATATTCTAGTTTTATTCTACTTTTATTGGTTTGTGAAGATTTTTGATGGATAAAAGAATTTGCACAACGACGAAAAAACAATAGAGAACGCAAATTTTTTATTTATCAATTTTTCATATTGGGTTTTATGGGATGGGATTTGGGCATCATATGACTTGACAGGCCGACTTAAGCACTTCAATGTTGGTTTTGTCCCGAAATATTATAAGGACCAAATTTCCAATTGAGTCTTAATGTAATTTTGATTTATTCTCGGAACAAAACACGTTTGAGTCATAGGTATATTTTTATTGTCCGATCCACTCACAGACTATGACATGTCGAAGTTTAATTGAAGACGTTGCGGCAAAGCTTCAAGGAATTTAATTATGTTGAAGTTTAATTGATTCGAGTTTCTTCATCTTCAAACTTAATTTGCATTCTGAGATGACTCGATTATGAATGCATAGTGTTAACGAAACTCGGAATTTAATTGTATAAAAATATGTGATAAACACACAAAAGTGTTTATTTTATACCCTAAATATCAGCATTTTAGTCACTTATTTTTATTAAAATTGGTCTTATATTCGTATTTTATCAGTTTGTAGGTCAATACGCAGTAGAGGTGTTAAAGGATGCTAAATTCATTCAATTACGACGCAGAAGCGGTCAAAAGCGTGCAACGAAGAAATCAAAAGAGACCGCGAAGTCACAATCCTCATTGAGCTTACATAGAAGAGTTCCGATATCCCGAACCAGTCCCGTAACCCTAACTCGAGCCTACACCGAGCCCAGACCATTCCCCAAGCCCGGTGTGTGTTTGGTTTGTACTTTTATTTTTTTCTTAGATTTTTATTTTTAGTCGTTTTATTTTTAAGATTTATTTAGGATTTTTATAATTTATTTGCATATTTTTATATTTTATTTTTATTATTATATTTTTATTTTTATTTTTATTAGTTTTTAGTTTTTATATTATTAGGATTAGTTTTGGGGATTTAAATTATTTTTTATTTTTTTAGATTTTAGATTTTACATTTTTAGGATTTTACATTTTTAGTTTAGTACATTTTTATTTTTTTTATTTCTTTTTAGTTTCATTTTTTTAATTGTATTATTTTTAGGGTCACAACTTAAACACACACATTAAACCCACTCACACTCTAAATGCCATACGTACTAATACACCTAAACTAAAAACCAAACACCCTCACCAACACAATACCTAACCTACACCTCACACACACCCTATCAACTACAATATTCATCATCTTCCTTACCACTTTCTCTCTCTCCACCACAAACAAACGCACTCCAATAAAAAAAAACATCTCCACTACACCACAACTAGGGCCGGCAAAACTGACCCGAATAGGATAGTCGATCCATATAAACCCGTAATGGTTTGCAAATGGGTCCTTGTAGTTTGCTTCACACGGGTCATTGCAGGTTTAGGCGGATTAAAGAATGACCCGCTGTTTTGCCCATATAAACAACAACTTAGGTTTAAGGTTTTGTTGTTTGCCATAAACACAGAGTCACGGGCAATTTTCCTCCTATTCCTCTCCTCATATCTCTCTATATACACAGGTAACGTTTTTCTCTTTATTCTCTTGCTCCCAGCCAAAACCTAGGTGCAAATATACTCTTATTTTTTATGGGTTGAAAATGGTTCCATCTGTTGGTTTTTGGCAGGCTGGAGATCAACTGGTATCCCACACCACTTACTGGTGGGTTAGCGGTTTAACCCTTAACCAAACCCAAGATAACCCGAGTGCAACCCGACACTAATCCATCCATATCCAACCATCACCCATATACAACCCGTCCAAACCCAATACTAGAACTACCCAACCCGACCAGAACACCCAAGACCTATCGGCGCACATACCCAACCCGACCAACCCCATTTTCGACGCCAAACCCGCCATCTCTAGACCTCCTACAGAACGCCAACCCAATACCACCCTTATACCACAAAATCCAATCTTGAACCCAACGAAACCCGACGACCATACCACATCCGGAGAAAAACCCGCAATTTCATTTTCATTCCCCACACCTGCAAAAACCCAGAAATCAGAATACCCACCCGATTTCAGCCCTTGCCTCATAGTCCCATGACCTAAGTCGCGACCCATTTCTAAACCTCACCTTCCCAAATCCATCTTACCCATCTCCACAACCCGAGCTCCAATACAACCCACGAACCCGCTGCTAAACCAAATCTTCCAATTACCATTATAAAACCAACTTGCCAAACCCAAACAGTCTTTCACTTATCCAAATGAAATCCTAAAAAAATCTCACTATCCAACAACAAAAATTGTGGCTTATAAAAAAAGGGGGGAAGGCTGACTCTGGGACTCTCAGATACACAAAATAAGAGACGTATATAGAGAGAAACAGTCTGTAGATTATGTACATTTTAGGGTCATGAAAAATTTTCAAAAAAAAATAGTTTAGTTTAGAATAAATTTTTAGGTTTGCTTTTATTCTTTTTGGTGTAATCAGGTATTGGATTTGTGAGATGATTGAGACGCGTGTTCATGCCCAGTTGACCCTTTTTTCAATTTTTATTAATTCTATTGCGATTGTTGTTTATTCTAACATGAGAATGTTTGGCTAAACACCATGTTCAAGGGGTGGCATGTACTGTGAATGATATTAATTAATTAATCAATTTCATTAATTGTATATTTCTAGGTAAATTAATTTTTAACTGTCACCAAATAATTTATGTAACGAGATTTAGTGAATTAATGTTTGAATTTAGGAATCGAACTAGAGATAGATTTTTTCGATATTTGAATATTAATTCAGTGTTGAAATTTGAGGATTGATATTGTTTTTGTTAAATTGATCCTAGCGGGTAATTTTCTAAAAATAATATAATTCCTAATTTTTCATTGTGAGACATTTTTAAATTAGTTTTCTAAAAAAGATTTTATTAAATTTATTATTTTAATGAGAGTTGGATTATCGATTTAATATTATCTCAAAATATTTCAAATTAATAAATTGAGAAATTAAAATAATTGAAATTACAGTGTAATCCCATATCTTGACTTTCTCACATATTTCACGCTCGGTTGCACACGTTTTTTCATTAGTTAGTCATTTAGTAATTTTAGCATTTAGTAGTAAATTTTTCCCTTGAAATTATTTTTAAAAAAATTTAAAAATAAAGAAAAATGTTTAAAAAAAATGAACTGCAAGTTTTCACGTCAATTGTTTCACCTTGAAGGTTGGATTGATACCTATACTTACTGCAATAAGAGTTATTTTTAGACAAGTTTTGTAGGTACTCAAGCGAATTTTGAAAGTGACTTTTGAAGACAACGAACGAACACACGCAAAAAGTTTCTTATCAGTAAGGATGTTATTTTTAAAAGAAAAATATTTTTAAAAATGTTTTACTTGTTTACACTTCGTTTAGAGCTGATAAGGGTGGATTAGAGATTGTTTTGGTTTGGAATATATTCTGCGCGACATCGTACAAATGACATACGATGTCATTTGAGCGAGAGCTACTGTCATTAGAACGACGTAGTATCTCGCTCGAACGAGAAGCCACCTCCTTAAAATAATTATAAATAGGCATGTTCTAGTTTTCTCAAAGTGCATGAAGAAAAAAATTAGTTTTCAAACAGTACATTTTTCTGCAACACTTTTCTAAGGTTTTAAAGCTTAAACACATCCTTAGAGTTTACAAAGATCTGAGTTATCATTACCATATGTTTATGTGATCTTTGTTGCACCAAGTTGGGTTTGTTAAGCACTTGAACATTGTTGGTTTTGCGATGGAGAAGCGAAGAAGGTTACTTTCGTGTTCAACATCGTAGATGACAGAAGACTACATTGGTGGACACGGAGGCATTCGTGGATGCAACTACTGTGGACGAGCATCGTAGAAGAAGGTTACTTTCTGTGTGGGCACTGTGAAGATTGGTAAAAGATCAGAGAAGCATCCAGCCTCGTGGGTAGATCGAGTCATTGTATAAGACTACCATCTGACTCTGTAAAACTATTTTCATAGTGATTGTCTGGCTTGGGCCATCCGCGGTTTTCTTCCATTTTGGGTTTCCTCGTACATCGGCGTTGTGAGTATTGATTTACTTTATTTTAGTTTCTTTAATCACTAGATGCATGCTTAGGGTTAAACAAGATAAAATCTGGTTAAGTTAATTTGATTCACAATTTGGTGTAGTTTAATAAAATTGAAAAAAAGTTTTTCATAAAAAGAGAAAGTTGATTTGTGTTCATCCTTAATTGAAATTCCGCATAAGCAAAGTTTTTTGTTAAAATCGGGACCCCACAATTTTGAACCAAGAAGCTTGAAATTGACGAGGATATTTATCTTCATTAAATGGGTATAGTGAAAGAAGATGTTGATATGGACCGACTTTAATGTAAGCTCGTCGGAGTTCATCACGTTGATTATATGGATACTCCCATATTTTTTGGCGTAATCCCGACTCACGTTCAAAAGAATTTTGATCTTTTTCAATCAAGCTAATTTTGGTAACCTTGGAGGGTCGATGTTCTTATTGTGAAGTTTCAACATTAGAGACAGGTTGTTAAGTAGAAGTTTGTGCACTAATATCTAATTTTTCAATATTATTTTTCTACAAAAATTCTTTAATAGTTATTCTCATGACAATAGTGAACTGTTAAAAAATTAATACATGAAGAACAACAATTTTACTAACTTTAAAAGACTTTTTCAATAAAATTTTAATTGAATCATATTCTAATTAAGAGGCATGAAACAAATAATACAACATAAATAAACATTCAAATAAATTATAAATGAAAGTTCATTAAGACAAATTTATCTTTGATAATTTAATGTGAACGGAAGACTAAAATTGAAAGATTGAAATTGTTTCTTCAATCTATCAACTAAAATAAATTAACATATTATTCAATATATTAAATAATAAGAAAATTTATCAAAGGGCCACACTTTATTTTCTTTATTTATGCAGACTAAATATAATAAGAAATTTTATTTAACCAATTTATTATTCAGAAAAATATTTGTTTCCAAACAAAATTAAAACTGTTAAAAAAACTAACAACTTTGTTTTTTATAAACAAAACCATTTCAAAGTAGTTTTTTAAAAACTTAATATCTACAAAAATCATCTTTTAATTTGTATTGTTACATTTTTCATTTTGTTAAATGAATGAATATAAAAAAAGGGCCAATTTATAATTAGGTCCCTTGTTGACAGTTTTTAAACATTTATGGATAATTTACTATTAAGTCCACTTGTTATGTCATTAGTGTTAACTTGTACAAGAATAGAATTAGTGGACCTTAGTGTTTAAAATTTCTCAAAATTCCTTTAGGCCCTGTTTAATTGAGCAAATTGTTTGATTATGTAAATTGGTTTATTGTGAATTAGTGAATTGTAAATGAGTGGATTTGAACTGAGTTAAAATCCAATTCTATACAATGTTTGGTAATCTAAAATTGATGTTAAGATTGTATGAGGAAAAAACATAAAAACAAATTAAGAGAGGGGGGAGGGGGAGGAGGGAATGAGAAAGAGATCAACATGCACTTTCCGGGAATCCTATTTCAAATGAATGCAATTCCCATTTTTTGTGAAATTATTTAATCAGGGTTGCTCCCGAGATTTTAGAAGCCCTAGGTGAACTCTTGAATTAGGGGCTCCATATTTAATAAGAGATTTATTTTATTGATTTAAAAATAGTAGGTTTTCTTAACCAAAAAGATGACGGCTTATGTTTCAGGAATTGCAGCAAGTTTAAATGGTTGTCCGTTCAGTTTTCAACGAACTATTTTTGTATAATTGAAAAATAACGCTATAAATATATATCAACATAAAATTTTGGGCCCCCTAAAATGTGTCAATTTTTGGGGCTCGAGGAGACCACCTCAAAACTGGACTTGGATACAATTTCAGGCTTTACACATGAGTTAAAAATGGGGCAATTAATGAATAATTTCATTAATAAAACCAAACACAATTAATGGATCAATTTATTGATAATACAATTCACAATTTTGGGACAACCAAATGGGACCTTAGTGTTTAGAATTTATTTGTGAGGGACATACGAATATTTTTCGTAAAAAAAAATTGAATATTAAATGTGCAACCTTAAAGGACAATGAAAAGAAAAAAAATACCTCCACAACGATGATTTTTTCTTCCGGTGACTGTCACTGTCTTTTTGGAATTTCTCTCCTCTTTCTTTTGTTATATGTAATTGGGTGTATCCATTAATCATTGGGGTTGGTTTGTTTTTTAACCTAAATATTAAAAGGGTCTTGATAACACGTGCCCTAAGATCACACACTTAGAACCCAAAAATAGTAGGAATATGATTCCGACATACAATTAATAGGGCACAAATACTCATGTGGACCCTTCATACTTACTATTTTCAGGCTCGTAAGGCACATGTTATCATATTCCATATTAAAAAGTCATTTTTATCCTTTTATTTCTTTGCCAAACTTTTATCTTTTGTGCTATAAAATAAACTCCAAGAGTCGCCTTTTGATTTCAATTTGAAAAGTTGAAAACTTTTGTGGGGTCTATCTACTAACAACCCACATTTTATTTTTACCAAAACTCAATCTCTCATTAAAAATTAACACCTATTTGGAAACTTTTGTAGGGGGCTAGGTACTCCCCTCTGTTCGCCACTGTATGGTTTGTCTTACTCTCCTGTTAAAGGTTTAGTATTATTGAAAGTGTCCTGTTATGATACTCAAATAAGTCCCTCAAAACTTCTCCAAAAGCAATAATTGTTTGTGTCCATGTGGGACCCATGTCATAAGGGAAAACTTAATAGGTAAATGAGAAAATAAGTGGAATCCATGTCACTTTTGAGGGATGTTTTGGGGGAAATTTTGATACTCGTATCATTATTCTTATTGAAATTGAAATCCAGTGGTATTATTCAATGTTTCACAATACTCCAAGTACAAAGAATGGGAAGAATTTATTCACGAGTCAACTAGGAAAGTGGTGGCCGAGGGGGGCATCCTCCCCGGAGTTCAGTGATTGGGTCATCAAGCATGCCGAATGTATTAGAGACCCTACATCGTTGTGACATTTACATTTTTACAGAGTTTAGGATATTTTCGGGGTTTGCTTTTTTTTTTTCTTTTTTTGAATTCTATTTCAAATTTGTAAAGAGTTGGGTAACACTAACACTACGTTAGAGGTTTTTCTATGTTTTCCTTTCTCAAAGTTAGCACAAGACTTGGTGACATCAATATGATTGAACATGCCCCAGGATATTTCAGTTATAGTTCAACTCTATGCATAATACACACACACAAAAAAAATTAAGGACCAATTATACAATTTTATGTGAGGACAAAAACTACAAAAGAACATTATAACATATTAGATACCTTAATTGTGTGTACCGAGAAAGAAGTTTAGTTTTTTTGGTTTACTCCATTTTTCAAATATTTATTAACTCCTATTTTTTAAATTGTATTAAATTCTATAAACATCCAAAATCATCTTTAACTGCCTCTAATTGTCCTTCTTCCATTCCGCAGAAAATGAAACGTGTCCCATAATTGTTGCAAGAGGATCGACAACGAAAAAAACAAATGCATGAGAGACTACAAACAAATTTTTAAAAATGAAACTAAATGCTTAAAATCTCAAAAAAAATGCACATCGCTCCATTCATAACCTCGAAATATCGTTTAGATTCAGAGGAAAAAAATAGCGATTGTTGTTGCGAGTGAGGGCTACAATGGACAGGGGAGACAAACGATGATAAGAGGATTCGTGCTGATTATGTGTTGTAAAATAAAAAGAAGAGAGAATTTAAATGGTTATAGCAAGTTTAAATGGTTGTCCGTTCAGTTTTCAACGAATTATTTTTGTATAATTGAAAACTAATGCTCTAAATATATATACACATAAAATTTTGGGCCTCCTAAAATCTGTCGATTTTTAGGACCCGAGGAGACCACCTCTCTTACCTCCCCTCAAAATCAGCCTTGGATACAATTTCAGACTTTACACATGAGTTAAAAATGGGGCAATTAATGAATAATTTCATTAATAAAACCAAACACAATTAATGGATCAATTTATTGATAATACAATTTACAATTTTGGGACAACCAAATGGGACCTTAGTGTTTAGAATTTATTTGTGAGGGACATATGAATACTTTTTCCTAAAAAAAATGAATTTTAAATGCGCAACCTTAAAGGAAAAAGAAAAGAAAAAAATACCTCCACAAAGATGAATTTTTCTTGCGGTGACTGTCACTGTCTTTTTGGAATTTCTCTCCTATTTCTTTTGTTATATGTAATTGGGTGTATCTATTAAGCATTGGGGTTGGTTTGTTTTTTAACCTAACTTTTAAAAGGGTCTTGATAATACGTGCCCTAAGATCACTCACTTAGAACCCAAAAATAGTAGGAATATGATTCCGACATACAATTAATAGGGCACAAATACTCATGTGGACCCTTCATACTTACTATTTTCAGGCTCGTAAGGCACATGTTATCATATTCCATATTAAAAAGTCATTTTTATCCTTTTATTTCTTTGCCAAACTTTTATCTTTTGTGCTGTAAAATAAACTCCAAAAGTCACCTTTTCATTTTAATTTGAAAATTTGAAAACTTTTGTGGGGTCTATATACTAACAACCCACGTTTTATTTTTACCAAAACTCAATCTCTCATTAAAAATTAACACCTATTTGCAAACTTTTGTAGGGGGCCCAGGTACTCCCCTCTGTTCGCCACTATATGGTCTGTTTGACTCTCCTGTTAAAGGTTTAGTATTATTGAAAGTGTCCTGTTATGATAATCAAATAAGTCCCTCAAAACTTCTCCAAAAGCAATAATTGTTTGTGTCCATGTGGGACCCATGTCACAATGGAAAACTTAATAGGTAAATGAGAGAATAAGTGGAATCCATGTCACTTTTGAGGGAGGTTTTGGGGGGAATTTTGATACTCGTATCATTATTCTTATTGAAATTGAAATCCAGTGGTATTATTCAACATTTCACAATACTCCAAGTACAAAGAATGGGAAGAATTAATTCGCGAGTCAACTAGGCAAGCGGTGGCCGAGGGGGGCAGCCTCCCCGGAGTTCAGTGATTGGGTCATCAAGCATGCCGATTGTATTAGATAACCTACATCGTTGTGACATTTACATTTTTACAGAGTTTAAGATATTTTTGGGGTTTGATTTTTTTTCTTTTTTGGAATTCTATTTCAAATTTGTAAAGAGTTGGGTAACACTAACACTGCGTTAGAGTTTTTTCTATGTTTTCCTTTCTCAAAGTTAGCACAAGAGTTGGTGACATCAATATGATTGAACACGCCACAGGATATTTCAGTTGTAGTTCATCTCTGCGCATAATATATATACACACACACACACAAAATTAACGACCAATTATACAATTTTATGTATGGACAAAAACTACAAAAGAACATTATAACATATTAGATACCTTAATTGTGTGTACCGAGAAAGAATTTTAGTTTTTTCGGTTTACTCCATTTTTCAAAGATTTATTAACTCCTATTTTTTAAATTGTATTAAATTCTATAAACATCCAAAATCATCTTTAACCGCCTCTAACTGTCCTTCTTCCATTCCGCAAAGAATGAAATGTGTCCCATAATTGTTGCAAGAGGATCGACAACGAAAAAAACAAATATATGAGAGACTACAAGTGAATTTTTAAAAGTGAGACTAAGTGTTTTTTAAAATCTCAAAAAAATTGCACATCGCTCCATTCATAACCTCACAATATCGTTTAGATTCAGAGGAAAAAAATAGCAATTGTTGTTGCGAGTGAGGGCTACAACAAATATCACGAATATCACCTAAAATTTTATATCTCAAAAAATTGCTAACCACGCAATGAATAAAAAAAAAGAATACATTTTTAAAAAATATTTATTAACTTAAATTTTTAATAAATATTTTGTGTAATATTTATTAACTTAACTTTTTAATAAATATTTATATATTTAAAATATTACACCTCTAAACATTTTATTATTACAATTGGCATTTTAGAAAAAAGATGATAAGAGGATTCGTGTTGATTAAATGTTGTAAAATAAAAAGAAGAGAGAATTTAGTGGAAGTAAAATATTTTCATTTCATTTATCTCAATATTCAAGGATATCATCCTTGTTTATAGTACAAAATAAATCATCCCAAAAGAGGTGAAAATATAAAAAAAAATTACAACAATGAATATCACAAATATTTTACAAAAATAAATGTCAAAATAAATATTTTATTAAAATAAATCATCCAATTAATTTTTACAACACCTATCACGAATATCACCTAAAATTTTCTATCTCCAAAAATTGCTAACCACGCAATGAATAAAAAAAAGAATAAATTTTTAAAAAATATTTATTAACTTAACTTTTTAATAAATATTTTGTGTAATATTTATTAACTTAACTTTTTAATAAATATTTATATATTTTAGATATTACACCTCTAAACTTTTTATTGTTACAATTGGCATTTCAGACAAACGATGATAAGAGGATTCGTGCTGATTACATGTTGTAAAATAAAAAGAAGAGAGAATTTAGTGGGAGTAAAATATTTTCATTTCATTTATCTCAATATTCAAGGATATCATCCTTGTTTATAGTACAAAATAAATCATCCCAAAAGAAGTGCAACAAATCACGTACATATCCACCCACTATCCATATGATTCTTGATATTTAGATGTTTCCGTTAATCATACTAATAAAGTAAATCCAATCAAAGATTCTCAAGACAATCACACAAGGACTCTAGGGATGCAACCACACACAAGTACAGCTAATGGCAAATAACAAACTGTTACAACTGCTTCTGTAATTAATTCAGTTATTAGTTAGCCAATCTAGCCAATCTCTGTACTACTATATATACGTGTAATATGTGATGATTCAAATTCATTGAGAAAGATTTCCTTCATAATTGTGAACACTTTATCTCTCTATATATACACATTGTTCATGGTATCAGAGCCCCAAAAGGACCAACGTCTGGTGATCCAATGAACTCAAAATCTAATACTTCTGAATCAAATCCATCAATGGCTACCTCATCAACACTAGCTACAAATTTTTCATCTCTATCTCCAATTTATATTCTCTCAAATATCTTCAATCTCATCTCTCTACGTCGGGATTCTACTAATTACGTTCCATGGAATTATTAAATCACATCAATTCTTAGAGAACACTCTCTTTTTGGATTCATTGATGGATCAAATCCTTCCCCTCCGAAGACAATTGATAGAACTACTCAAGAAAATCCTGAGTTTTTGCAATGGTTAGCTATAGATCAAGATTTGTTAACACTGATCAATGCCACGCTGTCTGCTAAAGCTCTCTCTCATGTCGTTGGACATACCAATTCCAAAGATTCTTGGCTATCCATAGAACGGAGATTTTCCTCCAACTCAAGGTCCAACATTCTTCAATTAAAGACTAATCTACAAACTATATCCAAAGGTTCTTATTCTATTGATACATACATTCAAAAGATTAAAGAAGCTCGTGACAGTTTAGCTATTGTATCAATCAATGTTGATGATGAAGATATCTTGATCTATACACTCAATGGCTTATCGTCTCCCTACAGTGAATTCAAGACATCTCTTCGCGCTCGATCTCAATCGGTCACAATTGAAGAACTTCATGCCCTTCTTAAAGATGAAGAATAAGCACTCACTCAGTTCCAAGAATCTAATTCCACATTCACTACATCAATGATGGCTTCTCACAGTTTTGGATCTCAACCAAAACACAATTTCTCTGTTAACTATAGAGGTCGTGGTCGTGGCCAATTTAGAAGTCGTGGATGTTTCCACAGTGGTGGAAGATCTAATTTTCCATTCTCACATAACTTTGTTGTATCTTTTTCCTTCTTGTCTCCTCCCAATAAAAAATTCAACTCTGGACCACAACCATTTCGAGGCATTGCTCCATGTCAGATATGTGTAGAACTAACCACACTTAGTTGACTATTATCATAGGATGAATTATGACTATTAAGGCCACCCTCCACCATCTCATCTCGTAGCTATGGCTACTACTCCCACTCAGTACTCTAACAATACCTGGTACACATACTCAGGTGCATCCTCTCATATGACAAATGATTTCTCCTACCTTTCTCTTACTCAAGATAACCAAGGTGATGAGTCTACTTCTGTTGCTAGTGAAAACTCTCTTCCCATCACTCACTCTGGTACATCCTCTCTCCCTACCTCCTCTCACATATTTAAACTTCTAAATACTCTTTGTGTTCCATATCTTACCTCTAATTTGCTCTATGTCCACAAACTTTGCAAAGATAATAATTGCTCCTGTATTTTTTATGCCACTTGTCTCAAAATACATGACAACAACACAGGGAGGATTCTCTTTTAGGGCCACAGTTCTAATGGTCTATATCCAATCCACTTCAACAATTTCGCTCCTCTCTTCCACTCTTCATCAGCTTCTTCTCCTTCTCACAAAGCTCATTTGGGAAAAAAGATTCTAGTCTTCTCATGGCACAATAAGCTAGGACATCCAGCCAAACCTGTTCTTTATCAAATTTTATAGCAAATTTCTATCTCTCCTACTAAAAGTGATTTACCTAATCTTTGTAAATACTGTCACATTGCTAAAATGTGCAAATTACCATTTCCTGTTTCAGAATCTAGATCATATACTCCTTTAGAATTGATTCATAGTGATTTGTGGGGTCCTTCTCCTATTCCTTCTCTTAATGGTTACAATTACTATATTTCATTTGTTGATGATTTTAGTAGGTATACATGGATCTATCCTCTTACTTACAAATCCCAAACTTTTATTGCATTCACAAACTTCGTTGCTCTCACACAAAACAAATATAATTGCAAAATTAAAACTCTTAGAACTGATGGTGGTGGTGAATACAAAAAGTCTGAATTTGTCACCTTTCTTTCAACTAATGGTACTCATCACCAAAGATCATATCCCAAAACATCTGCTCAAAATGGCATTGTAGAGAGAAAGCATAGACATATTATAGAAACAGTTCTAACTCTTCTCTCTACTGCCTCTCTGTCTTCTAAATTTTGGTACCATGCTTTTGCAACCTCTGCCTTCCCAATCAATAAAATGCTTAATAAAGTGACTCGGAACCTTTGGCTCCTCTTGATATCCTCTTCTTACTCCTTTCAATTCTAATAAACTACAACTCGAAACGAAAACATGCATTTTCATTGGTTATCCTAATGACTACAAAGGGTATCTATACTTTGACCCCACTACAGGTAAAACTAATGTCTATAGACATATACTCTTCAATGAATCTGAATTTCTAGGATCATTTCCTACCTCTCCCTTACCTCTTACCTCTTACCTCTTACCTCATGACTACGTTCTAATTCACATTCTTCTTCCTCTTCCCCAATCTTACCTCCAAGCATCTTGCCTCCATTACTCCCCTTACTAACGTTTCTTTCTTCACCTTCCCCCTCCTTTGTGCCTCAATCCCCTGTGCTTTCCCCTCCTACACCTCCTACAGTTCCTTCAACTAACACCAATACTATGAAAACCAGAGCCAAATCTGGCATCTCCAAACCTAAAGCTTTTCTCACTTCTCCTCTTCCTACTGAGCCTAAATGTTACACTGAGGCTGTTAAGAATACTTATTGGAGGTAAGCAATGGTTGCTGAGTTCTCTGCTTTACACAAGTAGAACACTTGGATATTAGTTCCTCTTCCACGTGGCAAGAATCTAATTGGATGCGAATGGGTTTTTCGATTAAAGTACAATACAGATGGGTCTATTTTTAGGCATAAAGCCTGGCTAGTTGCCAAGGGTTTTCATCGGGAAGAAGGGTTGGACTACACTGAAACTTTTAGTCCACTTGTTAAATACACTACCATAAGGGTTGTCCTCAAACTTCCTGCACACTTTGGCTGGCCTTTGAAGTAGCTTGATGTTAGCAATGCCTTTTTACATGGGTCGCTATCTAAGGAAGTTTATATGAGTCAACCACAAGGGTTCATTGACCCTCAATCCCCTACCTATGTCTGCAAGCTGAACAAAGCTATTTATGGTCTTAAACAAGCTCCTAGATCTTTGTTTAAGACCTTAACAAATCATCTATTATAGCATCAATTTCTTCAATCTTCAACAGACTCCTCTCTCTTCATCAAACATTCAGGCACTTCATACACCATTCTTCTCTTATATGTCGATGATATTATAGTCACGAGAAATGACTCTTTTTACATCTTTTAGTTGCTTCCTATCCTCAGGGTTACTTTTGACATGAAGGACCTTGGTCCTTTAAACTATTTTCTGGGATTGGAAATTCAAAACTCATCTCATGGGATTTATGTCTCCCAAGACAAGTATCTTAAAGATTTACTTCATGAAACCAAAATGACTGATTGCAAGCCCTGCCAAACACCATGTAATACCTCCTCTCGACTCTGCAAAATGGATGGTACTATAACACCCCGTAATACTGAGGATTAAATATTTAATTATTTTAGGATTTATAAAAATATTTATAGTGGAGAAACTTAAATTCATGACTTGGAGAATTTATTTGAGTGAGCCGAATTATTTATAGTTGGCGACTTTTAAGTTTAATGGTTCAAAATCTCGTGTGTCACATTTTGAGGTCAAAATTTGGAAATTTTGAAAAGTATTTTGGATGGAAATTTCGAGTGCGTGGTTGCGTCTGGATGGGTCGAGATAGTCAGAAAAGAGTACTCGGGGGTAGTAATTGGGTCTCGAGGTATTTTTGGGCATAGTCGAGCCCACACGGGGTGAGTTGGGCCTTTTTAATTAGACCTACATGGCCAAAAACGAGATTGGATGTTTTTAACCTAATTAAGAGATTAGGGAACGACAATCAACTCAACTCTAACCTAGGGTTTTAGACGAAATTGGGGGAAAGCAAATCAAGAGCCAAATTGGGGGGTTTTGGAGCCAAATTAAGGGACTACACCAATGGGTCAGACACTATGAACAATTCCAGGTAAGTGGTTAACTGTTGTGATTTCTAAATTGATGATAATCAATTCATATCATAGTGATGTGTAAACCAAAATTCATTTTGGGGATAAAAATGGGTAAAAAAATGGGGGTTTTGTTCATGGAACCTTTGAATGAGATTCAAGGTAAGAACTTAGGTGTGTATTATTTATATCTGAGTATAGATATCTGATTTGAATGAGAAACCCGAAATATAGAATGGTGGTATGTAAATCTAGAATATGAATTGTAGAACAAAGTTCATGGAAATTAATGGAAAATCCGAATTTGTGAGTAAATGAATTGTGGTGGGGATAAAGGTTAGTTATGGTTATATCCCTGTTGTAAATTAGTTTAATAAAAGGGTTTCAAAATTATGTTATGTTTGGTCAAGGATAGAAGGGAAAATCAGAGCTTGAAAGCTTGTTAATGGTGGAAATTTTCGTGGGGAAGAAGAACTGTCAGGGGAAGATCGATCGATCGATCGAGGGCTATCGATCGATCGACGATGGCGAAATTCTGGCAGGTCGGGTTGGGTGTTATATATGCCCTCATTTTTCTGTTTGGATTTTTGGGTATAATTTCAAATGGGTGAAAAATTATAAAGAGTTTAATAGCTAGTGGCTCAAAAGATAGCTATTAGGAATTGACCAATTAAGTTAAGAGTTGGGACTTAAAGTAAGAATTTTGGGTGAAACATATTCAATTTAATTATGGACCAAGTGAGCGAGTCCGGATATGTTGGTAATTATAGGTAAATATAATTGGGAAACTTTGGAGATGAATGTACGACACGTTGTGTAACACCCCACCTAAAATAATAACGGGTGGCCAGCCCTATACTACATTAAATCAGGAGTTTCAGATGGTCCAGTCTCAACATCAACTATCGGTACAACATAATATAGAACTAACTACCTGGTATCATACAAGCGAGATGTTAAAATTAAATAAAATATGCAACCGACAACAAACTAACACTACTAATAAAGGAAAGAAAGATGCATGAAAGAACTGAGATAAATGAAATACTAGAATAAAACGAAATAATTAACTACAACATAATATATTACAAAAAGTAGACCCGAATAAGCTGTCGGGTCACAGCCAATACAATAACTGGAGTGGAATAAATATAAACATGTATATAAATATCCCTTGGGTACAAACCCAATATACAACATGAATCCTACCTAGAATTTTCAAAGGAGGAAGAGACTACATTCTACATCCCGCAATAGTCCGCACCTATCGCGGCTCCCAAGACTCTGGATAGAAGGTCATCCGGCATCCATGCGGTAGGACACCTGTAGTAATATATATATACAGGTAGGAGAGAAAAGTAAACGGGTCAGAGCCCAAGTTAATGAAAAAATATTTAGCAAGTGTATTAACCGTGCATAATAAATATCGGTGCACTTATTTCATAATTAAAGCGGAACCGCACTCTCGTGGAACCCCAACTCACCACTCATCTAATGGCGCGCACTTATTCCGAATCCTCAACTTTTAGTTAAATTACCCTCATTTATAAGGACAACCTAACTTATCATAGGCCTATCCTATACCACGAGATCTACCTTCCTATCATAACCCAAGAATCCACCCCTTTTCGAAACACAGTTAAGTATTTATTTTCAACCATATGTGCCTTATTAGGCTTAGTGGATTCCGGTTTATAATTTAACAATTTATAAATTTAATAAGTTACCCAAAATGCATTTGGGTTGAAACATATGATTTAATTTCTAATTAATAAGCATGCATAATTATTACTGACACAACTTCCCTCCAATTTCAACGCTGCGCTGTGTTTCATGCGTGGGGTGTCTCGCAAAGCAAAATACAAATAAGGAACCACCCAGTTACACTACTCCTTGTCAACGTCGATCCTGGAGATCCATTATGCTACACATAAATATTATACTACTACTACAACTAACATCTCCAATAATATCCTTGGGATGATGTAACCGAAACATTCCTTAAATGCGATACATCAACCCCCATCAATCTAGTACACCATAATCATCCAATATGTACTCCACAAAGATTCTATATCCTTTCATATATAGGATATATAAATATATATATAGGCATTTTATTCTCACCATATATATATATATATATATATATATAACAATCATCCATACCCATGACCAAGTGTACATATCATATCTGATGTACAATGGACATGCACATAATCCACCCGGCTATATATATATCGCCGATAAAACTGCATCAATGCTATCATCTTCCCAGTGCCCGGCTCACGTAGCAACTGGGGACCACCTGGTGGGGATCAAGGACACCCACCTCGTGATAACTCACACACACGACGTCCCGGGAAGCTGTCATAGGTCCAACTGGCAATGAGACGAAACATACCCACCACGTCTCATCCCAAAAATATATCTATCGTATAATAACACACGGGACGACTATGACTTGGGGAATATCCACACCCTGCTCTATATGCCAGGATGCTCACCCTCCGCGCAGAAACTTCCCAATGATAGCATGAGCGGGGTATGCTTAACCACAATAGTATATATATCGCTCACATGTGCAATACGCATACATCCATATGATCAAATATTAAACCATCATATACGGTTTAAATATCCATACCATGTATGTCCACAACATAAATATATCCATATATTCATATTCATATATATATATATATATATATATCCATATATCTATATATATAAACTAATTCTCGTTCATATGTATAAGATATATAAACTCGGCTATAAGTATACATAATCCTCAATATACAAGTCGTCACCATAATTTCCATTAATTTACCTCGATATGTGAATACAATCCCTCACTTGAAACATATTCAATCTTTTTTCCTATGATGAATAGTCTCCCAAAATCATATGTACTTATATATAAATATATATTCAACCTTAGGGTTATCACCCAGAATTTTGTGTAGGAACCCATCACTACACATTTCATCCATATTCGAAAGTACATAATTACCTTTAGTACTATTTAACCATAGGCACGTACATGACTTAATAGTCTAAAACCTCAAATTATTCCAACCTCGTTTCAAGTATGGGAATCTCAATGGTTATTTCCCCACAATTACGTGTAAACTATCCTAACTAGAATTTATGCTACCGCTTATTCTAGTCGACAGTACGACCCAAATCGTTCCCAATTTCACCTATGGTTCAATTAATCTTACGAACCCTTACTCCTATTGAGTTATCGATTGTTCCTTAGTCTATACATTTCTAAGGATATGAGACCCCTCACTCTCTAAGAGTTCTCAACCTCACATCATATTTATACCTTTTTATCTCTAATTGGTATTCCCCACCTCAATGAGGTTTCCCCACAATCTCCATATGCAACTCCAATACATACATGGATACATTTCTCCCAAATTACCCTAAGGAGTTCCCAAAATCTTAATATGTGAGAAACTCCTTATATGTCTCCTAGAACATATCTCTTACATCATAAGAGAAGGGCCCCAAATCAATAAACCCAACCAAAAAGGGTTTGGAATCACTATGGAGAAAATACCTCAAAATGCCCTGTTTCCGAATCGATTCGCCCCTATTCCGAATCGATTAGGCCTAGCGAATCGATTCGGCCTCCAAGGCGAATCGATTCAGGTCCAAAGACCCGGGCTTCTGCCACAGGCCGAAGCAATTCGGCGTGGGTCTGAATCAATTCGGTCACTCAGACCTAGGATTCTGCAACATTCCGAATCGATTCGGAAAGAGGCCGAATCGATTCGGCCTGTTCAGCAGGCTACGAAATGGTCATTTCTCTACATAAACCTAATTTCTCAACATCCCAAATCAATAATTTCTAACTATAAATTTGTAACCCAATAATGTTTCCAACATCAAACACATATTATAATTTCACCTCATCAATTTATACCCATTAAACCCATGTGTGAACATCAATTTTAAGATTTAAACCCAAAAATCTATGTTTTTATATTTATACCCAAAAACCATTTCTTTATCCCACAAATTATGAAATAAAATACACAAATGACTTATTTAGCAAGATTAAACATTTGCCTCGATTTGTTGGGGTTGGATCGTCCTCGATGTCGCGGTTGGGCCGGAAATCTCCAAGCTTTTCTTCCTCTCTCTCTCTCTCTCTTCTCTTCTTCTTTCCTTCTTCCTTTCTCTTTTCTTTCTATTTCTCTCTTTCTCAAATGAGAAGGCTTCATCCGTGAGCCTTTAA